>JARGCV010000023.1:41140000-41740000 GCA_034064705.1 Bothrops alternatus | reverse complement strand
AATTAATATAAATTTCATTTGTATTTTACACAGCCAACACAAAAAAAAAAAGCTGAAAGAATTCAGTGCAAGGTCATAGCATTTACAAATGTATAAACAATGACTTGAGGACAAGGTTTGGATATATGTTTCTTTTTACACTTCAGTGCTACAATGGAATATACCATGAGAAGGCATTCTAAAAAATATCTATAATCAACATCCGAATAGGTTAAATGATCTGAAAATGTGATGCACAATGGAGTGTAACTCAAAACATTAAACATGCTTTGACAATATGTAGATATATAATTGTGGTAGCCCTTACTCTAAATCACTGGTTCTCAACCTTTTTCAGGTTGAGACCCCACTTGCACCGCCCATGTGTGGCGCGACCCCGACCCGCGCCCGATGGGCCGATCCGCGCATGCATGGCACGCGTGCGACGGGCCGAACCGCGTATGCATGGCACGCGCGCGACGGGCCGAACCGCGCATGCACGGCGCGACGGGCTGATCCGCGCATGCGTGGCGCGCACGACGGCCAGAACCACACATACGCAGCGCGACGGGCCAATCTGTGCATGTGCGGCACGCGCACAGCGCGCAAAAAAAATAATGCCCCGCGAAACGGTCGTTCGACCCCAAATGGGGTCGCGACCCATAGGTTGAGAACCGCTGCTCTAAATATAGGCTCTATTCCATGAATGTCTGAAACAAACTGGGAAGTGTAAATATAGTATAGATTGAAAAAGCAGATTAACTGCTTGATTTGATCCAATGTATTCAGTCATTAACTGGACTTACAATATATGGAGGAATCTCAGTCTTCAAAGTAACGGGAAGTTTTAAGTGGATTTTTAGTTAATGATTTCTGGTTTTAAGAATTGAACTGTTGTAGGATAGGCTTTATGGGTATAGGCAGTATTTAAGTTAGATTTGGAAAAAATATGAATGCAGAAATTTGCCATCAATAACTAGCCTTCAAAATCCAGAAAGGATACAAGAAATTTTATCTGCAATGTAAAAGCTAATAGCATGGTTTTATATGTATAACCCTCATGAGTGATCTTAGAAGGTGTGTTGTCTTCAATTCCTCTCCTTATCTTAGTTTTTTGGATTTAGAACAGTGTTTCTCAACCTTGACAATTTTAAGGCATGTGGACTTCAACTCCCAGAGTTCCACAGCCAGCGTTGCTGGCTGTGGAATTCTTGGAGTTGAAGTCCACATGCCTTAAAATTGTCAAGGTTGAGAAACACTGATTTAGAAGTTAGTAAAGCCCATTTAGTTGCAACTTTGGGCAGTAATGCTCATGGCAGAAGCAATCTGTGACAAGGCAACAGGGATGTTCATGGGAAGAATTTTATCTTTTGATCAAGACATCTAAAAGATAATTCTAAATGTACTAAATCATTTTACAACATAAAATTAAGATAGCCATTTGGTGTAGTGGATAAGACATCAGGCTTACAACTGGGTGACATTAAGTTCTAGTCACACTCTCTCTCTCAGCCCTAGGAACTGCAACAGCAAACCCCTTCTGTAAATCTTGCTAAGAAAATGGCAGGGATTTGTCCAGATCACCAGGAGTAAAAAAAAAACTACTTGAAAAGGAGGGGGGGGAAGCAATGAGGTTTAGGAAGCACTAGCATCTTGGAATACATTTTCAATTTTATACATCACAAAAGATCATGTTAGCAAATAAAAATGTATAAGTAACAAATGACGACTAAGTTTATTTATTGCTTTAGTTTAAGGAATCCCCTAGTATAAATTGAAAAGAGCAAGCTACTTCTATCCTGGAGCTGTGAAGTTTTGGCACCTCAATAGAAAATGCTCCTTCTCAGGAAATTCTCCACAGTATGACGTTCGGTAGACTTTTCAGAAATAAGGGTTTTAAACATGAGTAGGCAGTGCAACAGGCAGGCTTATTAGAAATACAGTAAAGAAATATTTGGCATGATGGGAATAATATTAGGGACTCATTGAAATCTTGCAAGATGATTAGGGGACTGGAGGCTAAAACATAAGAAACTGTTGCTGGAATTGGGTATGTCTAGTTTAATGAAGAGAAGGACGAGGGGGGACATGATAGCAGTGTTCCAATACCTCAAGGGCTGCCACAAAGAAGAGGGAGTCAAGCTATTTTCCAAAGCACCTGAGGACAGGACAAGAAGCAACTGATGGAAAATAACCAAGGAGAGAAGCAATCTAGAACTAAGGAGAAACTTCCTGACAGAACAATTAACCAATGGAACAACCTGCCTCCAGAAGTGGTGAATGCTCCAACACTGGAAATTTTTAAGAAGAGACTGGACAGCCATTTATCCAAAATGGTATGGGGTTACCTGCCTGAGCAGGGGGTTGGACTTGATGACCTCCAAGGTCCCTTCCAACTTTATAATATTATTATTTAGCATAAGATCTTACTAATCTGACACTAGTTCTCATTAACTACTCAAAAGATTCTCCTAAAGTCTCATAAGAATTTGATCGTTATTTACTGGTTATCTGTTCCACTGTGCAGGATTATGTAGCAATATGCAAGTATGCAAAAGGATGCCAAACCTGAATTAAAAATTCAGAGCAATTCCTATAAAGAACAGACATTCTAGATAAACTGGTCCAGATCATTTATAACTATCTGGAAAACAAGTAGACTTCAATGTCATTATTATAAAATCTGCATTATACAGTATACACTACATAACCCAAGCTTCCTATCTGTAAGAATTCTGCCATGTGTAGAATATGTTATAATAATTTTAGCATGGATGATTTAAGAAGTAAATCGTGCTAGGTTAGGGTGAAACTATCTAAGGAGTAGCACTATCAAACCAATTGCTTTCATTGTATTCATGCTTTCATGGGCCATAAGACCCTTCTGTTATGTAGTTGGGGAGAAAGATTATGAAGTGTACATTACCAGATATTTTCATTCTGCACATTAATTTGCTTTCAATGATGTCAATATTGCCTACAGATTTTCTATAATTCCATAGTTAATTATTGTTTATATTAACCCACAAGAGAGACATTATATTTTTTCTGAAATTAACTAAATTTAAACCAAGAAATTTGGTTCAACAGGCTAATGTGAAAGTTAATTTTATCTCAGAACTGGGGTGAATATTAGATTTATGTAAACTCTAGGAAAGGGAATATAAAATCATACTTCAACCTGATGTTCACTAATACATTTGAGCACAAGTGTCTTAATCTAAAGCCTGCTTGCAATTCATCTCTCTATATTATCCAGTACAGGAATTGGGACTATAGCATCGTCCCCTGAAGCATTATGATATTCTGAGATTAATGATAGTTGCTTTTTTTAAAACTATCCTTGGATAAATTCCTTGAAGTAAGTTCTTTCTTGAAACTATTAAAATCATTAATACAATCAGTAACAATTAAGATCATGTGAGGTACTAATACCACTCTAGTAACACACCTAGAATACTGCAACCAATTTTGGTCTCCACACTATAAAAAAGATGCCGAGACTCTAGAAAAAGTGCAGAGAAGAGCAACAAAGATGATTAGGGGACTGGAGGCTAAAACTTATGAAGAATGGTTACAGGAAATGGGCATGGCTAGTCTAATGAAAAGAAAGACAAGGGGAGACTAGCAGTGTTCCAATATTTGAGAGGCTGTCACAGAGAGGAGGGGGTCAACCTATTTTCCAAAGCACCTGAAGGCCAGACAAGGAATAACGGATAAAAACTGATCAAGGAGAGATTCAACCTGGAAATAAGGAGAAATTTTCTGGCAGTGAGAACAATCAACCAATGGAACAGACTGCCTTCAGATGTTGTGGGTGCTTCATCATTGGAGGCTTTCAAGAAGAGACTGGACTGCCATCTGTCAGAAATGGTGTAGGGACTCCTGCTTGGGCAGGGGGTTGGACTAGATGACCTACAAGGTCCCTTCCGACTCTGTTATTCTAGTCAAATTTGAGTTAAGTTTTGTTTTTACAGCATGACTTAATTAACACTGGATTCTTCAAATATTAACCAAAAAAAAAGCTTTTGATGCTGTTGTTACTGCTGATGAGGGTCATTAAAGACTTTTTAAAATTAAGTTTATTAAGTTCAACATTAATCAAACTAAAATAATATATCTGCTTTAATACTCTTAAAAGTGTTTTAAGTTTTTTTAACACCGTCCTTACAGTCATAGTGTGAAAATGGTTCCTTATTATATTAATACTAGTGGCTTGGTCTTGGACATTGGTGTTTAACTGCAGAAAGTTCTCCCTTGTAATTATGTGTGCAAGATAGGTATACACTGTGAGAAAAAACCTTGGCAATGTCTCATCAAAACTTGCTTTTTTAGTATCCATTGTGTCTGTTTATTAAATAATTTCTTTTGGTTTGCATACTTCTAGGACAGCCAAGACTATACTGATCACATCCTAAATCTCAGAGCAATCAGATCTTGGAGAGGATTATTTTCTCTTTCTAACTCCCTACCTGTCAGGCCAAATAAAGCAATGGGACTTGACAGCTCTGGTTTCAAACTTAATTCATCATTAGGAAATTATTCAAAAAACTATAATGAGATAACTAATTTAATACAATTTGCTTCAAGGTTTATTCCTTGGCCAGCTTCCCAGATACAAAGCGTCTCTGTTCAATTATCACGCAGATGCCACTAAAAGACTTTAAATGGTTTCAGCTAATTTAACAAGAGATATGTTGGCACTGGCAAAGATATGCTGGACTGGAAACTGCACACTAAAGAAATAAGAGTCTCTAAAGGAGCATCAACAGAAGATGTTCTCTATATATTCTTTTCCCACATTGAAGGCAGCTTGAATTCTGTCTTTTTCTTAGCAAGATTGGGGTGAAGTACAATTGATCAGTGATTTAGACTTAACATGTGAAGATAGGGAAATAAGTTAAATCTATCCATATATATTTAGAAGTAAATCCTTCTGAGATCAATGAGACTTGCTCCCAGGAACATATAGACAAGTCTGCAGGCTTAATCCCTACAAATAATCTTGCATATTTTTTAAAAATGAAAGCATATATCACGCTATGTAAAATATAGTACAAGTAGTCCTCGGCTTACAGCCATTTGTGTCAGGTGCAAGAAATTAGGAGTCAAGGTGGTTCAAATGACTGCAGGTTTATTGCATGCTAATGCTCTCTACAAGAATCTGAACTACTAATGGTCAAAGCAAATTGGCAGTAGATAAGAGTCAACGGAATTCAAAGAGGACTGGATTTAGATCTCTTGTGGCTGCAAAGGAAACTCCCTCTTCCCTCAGTCTGCTCATCTCCTACAATTCATTTAGTGACCATTTCAAGTTACAATGGCACTGAAAACAATGTCTTATGACAGTTTTCCACACTTACAACTGCTGTAGCATTCCCCACTGTCATGTGATCAAAATCTGGGCGCTTGGCAACTGGCAGGTTTTTATGACAGTTGCACTGTTCTGGGGTCATGTGATCACCGTTTGTAACCTTCCCAGCCGGCTCCCAACAAGCAATGGGGGAAGCCAGATTCACTTAATAACTGCATGATTCACTTAACAACTGCAATGATTCACTAAGCAACTGTGGCAAAAATGGTTTAAGATGAGGTGCAACTCACTTAATAACTGCCTTGGAAATGTTGGACCCAACTATGGCTGTAAGTCAAGGATTACATGTATAATATAGATAAGAGTTAAAATGCAGGTGTCAAACATTATTTTAAGAGACATTTTCCCCATCTAATATACAATGGGAATGCCTCTTCTATTCAAGAAACTGCCTGCCATGTCACTTTGGATGTTTATCTAAAAGAAAGTGTGCTGTAGAAAGTATGACTGGTGCTCTGATATTCTTTTTATGTATATTCAACTTTAATCTATAGGTTATTCACAAAAATAACGTCATATCTTTTTTAAAAATCCCTATTCTTACATGTGGGATTGGTTAAAAATCTTGAATCTGGCTTAGTCCACAAAGTCTGTAACCCATCCTACACATATCAGCTTTAACACTCTTGTCTAATTTAGAAATTGGGAGGGGGAGGAATTAAAAGTATTTTTTAAAAGCAATACAGGATTATTATTTATAAAAGTAATATTAAAACTGGCTATGATAGTCAGATGGATGTTTTGATGGGCAAATCATATTGTTCTGTGTGTGTGTGGGGGGGGAAATAATTTGAATCAGGACCTTGGAGAGCAACAGCAAATCAGAGTGGACACGCCTGAGAAAAATGGGCCAATGATTATGTACCATCAAGTCACTGTCAATTCCTAGCGACAACATAGATTTTGTCCATGACAATCTGTTCCTAACCTGATTTTTCAGGGGCAATAAACCAATAGTCTAATCCAACAAAGTTATTACATTATGTGGAGATGATTAAAAATTATTTGTGAATCCAAGGGATGGATTGCAGACATACAACAAAGCCTGTAGACACTTAGGACACAAAGTGTCTAAAACCCCCACAGGGGTTTTAGAACCTAAAGACACTTAGGGCACATACCCAAACCATTAGAATATTCTCTTTGGCAAACAATACTAAATCAGTAACAGTCGGCATTTCCTATTCATTTAAATTGATGTTTTTAAAACATTTTGAACTGTCATGTCCTTATACCTGCTGTCCTAGGCTAAAGGTAGTAATTGGCTTATTAGAATTAACCTCAAAATCTATATGCATGTTACCTAGTAAGATTTCTAAAAAGAGCTACACAACCCTTCCCCATATATACCGCTCCTTTAGAAGGAGAGAGACTAGAAGTCACAGAAAGGGTGACTCTACAACTTTCAGCATGCACCAACAGAATATTCCCACCAAAATATGGTTTACTCTGTATGATTCAAAGAATAACCTGACTTGAAAAACGCCCCTGAACTGGGTATTTCACATCATGTGCAGGGCAATTTCTAGACTCAAGATACAGCATCAACTGTAGGACTTAGGATTGATTAGATCTTGCTCAGACCCTTAAAAAGCCTCTTAGAATAGATCCCATTCCAGTATTTCAGCTATTTTATAGCTTTAAATATTGCTATTACCCATCATCAAGGTACTATGATCATACTTGCTTTGTACTGAACCCTTGGGATCTTGAGTTTATTGGAAATCCCACTGCTATTCTGTAAGGCACTGCATATATCATAGAGGGCAAAAATTTGTTCCTTTTCAATAATATCATAGACATATATCTGCTTTTAAATTTGAACAAAAGTCAAAAATACATTTTAAGTTGTTTTTTCTTCTATGTGCACAACCCTGAAAACAGATTGCTAAATACTCTTTTCACAAAAATAAAATAGAATACAATAAAATAGCAAAGCTGCCTTGCATGTCATATAGAAATGCAATGGTCAAGAGAACATTTCCAGATAGGATTATTTCCTGTCCTAAAGACAGATTACAATGAAGAGATGTGTCAAATGTGGTTCTATCATTTTAAGGTCACCCCATGTTCCACCAATTAAGAAAGTTCACACATCATTAAAAAAAATAAATTATCTCATATAAAATCATCTGCAAGAAGAACAAAGTGTCCTTATCATTGAGGCAATTTTGATCAGATGTCTCAAAATACTGCAAAGCAAGAAGCTTTGTAGAAGGGTGATTCTCAGCCAAACCAAAACGGCTGTCTAAATAATTGAATGAAAAGATGCTGTGTCTCTTTTGAAGATGTTAAATGAGCCTGGAATTTTGTAGAAATAAGATGAGGACTTGGTAGACAAATTTATACTGTGCGATAGTTTGGATCATGAACATTCTCTGTTCCCTCAGATGTTGAAGCATCACTGGAACGTCTACTTTCTGCAAAGAGGAAGAGAAAATTAATAGCAATATTTTCATTGTAGAGCTAAACAAAATAATGTAGAATTCATGCAACTGTTGCATTTGCTTTCTTCAAATTACTCTTTTTAATTCCTACTCTGCACCATTAAATTCCATTGCTATATTAGTTAATGGCTTTCTTTTTTTTCCTGGGAATCATAACAGTAGGATAAATATAAATACAGAAGAACAACTAAATTAAACTGGACAACATTCTTCTCCTTCCCTATGGATTAGAGATCCATTTAGTTTCATTTTTCTTGTGCTCTAAATTGTATCAGACACATAACATGTTTCTTTATTCATGGGAAAAGTTTTCATGTGAAAAAAACCCAAGAAGAGCGAATTGTTGATATAATAGATTAGCAAATATTTGTTCTAGAGCAGACATATCAAACTCGCGACGTCATGTGACATCCCGAAATGTATTGGAGTTTTTCCTCATTGCCGGCAATGGGGTGGGTGTGTTTTCCTTGTGACGCATCCTACCTGCAGGCCGGCAGTTTAACACCCCTGTTCTAGAGGATTGTTATCTGTGTCATAGTAAGAAAAGAAGTGGTTCAACTCATATTCTGCAACTAGTATAATTCCAATCATTAACTATCCTCAGAATGGCCATTCTGATTTTTTAAAATGTGTCAGTTAAGTCCAAAAAGACATCTAAAGACAATTTATTAGAATGATGCTTAATAAGATATATTTAGAACTCATGGCCTCATACCACTAGTGAGACAAATATAGGAAGAAAAGGTGCTGGTAGCCCTTGCACAGTGGGTTCTATGCAGCACAACAGAAATGAATACACAAAGATGCTTTAGAATATTTTATCTACTGTACTGTTTTACTTTAATAAATAGTGTGTGAGCACCAGAACATAAACATTCCACGAAAAAACAAACATGTCTCAAAACAAAAGTGATTACCTAGCCATCAAAACTGAGATGAGAACGAGGCAGAGATTTTGAATGGGGGGAAAAAATAGGGGAAGCCATAAATATGATAGTAAATAAAACTGGCCATTATCTTTATGTGGAAAGAATTAAGAGAATAGTATGATTAGTTAGAAAGGCATATTTGTTATGTTGAAACAAGCACTTCTCATTCTAAACAATCATCCAGTAGAGAACTATACAAGATGACTCTTTAGTCTCACTTTAGGTCAGTATTGATCCCAGTAGATCTCTCCAACTATTATCAAGCATTCATTTATTAATTTAAATATTTGCTCAATGATTCAATTCATATTTGCCCATTGTTGTCTAAGCAAAATAACCAAGCTGGCTTCAGTGTGGTCCTGCCACTGTACATCTTTCAGACATTTTAGCATGCTCTTCAAGCTATCATTTACCATTCCAAACAGCCCTTCCTTTTCAAGGTAATTATTATATTTGACTGGATGTTTACAGCCTTTAAAGCAGTGTTTCTCAACCTTGACAATTTTAAGGCATGTGGACTTCAACTCCCAGAATTCCACAACCAGCATTGCTTTAGAGCATGCTCAAAAAATTAGTATTTCTCTATAAATTTATTTCAAATTTAAAATGTAAAATAGGTTTAACTATTTTCATCACCAAACTGTTTCATCGTGTCTTGAAATGTAGATGTATACATGTCCAGAAAGGGAAAATCTGACAATATTTCTAATCAAGACTGATTTTATTATGTTTCATTGTTTTGGTTTATAGGTCTTATTGTTTAGATCCCATTCTAAAACCTCTAGGTATATAATGGGTTGCAAACCAATCAGCTGAACTTGTTTCTAATTATATCTACCATAAATAACTTTTGGTAGATGAGCAGAACAAAACTATTTTTGTAGAATGAATGAATGAATGAATGAATGCAACAGTATATAGTGACTATTATGTTATTAACAGGGCCACTCATATAACAGCATCATCAAGTTTAGAAAAGCAAAGAGTACCTCTAGCATGATCAAAACACAAATCGAAACTTCAACATCCACATTTTTTCCCCTGATAGAACTTTCATTAGCAGAAGTAGTATATCACCATTTCCTTATCCTCTGCAGCCCTTAGCCATCCTTAATATTTGCTTTGGAAGTTTAAAGAAACATTGAGAGGTATAATTGGGGCTACAGACAGAAGTCTTACTATGAGGAGGGAAGTTTCCTTGTGCAAAGTTTGTTCTTTATAAGGAACAGTTCTTAACTGGTTTCAATATTTGTATTTTTGCGTTCACTGGTCACTGATGTTACTTTGTTTCCCTGATAAAGATATTTCCTTAGTTAATTTATTCCAATAAAGAACAAATTTCAAAAGTTGTTATTGTACCTGAATTTGACAAGTGTTTTACAACAGAGATATGGGGTAGTTGTCTTCAAACAGGACAGTTGAAAGACTGTCTTAATGAAGACATAGTAAACTTGTTTGGTGTTCTCCAGAAGGCAAGAAACAGTGAGTTGAATGGATAATGCAGATTTTAATTGGTCATCAGAAAAATATCCTGATAAGAGCTGTTTAACAATGAAACTTTATTAGTGGACTCCTGTATTGAAAAAAGGGCTGGAATAGCTGATTTCAAGATTCACTCCCATCCTAACTTTCTATGATTCTTGTAGGTAGCACAGTTCTTTCCCAGTGCAATTCCCATCACCTAGAGATTTCAAACAAGTACAAATAAGGATCTCAGTTTTCTTCTTCTCAACTTTGTTAACTTTCATAACTAACCAAAGAATGCTGTGGTGTGTAATTTGATCAACAGCAGCCAAAATTGCTTTGCTAAGCTAGTTAGAACATAGTTCAATCTAAGAAAGAAAAAAATGCAGGCTAGTTTGGACTCGCAGGGCTTAACCCAACTCTTAATAGCTGAGTGTTTGACTTTCAGTCTTAATTTTTGTTATTTGCTGCAAAAACAAATCTATGACAATATTCTTCTTTTCTAAGTCAAGCTTCAAAACCACTTAAGAGGGTAGGGAGAAATATTGGACAGTGTGTTTTCAAAACTCTTTTTTTAAACTTGAAAATAGGCAAGTGTGGGATGGGACATGCAAAATTATTCATGGAGGGGAGATTTGTCTCTTTTTCTCATTGTACTACAAGCTGGGATTTGGAGACTCCACCATGAAATTGCTGAACTAGAACTAATTAAGAAGTTTCCTTCCATTTAGATTTGAGTGGAGACATTTGTTTTCTGTTCTACTACAGATGTTAATTAGCATACTTTACTGGGATGGCTGAATTATTACCAATGACTGTTGTTCTGAACGGTCAATTTACTTATCTTGAGCTTTGCAAAGATTCCCCCCCCCTTTTTTGCATTACACTGGCATTAGGCTTCATTTCTTTTTCATGTCTCTCTCTGTTTGCAGATGCATAGGCCAGTGTGTATAACTATGTTGATACTTTGATGGCTGACTGAGGCTCCTGCCACAATAAGAAGTGTATTCTGATTATGCTATCTGCTTACATAATCCACATTTGTTAGTTTTTATGGACCCACAAGAATGTGGCTTTTGTGGCACAGTGTAATATGATGACCATTTAGTATTGATGGATCTTTCCCTGCATACATTTCTACTTCATGCTGCAGTGGTACTCACTGGATTGCACCTCCTCTTAGGAAGAAATAAATAACTTCAGGAAGACTTTTTTGCTTACCTCATTGTGTTCCAAGCAGCCAATCATAAGTTCTGTCAAAATAACCACACCTGTCCTCCCTACTCCAGCACTACAGTGCACAACAATTGGAGGGTTGCTATTATTACTGCTGTCCAGAATGCTGTTGGTATGACGGCGCACCGATTGGATCTCTTCCAAATAGGCTGCAAGGTAGGAATATAAACAAAAATTACATTTCCCAAATCTATTGCAGTTTTACATAAACAATGGCAAATAAGTTGAGGAGAGCAAGTTTCTTTTTAAATTATATTTTATAGTTCTTAGGAACCTCTAATTATTTGGCCTCTAGACAGCAAACTACACTGAATTCAAAATGCCAGCAGGGTGTCAATTACTACTTGGGACTTTAAATTAATCAGCTGTTTAAAAAAATACCCACACACACTCTACCACCCTTTGCAAATCCCAAGGTCCCAGAAGCAGATGACTGTAGACATTACTTACAGCAATTCCTGCGATTAACAGGCTGGGATCAGAACAACAGCAACTTTCCCCAGAAACATGCCTGCTGGAGCACTATCTAATGGGAAGGGGCCATCCATCTGGCCCTTTCCTTACCTTGCAAATTGTGTCTGAATTTCAAGTATTTCGGCCCTACTCTTAACTTCCAAGTATCATTTCTGGGCCTAGTGAAAAGTCTAAATAGCAAAACAAGCAAACATCAGGTTTGCCTTTAGCTGCACAATAGTTGCTAAAAACAGACTCTTTGACAACAACGATCTGTGATGTTAAACAAGGCACAGGACTGCTTAGTTTTACTGAGGCATTCAGCTTTAATAGCTACTGAATGCAGAAGGGGAAGAGAGTAAGGGTATTATGTCCTTCATGTAACTGTTTCAGCTACTTTACAGAGTTTTTGAGCCAAACTTCTCTAATGGGGAGCCTTCTGTATCCAAAGAGGTTCTTAGATTGTTAAAGTGTATACATAAACATAAAGTATTTGAGAACAGTCTGATTATCAACCCATCAAGTGCCACTGTATGCAATCCCTGGCAACTGTTCTCCGGAGCACAACTTCATAATAACTCTGCACATTATGTAGTCAGTGTCGAATTTTTTGCTACAGATTCTCTGAGAACTTAACCACTTCTGTGTATGGCCAGCACTTCTAAGCAAGATAAGTTCTTTAAAGTGATGTTATCAATTCAACTATATATTCTAGATACTGAAATGTAGGATCTGAGTTCCTCGCTTTGGGAGAATCAGATTAGAAAACCAACTGCTGATCCTTATTATGTGTGTTTTTCCTCTAATCCTGAAGTTAATCTACTACAGTATTTTTCAGACTTGACAACTTTAAGATGTATGAACTTCAACAACCAGAAATGGAGTTGCTTGCTGGCTGGGAATTCTGGGAGTTGAAAACCAGGTATCTTATAGTTACTAAGTCTGAAAAACACTGACCTAAGAGAAGCCAAGCAAAACCTTGTGAAATCGTGATAAACACATAAGAACATTATTTAGGTACTCTATGGTGATGAAATGAATTGTTAGGTTATTGCATTTACTTTTGTAACATAATAGGATTCATTTCATCAAGAAAATGCAATGATCATCTATTTGTTATCTTTCCTTATAAAATATTTCTTAACAATCCTCTTTTGCTCTACCCTCTCCCCTTTCCCTGCCCTGCCCCTAGCACCAATAAACACAGTTGCCATTACATGTAGGAAAGCTTACAAAGGAAGTCTTGCTCTCCTGGACAAGCGTGATCTGGCCAGTTGGTGTACTGTAAATGCCACACAGTCTTCTCCTGTCCTAACAATAGGTGCTTGACCTTCAGGCCTGTTGTAGCATAGCAACCAGAAACAGTCCGGAATTTGGTGGTCACTTTGAACTTTCCATAGGTGGCTGAGCTATGTTTTGAGCCAAGTTTTGGCCAATAACGATGGCTTTTGGTTCTTCCTCTTTCCTACACCGCCCCAAATGGAAACAGAAACAAAATTAGCAACCATCTCTGAAACGAAAGAATAGGTCAAGTACTATGTTGGCATGATATAGGTGTTACAATGTCAGAATACCATTGGAACCACCTGGATTCAATTCCCCATACAGTTCACTGGATAGCTATGGGTTATTATTTTCTTTTAGCCTTGATATGCAAGTAACATGAGCTATGGAGAAAACTCCATCTGCTGTTCAGACTTCTTTGGAGAAACAATAGGATGAATAAATAAGTTAAACAGCCATTCAATCCTGCATATATCACTATTATTTTTGTCTCACCACTGACTAACCTATAATATTTTTAAACTGGCATAAACAGTCAGTGGAACTGAATAAATAGAAATTGAATAAATAAATGAATGAACGAATGATCCTAACCCGACAACTAATTTGGCAGCATCCAAGATCTATAAAATACATGTGCCACTCTATACACAACAGACCTTGTATTCAATAACTTGCCTGATAATCATAAATGTGTATGAAGAAGCAAGATAGAAAAAGTATTGATGCTTTTGAACGTCAGGAATTGGAAAAAAGACTCCTGAT
Organism: Bothrops alternatus; assembly: GCA_034064705.1. NCBI lineage: Eukaryota > Metazoa > Chordata > Lepidosauria > Squamata > Viperidae > Bothrops > Bothrops alternatus. The sequence continues at coordinate 41,726,069 of JARGCV010000023.1, read as the reverse complement.
AATATTATAGATAGCCAAGATAACAAATATATGAATAACTGAACAACTCATCTCACAGGTCTGACTCAAGGCATAAATGAACAGACTCAAATTATCCTACTTCCAACACATTACGCTAAGACCATCTCTCTAGAAAAGGCTCTAATACTGGAAAATGGAAAGGTGGGAAGAAAGAGAAGAAGAGAACAACCAGCAGCAACCTGGATGGACTCAGATACAATGGCAGTGGGTGCACCATTGGAAAACCTGGAAGACCAATGAGGATGGAGAAGTTCAATCTATGTAGTCGCTGAGAGTTAGCATTGACTTAATAGCACATAAGCAGTCAGAGGTGACCAGGGTTCCATGGAACTCTATGCAAGCAACAGAGTGGGGCTGGGAGAAGCGGGACAGTTTTCAGCCAATGCATTATCACTACAATTAGTCCTCCCTTTCCTGGGTTCAGTTTGCATTAGTATTAGAAAACGAAAGTCACAGAATTGCAGTAGACTGGAAGAGAAGGAACAGATTATAGAAGCAGATATGAACTTTTAGACAAGGGACATAATGTTTTTATGTTTTAACTCTTTGTGTTTTACAGTTTTTAAAATAATTGTATATGTGTTTAAATTTTTGATGGAGAATCACCCAGGGTTGGCTGAAAAATGGGTGGCTATATAAATGTTTTAAACAAACAAACAAACAAACAATTATTTGAAAACACTTATGCACATGCATACACAAATAGTGTTTCTATGCTATCATTGGAGGAGAGGACTCTCTCTTCAAATATTACAGAAATGCAAATTAGTATAACAATTTCCAGAACAGTAATCATTAGAAGTTTGTTCCAAATGCCAACAGAGTTTACATCAAAGAAAGATTACACTAAGAAACAACTCTAAAAAAAAAATCCAACAAAAATCTAAATAAAATAGCTTTACAGGGTAAATCAAGAACTCTAGGTCAAGTGCACTTTATGTCATGAGCATACAAGATGTTCAGAGTCTGAAAAGTCAACAATGCAAACTGATCCTCTGTCTGGGTGTCATCCTATGCACCTATTGCCATTCAGGAGGCCGTGAGAAATATCTGGAGAGTTTTGCAGGAGTAGTCCAGGAGTAGCCCAAGAAATTAAGAAACAGATATAAGGATACTCAGAGAATGATTCAAATTCTCCTGGATTGCTCCATATCCCTAAGATTGCACTTCTGTATATCATACACACATACACACACAATCAGAGTTTGGGTCATAAGATTGCCCTGTTCTGTTTCTGTGGCTGCTTAGGAAGCAACTTTTTCCACGGCCCAATTATTCTGTAACAGTGTATTTAATGGACTCTTGCTCCCCCTTCTGAACAGCTGATAGCTGTAAATGTTTAAAATAGGAATGATTGAGAACAGCTGACCCTCTATGCCTGTAAAATCTATGCATCTGAACTGGATTCAGACTGCTGGTTGCTGGTGCGTGCCAGTTTTGCAATGCAACGTACAGTTTGGAGATTATATGTTTTGCTTGGCATAGAACAGCAGACATCCTCCCCCCTCCCCCCACTTGATACTTTTATACAGGAACAACAGTTTCTGGTCTCCTTGCAGCTGATAAGGATTCCAGTATGCAAAGGTGGCCTTGGATGAGCTGAGAATGTCTTTCTTTTCAAATAAGAGCGGCTTTGTATTCTCAGAATTTGCTGGAATTCTGTTTGCTTTGTTTGGCATGCTGCAACCTTCTAATGGAGCTAGAATGTTACAAACAAGATTGTAATAGTTGAGTCATCCCAGGCAGAAGTTCAAAGGATTTAAAACAAAACAAAACTGAAGAGTAAAGGGCCAGCAAAGACAAGCACATTATTTCAGAGAGACTTTCCTACATCACACAAATCACACATGCATAATCACTCAGGCACCCCTCCCTCAAGGGTATTGTAGGATAAAACTCGGGCCTGCCGCAGAACAGTTCCTGGTATAACAGAGGACAAGCTGATCAAAAGAGAGAGAACAAATCCACAGAGGATGACATGTTTCAAGATTTGAAAAAAAAAAAATGGAAAAGGAATTAAATTTGTGGCATAGAGCCTAGTTATTTGAGAGATCACCTGTTATAGGGTTGTTTTTGCCTCTCCCATGAAACTGGACAGAATCTTCTCTTTTTCTATGGGTATAGTGAGCACACTTCTGGTCAATCTTTGTGTTTCATTTATCAAACAGTGTGATCTTGTGGAACTTAGAAATCTGCTTTCTTCTCCCAGCCTAATGCTGTTCAGGAAGCTACTAAAGATTGAGCTCTGACTGAAAGTTGACCTTAGTTAATAGTTTTGATTTGGGGTGGGGGGTTGGTTGGTTTGGTTTTATGCAGTTTCTGGATTGCTCATGTTTTGTTTTTCTCCTTTGTATTTTTTTTCTTTTTTAATTGTAAGCTGGCCAAAGTCAATGGAAGCCTCCCCCCCTCTCATATATATATATATATATATATAGTCTCCGGAGAGGAGCGGCATACAAGACCGAATAAAATAAATAAATAAAATAAATATATGTATATATATATATATATATGTATATGTATACACATACATACATATATATGTGTTTAAATTAAAAACACACACACACACACACACACACACACACACACACATATATATATATGAGGTTTTTGCGGGTGTTTGTATGTAGGTCTTTGGTTCTTCGGGTTTTCTCCCACGTAGAATTTGAAGTGTCTTGGCGACGTTTCGACGAAGTCTCATTCATCATCTTCAGGCTGGTGCTTTTGGCTTCTGCTTCTAGGAGCAATTTGTGGTCGTAGCTGTTTCTTCCTTTTAACTGCCAGTGGGGGTTTGAACTGATTGGCTGGGAGTTTGGCTATGTTCTGATTGGGTGGAGGTGTGTTCTGATTGAGTGGGGGCTTTGTTGTGCTGGAGAGGTTCAAAGTGGCCAATGATGCAGCTGTGGTCTGGCTCCTGGTCTGTGGTCGTGCCTCATCATCGGTGTGGGTTTGGGTTTGCTTTTTGCGTGGATGTGTGGTGGTGGCATCCTGTGTTGTTCTGGTGTCATTCTTTGTGTTAGGGATTCGCCTGTCAATAAGGGCGGGTTTCCAAATGGCTGGTAGGCGGGAAGTATCATCTCGTTTGTTCATGCTGTGAGGGCGTTTTTCTATCTCGATGGCTTCTCTGATTATTCTGTTATTAAAGTGTTCAGTTTTGACAATAGTTCTGGTCTTTTTGAAATCAATTTTATGTCCTGTGGCTTTAAGGTGTTGGACCAGGGAAGAAGTTGGTTCTTCTTTTTTGACTGAGTTTTTGTGTTCTTCAATGCGTGCACTTATTCTTCTGTTGGTTTGTCCAATGTATGTAGTGGGGCAAGCAGTACATGGGATTTCATATACTCCTTGATTTTCTAACTCAATTTTGTCTTTAGGGTTTCTTAGGATGGTGGATATTTTTCTGTTTGTGCAGAATGCTGTCTTGATGTTATGTTTGTGAAGGATTTTGCTGATCTTGTCTGTGGTGCCTTTTATGTATGGGAGGAGGGCTTTGCCGTTTTCTTGTTCTCTGTCTTGGATTTTAGTGGGAGTTTCTTTTTGGATTAAGTTGGAAATCTTATTTCTTGGGAATCCGTTGGATGTTAGTACATTAGTGAGAGTGTGTAGTTCGGTTTTTAGGTGTTGTTCGTCAGCTAGGCATTTGGTTCTGGAGATGAGTGTCTTGGCTACGGAGTTGATCTGTGCTGGGTGGTGGTGTGAGAGTGCGTGCAGATAGCGGTTTGTGTGTGTTTTCTTCTGGTAAATGGTATGTCCTAGCGAGCCATTGGATTTCTTGCAGACTAAGACATCCAGGAAGGGAAGTTGGTTATTAGCTTCTGTTTCCATGGTGAACTGTATTTTGGGGTGTAGGCTGTTGAGGTGTGTAAGGAAGTTGTCCAGTTTTTCTTTCACACACACACACACACACACACACACACATATGGGATCCCATTGACTTTGGGCAGCTTACAATAAAAAATAATATATATGTAATAAATGTAGTAAATACATAGTTCTTCTTGTATTTTCTTACTTGGTTGTCAAAACATTTTGTGTGTGTGTGTGTGTGTGTGTGTGTATTAAAGTTAATGGGGCCGCTGGCCAGTTCAAGTTATCAGTAAGCCACTTGACTTTCAGTTGGTTTCTTCTGCAACCCCCATCAGTCTATACTAGCATAGCTAATTGCAAGGCTGTGTAGTTGTTTTATTATTTTATATACCCCTTTGTCTCCAGAAGCAAACAGTACGTTATATTTTCTCTCTCTCTCTCTCTCTCTCTCTCTCTCTCTCTCTCTCTCTCTCTCCCTCTCCCTCCCTCTCTCTCAGTGTTACTAGTATGATTTTGAAATCTCTGTTGGATAATAGTTAGTGTTAACTTACAAATAACATGTCCTGGGTTCATTTCCATATTTAGCCATGTTTCTCAATGGCTTATTGTTTCATACTGTTGATACCTTAAGTGCTATTTGTGTAATGATTATGGTTACTCTCCAGTATGTATTTAAAATTCTCTTCCTTCTGTCACATTCAAAATGACACTTGTGTAATTCCTTGGGAGATCACTGGATAGAGGAGAGAGAACATGCCTAAGGCTTTTATGGATCTCACAGTTTACCTTTTCTGGAAGAGAAAGTTTCCTAACTCATTTTCTTGGCTTCAGGAGAGGAAGTGAGGGGAACATGTGAGCCTGGGAAATGGCCAGAGCTTTAACACTTCACTTAACCACAGCTCAGCCTGATTTCAAATGCAGCTAGTCTATCCCCTTTGAAAAACTTTTTCCTGGCTGGGAAGCTTCTGTTTGTGTTTCACTGCAGATGTTTCCTGTCCTGTTACATACCTCTTCTGCTGTCACCATGGCTATCACATTGACTCCTTCCTCCCACACCATTTGCCAGAAATCATGGCATGTTTGTGGCAACGGTCCTTGTGTAGCTATATAGTGCCATTCTTCTCCACCTACTGTCACCTAGGAAAGAGAGAGAGAGAGAAATTACTTTCATAACTGCACAACTCTCCTATGGGTGCTTATAACATGCTGAGCTGATCTACCCATCTTTGCTCTTCTTAAGGCCGGACACCAAATAAAGTTTAGGTTTCTATCTATTAGTTCAAAGTAGAAGTTCAATATATTAAACAATATTCAAGTAACTGGACTGTTCTTAGCCTAACTTTGATGGAAACAGCACATTTGAAAACAAAACAAACAAAATACAACCTAGACCTAGAAGAAAAGTGTCAGTCTAGAAATGAGGCAACTTCTTGTTTCTGGTTCTCCTATGAAATATTGTCTACTTGTCATCCCTCCCCATTCTAATATTTTTCTGCATAAATTTTCTGATAAAAAAATCGGTCTGTTTATGTCACTATAGTCACCATTCTACAACTCTTATTCTGTATCTATAAATGCATCTGTATGAAGTTTCCAGCAGCCTACGTTCCATCTGATAATGTATGTTTATTTTCCAGAGATGAAAAATTCAGCACTTGTATGTCTCAGTCAATTTTTAAAAAGGGAGAGCTCAGAGATGGTATGTTGATGGTGGTAAAAAAAAAAGTAAGCATGTTGATAACTGAGATTAGTTAATACATATGGATAGAATATTTGTAATTTCAGCAACCTGGACAAACAAAGTATAAAAAAGACAGGCAACCCAGCCAAGACTGGCAGAGTAGTAGGATAACTCTTATCAGAATATTAAGGGAGTTCAGCTTTGGTTAGAATTCGAAGGCCCATTTTCAACTTCCCAGAACAAGGAATAAAACTCCATAAAGAGTGAAAGAATGGCCTGGTACGTGGAAGAATAATATTATCCTGACTGCACCATATTAGATATTGGTAACTGGGAGAAAATCACTTGCTATGTGAATGAGGCGGGGGAAAAAAACTGCAGATGGAGTTTCACCTTCTGAGTAAAAGAACATCTGCTTGGCTTCTGCCTCAGCCACTTGGAGTGCAGGAAAAAAAATGTACTGGCAACACACACGAGTTGTATATGACTACAGATCAGCACATGCCCCGACATGTGCTACAGAACAATGTGTTTATGTCCAATACTGATATACCAGATGAAATATGAGGTTTTAAAACTGACTAGGGAGAATTCTTCTTGGCCCTTGCCGCCTGATGGGGTGAAATTATGCCTTCCCAAACAATTTCTCCTCCCACAGATAGATGAAAAATGTTCCATTCAGTAATCAGTCATCCAAGCTAAGGCAGATTGTGCCAAAAGTACCCAATATCTTCTAGCCACCAGGTCTTTTGGCAGAAATCTGATAGGATTCTGATTTAGAAGGCTTTTAACTCAACAGGGGGTTTTAGTATTGCAAATTATGACCAAACAGCTCTTGGAACTCAAGAGAAATGTCTTGCAGGAAGTATAGTTAGCGCTAAAAATTATTTGGACCAAAATGAAAAGTTATCATTACAAACAGATGTAAATCATTTTTTTTTTAAAAAAAGCAACAAACTGTTAGATAGAAATATGGAATGATTTTCTTCTAAACTCTTTTGTTGTAGAAATGATTTTCAGTGTCACTATCAGTTACATCATAAGGCCAAGAGATTTGCTTTGAAAACGTTGCCCATGCCATCTTTTTAGGTTTCATGCAGGGTTGTTTTGAAAATACAGGAGGGTAAGAAAAGCCATAAACATTGCCTTAAACCAACTTCTTTTGCAAATATTCAGCAGTTTCAGATTCAGACTGCAGAATAAAACCAAGAATAAAGCCAGGTCAGGCTTGAAGGATGATCTGGATTGTAATCTAAGATCAACTAAAGATGCCAGTTACTTCATCTATCCATGGATTTCTATATACAGGTGCACTGGCAGCTCACATAAAACTTGTTAAAACAATTATAAAATTGAGATCAGATAAGAACATGAAAATACTTAAAGCTGACTTTGCAAAAATAATAAGGCCTTTTAATAGCAGAAATGAAAACAACAGAAATAAAATTAAAGAACTGCCATCAGAGTCTGAAGAAATAAAAATGTTCTATGTCTGGAAACAACAACAACAACACACCAGAATAGGTTGCAGAAGAGAAACTCTGAGAAGGGGCCATCATGGAATCAATTAGCTGGGAAGCAATCACCCACTAAAGCTCAAACTTTTAAGAGCACAAGGCAGAAACCTTCAAAAAGACTACATATATAAAATACATTTTAGGCCTATTCAGTGCTTTTTTTCTAAAAAAAAAAAAAAAAAGGTGCCAGAATTCACACACATCATACAACCCGCCTTGCCTACCCTACAAGGCTCCATCCAAAAAAGGTGCCAGAACTCCGTTCTGGGCGTTCTATGACCAAAAAAGCCCTGGGCCTATTCCAAATAAAGATATGAATTTACATTACAGAAAGCCTCCTTGTACTAGTGTGCTCCTAGATATTTAATGAAATACAATCCAGGTAACATCACTGATTCTCGAATTTTCCCTTCCACAGGCTCATTCACTGCCCTGAGGCAATCACAGTCTTCCCCCACATAAATTAGGGATATAGAAGATAGCAACAAAATCATTTGCCTGTTTTGCTCAAAAATACATTTTGCTGATTTTAATAGTACAATCTTGAGTATCTGGGAGTGGGGCCCAAATGAAGCCAAGTGATTACTCCTCAAAGTAATTAAACTTCTATTAGCCACAATTCTTTCCCCCGTCATTACCTTTATGTGTGATGCATTGATGTAGCCTGTATTGTTTTCTTTGGTGGGTACCAGCTCCACTCGGTTCTCCTCGTATGGAATGACTTCTCTGACACGATTACGCTCAATGTTCTCAGGGAGAATGGCAGTGGTGAAAATTCCGTCTGCCTTCTTCTTTGGAATCTGCTCATATTCGGTGAACACCATCCCCTCTTCCAGTTTCCTCCTCAAGGTTTTGCACTACCATTTTCCATTAAAGATATAAATGAAAAGAGAGTGTTTGTCTACAAGTCTGTTCCAACTTTTTCCAATTTGCTCTTCCTTACTTTAATTCATCCCCATACAGTTGTTTGAGGATATATTAGTAAAGGGAAGGAGCTCCCTATGCTACCGCTAGCAATTTAAAGGTAAGGAAGAATAAAAGCGTCCTATTGTTTAGAGACAAGCAAAACTGCTCATGGACTAATTCATGGGCAAGACTTACATGACCTAGCATAGGTCCCAATATTTTTTCCCATGTTTTCCTTGTGATCCCATACATATCATCCCAATTTTACAGTTAACAAAAGTATAATATACTATTGCCCAAGTATTTTTAAATAAAACCTTTAAGAATGACCATTGCTGACAACCTCCCCCCCCAAAAGAAAAAAAAAATCTGTTTTGTTTTGCAAGTCCTATTCTTACCCGCTCATCCATTGGCACCTTGGCTCCTTCATCTTGGCTATCCTCAGGCACTGGAACTCGAGCAACTGAGAGTCCATTGAGTGCTGCCAACATCAAGGGCCTCTTCTGGGCTTCCAGGCCTGCCATCTTCTGTTTCTCTAGATACTTTTGGCAAGAAAAGGCATGCTTTCATCTCAGGATGATTAGAAACAATGCCAGCAGAATGTTGGAATGTCGTTTTAATCTCCCACAAAATCTACAACACCAACTGAGGAGTGCAGATGATTGTCATTAGCAGAACAAACCCAAATGCATCTCCTAAACTTCCTATTATTTCCTTGGGGGAAGGAGATAATATTCTGACATGAATGCAGAATTTTAATTTCAAAGAAACTGTCTCACAATACAGACGGCTTGTCATAAAAGGCAGTCCTTTCTCTCTTTCATATTCTCCGTCAAATGTAAATGTTAGCCACAGAATTAGCAACCCAAGCGAGCCAAGCAAACTACATATATATATTAAAAACAACCAGATTGCTAATATACTTTAAATCAGGGGTGTCAAACTCAATTTCATTGAGGGCCTCATCAGCATTGCAGTTGCCCTTGGGGGGCCGGGTGGGTATGGCCATGGTGGGTGCAGCCTACTGGGTGGCCATGGATGGAGTGGGTGTGGCCCACTGGGTGGGCATGGCCAGCTCTACATCGTTCGCGTCAAGGGTGCCTGTGGGGGTCTGAACAGGAGTGGGACAGATCTGAGGGTCTCTGGCAGAATGGGGTGGGACCGGGGCAAGCGCCAAGGCATGGTGCATTTCTTCATTCCTCACAAAGGGTGACACCTCCCCAGCATGCACCCAGGTGGCGGGGCCAACGCGGCAGGGGCTGGTTCCTCACTGTTTCTAGATGGCCTCGTGGAGCTAAGACTGAATGCATTTCAGCATAGATGGCCACCACAAAATTGTACATTGGCTCCCGGCCGGCCTGGGCCAGGGCCAAGGCAGTGGGGACTGTTCCCTCACTGTTTCCAGGATGGCTTCAAGGGCCACATGAAATCTATTTGCATCCGGCCCCCGGGCCTTGTGTTTGACATGTCTGCTTTAAATGATGTTGTCATGCTGAAATTAAAACGAGCTCCATTATGTATAAACTGAATAAAAATACATCTCTCCTCACCCATCCACCCAAATCCCACCAAATAGATCAACTGGAAAGGGTTCATAATAGGTAAGCATTATATAAATGTGCAAAGCTGTGAAATGTAAAAAAAGGAACTCTTTCTCTTTCACCCTCTATGGCCCATTTCTGTTAGATTCAAAAACTACATGTGCCATTAACTCGCCATTTGTGATGCCATCTCTCAGAATTCATGAAAGTTCCTGCAACCTTTTCAATTGCTCCCAACTAACAAAAGAAAGGGCATTCTTCATGAGGATAAGGGGATATCATAAAATGTCAGCTATCTTCTCTTCTTTCAACTTAGTAATAATCTACCTTTCAAATATATTATCCATAGATTTATATGTTGCCTGAAAGCATTCTCAAATATTTTTTAGGGTTCAACTAGACTCTTTACAGTTATTAAAATTAAAACTGTCTTACAAGTCTGTAATAAATAGCTGCATTTCAGATCTAAGTAGTCTGGCTTGATATTGAAAGGGAAACTGTTCTTCTGATTCACCCCCCGCCCCCCCCCCCAAGCCTTACCACTTCATAAACCTTTCTGGGGAGTTTCCAGAACTTCAAATGACATCACTGGGTGACCCGAAAACAGCAAAAGCCAAGGAGTGGTGAACTAGGGAGGGGTTGGGTAAAAAAAAGCACCCTGGCTTGAAAATCAAATTAATGTTCTGTCAACTTTGAGCAGCCTGAGTAATCTAGATGTTGGATTTCTTGTTCACTTTGGAAATATGAGAACATCAGCAATTCTACATTTCTGTTCTTATCAATGAGTTTGCTTTCAGGTGAAGAAAATAAACATTTATTCATAACAGCACAGATTTAAACTAAGGAACTAACTGTAACAATGACAAGCAACTTGACTAGCTTTCAAAATGGAGGCAGATAGCTTATCAATGGCCACTAGCTATGACAACTATTCGCTATTTCAATGATCAAAACAACATATCCCTGGATATCAGCTGCTGGAGAATAAAAGCAAGATGGTGCGGTTCACCCATGTCCTGCTTGTAGACTTCCTCATGACATCTGGATGAGTACCACAGCAAAAGAATGTTGGCTTGATCATGTTTTTAATGTGATCCAGCAGGTCTCTTACTGTCTTCTTACCAGTTCAGACATCGCATCTGCTTATGCATCAATGGATTCTAGTGTCTTCTATTTTAAGTATTCTGAAATATTTATGCTGACTCTGAATATGATCCAAGATAACATTTTATCTATTTCAATCATTTTTATGTAAACTTTCTAAAAGACAGTTAAAAACTTTTCAACTTTTTCAACTTTGCTACTCACTTCAGTGAGAGACTTAAACTAAGTTTCTAACCAATATGATTATAATTGCAGTTTAATAAAGACATTCTTTGACCTGATTTCTCCCCCCCCAATAGCCCATATGTTCAAACAGAGGCATATGCCCTTAATTTAAATTTAGCTTTGAAAGAGGTTTCTTTTTAGTGACATAGCAGATATTTCTTTTCAACTGTAACTTATGGTTATCGTCCAGAGATACCCCTAAAGTACATGAAAATACACTTACCCTCATTTCCCTTTCTATGATACTGTCCTCAATGGAGAACATTTCAGACACAGGCCTCTCCTTCACCGGCTCTTTCTTGACCCGTTCTTTGACACTTGTGAGGTCTGGCTCAGAGATGGAGGGACCAAGGGAAGATCCATTCATCATGCTCTGATCAGTCCGAGATGTGCTAATTGTCCTGGCTGGTCCCGGCCTCATCACCTTGGCTCGAGACACAGCCAGCGGAACATTATTCATCTGGTCATTCCGCAGAGCTCCATTGCTAACACTTTTCCTGGGACCAGGATACTCAGGAGGAGGTTTGTTAGGTATTCGAGCCAAGGCAGCTTGCAACTGGGCGCTGTACTCCACGTTTTCATGCAGGGCCGCCATGGAAGGCACAGATTCTGATGCTTCTTCCTCATCTTCACTTTCACTGCTATGGATCAGCATTGTAGCATCTGAAAAGGTCTTTTTGTGATGGTAATGAGGGACCTGCTGAACCTCATGCCCTCTTTGCACCACTTCCTCTGGCTGCATCTCATTGCGTAGGGTATTTCTGCGTGGCAAGGGAGCATTTAGGCTTTTTAAAGCCATAGCTTCCATTCCACGCACCATATTACTTATCACTTCCAAACTGTGGCGTTTGTTGATGGCTGCATGATGTTTGGCTGCCATAAGAGGTTCACTAACCTCCTGTAGTGACTGATGGACAACGGGAGCACTATCTTCTTGAAAAGTCTTCACTGAAAGCTGCACTTTCCGAGGCACCAGGTCAGGACTACTGCCAGTGACATACTTGTGGCGGTGACTTGCTAGGTCAGGTGTACTGGTAGCAGGACGTGGACGTGGATAGGGTGGTGGTGGCCTAAAAAGATAATTCTTCAATATGTGTGCAGGGCCACATCTTTGATTGTTGGGAAGCTGCATGTTGGCCAGCTCTGGAGTGCTAACTGTATGGGAAATGGCACTAGCTGTTGGTTTTGCCTGCAAAGCATTCATAGGGTTCACTTGCTCGGGAGGAGTCACATGTTTTTTATAAGTGCCTTGAGGCCCATATGCAATGGTATAAGAAGGTCTCTCTTGAATTTCTGGTTGACTGTATACAAGGTCTGTGGGTTGGCTGTAAACATGAGTATTCCCAATATTGAGGTTCCTCAAAGACTGGCTTTGGCTATCGGTGTGAATCACTCCTCTCTTCATTTGCCTCATTACAGTGTCATAATCCGGAGTAGGCCTATATGAAGGTACAATTATTGCACTATGTCTATGGCTTGGTATGTAATCTGCTCTCATAATGTCACTTCCAGGGATACTTAGGTTGGAGGACACTGGAGAAGCTTGAATGAAGTTCTGTGAATGGTTGAGAGAGTTCATACTTTGGGCACTGCACACACTGCCATTTGGGACACTGCCATTCAAATAACTGAAGTCCATTGCACATCTGTCCAAGCTAGTCTGAGATCTATAGTAAAACATGTCTTCATTTCCATGAAAAATGCTATCTGTATGTAGGAAAAGTAGAAAATGAATGGAAAATACAACAAACAAGCTAAAGAGAAAAAGTGATGTAAAAACATTATTAAGGCTACATCTCAATTTCAGTAATAGCAGCCACACCTGCATAAACAAAGTCTCATTACTGGTGCCTGTGGAAAAAAGAAATCCAGTGCAGTTTTGGAGTTCATCACATTTAGGAATAGCAATGCCAACAAGCAGAGAAACTCAGGATCATTGTCTTTTTGAATTGAATAAATACTGTTATTGTCACTATTCAATAACGTTCTTGTCAGTGCAAAATTGTAATATGCACAACATGGGAAAGCTTTATATATCCATCCATCCACCACGCATCCAAAAACTGTTTCTTTTTCCTCCTATTTAATAAGAGGTTTAGTCACAAAAGCATTTTGTGCTCTCATCTGAGTACATGCAGGGCTCTTGATTAAAAGTTCCAATCATAGCGATCATATATTTGTTGGCTGCAGTCTTATTCAGAAGTATGAAATCCAAAAAAGGGAGAAATGATAGGATTTGTGTATTGCCCATCACTTACCTTCATCAACATGTTGATGGGAGTAAGCTAAGAAGAATAATGGTAATTATGTTCAACTGAGAATAGTTATAATTTCATTTTAGATCTTCTCTATTCACTCAAGGAAATGGGGGGGGGGAGGAGACTGGCAAGAACTTGTTCTGAGATGACCAAATATGAATGATAGGACTTCTCTATGGTAGTTTCCAAAATCTGGAATTCTTGACAAGCTCCTTTGAAGTTTTTAGATCTTCAGAGACAAGCTAAGTTTTATTGGTGTCCATCTTGTAGAAATAATTTATTGCTTTTTATAATTGTGATTTATTTCAACTGCTGATTTTATAATTTCAAGTGTTATGTTTGTCCAGTCTTTTATATAAACTGTAAAATAAATAAATAAATGCTCCAATTTTCCCTTGGACCCTCTAAGGCAGTGGTTCTCAACCTTCCTAATGCCATACAGTTCCTCATGTTGTGGTGACCCCCAACCCTAAGGGCTCTCCAAGTGCGCACCAACACCGCCCACTCACCCGCCACACCCGGGGCTCAATGCGCCTCGCCTGTCCTCGCCTCACTTCTGAAGGTCGCCGGCCTGCCCGGTTCCAGCTGGCCAGGGAAGGCGGGTAGGAAGGCCACTCCGCCCAGCCTGGTTGGAGAAGTGCCCAGGCGGGGAGAGGGAGAGAGAGAGACAGAGAGGGAGGGAGGGGGTGAGAGAGAGAGAGGGAGAGAGAGAGAGAGAGAGACAGCACCAAGAGGGTGACAACACCAGCAAAGCTTCGTTCAGCCTCCTCTGCAGAAAGGGCCGCGAAGCACCGCAGCCTCCCTTAGGAGGTGTTCGACGGAAACGAATCCAGCACTGCAATGCCCCCCCCAGCTCGAAACCGTGCAAAGACGGATAGAGGAACGGTGTCTCGGTTCCTAAGACCATCGGAAATATGTGTTTTCCGATGGTCTTAGGCGACCCCTGTGAAAGGGTCATTCGACCCCCAAAGGGGTCGCGACCCACAGGTTGAGAACGCTGCTCTAAGGGGACATGCAGATGCAAATATAAGCAGGTACTTTTTCTAAAATGTAGCAAAAATAAAGCAATCATCCATTTCCAAAACTTTGGGATAGAACCAGAGCTATTTCATTATTTTCACCAGCCTGTTACTATTTCAAGACATACCTTTTATATCTCTGCAATTTTAGATTTTAACACACTAGAAATGGCATTCCTAAATAATTCTTATTAATGAATTATTTACTTACTTACTTCACTTTCTCTGCCATTCAGTTCAAATATTAGCCAGATCACCAGTTACCTTCTGTGAGAAAGGGAGATATGGCTGCACAGTAGGTAAGAACTATGGCTGTAAATCAGAAAAGCTCCATTTTAATCTGGCAACTATTATCAACTATGTATCTGGCCAGTGGGCCAAATACAAACATGGAGATTGCTGAGTCCAGATCTTTGGACTTAGAAAGGCAAAACCTGGATGCAAACCTATTTCGAAAAGAGGATGCATATACTGAACAAAGATTAAAGTCATTTAATTCTGCTCTGTCTTCAGCCAACTGCAGGAATGTGGCTACCTCAAATATTGACTAAGTTATACAAACCTCATGCAAAAAAAAAAGCATATCCTCCTCATATTGGAAAAAAAAGAAGTTTGATATTGTAAATTCCTCTTTTTAAAAAGTCACCACTATATCTGTTGTTATTTTTCCCATTCCCATCACTAACCTTGTGAATTGTGAGTTTCAGTGTAGTGTTCTCCACATTGGACATGCACAGGAGGCATAATAAATGGGTGCTGCCTTGGCTAGAAAGTGAAGTAAAATAAAACATATACTTTGGACATTTATTTATAGCAACTCTTTTGTAATCTGTCTACAAATCTGTTTATTACAATCAATTGTTTGTAGTTGGAGAAGCTCCAGAGTGATCCATGTCTCTTGAGCTCCACACTTATGGCAAGATATTTACCAAAGATGATCTACTCCATGTGGGCCGCCGTCTGATAGGGGGAGGAGAATTTGATTGTCTGTGGGGAAAATATGGAAATGATTCTTAATCTCTGTAATTCTGTAAAATACGGAACATGTACTCTAATGCAAGTGGTATGAAAAGTCTGTTACATAACAGCTGTAATTATCTGTTTTGAAACGGATATAAAAATATATAAGCTAAAGAAATAGGGAGTATTATTTATAAAGGCGTTAACATTTACTATCATACATGCCCTAACAAGAAGAACAAATTTATTTTAACCAGAAAATGCAAAGAATTTTTTCAACAGCACCAAACTAAATAATCAGAGTTAATTTGATATTGTTTAGGCCAATTTTCCTCCAATTAGAGCTCTCCAGACGTATTTAACCACAATTTCTGTCACCTCCATTATTGAGGTGATGAGCATTATAGTTCCAAGATGTGAAGGGCACCACATTGGAGAAGACCAGTTTTGGAAAAGGAATTTAAAAAAGGGTAATAGTAAGAGCATAACAAATCACCCAACAAGATAAAGGCACTCGCAGGCTAAGAGAGAAACAAGCAGGGGAATGGAATTTCATGTTAAAATAGTAAGAAGCATGGAAATGGGGGAAAGAACCAAGAGGCACAAAATAAATAAAAAAAATCACAAGACATAGTAGAAATAAAGTGCTTACGTGTAGAAAGGAAAGGTGGAATTCCTCATCTTACATTTTCTGATCTGCTAAATGATGTGATGTGCAGTTAGAAAATACCCACTCATGCCCGGCTCCATGCAAATTGCAAAGAGCGGACTCAAAAGATAAAGATATGGAAAACTTCACAGCTAGAAATCATAGATCTTAGGAACTAATGCTATCAACCCAAACAACACACCCTTTATACTAAATTCTGAAGACACGCTGACCACTTTCCAGACAAGACTCCAAAGGCAGTTAACAGCAGAAGTAGAATTTTCAAAAAGTTAAAAAACAAAAAAAAGTTATCAAGCAACATGACATCAACATCAATAAAACAAATATATCAACATCTCACATGAAAAACAATTCTTCCAACTTCACAAATACTCTCTAGACCAGGGATGTCAAACTGCCGGGCTGCGGGCTGGTTGCATCATATGGAGGCCGCGCCCACTCCAGCTCCAGCAATGCAAAAAAAGTCATGATACGTCATGACACGGCGAGCTTGACACCCATGCTCTAGACCAGTGTTTGTCAACCTTGACAATTTTAAGGCATGTGGACTTCAACTCCCAGAATTCCACAGCCAGTGTTGCTGGCTGTGGAATTCTGGGAGTTGAAGTCCACATGCCTTAAAATTGTCAAGGTTGACAAACACTGGTCTAGACCATCACGTTTCCACCCATATGAAGAAAATTCCGAATGCTAAAAAATTCACAAGTAGAAATAAAAGTGGTAGTCTTCATACTGCCCCAGGTACCAGTATGTTGGATGGCAGGGACACCTAGAATAAAATGAATGGGAGAACAGAGGGGCTGGAAATGGAGTTGATTCAGCTGCAGTTCCTTTTTTTCCCCCTTTTGCTCTTCCCCCAGTCATTTCATGCAAAATCTACTCCCACCCCATCTGTGGTGATTCAAATCCGGATCAAGTTATCAAATATTTTATATTACTTTTTATTAAAGATGCACCAAGAGTAACCTCCAAGAGTTTTCAACCACTACAAAGATGGCCAAGATTTTAGCCCAAAAACTTGCTTTTGGTTCTACCTTCAGAGTTTGAATTCTGTGGATGAACTATGACTTGCCCCCCCCCACTTCTGTCTGTCTGAGAATTACTGACATACAGTAACTGGCATTTCTCTCATTCAGGCACTAGGTCTTTTCTTTCACAGGGTAACTTTTATGTAAAAGAGGTCTTTGTGACTGAAACTCATTAAGTCATCCTTCCTATCTTCCAAAACTTAAGGATACAGGAAAGCAAACACAAAACAAATGCAAACTTTACTTCTTTCCTCTTACTCTACCACTCCCTATCTCATCTCTAGAAAATATCTGCCACTGCAGGGGGCATGCTATTTCTCATGCTGTCTTTCTTGTATCATCTTTTTTTCTTTCTTTCTGAAACTGGCTATAGGTGTTGTGCTTTGTAATAAAAGGACAATTGTTATACATTGCTCTCTGTCTAGCTCAGGGGTCTTCAAACTTGGTTCTTTTATGACTTGTGGACTTCAACTCCCAGAATTCCTCAGCCAGCATGCCTGGCTGAAGAATTCTGGGAGTTGAAGTCCACAAGTCATAAAAGGGGAAAGTTTGAAGATCCTTGGTCTAGCTGCTGCAATAAGAAGGGGAAAAAAGGATGCAAAGCTACAAATGAAACATGCAATTTCACTTGTGTGCAATGTTTTGATGTGATTTAGGTTTTAACGATAAGCTTTTATACTTCCTCCTTTCTCTGACTTCTCAGGAAGAACCAAGTTCTAATTCATCCTCAGCCATGGACGCTCACATGGGGACTTTGGGCCAGTCTCACTCCCTCAAAGCAAAAACTACTTTACAGGTTTACAGTTGTGAGGGCAGATAGGAGAAGGAAGCATTTACCGTATGCCCTGTATAGAAGACAAGGTATAAATCTAATAAATATTTCAATTAGCATGCCAATACCGTCATGTAGGAAACACACAGTTATGAAAACTCCACAGATGATAATACTGGTAGGACAGATATAGAAGTTCAGTTTGTAAGCCAGATTGTAAAGTCAACCACATGATTTTCTCTTAGCCATACTTTTAACTAATTAAACTCTAAAACACTGTTTTTCAATCCTAGTTATTTTAAAGATGTATGGACTTCAACTTCCAGAATTCCCCAGCCAGCACTGCCCTAAAGTATCATTTGCAGAACACTCTTGAAATGCACAAGCTGCAGGGGCATTATAACCAAAAAGGCACCGAGTAGTTCCTTTAAGGCCCTTTCATATAGGTTGACTTATAAAGCAATTCTAACATGGGAATTAAAGCCCAAGTATCTGAAAGGCACCTGGTTACTTATCTTTGATGATTTCCTCCATTCATTCAATTGCTTAGATAAACAGTGATAGATCAGTGATTTCATAGTAGCTACCATAAATACATGAGTTTGGACACAGATGTGCATCTCAAGAATCCCTCTTTCAAACATCTTACATGACATTAATCCACTTCCAGGTCTGTTGCAAAAACAAACCAAAAATAATAATAATAGAGCTTTCTATACCTCATTACTGCAATCTAGTGATTATCCAGATTTAGGAAGCCCTGATCAGACCTAATGAAACATCTGAATACAACGGAGTATTTAAATGGCCCCATACTTCAGATTTCACATTATTATACTGACACCACTAGTACAGGCTGTATTTCTGAGAACAGAGTGACATAACTACCTGCAAGAAAATGCAGCTTACAGGATGCACCCACAGAAAAAATGGTAGTTCAACACAGACCACAATCTGTATAAAGTGGCAGCAAGTTTTTCTTCTCCACTCGTTAATATGAAGGAAGACACAGGACAGAATACTTAAAACCAAGGAGAGATGAATATGCAGTATAGATAGGGATAGCTATAAAACAGAAAGCAACCAACATATAATATTCTTTGGCATGAACTGCTGGTTGCTTATTCCATAAATGACAGCAACATACTAAAAAGCACTCCAAGTGGAACAGAAGGGCAAAGCAAGTTTCTGGAAACCAATTTTCTCATTCTGGTTTGTTTACCAATGTCAAGTTAGAAATTGAAAAGTCCTATGGGGTTTGCCAATAATTTATAAAGCCTTGTACAAATGTCTAAACTGAACTGTACATTTTAGACTACAGTTGGAAACACCTGAATTTCATGCCGTTTCTTCTCATCTGTTTCATTTAAAGCATTCTTTTGACTGTCTTTCAATGAAAGATTTCCAAGACATCTACAAAAAAGAATGTTTCCAATTTTTTTGCATCTGTAGTGTACCCATAAAGAAAACACATTACATCTAGAGTTATAATCTTTGATTCTGCTGTATGGGCAATGAGCAGATGGAGAATAAATAATACAATGGCCTCAAACAGACAAACAGACAAACACATGACAAATACATAAATAACCTAATCCAAAAGGCTGACTACTTGACATTTATTACAGCCAGCCAGAATTTCCCAAAGATATGTACTTACTCTGTGCAGATTTTGTTTTGTTTGTAAAACTTGTGCTTCGCAGCAAAGAGCCGTGAAATGTACTTGGCATTTTCAAGGTCATCCTTTTAAAACAGAAAAAGTGGGAGGGAGAAAGAAGGAAAGAATAACACTGAATTTCACTGGGACAAACATAAAAAAAGAGTTATATAAAACTGACCATGTTCCTCTAAAATATTCAGTAGGAAGAATGCTTTGCAGAAAAATATATACGAAAACCCCAAGTTACCATCATTCAAGTTAGTGTAGATCAGGGATGCTAGTGCAATCTTGCCATAGCATCTGGCTCAAAGACTGGGCTAAAGAATAAATAAGGCTGCTGCATTATTAAAGCTGAGCAGGTCTTTTCCAGTTCTGTGGTTGAGAAGTGAATGTAACTGGTTCAAAGTTTCCCAAAGGCAGAGCAGTATGAAAATGCAGGAACTAGGATATTTATATATTGGGGAGATCAGGTTGAATCAGCATGTAGCCATTGGCCTGCTAAGTTTGCCACTCCTGATCAGTTGATGGTCACGTCTCAATGGGAGATTGCTAACAGTCAGTTGGCACTGCCCTCTTCAGCCCTCATCTCCATTCACTTACTGACAGCCAACTGATCAGCACAAAGCCCCCACTTCAATCAGTAAATACATAACTAATTTTGGGTTGCAGTTTTAGTGCAAAATTCAGCTTACTGTAAAAGGCCTTTTGAAATAAAAGGGATGGGAATACATACAGAAATGCTACTATTATAACTTTATATTTCAAAAAACTCCCAAGCTATTAAAGCCAAACACAAAGGGAGAGAATGCATATTTAACTGAGTGGTCCCCACATTTTTCAAACTTTATTTAAAAGAGCCCTGCTGGTGGCAATGGTTAGGATGCTCTATTATAGGCAAACTCTGCCAACAGTCTGGAGTTTGATCCTGACGGGGGCTCAAGGTTGGCTCAGTCCTCCATCCTTCCAAGGTCAATAAAATGAGGACACAGATTGTTGGGGGAAATATGCTGCCATTGTAAACGGCACAGAGAGTGCTGTAAAACACTATGGGGTGATATATAAGTCTAAGTGCTATTGCTATTATTTGGTAGAGTTAGTCCAACGCCAATTTAGACAATTTGTATTACAGCCTCTCTCGAAAGGTAAATTGGCTCAACAAGACAGCATGATTTTTTTCAATCTTGCTACACCTGGTTAACATCCCTGGAAGAAACCACCTGCTCTCTTATCATATAAAATACCTAGGTGATGTAAACATTCACCAGAATGAAGTGGAAATTCTCATTTGAGCGGCACATCTCTCCCTGAAAAAGAACCAACAATATGCTTTGCTTTGCTTCTGTGGAATCATGAAACTACTCAAGAAAAAGTTCTAAGAAAAGAAGCCACATTTTCTTGTCTTTAGCTATAGAAGCTTTATTGCAATTTATCACTGGGCTCAGGATGTGTCACTTTTATTATTATTATTTATGATTCTGAGATTGATCTTTTATCATTTGCCTACCGTATGAAACAGCACAGTTTCTTCTTTGTTAACCAATTCTACAACAATGGAAGACTTGTTGTGTGTTATATTTCCAATATCATTCCACCTATAGAAAAACAACATGGCTTAAAGCAGGTAATGTCATTGCAAAAAAAAATTCATTTGTCTATTACACACACACACACACACACACACACAATGACAAGGAATTTTGATCCTCCTCTCTCTCAATTTGCCTCTCTGGGGGTTTTTGGAAATATTTTTAATGTTTGTTTTCCTTTGGTAAAGAGATTACCTCATCTTACTGAATATACAGGAGCTATTACTTTCCAGAATTCCCATCCAGCACTGCCTACAAGGATTGATTTGGGGGACATGAGTGATATAGCTATTTAAGTAAAGAAAGTTGACATAAGCTACATGTTCAGAATATTTGTTTTATTACAAGAAATATTCATAAAACATTTAAGTCAAATTTCTCTTCATGTAATTATAAATAAATCCAGATAATTTTATTGCATGTACAGTGTAATCACAAATCCTGATCTTCTCAGAAGCAAAAATAAACAAATACAAATCTAGGTGTGTTTTGATGGTTCTTAGGCTTCTTGAAGGAAAAAAAATAACTGAAGGACAAAGGAAACATTAATAAGATGATTTATTCATTTTTAAAGGTTTTTCTCTCTATATAAATCATGACTAATAACAAACTAATGATAGCCAAAGAACACCAATACAATATAAGCAACAGCATTATGATAAGCTAAGCACTTTGTATTTTCACTGATTTCAGTGGATGAAATCTAACCCTTAATATATACAATTCCTGTTGGATCATATAAATGTGTTATCAAGTCAAGTATGCAGCTTCCCCTGTGTATCTTGACAGCATTAAGCAGAATATAAGGGCATTTAATCTTCCCTGCACTGTTGCCCCTCTTCTAAAACCAAAAGTTTAAAATGCATTTTGATCTAGTTTTGGTCGGATCAAATGCAAAATCCCTTCATCTTACTTTTACCTGTAGTTCACTGTGGATCTTCCCATTGGGTTCTTTAGAAAAATCCCCATGCAGAAAATTCCAAGATGCAAGTCATTTCCTTGATTGTCCTGCACAGAAAGTTAAAGATACATCAAAGTAATTTTAGCCCAAATTCTAATCTCTGAAAATGTAAAGATTCCAATCTTTGATTAAACCTGCCATGCAGTTCCAGCTTTTAATAGCAGTCACTTGCATCAGATAATTTCTTGACTTTTCAATGGGAAAAGTCCTGGCCTTATGCGTCATGTTAAAAATTTAAGTCTGGAAAGTGGCTGGCTTTTTTCTTTTAAGAGCATCCAAGAAACACTGCTGGAGCTACAGTGCATCAGAATAGGATTACAAATAGTCCTCGATTTACAACCGTTTGTTTAGTGATCGTTCGAAGTTACAAAGGTATACGAGAAAAGAAAAAGTGCCTTAAGATCGGCCCTCACATTCATGATTGTTGCACATCCCCACAGTCACGTGATCAAAATTTGGGCGCTTGATAACCGGCACGTATTTACAATGATTGCAGCCTCCCGGGATCATGTGATTGCCATCTGCAACTTTCCCAGTCAGTTTCCAATAAGCAAAGCCAATGGGGGAAGCTGGATTCCCTTAACAACCATGGGATTTACTTAAGAACTGCAGTGATTCACTTAACAACCATAGCAAATGTTATAAAATTGGGCGTGACCCACTTAACAACTGCCTCGCTATCAACAAAAATTCCAGGTTCCCACTGTGCTTGTAAATCAAAAACTACCTGCCTTGGTGAAGCTTGAATGACCTCAAATCATTTTATTTTTTTTTCTCACAACCCCAATTTATTTAATTAGCCCATACACCTGTGTTTTGGCATCTCTCCCTTTGGTTTTGTGTAGCTCTGCAAAAGCACTACCATAGATGTCAGTTGCCAGATACAACTACTCCAAAAATGGTAAAACGTACATCATGACTTCCCAATACAAGCTCTTATGGCATAGTGTTGTACAAAAGGGATGGAGCTGCTATTGTGATAAAAGTTTTTATCACTAGCCCCCTTCCCTTTTCTGGATTCTTGCCAAAGTTAACTCATGTGAAGCAGAATTCTTTCTATCAGCTGCAGCAGAAGCAGGACTGATCTTGAGCTAGGATGAGCCTTAGGGTAGAAATGGAATTGCCCATAGCACATAAGGCAATGCCATGGTTCCAAAGCCAACACAAGGAGGGGAAAATGTGTTTCCTAAAGCTACAAAAGGCAATAATTTGAATTATTATGCATGCACATAATAATTATTATTGCTACTGGGTAAAAATGTGTGAACTATCAAAGGAAAAAAATCATATTAAGAAGATTACAGGAAAAAAGTACAAAAGGAAGATACTGATTGAATTTTAAAAAAACAGGCAAGAATGTTAATTTTATTATACACACACATGCACACACTTACACGCAAACACTTACACACACAAACATAACCAGGTCTTTTATTCTGTGCAATTAAAAGAGGTTTTGGAATGTAATGGATGGATTGTAGGTCAGTGCAGATTTGTGTATTTTGAGGTTCCAGGCACAAGGCCTCAATCTGTGGGTATCTGAAGCAAGAAGCAAAAGAAGGCAGGAGATTTCACATGTGCCATGATGTCCTCACACAAATGATGTACCATGACCAGTCAACAAGAATAAAAACCACAACAGGGGAAACAAACCTTGTAGAGGGTCATTCTAATACAGACAGACCAGCTGACTGACTCAAATAAGATGGCATTATATGAAATGTGACAAAAAGCCGGCAAGAGCATTGTACTTGCTCACTTCATAATTGCAGAAGAATGCAATGAAAGTACTGCAACTGTACATATTTTGAATGTTCCTTTTCTTTTTAAAAAGGGGCCAAAATAATGAGCTAAAACCAAGGTTGCATATAGACGGAAAGTTTAAACTGCTGCTGGTTTTCGGTTTGTGAAGATTAGGATAGCCAGGTGCAACAGAGAATGAGATTCTCACTTTATTAACAGTAACACCTTGCCTACAGAAGTTATAGGTGCTTCATCGCTGGAGGTTTTTAAGAAGAGACTGGACAGTCACTTGTCTGAAATGGTACATGGTCTCCTGCTTGAGCAGGGGGCTGGACTAGAAGACCTCAAGGTCCCTTCCAGCTATTCTGTTCTGTTCTTTTGCTCTGCTCTGCTTGTTCAGTTTTATTCTAATGTGGAAAGTACATGGCCAAATGAGTTTCCCTCTTTTCTTTAATGATTCAAAGTATAAAAAAACTCCTCCCTTCTGGCATCTGGCCTTAACTGTGAAAAAAAAATTGAGACCTCCCCCATGTAGTCTAAAGAGGTACAATTCATTCTACACTCTACCTACCATTTAACACTTCACGGTCCTGTGCTTGTAAACCAGATCTGACATATGATCTGGAGTTCAGATTTGATTTACTACCTTGTAGATGGAACAGTACAGTTCTTTGCTGTACAAAGAACATTTGCTAAAATGCTACAATTCCATTTCAGTGGCATTTATATGCATATTTCTGTAAGGGTCTTTAGCAATTTGGAAAATCCAGTGGACACGTTTTGGTCTCTTTGACCATTCATTCAGGGACAGTTCAAAATTACAATGTTGACAAAATGGATTTACAAACTATGCATATAATTACATCCATTGCAGCACTCTGATGGTCACAAATTTGATTTCTTGGCAGTTTGCTTATCCTTAAGATTGCAAGGGCGCTGCAAGTCACCTCAATACCTTCCTATGTTCTGCTTATCTGACACATACACACACGCACACACACACACACACACACCCTGTACAGTGGCAGTAGGCTGCAATGTATGGCTTGAAGTAGAGGCCCAAAGCTTCAGGAGTCTCAGCCAACTGCCCTGCCCCAGCCAGCTTCTACAATACATCAACCCTAACACAACTGCCATTCAGAAACATGCCTAGCATTATTCTCCAAGGCACATAAGCTGAAGGCCCATGAGAATCTGCTCCAAGATACTTCAGAAAAAAAAAGCCTGATGTGACTGAGAGTTACCTTGGATAGATCACACAGGCCTCTTAACACAGGAGTCTCCAACCCCAGGCCGTGGCATTGTACTGGGCTGCAGCTTGTTTGGAACCGGGCTGCACAAGCGGCAGGTGAGTATGCATGCACAGCTCCATTTGCGTGAACGGTGGGCACTCTATCTTGTGCGCACAGCTCCATCACTGAAATGCAATTTCAATCTGAATTTCCCTAGACAAAGTCTGATACCTTAATCATAATAACATATTAATTCTCAGGGGCAATAGCTGAGACTGGCTGCAGCAGGATTGGTCCCAAACCTTTAATGCTAAGCAGATAAAAACTTTTTATTCCTTCTTCCAAATTAGCCTCCTCCTCCTCCTTCTCATAGCAGCATAGCAGCATTACTTGAATGGCTAACATTTATCTATTTAGATGTTTTTTACTTTTTTACTTCACCAATATAGTATAAGCACTAACTCCTTACCTTCACAGGAAAACTTTCCTGCCCAAATCCATCTAATCGTTCCACTTCCCTGATGTAAAGCAATTCTGCTTCTGCTGCAGAAAGGCTGCTGCAAATAAAATTAACAGAAATATTATATAGGATTATTAAAAAGGCCAAAGATTTTAACATTCTTTTTGCCTGGATTTATTTTCTTAATCAGTTCACATGGCTGCTCATCTCACAAGGGTGACTGCGGACAGCTAACATTAAAAAAAAGCCCTCTCATAATATAAAAAGAACAGAATAAAAAACAGGTAATAGCTTCTGGGGACAACACAATAATTATCAAATTGTATTGGATAATTACAATATTCATGTGTCTTCTGTCCATCAACTTATCCAAATATTGTAAATACACGTTAAATCTAAGCAAAATCAAAGGAAATATTATAATGGTGTAGATGCTATTAATCAGTTTCTAGATGTCATTGAGTTAACTTCTATATCTGATTAAGCTAAATATGTATTTCAGTGTACTATCTGCCACTCGTTTAGCAAATAGCTTTAGGCAATCTTCCACTTTACCCTAGCACCCTATCAATAATACAACGACAAAAACATGTACTTCCCTTATAATCAGTAATTTATATGAAAATTGACAAAATTCAGAAATACTCAGCAAAATTAATGAACTTTGCCCCAAAGTGGCCAAACACCTTTGAGAAATCTTACAAGAAGGGCATCAGAGAAACACTGTGCCCTTATTGTTTCTTCCCTTAATCTTTTGTAAGTTTCATTTAAGTAACATGACTGGTGTGGGAACAAACATTCTTTTCCTGAGACATGAAGTTCCATGCAACATAAAGTTATTGCCTAATTAGAAAAATAGCTTATTGTAAGAAATAGTCTATTGGCTAAATAGTAATTTATATTGACAGCAATGTAATATTAATAATTTGGGAACCAAACCTGTGATTTTTGTGTTCCTGGACTACCTTCTGAATCAATTCCTCCAAAATTGCTTCATTTTGAATCAAATCCTGCAAAATAAATTGATAACAAAGAATTGTGTTTATTATGAATAAAGGAATTCAAAGAATCAAGCCTTTAATTTATTCAGGCAATTTGCATGCCCCCTTAATCATACAGTGGTATTAAAATATCAAGAAAATAACAGTTACAAACAAAAGAAACTGAATCGCTAAAAAAGTACAGGATGCACAAAGGGGAGATTAACAACACATACTGTTCCTCACAAAACTATCATATTGTATTACAACAGCCCAAATGTCAGGACCATATTGATCTCCACAGCACTGCTACAGAAAAGGCATGTCACCTAAAACTCACAAGGCAAAGTGCTTTACATCTGGTTCTGGCATGGCCAAATCTTCCAGAAACCCACCACAGCTCATAGTCAGCACAGCTCACAGAATAATGATATTATGGGTTTGAAATGATAAAGGTCAGTAAGTGCTCATGCGGCTGCATTTTGATTGAACTAGCTGTAGTTTCCAAATAATCTTCTCCCCATCCAGATTCATCGACTCCATGTACTAGGGCAAAATCTCCACAGCATCATTTATTCAGCTTAGAGTTGAGATGAAAAGTTGTGTATCTAATGCATATTGGCATTAACTTTGTTCCAGTAGATAATCTTGCCCAGCTGCCTTTTGTGTATGTTGAATAGGAGGGGTTATTCAAATATGCCAAGTTTATGAAAATAAAGTTTATAGTATCTTCATTTCTGTGATGGAACAAAGTGCTTCAAGTTTTAAGGACACTTTACTGCAATCACTTATTGGTTTGTGTAGCTGTCTTTCATCTGCTCCCAAGAAACAAAACGATTCAAAGTTACATATTCTAACACAAAGTTATATTAAATCAAACATTCTAATAAATCAAGATCAATTTGGGAATGGTAGAAGTGTGAAGAAAATATTCAAATATTCTAAAAAGTTATGGGAATAAAATTAAACAATTCAAACAGGCCTACAAACTGAGCAAACATAAACTGTATCACTTCAGTACAAGGGGCAGAAAATCTCTTCCTTGAACAAAATCCTGAAGGTAAACTCATCTTTCCTGATAAACATTTTAAGCATACCAACAGAAAATCCCACCCCACAAATAAGTAAGACACTTTAACTTTAGCTATACATTTGAAAGCCATCCGACTTCAAATACCTACATACTATCTGTACCTCAAAACAAGCTTTAAAGCAGTGTTTTTCAAAGTTGGCAACTTTAAAATGTATGACTTCAATGCCCATAATTTACCAACCAGAATGCTGGATGGGGAGTTCTGGGAGTTGAAAACATGCATTTTAAAGCTGCCAGGTTTGAAAAACATTGCCCTAAAGTGTGAAAATCAGACAAAGGCAGAAGGAAATCAATGCAAAACCCGTCCTCTTAAGCCATGCTTGTTGCAAGGCAAACCAGCAACTGCTATCCCAAGGCATTAACCATTTTACTGGGAAAACAGGAAATTGTTTTATGTCTTCTCATATGATTGGTCCAATTAACTCAGTAGTTCTGTTTTCTACAACCTGGCATGCTCTAGTATAACTAGGAATCCTGGCAGATGTAGTTCTAGCCATCCAAAATATACTAGATTGCAGAATGATAATTTGCAGATCTCCAGAGCTTTGAAAAAGGTCATTCTCAGCTGTACTTGGTGAGGTGAAGGACTAGAACCTGGCAATTGTTCTTACTTGCTAGGTTATAAAAATTCCTCTTGAGCATAGTGATAATTTATTTCTAAAACTAAATATATCCTACAGCAAAAAGCACAAAAAATTATAACGGCTTATTAATTGTAAAAAAATGACTAGAACTTTCAAGGTGGCGAAAAAAAGAACATGAAAGATTAATTTCTTTTTTTACTTGTTGGCCATGTAGGTCAGCTTAGTATTATGTGACCAAAAGTATTGCAACCTATGTTATTTGGAAGGTGTCATATCTATAATCCTGAATACCCCTAGAGCAGGGGTAGGCAACCCAAAACACTCAAAGAGCCACTTGGACCCGTTTCCCACCGAAAACAAAACACTGGGAGCCGCAAAACCCTTTTGATATCTAAAATGAAGATAACACTGCATATATCCTTTTTTACCTTTAATATATATACATACATACATACATATATATATGTATATACATACATACATACACACACATACATACATATATACATACATACATACATACATCTCTCTCTCTCTCTCTCTCTCTCTCTCTCTCTCTCTCTCTCTCTCTCTCTCTCTAATAAAGGTAAAAAAGGGTATATGCAGTGTTATCTTCATTTTAGATGTCAAAAGGGTGTCTCTCTCTGTCTCTCCCCCCTTCTCTCTTTCTTTCTCTCTTTCTCCTTTTCTCTCTCTCTCTCTCTCTCTCTCTCTTTCTGCCCTTGATCTGCCAGTCCTCTTCCCCCACTTTCTTTCTTTCTCTCTTTCCTCTCTCTCTCTCTTTCTCTCCCCCCTCTCTCTCTTTCTCTCTCTCTTTCTCCCCCCCTCTCTTTCTCTCCCCCCCTCCCTCCCTCTCTCCCCCCCAATCTTCTGCTCACCTGGCAAGCTGGCTTCAAGCTGTTCTCCAAGAAGCTCAGGGTAGACAACCCTGGCTCTTTTATGACTCATGGACTTAAACTCCCAGAATTCCTGAGTCAGCAGAGCTGAACTAGCTAGCTCTCTCCTGCTTCCTGCAGAGACGCAGCAAAGGGAGGCGCTCCGCCCAAATAAGCTTTTCAGCTCGTCGGAGAATACCGTGAGTCCACTCTTTTTTACACACACACACACACACACACACACACACACACACACACACACACACACACACACACATGGCTGGGAGCTGCAGGGGAAGGCTCAAAGAGCCACATGCATCTCCGGAGCCGCAGGTTGCCAACCTGTGCCCTAGAGCAGGCATGTCAAACTCGCGACGTCACATGACATTGCACAACGTATCGGAACTTTTTCCCCATTGCCGGCAATGGGGTGGACGCGGTGTCGCCCTGACGCATACGGCCCATGGGCCGACAGTTTGATATGCCTGCCCTAGGGTGTCATACCTATAATAATCATCACCAAGAACCATACCTTTAGCTTTAAACATGGTCTCCATGTGCCTTATGTAAAATTAGTGGGTATGAATGATACAAATGAAATATACTTTTCTTTCCTTCCTTCCTTCCTTTTTCTTTTCTTTCTTTTTAGTAATTACTGTGAATGGAATGCCCCACAGGTGTGTATTTATACTTAAAACAAAATGCCTGGCTTCTTATTCACTGGGGCTTCCCCTTAATATTTGTTCCTGACACTGAAAAATGTAAAACAGTGCAAATGAAAAATGGCACTGTACGTGCCTGTACATAACTACACACCTGTGAGCTGTTCTGTGTACAAAACTTTGTTCTTTTCACTGCTGAAGAAATGTTGTTTCACACATACTGAAGCAGTACAAGATCAAACAAAACAGAAGTGCAAAATACAATGCAAGCTATATTCAGTCCCACTGTGCCCACTCAACAGGCTTGCTAGTAATTGACTAAAATAATCCTTATAGATATTTAATTTACTACAGTGGGCAGTTGTTGCTAAAGAACAAGGCTAGCTAAAGCTACTGCTTAGAGCAGACCGGATTAGCTACTTGATTAATTGATTGTCAGCATGTAAAAACAGCATTATTTTAGCTTCAGAAGATACACAGGAGTTTGCTAACAATGAGAGATTTACTTCAAATCCTAGATACAACAGAGTGATTACATCCACTGTCTGTTTCAGAACACAGAGACACATTAAAGGCTAATATTCAGGTCTGGACACCCATCCACTGCATGACAAACAAATCACTTTTTTAAAAAAAAACCAGAATCACAACCATTCTACGAAGTATGTTCCATATTCTCCTGATCTTCTCTGGAGATGGACATAGAGGTTTCAATAAATAATATAAGTATCTTTAAAAAAAATGGTGCATGCCTTTCAAAAGAATGTTTACCCACCCTTACTTTTCATTTCTTAACATCCTCTGTATGGGGAGTTCTACATTTCAAAGAAAGGCTGTTTATTATCATTGGTGTAAATGATTGACTTGAAATTACTGAAAGCTGCTAAAAGGCAGGTAACTTTGTAGACCTAGGCATGGCAAGTATTTTTGTACTGTTTTTTTTTATTTTGTTTCACTATAGAAAAACAATGGGCTAAATTTTGATAAAGCACCAACAATATACTAAAATAAAGTCCATATCCATATAGATGTACATTGTAATTTCCATTCAGGTTTTTTTTTAATGCAGGTTATATGTACAGTAACTCATTTTCACTCTGTCTTGATCGTTAAATACACATTATTGCTTATAGCAAAGTATACAGCTATGCATTTTTTTTCTTTTGAAATTATTTATATGGAAATAGGAATGATTTTGGTAAAGACAAAGCAATACTCAAAGCTAAGAGGATTGCCTTTCCATTTCCAGCCATGCATGATCTTGGAAACACTGTGCTTCCACTGCTACAAACAACAACAGAAAATTCCCTATTGCCATAATGATTGCTTGTTAAAAAAAAATGAACATCCATAGACATGCAGGGAGATTTTCAAGTAAGGGGATAATTATAATGGATTAGATTTCAAATTAATTGAATTTTTCCACTCTCTGATTGTCATTCATTTAAGAAAGAAAATTGTTCCAGTAGTACCTCATGTTAGCTGAGGGCGGCAAACTTAACATTCTTGATTTGACACAAATTGGGAAGCTATTATATATGTTAAGAGCGCACGGTGGCATTTCATATGCTTATTACAAAAGCTTTGTAAAATAAGCAGGCTCAGAGTCATCAAGTAAACTGAGTCACTGTGGATTATAATCTGAATCTCCCCAATATTAATCCAGCACTTTAACCACTATATCACATTAATTCTCAGTTTATAATCCAGCTTTCTTCCTGGACCTCAAGTAAGCATTCATAATTCCTTCTTTTCATTCCAGTGGTTATTAACCTCACCAAACAACTTGACACAGATATGGTTGGTGTTCAACAACTTCAACACTGGACTACATGGGCTCCTCCAATGTGAAAACTCAGATTCCTTCATTTGCACCACATTTAAGTTTAATATGATTTCTAAACTCTGTTATGTGTAATAATTTTAATTTGTTACTTTTAAAACTTTTTAAAAATGTTTTATATTAGCATAACTTTTCCCCAAAGAGATGAAAGTACCTAGGTAAAGTAAATATCAAGTAATTTTTGATGGGAGGCATTACTAAAACCGTATCACGAAAGTAGGACCATTAGAAGGATAAATGTTTATGGAACCACCCTTGAAATTAAAAGGGGTGACTTTGAACTAGAATTCTTATCATTTCCACCCACTTTTGACCCACTTGACCTAAGTATCTCAGAAAAAAACTGTTTGGGGAAGGACTGTCACAGTGATAGCTTCTCTGTGGAGGTGTCTACATTCCAGAATAGCTTTCTTTCAGAAATCTGATCAGCCCCCCCCTTTTCTAAAATTTATTAAAAAGTGCAATTACTTGGACAGCCTTGAAGGCATTAGTTAAGCCATCCAATTGAGTAATGATGAGAATTTTTTTTTAAAAAAATCAATTTTTATTGTGGATACTTGATTGTATTTTTAATCCATACATGAGAATTGCCAATTAATTGAAGAATTGCCATTGAAGAATCATTTCTTTTGACTGCAGTGGAATACAAATTCAATAAATAAATACATGAAGAGGGGATGGTGGGAAGATGGGAAGTTAACTCACCATAGGAAACAAAACATACTGCCGGAGATCATGAGATTCAAAATGAGGGTAGTCTCCAAAGCCAACTAGATGGGAAAAAGAAAGAAAGAGAAATTGAGAAACAAATTGCTTCAGCTTTTACTGCATATGAAACTGTTTCCTAAAAGGTTCTTCAATGGTTTAACCTGGAAGAAGCGGGATTATTCAATATTTAGTTTGAAATCCTCGACTATGAAGGCACAAAATTGTTCGTCTCACCTAAAAAGTACAGTTATGGGGCTTGCATTCATTTTTTTTTTTCTTGAAGGGGATTTAGATCTTTCAAATGGAGGGAGGACAAAAATTCATACTCAAATTCCTTCCTTTCCCTATTTTATATATTAACAGTGCTGGATTATTTTTCATAAGTAGAACAGAACTGTTTGAAATCCAGTTGTAATCCCATAATAACAGAAATAATTTCCACTGTATACTTGAAGGATACATGCTTACATTTGAATGTTTCCAATGGTTCCAGACAAGTTTTGGTGAAAAATGGGTAAAAATAAAGGTTTGACTACGTTAGTGGAAGTCTTCCCATTGACCAATGGATTTCACCCTATATTTCACTTGCATTCAACATAGAATGACATTCCTGTCAAAGATTTCCTTTGCTTTGTGTAAGTTTCAGAATTGGAGAAAAAGAGTGAAAATACTTCTTAAAGTACTTATTCTTAAAAATATTCTTTCACAATATTTTTATGAAAGGTTCTACATTTATCTCTTTTTAAACAGTTTCATGCTTAAGAGAGAGGGGCAAAATGCCCAGGAGCTTTCTTTTTATTTTATTTTGAGTAAAGTCTGCCAAAAAGATTTTCAGTACTGGAAATTCCCCTTATGAATTATTCCAAACAAAATATTCCTGTAGACCCATAAGGGAAATTTGACATTATTATTGCATGGTATTTTGTTTTGTTTCACATCATAAATATACATTTTTATAACCAATAAATATAAACTTGTTGAATACACTAAGGTGATATGTATACAAACAATAAAAATGATAGAGTACTAAAGAAAAGCTTTTAGGAATTCTCTGTGTATCAGTCCAGAACAATAGCATAAAATTAAAAATGTGAGTATATGGATTTATGAATGCTCGTATCATTCTGATAATAAAGACTTATTTCATTTCAATCCATAATCAAGATTTTACAAATATGACTTGAGAAAACACATGCCTCATTTAATTGATACATGGAACAATGATTTCATCTGTGATAAAGCTGTAGCTAATTTTAAAGATACAAACATCCTCTCCTATTTTATACTAAACATTCCTTTATGACTTTGAAAAAATAACCTACAATGTTTAAAGGCAATGAATTAATTTAAATTCTGGTTAGTGAGAAGAAGCCAGAAGCAGAAACTGCCTTTTTCTTAATTTATTCCTCTTAACCACATTTTAAACAATCTATAGCTTTCTCAGTTTGATTTCTGGGTAACTTTAATTAGTCTTCCTCTAGTGTGCTAAAAGGGTGAAGGGAGTTTGCAAGCCTGAGCTTTATAAACGTGGTAGGAAACTTGGTATATTTGTAAAATTCACTGCTTAAACACATTTGCAGAAATCCACTGATTACATACAAAATGTATGAAAAATGGTAGAAGCAGAACAGAAGATAGCATAGCTAAAGTGATACGTCTTCTTTTTAACTCACCTTCTAATGCTGCAGTGGAGGAAAAAGACATGAATCATGAATTCAAGCCCCATCCTATTTATTTCTAACCCTGATCCACTAACCTTTTTCTAGTGCAGTTCACTAATAAATTTGGATGAGTATCCAACTTATGGCATTAGTACAAAAATAATTATTTGCATGCTATGTTAGGATATTCTCAAACTAAAATACACCTTAATTATGATCTTCATTCTCAGTTTCTTGCAAGAATCCTAAAAACTTCCTCTTCAGTAAAAAGAGAAAATGGCTCATTCAAATGAATGACTCATTTATTTCGGGAATTATTGCCACTTAATGCCACTAATGTTTCCAAAATATACAGTATTAAGCTTTTAAGAATGCAGATCAGTGTCAATGTTTTCCCTAAGGAATTGCCATCTCCAGTTTAATAGGAATGTATTGCTATAGTTAAATAAATAAATAAGATGGGGAAAGAATGGGCAGATGTACTCCTATACCTTGAGCTGCCAATGTGGCTTGAACGCCCAATGCCGCCAACCTTATCCCTTGTTCAAATGAAGATCGCAATCGTCCATCAATAACATCTTTTTTTACTTGAAGATAGTACTGGTACCTGTGAACAAGGGACAGAACAGAATGAAACCGAGAGTACCTGAACATATATTTTTTTTCTCAATGAGTTTTAAGTATTGATAGGGCTGTTCTGTTCTGTATAAGTAAAAGGAATATTGAAGGTGATACTTACGGCTAAACCATGTGGGCATTGCATTTTGTATAGGTAGGCAAGGGTGACTATTTCACCCTGACCAAAAAATATTTTTAATGGCATATCTACATGGCAATATTGAAAGGGTTTGAACAATATCTGTACCCTAATATCCTCTTAGTCTTCTCTCTACTGAGATCACTTTCAGACAGTACCATCAGAAATTAAAAGCAAAACTGGGCATTTTGATACCAACTAAATTGAGAAGCATCTGGTAAACATCAAAGGATTTCTTGGGTGAGCAATGTATTATCTACAAAGAGGTTAGGAAGATTGACTTGCTTATGTCTTTGATTATAAGTGAAACAAAAAGAATCTGCCTTTACAATACTGTTTATGCATTTTGCAATTTCTGCTAATATTGTAAGGTGATCCTGTGATCTTCTACGACTGAATTGCTTCTTTGCATATGCAAAAACCAAAGGAAAGGTCTATAAAAAGTAAACTCTACATGCATAAAGTACACTAATCAATTTCAATTTCTAACCAAAAGTATTACTTTTCATAAATGTCCTTTTCCTATCACCTTCAAACTTAACAATCTTTTGAGTTACTTAGAAGAAACTTCATTAAAATTAATGGGATTTATTTTTGAGTTGACATGAATAGCTTTACACCACTCATCAGTAACTCAATTGGAGCAATTAAAATGTTTCACTTTTTAAAGAAAAGTGTTGCCAATTAATCAGATAACTTTTAAAATAACCCACTTTTTAAAATGGTTGTTGAGGAACTTAGTTTTGCAAGCTTTTGGCTTAGTCGATATAACCCAACACAGAGGTTCACAACTTAAGATTCCCAAAACTTTAGGTGTGACCCCAGAGCCCTGGAAGTTATAATTTTAATATGATAAATGGAGAGAATTATTAGAAACATGAGAGTTAAGTTTTTATTTAGTTTTTTTTTTACTAGTCATAGTCACTTTCTAGAGTGCTATTACTTGCAAATCATACAAAGGGTCAGTTTTTGAAAAAACATACTCTCCAATTCATTTTTTTGATTCAATTTAGATATCAATTAAATCCAATTAATTCTGGACAGTTCACAAATAAAAACACAAAAATACAAACCAAACCCAATTTTACTCTGCCAAACATTTTTAATACTGCAGTTTAGGTACTATGCATTATATTGCATTAGAAAAAGATACCACTGAGATACCAGCCAAATTAGCCTGGTTCTGTGTGTGTGTGTGTGTGTGTGTGTGTGTGTGTGTATTTAGCCACAACAAAAGCACAATACCACAAATCCCTGCTCTGCGTATTTATATGACTAACAAGATAAAACACAAAGATGTATTGCAATGACAATTGGAATATTTGACTACATTTTTGAGCGAGTAATTTCTTATTATAAGATGAACATAACTTGGTATCTAGAAAATTGATTGAAAAACAGCTTTGATCTCCTTGTTATAAAATCCAAAATCAGGAATCCTATACAATCTGTGAAACAGAGGCAGGCAAGCATCGGCCACTAGACAGCACTAACGCTCCAACAAGCTTTGCTTCTCCAGGTTGTAACAGTCGTGGCATTATCATGAAGAAACATTTCAAACCACCACCGTACACTGAAAGAGAAATCCTGGGTGCTTTCACAGAATGAGAATTTCCCAGATATTTTGAAGGCTTTTGAAGAGTATCCAAATGATAGTGCCCCAAAAGAAAATCACTGAGTAGCGTCTACACAAGCCCTTGTGGTTTTGGGATGGAAGAATGAGGCTGAGTTTAAAAATTATGTTAAGTTACAGATTGTTTTACTGTGGTTTATTGAACACCATTTTGTGTACTAGGCAAAACCACTGAATCTGGCTTAAAAACCAAACTGGATGAATGCATGAGTTGGTTGTGAGTTTTCAGGGTCACGGCATCCTGGATGGAATAAAGAAAAAAACAAGGCAAAGCTTTGCTGCTGGCAGGAATTTGAACCCAAGTCCAGAACTCTATCTACTCTACTACACAAGTTTAATGGAACTTCCTTGATTGTGTTACTTTTTTTTTTTTGAGTAAAATACACATGGCTTTGTTACCAATAATACAAACACAGATTGCCAATCTCATTTCATGGGAAGTATGTAATAGTGGAAGACAAGTTCAAACAAAGGCATAATTACAAGATGGCTATTTTCCTTCAGCAGAAAACACCGAGTTATAAACTTATGCATTATTAGATGCGTATCACTATATTTACAGTCAAATGACAGGATTGTAATAGAGAGGCAGAAGAAGGCAAACCATTTATCTAAGGTAATTTGGTGCCTCAAGGCTGACCAGCCAGGATCAGAACTCCAGTGAGATTTTTTTTTTTCACTCCTACTTGGATGGTCTTTGATTTACAACCAATGTTGGAAGCATTGCCAAGGAATGCAGTCTTTACCTGCACTGCACCCAATTTTATGACCTTTTTTGCAACAATCATTAAAGCAAATCATTAAGTGAATCCAGCCTCCCATGCTGGCTTGTCAGAAGCCCCCTGGGAAGGTGACAAATGGTGATTGTGTAACCCTACTACTGTCAAGTCCCAAGAATGACAAGTGGAGTTATTCTGAGCAGTTTATTTATTTCTGTTTGGTTATGGACAAAAATCTCACAAGCAATTATCTGCATAACTGTTCAGTAAATATACTCCATGAACTGCTGGAGAGGGGTCCATCTTTGCTCTCTTTCTGCATATCAGGCATTAAAAAGCTCTACTGTCTCTTTGCGCTCTGGAAAAGAGCCCCTTCCTCCCACAATTATATTCCATCACAAGAATACTGTAACTGTTACAAATATATGCAAATTGCCAAGCACGCCCCCCCCCCAATTCTGATTGTGTGACAGCAGGGATGCCCTACAGGTTTTAAATGTGAGGACCAGTCGTAAATCACTTTTTTCAATGCCACCCAAACCAGTTGTTAAACGAAGGGTTATAGGTCAAGGCTATCTGGGTTTGTTTTCTCTCAAAATGAGCCTGGCAAGAAATGAATGGATTTGCTACTTACCAGCACAATCCCCATGTAAAGCCAAGCAAAGAAACCATAGAGGCGTGTGACAGATTGGTATGAATCTCAACACAAAACTAACCCAGAAGTAAAGCAGAAAGATTTCTCCATGCAAAAGATTATTTGAGACCAAAAAACCCCCTCCACTTCACAATTCAAAAAAAATCAATTAAAACACCCACACACATAAACACAATAAAGTTTTCTGAGTTAGAATTCAAGCAGAAACTAATTTTAGGGTTTTCAATTGTCATCATTTTACTGGGCTTTCTTTGTGAGAAAAGCAGATGGACTGATTGGCAGAATTCATTCTAATCTTCTGTTTAAATTGCAAGCAGAACCAAACAGCTAGAGAAGAGCAGAAAAGTTTGCTAGGAACCACAATTATATATAGTTCTGCATTTCTCAACTGGGGCAAGTTTAAAATGTGTGCACTTCAATTCTCAGAATTCTTAAACCTGCTAAGTTGAGAAACATGATACAGAACACTACATATTTGGGATTGCCTCCACTGAATTCACTTCTGAGTTGAAATAGATAGCAGCCTTCACCACATTAGCAAGGACTACTGGTAATTAAGCAGTATGGGTAGTCCTTAACTTACAACTATAATGGAATCTGCTCATTATAGTTGTAAGTGGTGATGGTCGTGAAGTGGGTCACCCACAAGGCTGACCCAATTTTACACTTTTAGTGGCAGTCATTAAGCAAATGTCATGGTCGTAAAGCAGCTGCCTTGGTCATTCAGCATGCACCATGTTCCTTAAGCAAATCACTTGTTTATTATGGGCTGGTTTTGCCAAATACCGTAAGTCAATGGGTAATCTGGTGGGAATATAAGCCTCCCCCATCCACGCACTATCTGGAAGTCAATATCAGTCACCAGGAAGGAAGGAAGGAAGGAAGGAAGGAAGGAAGGAAGGAAGGAAGGAAGGAAGGAAGGAAGGAAGGAAGGAAGGAAGGAAGGAAGGAACATAAGAAGAGCCATGCTGAATCAGGCCAAAGCCCATCGAGTCCAGCATTCTGTGTCACACAGTGGCCCACCAATTAATTGTACATGGGGATCTTGAGCAGAAAGAGAAGGCAAAACCCTCCCTTTCCCTTGACCCCCAAACAAATGGTACTCAAGGGAATCCTGCCTGCCTCAACCAACATAGAGGCGGCACATGGACATCCATTTTAATAACCACCGATACACTTGGCATCCATGAATCTATCTAGCCCTGCCTTGAAGCTGTCAAGGCTGACAGCTGTCACGACCCCTTCAGGAAGTGAATTCCATAAATCAACGACCCTCTGGGTGAAGAAATATTTCCCTTTATTTGTCCTCACTTTCTTAGCTATGAGCTTTAGGGAGTGCCCCCTTGTCCTGGTATTGTGTGATAGAGAAAAGAATTTTTCTCTATCCACCTTTTCTATCCCATGCATGATTTTATACACTTCGATCAAGTCACCCCTTAAACGCCGTCTTTCAAGGCTGAAGAGACCAAGGCGTTGCAATCTGGTTTCATAAGGGAGGCGCTCCATTTCCTTGATCATTCTTGTTGCCCTTCTTTGCACCTTTTCCAGTTCCATTATATCCTTCTTGAGGTGCGGTGACCAGAACTGTACACAGTACTCCAAGTGTGGTCTCACCATTGATTTGTACAGAGGCAATACAACACTTGCTGACTTATTTTCGATTCCCTTCCTAATCATGCCAAGCATGGAATTTGCTTTTTTTACTGCTGCTGTGCACTGGGTTGACATCTTCATCGAGCTGTCCACCAAAACCCCAAGATCCCTTTCTTGGGTTGTCTCAGAAAGTTTGGTCCCCATCAGTTGGTAAGTATAATTGGGGTTCTTTGCCCCGATGTGCATAACTTTGCACTTGTTTAGGTTAAAATGCATTTGCCACTTTGTTGCCCACTCACACAATTTTGAGAGATCCTTCTGGAGCTCCCGACAATCAGTTTCACTTTTCACAACCCGGAACAATTTAGTGTCATCAGCAAACTTGGCTACTTCACTATTAACTTCTACATCCAGATCATTGATGAATAAATTAAAAAGTAAAGGTCCCAAAACTGAACCTTGGGGTACACCACTTCTCACTTCTTTCCATCCGGAGAATTGTCCATTTATTGCCACCTTTTGCTTCCTACAATTTAGCGGAAGGAAGGAAGGAAGGAAGGAAGGAAGGAAGGAAGGAAGGAAGGAAGGAAGGAAGGAAGGGAGTCACTCGCATGACCAACCCAATTTTACACTTTTATTGGCAGTCATTAAGAAATGTTATGTCATAAAACAAGTTGCCTTGGTCATAATTCCAGAAGATCATTTGTTTTGAGATCCAGTTTGTTCAGCTTCTTATTGGCACTCCATGCCATAGATGCTGGCTTCACGCAATCCTCTGAACCACATAGTAGCTGACCTTGCTTTTGCCCAGCAACTTAAGCAAGTCTAGTTTATATAGTTACATTTTGGTTCTATCTGTTTTGTGAACCAAGATGATTAGGTTAATTCAGTATATTATGTTTTCCTTAAGCATAGGTAAGCATGTCATGCAAAGCTACCCTCATCAGTGTCGTCCCTTTAAATAAATGGATTTTGCAATGTAAGTTATAATTTTTTGGTTCTGAATAAAAATCTTGACTGCCCAACCAAGTTATTAATCATCTCTTGTGGCTTCCTTGCATTGAACTGCCCTTACTCCCAAGAGCTTCATCCTGTTCTCCACTTGCTTTGACTATGAGACCCTGCCTTAGAATTCTATGGGGCAGCATATGTTATTGCTATTGCTAATTCACCATGAAGGGTTATTCTAATAGAGAAAAATTGGAGGAACTAATGCTGTACAACATAGCAAGGAAAGCATTAAAAAATGCTTTGTAAAGCTTCTTCAAGGCTTAAGGCTTCCATGCTGCCTCCAAACCTAAAAAAAATGCCAAAAAATATCAGGTCAGCCCACTCAAGGGCTGAATTTAAGTTGCTTCTCAAAAGAGTCCTAGTGCCCCCCCTTTTTCAGGAGCCCTTAAGACTGGGGCACAAGGGACAGAACATTATTCTGAGGCTATTTGCCCTAAATTTACGTCCTCTAGCTAATAAAATTAGGGTTGTTGTTTTTTTTTAAAGTATTCATTCCCATTGGTAACAATGTGAATTGTACCTCCTCTGGAATAGATTAAAAAAACAAAACAAAATAAAAGAGGCATAAAAGATAACATGTGGAATTTTGAAAAGCATATAGTTTTGCAGCTAAAAGAAAGATGAGTTTCAATCCAGTCCTTCCTTTTGTCCTCGGATGCTTGAATTAATTAGAGCAAATTACAAGGGAGTCCATGAACAATTTAGAGGCACACAAAGCTTCCTTTTTGAGCTGCTTATAATTTAACCCAAATACCAAAGAAATACTCAGCATAATACCAAGAATGTCTATTTTTAAATAACATTTCACACTACAATTACTCTACTACTATTGGTGAGAATTACATTACTAAATATTTCTGGAATGGTCTCATTTCACCCTTACTTTTGTCCTGTTTCTCAAATGCATTGTGAAAGAAACCTCAACTAAAAATGAAATTGGGGGCAAGGTGACAGCATAAAAAATCACAGAGGCTCTCAGGAAATTAATCCCAAGACCCAGTTAAAGGAAGAAAAGGTTTTTCAGGGCGGACCCAGTTGGGATGACATAAAAGAAAAAAAAAGTGTAAGAAGCTGGTCCCATCTCATATAAATGAATAACGGGGCAGATTAACAGTTTGTTCCAGACTAAACTTGTACTCAGATTAGGATTCTCTTGTTTTCTTATGCTATTCAAATTATCGCCAGTCTGCTTTTTATTTATGCCATGTAGCATGATATGCAAAATTCAAGTTTCAAGTTTAATCAAATTTATATGCCGCCCTTCTCCTAAGACCCAGGGCGGCTCACAACAACAATACAATAAAAATTTAAAAATTAATTTCATTCACACCACATACAAACACAATCAGCTGACAGTCACTGATGGCGGGACACTCCTAGGGCCCAGGGGCAGAGCACAGCTCATACGCCCCAAGCCTGTCGGCATAGATGCGTCTTCAGGAGTTTCCGGAAAGCTAGGAGGGAGGGAGCAGTACGAACCTCTGAGGGAAGCTGGTTCCAGAGGGCTGGGGCAGCAACGGAGAAGGCCCTTGCCCTAGGCCCCACCAGATGACATTGTCTAACAGACGGGACTCGTAGGAGGCCAACCCTATGCGCCCTAACCGGTCGCTGGGATTTATGAGGCAAAAGACGGTCCAGCAAGTATCCTGGTCTATTGCCATAAAGGGCTTTATAGGTCATAACCAACACTTTGAATTGTGTTCGGAGACCAATAGGTAGCCAGTGCAGCTCGCGGAGAGCTGGAGTGATATGAGCATGTCTTGGGAGACCCAAGACAGCTCGCGCGGCCGCATTCTGGACTACTTGTAGTCTCCGGACATTCTTCAAAGGTTGCCCCATGTAGAGAGCATTACAGTAGTTGAATCTCGAGGTGACAAGGGCATGGGTGACTGTGAGGAGTGATTCCCGGTCCAAATAGGGCCGCAACTGGCGCACCAGGCGAACCTGTACAGACAATGTACAGTTTAGGTACTATACATTATATGTACAGACATATATTTCATGTACAAATACTAAAACATCCATTGTACATACGTATTCTATCTCACTCATAGCATAAAGTATGCTACACATTGTTGTTTTTTAGGACTTTATATTTTATTGCTGCTACTTCAACCATTCATCTCTTCATCTGCTGATTTGTTTGCTTACATTGGTTTTTGCTGTGTTTTATAAAGCTGTTATCTCTCCTCTACTGTAATGATAAGTGAGAAAGACCTTGGGAGCTGAGGCAAAGAGATGCTGCCTAAGGAAAGGTCAGACACAGGATAGTCTGCTGCTGGATGGAGGGTGCAGCAAGAGGCTCAGAAAGGACTCTCCCCAGTTTCTCAGGCAGTAAAGGAGATGCCAGGAGATATGCACTTTCAGATTTGCAACATTCTACTACTGTAGCAATAGTAATAGCACTTAAGACTTATATACCGCTCCATAGTGCTTTACAGCATTCTCTGAGCAGTTTACAAATGTCAGCATATTGCCCCCAACAACTTGGCTCCTCGTTTTATTGATCTCAGAAGGATGGAAGGCTGAGTCAACCTTGAGCCAGTCAGAACTGAACTGCTGGCTGTGGGCAGAGTTAGCCTGCAATACTGCATTCGAACCATGTCTCAACTGAGTACACCGCTACAGAATGTAATTGTATAATTAAACAGAATTAGTTCATCTGGTCCCGTTTCCTATCTGCTCTACCTGGTAAGGCTGGTATCCATGTTGCAAGTCTGGAAATACAAATCTCCTACTATCT
Source organism: Bothrops alternatus (assembly GCA_034064705.1). Classification (NCBI taxonomy): domain Eukaryota; kingdom Metazoa; phylum Chordata; class Lepidosauria; order Squamata; family Viperidae; genus Bothrops; species Bothrops alternatus. The sequence continues at coordinate 41,683,401 of JARGCV010000023.1, read as the reverse complement.
CTTTATAGCCTGAGAAATTAGGGAATGTCTCTTCTGAGCTTCTTCCTTCAACTTTTACCCAGCTGGAAGCTATGCTGTCTCTTATCTGACCGTTGTCTAGGCAGCATCTCTTCAGCCTTGTCTCCCAATGTCTTTCTTACATACCATTACCTATAGTTTTGTAAGGAAAGGTACAGAGTATCTTTCATAGTAAGAACAAATTAATTTCAAAAATGTGAGTGTGTCTATTTATTTGTTAGATTTATAATCTACCTTTAATCAGGAGCTCATGGTGACATATGTATTTCTCCCTCTTAGGTGTCTCTACACCAACCCCGTGATGTAGGTTGGGCTGAGAGAGAGTGGGTTGCTCAAGGCTGACGGTGGACCTGATTCGAATCCATATCCAATGTTTTCACCACTGTATCACATTAATTAAGTTAATTATTTATTTCAATTTTGAGTCTGCCTGACTGTATGGGCAGCTTACAATTTAAAAATAATAAAAAAGAAAACTGATACGTCAAAGAAAAGGGAATATAGCCAAACCCTAATAGAGAAAGACAAAAAGGATACCAAAAAATCCTGAAGGAACTCAGCCACTATCCTGGTGCTAAGGCCTGTGAGAACCACTTTTTAAACCAATTTTTAAAAAACAAAATGATTTAAGGTGTAAAAAGTATGATCTCCAGGGGGACATCAGTCCAGAGGATGGGAGCCATCAAGAAAGCACACTTCCTGGGCACTGCACAGTGAAGTTGCTGAATGGATAGGAATCAGAGTGTGTTCACGCTAGCTAACCTCATCAGATGGGCCCAAACACACAGAGTCAGGCCCTGTGCCATGAAGGGCTCTATAGGTGATAAGCAGCATCCTGAGTCGCATCCAGAAGCCCAGTGAACCATTGCAATCCACAAAACAGGAGGGACATCTATGTGACTCCTGACACACCCATCACTACCTCTACCATTACATTCTGGATCAGCTGTAGCTTTTGAGTGTATTTAAGGGCAGCCTCACATTCAGCCTTAACTACAGTACTACAACGCTAGTTTCAATCTCAAATATGTTCCTACAATCATACAAAGTATAATCATTCTTCGAGAGTGGTTGGGATGTCACAGAAAGTAACAATATCAGGAACAAGTCAGAATCCCAGTGCTCCTGTGTATCTTCCTATCACCCAGGAAAATGAAGCGATCCATGAAAATTCTCTTCATAAAACAGAATCTTCTCATAATAAGCCACAATAATATGTCAAGAGTGTGAGTTTTATTTATGATTCTGGGTTGTTAGGGAAAAAAAACACTCATTTTGTTCTGATAGAATTCTATACAAACCAGGTGAGAGGATCTGGTTACTTTAAGGAAATACAAAGTGGAATCCAATTAAAGCATCTGGCTTTTAAAAATCTCCCAATATGTCCTTGTTACCATGAAGAATTTGTTCTTCATCTTCAACTGGAAAGGAGTTTTGAAGAATTATGGTTCACTTAACAGAAGCTGAATATCATGCTGATACTTTTAGGCTGGTGACAGGTCAGTTTACGCATAATCAAAATGAGTTGAAGTACTTATTATCTTCCAGCTTGGCAGTAGTAGATTAAGGGGCAGAATCTCTCACATGATTTGAAACTTAGCTCACCATAATACAGTTTAATTGTTCCACCAACAGCAACTGAGTCATCTGAAAATATGCCTCTGCTTGCCCAGAAAGGGGCAACTATTACAGTACAGGGAAAAAGGAGATTGAATTACATATGGAAGCAATGGGAATTAACAGTTTGAAGATTTCTCTAATATTCAGTCAGGTTAATGGTTAAGCTGGATCCCGCACATCATGCTAAATGCATCTCAGAGGCTAGGTAGAACAAAATGCAAGGTAGTCCAAAAGAACAGATGTTTTTAAAATGGTTTATCTCTATAATAGGTTGATACTATCCATGCTGAGCTTTGGACTCTTATTTAGTAGAAATAAAGAAGCATATTATGCTTCTCTATTTTTAATATGTCCAAAGATTTTCTTTTCAGCAGAGGGAGTCATAGCATTTTTCCTGTTAATTCCATCATTACCTTCTATATGGTGGTGTTTTGTTTTGTTTTTTGTATTTTCACCAAGAAAGTTTCTGTAAATCAAGGTTTGGCACTATGAGAACAAGGTGTTGAGGGGGTGTAGTCTTGTCTTACTCCCTTCATTCCACCCCCTCACAGCTTTCTCTCCAGTTACAGGTAAGTTGTAGAAAGATATTTCATCCTAAGGTGCAAATTATGTTTTTTCACTTTCTCTTAAAAGCAGAAACAATCCTAGTTTGCTAGGTAAGCATGAACAGTGGTACTGATAGTTCAAAGGAAACATCAAACAACGAAGACCTGGAATCCGCACACATACTTGGAGAAGAAACATGAAAGGGAATTGAAACCTGAAAGGCAGAGGTTCATCCTCATCCTGCAAAAAGGCTACACTTTCACATTCTGATTAAGACAACATCACAATATTCTGTGTTGTAGGAAACTGCAGGGATACTTGATCAGCTGTCCTAAGAAGCTTTTTTTTTTTAACAAAAAAGAAAGCGGAACAAGATTTCCCTCTTGATGATAGTATTAAAATTGTTTCTAAGCATGCTTACTTGATAGAAAATTTCATTGTGTTCATGTTCCAGAGCTTTATATGGATGCCCTTTAGCAAATGTTGGTCAACACTCAAAAGGGGGTTTCATAAAACTGACATCTTTGTGCCAGCAGCCCAGTTCAGGTATGTGTTTATAGCTCATTACAGCACCAACCTGTACAGAAATACCACAGGTCTGGGCAAGTGCATGGAATTCTTTTGTGGCTTGCAGATCAACAGGCTGTTAACTAAATCCCAATTTTCAAGTCACCTGCATTACAGCATTGTTTTCAAATTAGGAAATGGAACATCACATTTATGTTCGAAGTTACGTTGATTGGACTAGTAGAAATCAGTTACATAGAGCATAAGAAGTCTTGTGCAATTAATAATAAATTGATCACCAGATAAAAAGGGTAATTTTTGAAAAGTTTGGGGAAATCTATGAAAGAGGAATGAGATATAAGGAAACTATAGCATACTTTTTAATATTTAGCCTTCTTTGCAATTTAAACGTAGGATGATTGCTTCTAGAACTCTTGGGATCTACTCTAATTCCTTGGCAAAGATCAAGGGTATAAATAGAGTACACAATTCCATAAGACTGTAAGTCGATACATAGATGTTACAACTTAAACAATGAGGCTTCCACTTTTATAGAACTCAGATAACATGGAATTTTCTGTCATGGAATGAAACTGAGATTTCACATAAATGGCAAAGCACTGAAAGTTTGGGGAAATTGATATATAAAAGTGAAATACAAATAATTTGATTCAATCTAACAAGCTATTTGTCAAATATTGTCCAACAGTGAGGATTGAGATTTGCTTGCAATAAGGTTGCAAATAAGATATACGGCCTGACAAAACATATGACTATGATTTACTTTTTTTTTGCTTTAAGTATCAATCTTTTCCAATACAAACTTGCTTATGACTGTCATTCCTTCTTGTTTAGTATATAGTTCTGTGTAGTTATATAGTTAAAAGGTAAAGTTAAAATAACTTTTTCTTTTCCATTGTAAATCCAACAAATTGGAGAGTTTCAATAAGCAGCCAGCAGAAGAAAATCTTTCTTGCTTTTCCCCACTAAAACTTTTTCTGATCATTCCCAGTTATTCACATTTAATGCAGAAGGGAGGTAAATACTATGCCACAAAAGCAGGAATGTCTGTCTGTTAGAAACTATGAACATTTCATAAATCTCCTTAAACTGTAATTTTCAGAGTTTGTTAGTTTACAATTCATTTTATTCTCTAAACATTTTAAGTCAAACAGAAAATTTACCTTTTATTTCATTTACAACAGGAAAATAAAACCTTAATATTAAATTCTGAGTGCATTTTGGAGCAGCATATGAGAGCAAATCTTAAAAAGAGCAAAACATAAAAAGTTATGTTTACCTTTGAGCAAGTTCAGGCTTAAACTAACATACAAACATATGCATACACTGTAATCAATCAATAGTATAAAGCAGCCACCCAAAGGAATTCATTCAGATGATAAGCACTTAATTTCATTTAGGAGGTTTCTGAAACCAAAGGTAAGAACTATTGATTAAGTCGTAAAGAGATTGCACTGATTTAATTACTTGCATGTATGTATTTATACTCATTTGACTGCTCTCTACTTGCCAGAATGTGGTAAATGAACTAAAGACAAGCCAAATTACATCCATTCAGTCCAAAACTTTTACTTTAAAGTTAGCCAAACAGAAAATGGAAAACAGAAGAAATAGAATTGGAAATGTCCTTTTGGCAACATATAGTAGAGGCCAGAATAAATAAGCAACTAAAAGTGTAGTCTGTGATTATTAGACTGCTGGGTTAGGACAGGGAGATACAAGTTCAAGTCTATACTTTACCACGGAGCTCACTGGGTGATCCTGGGACTGTCAATGTCTCTCAGAATCTACTAATCTATTTTACAAGTATGTAGTTGTGACAGCAAACTGAAAGATGGAGTATTATGCAAATCTTGAAGAAGAATATATATGTCATGAATGAAGAGATAAAATCTTAGAATAGAAAAAAAATCTTCCAACACCTGGTCTTCTCACTCGCTACTGCATCTTTATGCAGGCCATCTAAACGGAAAGCACTGCAATTTAGATGACAAACTCTTGGCAATTTCTGTAAACCCTTTTAGGGATCTAAATTGAGTCCTTGGTCTACCTAAATAGGTCACTGAATAGTTCATGGATGGAATATGTTTAAAGGATCTCCTGCTTGACCTGAATCTTGCTTGAGCAACACAGATTTTGGAAAATTTGGTGTATACCGGTAGCTATAGTCTTAATACCCTTTAGTCCTTCATACCTATTATCTTCCCACCATATCCATTGTGATTTCTGGCTACACCATATTCATAGCTTCTGGCTACTTCCATAGATTTCCTGCCTGTGAAACTTTAGTGTCCAAGAGTCACCATTTCAACCATTTCTATATGTTTTATTCCCACTCCACCCCCACCCCCAATCCCAGATTCCCACTTAGCTTCCTTCATCTGCCAAGTAAGGATATTGGCCAAGTCCAAAGGCTTTTTTCTCCAAAACCACGAAGTCTTTCTGTCAAACATCATTTGTCTTCTTCTGCTTCTTCTATGTGACATTTTCACATGAAACCAGAGAATATGCAACTGTTGATCAGGACTTTGAACTCAATGCCTGCACCCCTCTCATTTTCTGAACCTATAGGGTCCCCCTCCCACTTTAGTATGCTTTGAAATTCAGGGAGTTTAGTTACACATCTGATATATAGGAATGATATAAATCAAATCCCACAAAGCTATGAATGGTATATGCAATTGTAAAATGCATTATAAATACAGTGAATATAATGAAGTTAGGCTGTCTTATGTATCTAGTGATTTGAATGATTCACAAGAAAATCAAAACTCCAAGATAAACATACATTAAATATTATAAATTTTCTATAGACACATATGGTGCAGAAAAAGAATCCCCTGCCTTTTGTAGATGTACAACTGAAAGGTTTCCAATATCCTGCCTATATCTCTGCAACATTCATTACAAAGACTTTTTCCTCCAAGTCTGACAATCTAATAAAGAATTAATGGCATTTTAAAGTTTCTGGCATAAATAACTCTTTTTTCAATAATCAACAATGAGAACAAGCTCTCCATTCACTGGAGGAAGTCAGCAGGGAGAAAAAGTTACAATCCTCAGCAATTTATTTTATGAACATAGAATTGTGGCCTTGAAGGCGTTGTCACTCTGAAGGTCATGAGATAAAACTCTAACTCTGTAAAAGAGTTCAAAATAATGAAAAGAACTTAAAAGCATAGAATTAACTCCAACACATGAACAACACTCTCTGAAATACCACCCACTACAAATAAACCACCTGCTCTATTCAGACTTCCGTCCCACCCGCATGTGGAAAAATCTTTCAAACATCTCCTTGATACTTACTGTATTATATATAGTCCCTTTCTAAAAGTAAAGCAGACATGCCATTTATATTTCACATTGCTTCAAGGCTACCTTAACATTTGAGTGGCACTTCCAGTATTTGAAGGAGTTTTCTGCACATGTGCTGGACCAAAATCTCTTCAATCTATAGAAAAAAGCTGATTGAAGTTGGAAGATATAATGAAGCACCTTTCTGTGGCACGTCATGTTGTCTTTTTACCCCAGTAAGGTTCACATCTTCTTCATGCTATAAGTCCCTCACCAAAGTGAAAAAGCAGCCACTCATAAGTCTACTGCAAGATAGGAGACTGCCATGTCTCAGCCTGATCAAGCTTCCCATATTCTATGGTGCCATTCTCATTTCTGGGACTCCCAAATGACATCTTCTTCCTTCACTTTCAGCCTTGGCTGCAAGTCTTGACTGGTGCTAGCTTTGTCATGTTACAGCAAATATTTCTACTGAGCAAATTTCTAGGAACCAGAGAGAGGAGACTGCCATGGATATTTCACATCTAGACGCCCACATCTATAAGTGTTCTGAATTCTAATATTTATCCCCTGATCACAATTCAGAACAGAGACATCTGGACTATTCCAGACCTTCTTTATTATTCTTATACTATATTACAGCTTAGAGATACCCATAGGCTTCTCATTTGAATCAGAGCCCAGTTTAAAATAGTGATGCCTGTGTTTAGACCCCTGTGGTCACAACCTTGCTGGTATCTGCCAGTTCTTATTTCTCTGTACAATCTTATTTGCTCTTGCATTCTTTTGAGTAGGACTCCATGATATATTATCCAGGATTTAAAAGACTCTGGAATCAGCTACTCCCCCCCCATTCTCTTCAATTTTGTGAAAGTATAGTGGCCTTTACAAGGAATTGAAATACCTCTTGTTTTGATAAGTTAGTTTTGGTTAATACAGAATCTAGTTATATCAACTCACCCTCATTAATCTTGACAGCTCCTATATTCATATCCATTTTATTTTATTTCAATTATGGATGTATACCTGCTTGGTTGCATTGCAGGGCGATGTTTTAAATATGCATGCTTCTTAAACATGCACGCTTGCTGTGTTTAGCTTGTTTTCATTTTAATAATTAACTGTTAATCTCTGAACTAATTTTCTTGCATGAAATTTTGTAACTGCTGTGCTTTTTCCCCGACTTGTATTGATCATTGGTAAATATTCATAATATTTCAGCATTATTATAAATAAATAATAGTTCAGGTAGCCCTTGATGTATGACAACTGACCCCAAAATTTCTGTTGCTAGGTGAGACATTTGTTATGTGAATTTTGCCCCTTTTTATGACCTTTCTTGCTACAGTTATTAAGTGAATTACTGCAGTTGTTAAGTTAGTAACACGGTTGTTAAGTGAATCTGGCTTCCAGATTGATTTTGCTTGTCAGAAGGTTTCAAAAGGGCAGGGATAGGCAACTTTGGCTCTTTTATGGCTCATGGACTTCAACTCCCAGAATTCCTGAGCCAGCATAAAAGAGCCAAGGTTGCCTACCCCTGAAAAAGGGGATCACATGACCCCAGGAAACTGCAACCATCATAAATATGAACCAGTTGTCAAGCATGCAAATTTTGATCACGTGCCCATGGGCATGCTGCCAGTCATAAATGTAAAAAAATGGTCATAAGTCACTTTTTTCAGTACCATTGTAACATCAAATGGTCCCTAAATGAACTGTTGTATGTTGAGGACTACCTGCAGTAATGTTTTTTTCCATATTGCCCATATCAGTATGAATGTTGTATTACACAAATTTGGTTGTTAAAAAGAATATCCTACTGTTCTCTTGGCATGTTTCGTAATGCAATTAAGATCCTTTTCTACTGACATGTTTAATGTAACACGAGCCCTACTTTCCGTTCTGAAAAATACAGGAGCATTCATTGTTCTCTGACAAAAACAGAAAATTTATGAGCAAGTCTGAAAAGAAAAACACTTGGAACAGCCATCATAATTTAACACCCCTGATAGTTGCTATCACAAAGGCAGACTGTAAAAGTAGGTAACCTAATTTAATCAGATATTCATTTAAAAACAATTGTTAGAATTACAGAGTAAGAAGGGAGCTTTAGATATTAGACATGGGGGAAACTACAATTTATTTGGACCACAAAGAGTAAGGGGTGAGAGTGATGATGTTTCTTTTCTTCCAATCCTCTCCATTTTCCCTGCAGAGTTGCCTTGAGAGAATCATTCTCTAGATCAGGGGTGTCAAACTTGCAACTGTCACGTGACATGTTGCAATGTATTGTGACTTTTTTGCCATTGCTGATAATGGGGTGGGTGCGATTGCTATGATGCATCTGGGCCATGGACCGGCAGTTTGACACCCCTGCTCTAGACATCTGCTTGACTTTACTCACAGAAATGTAAAACCAGGAAAAGTTTTTCATTGAAAAAACTGCTGCTGCAAATCGTACTCCCTAAGGGGTGTGGGTGTGTGTGGGTGTGCAGGCAGGCAGGCAGGAAGAATACTTGTATGTTTTAAGGGTATCATCACTAAGTATGAAGGATATGTTTATTGTAAGGTATCAGATAGTCATAGTCATAGATCCAATTCCACAGTCAGCACACTTTCTCCTGTGGTCCTATACATAACATGGAAGAAGTCAACAGACTAGTTCAGATGCAAAACACTGAACAAAAAACATTTAGAACCCCACCTGACCCCAGTATAATATAGTGATTAAGATGTCAAACTAAGAAGTAGGGAGACTTAAGTTCAAATCTACCCTCATCCATGGACACCCAGGGAGATTTGGGGCTAACTATCTCAGCCTAAGATCCTTCCCAGAGCTGTTGTTGTGAGAAACATTAGGAAGAGAAAGAGATAGAGAGAAAGAGAGTATTATGGACATATCTTTGGGCTCCTAGGGAAAAGATGGATTACACATGTGGTAAATAAGTAATAAAAAGGGGAAAATAAAAAGAGAAAAGAAAAGGGCCATCTCCTTCATCCACAGAATTTTGAATGCATTTCTTTTAAAATCTGTAACAACTATAATTTCCCACTGCAGCTCTTTGAAACCATGTGAAAGGTATAAAAACCAAAGCAAAATGTCTGAGGAAACTATGAGTGTCTTTTTCCTTGCAGGAAAAGGGGGTGGGGGGGGAATGTGGCTGTTTTTCTTTTTTGATTTATATTCTGTTACCACAGCAAAACAGATCGTCATCCTGCCTCACTTTGGAGGAAAGTAAGAATCACAGGATGAGAACCGGGTGCTGATAGGTAAACAATGACAGAACATGGAGCACATTACAAATTCTTCATTTTATGTCCAGGGAGGAAATGATAACTCTGGGAAAATCAATCCTGATTAGAAACATGAACAATGAGGTTGGCAAGGAAAATGCAGATAAAATGGAATTCACAAGACAGATGAGTGAAGTGAAACGTACAGTTTAGAGTCACTTCAAAATACTAAGAGATGAACAAGTTTGTGCAACTTCCAGATTGATAATTATAATTCAGTGAAACACCCTTTTTCAGACTTTCTGAATTTTTGCATATCTGTAAATATTATCAAAATGAAACAAATGTTATCAGAGCTTACTCTAAACCTCTACATATAAAGAAAGTGAATTTGATGGAACAAATAATACCAAACTTTTATCTTTATTACATTCATTATGTAATGTGTCAATGTAAAAAAACATTGTGTGTCCTTAGAGTCAGTAACTGACTCTGGCTGCAATAATTGCAAATGATGCTTCTTTCTAATTAGTGATCAGTTTCTCACATTGCTATGTAAGAACCTTAGTGTACCCCTTCATGACAAACTGATTTCCCTAAGCAATATTTGGGTTTTTCTAGTAGAAATGATATCAAACCCCAAATTGGAAGATGACCTTACCCAGTGGTTTCATGTAAATAAAATGAAGGAGGGGAGGCAGAACAGAACCCTTAAGCATCTTATCTAAACCAATCAACTGGAGCTGGCCTGAGAGAAAGGAAGAGAACCATTGTAAAACAGGGCTTCCAATCCGCAACCCACACAACTGGCTTGCCACGTTTGATAATATAGAAAGTCAATAAAAGATTAAGGAACAGAAGAATGGATGCCCCACTACTTTCCAGCTCTGCCAAAGTCATCTAAAACTATAACTAGAGTTGTCTCAGTACTAAATCCCAGTCTGAAGCCTGACTGAAATGGATCTAGATAATACATTTCCTCCAGGGTTCTCCTCAGCTGCCCATAGACCACTTTCTCAACAATCTTCCCAAAAAGGGAAGGTAGGATACTAGTCATTAGTTATTGAAGACTGTTGGGTTGGAAGATGGACTCTTGAGGAGGGGGTGCACTATTGTCTCTTTCAAGAAGCTGCCACCACAGCATGGACCCAACTGTGGGTCACCTCCCTGGCCATTTTCATAACCCAGGAAGAACCCAAATTCAGTAAACAAGTGGCTGAACTGAAAGCACAGAAACCCTATTTTCTCAGGCTGGTACTCTCCTGTACAATTGTTCATACAGAGAATTCCAGCTTCCCTCAATAATGGCAAGTTGTTGAAATTCTGAAGTAGCAAAGCCTCTCCAGATCATGACCCTACTAACTAGCAATAGCACTTAGACTTATATACCACTTCACTCTAAGCAATTTATAAGTCCCCAACAATCTGAGTCCTCATTTTACCGACCTCGGAAGGAGGGAAGGCTGAATCAACCTTGAGCCGCTCAGAATTGAACTCCTAGAGCAGTGGTTCTCAACCTTTTTCAGGTTGAGACCCCACTTGCCCCGCCCATGCGCGCCGCGACCCTGATCCGGGCGCGCCGGGCCAATCCGCGCGTGTGTGGGGCGCACGCGCCGAAAAAAATAAAAATAAAAAAAACAAAAAAAAATTAAAAAATTAAAAAAACAAAATGGCGGACCACGATGGGCGGATCCGCGCATGCACGGTGCGCGCACGTGACGGGCCAATCTGCGCATGCGCGCCGCGCGCACGCCGGAAAAAAATCAAAAAAATTTCAAAAAAACAAAAACAAAATGGCGGACCGTGACGGGCGGATCCACGCATGCGCAGCGCACGCACACGACAGGCCGATCCGTGCATGCGCGGCGCACGCACGCCAAAAAAAATAAAAAAATAAAAAAAATAAAAAAAACAAAAACAAAATGGTGGACCGCGGTGTCCGGCGACCCCCGCGAAACGGTCGTTCGACCCCAAATGGGGTCACGACCCATAGGTTGAGAACCACTGTCCTAGAGTGAGCAGTGAGTTAGCCTGCAGTACTGCATTCTAACCACTGCGCCACCAGGGCTATTACTACATGTTTGAAAGGTGAAATGATATTCTTATTGTGGAATGCAGGGTTTAGTTTTATCATAAAGAATGAATAAGAGGATCAACCATGCAACTCTGGGCAAATTTGGCCTGAGCATTTATGTTCTTAGCTAGCAATGCCTTCTGTACTATTAGAGGTGGTGCAGTAGTTAGAATGCAGTACTGTAGACTACTTCTGCAACTGCCGGCTGCCAGCAGTTTGATTCTCACCAGCTCAAGGTTGACTCAGCCTTCCATCCTTCCGAGGTCGGTAAAATGAGGACCCACACTATTGGGGGCAATATGCTGACTCTGTAAACTGCTTAGAGAAGGCTGTAAAGTACTGACTTATATGCTTCTAAATGCTATTGCTGCTATTTTCCCATTAATTTCATTTTTTCCAGTGCTCTTTTGTGGTGAAATCATACCAAGATGAGAGAGGCCATTGCTGGATAGTATTCTGGGGTCTTTGTGACTTCTTAGATAATTTTATAAAACATTTTTGGACTGTCAGCAACACAACAGCCCTTCTTAGGAAGATTCACTATTTTTTCAAATCATCTCCTTTCCAAGACTTTGTCTCTGACTTTGGATTGGTACAGTCCCAGAGCTTTTGAAATAGTTCTCTCGGACTCATGGGCATTAATTATTATATTTACAAACTTTACATTTTTTTAAAGTAAGCCTTGATCTACCTCTATTACTGATGTGGCAAGAACTACTGTGTGACAAATGAAGGCAGAAATTTACATAGAGTAGGAGTGCCCCAAATCAACTTTTGTTGTTTAACAAAGTGTTGATATAATTGGCTTTTCTGTTCTTTTAATTGAATGGGCTGAAGCAAGAAAACTAATTTCTTTTTCATACTACTATATCATGCATTAGATGACTTTGTTTAAAACATAAAGAAAAGAAACAGTAGCATCATTTATTAACTGCCTATTAATAGGACCCAAATGAAGCTCTTTTGCAAAGATATACAAAATTTCAGAAGATCCAAAAATTTTACTACTTCTCAGACCTGTACAGTACACCATATTTTTTTCAAGCAAAATGCTGAAAATTCAAAATTATTACTTAGAATATTTTACAATGATTATTACTCCTGTTTTTTCCTCCCAAATGTTGGGCGTTTCCACCTATTATAATAGATGTCAATGCTTCCCCCCCACTCCCAATCCCTCTCTTTCAAAAAATCCTGGGACCAGTGCAAAAGCAGCAGCAAAACCAATAATCAATCACTACAAAACGGGCCAACAGCAGGATCCAATGCTTTTTTTAAAAAAAGAAATTCTTAATTGCCAATAGACTACACAGGCAATGGAAATAAATTTCTATGCCTTGGGGCATGGCATTCCATATATGGGACATTGCACAGAGACATCTCAGCTTTATGCCTGCCTGACTAGCTTTATTAGGTCAGGGATGCGAATCGACCTCAAATAATTATCAGACCACATTCAGAACTACACTTTGAACTGATCATCGGAAGAAATAACAGTTTTAATATGTAAAAAATGAAATTCAGTTTTAATATGACAACAATGCCTAGTTCATTCCAGCAATCAAAATATTGCATTTTATATCAATTGCCTTTCAGGAGAGCTTCCTATAAACCACATGAAGACCCTCCAACCAGCTAACTAGAGAATGAATGACTGGAACACCGGGATAAAGTGCACCTCACAATTTCTCCATTTCTTAAAAGTCTAGCAGTAATGCTACCTCACGTTAGACACCCACTATTTTAAGAGTGAAACTTCATCCAACAGAGGTGGCACATCTAAAGCCAAGTCATCTCACCCATCTACTAGAGGCATTTTCATCTTGTCAGGATTACCTTTCACTCTCCTTTGCTCTGTGCAGTCTGTTATAGCTGTCAGTGAGCAACGTGATAAAGCTATGCATGCTTCAAAACTAATTTCAGGCACAAACCTAAAAAAGATTATTTTCATATTTGCACAGAAGACTAAAAAAAGACTAGATGTTTTAATGATAGCAGAGGTGCTAAGCTCGTGCTAGGTCCAAAGCACCTCCTCAGAATCTCTGAAATGTGCACAGCCTTGTAGTTTAATATTTTTATTCATTTTCCAAAATGAGATGAAAACAAGAGATCAAGCTGGATATCATCAGTATTGTCTGCAATCCAAATCTACCAGTGATTTCACCCAACACTTTCACCCAGAAGATAAAATGACTATCCTGTTCCTAATGAAGATGTTTTCAGACAAAGCCTTCCTAAATTGTTTAGGATTGCAATGAGTTATCAATATAGTTGATATTGCACCAGAATATCCAACTGGACCTCAAAAAGGCACTGCCAACATCTCATCACAACATTCTGGAGAACCTGTATGAAGTATTAGGGCACATGAGACTTTGCACAAGTCCATTCTATTATGCTCTGGCCCAGAATAGATTACTGACTCCTGAGTCATATTTGAATCCTGTGTAAAATTGCAAGGAGCAGCATAAGCCAAGTCCTATCTCCCACTACAAGACACAGTTTCAATTAGAAGGGTTCCACCAGAAGTTGCCTTAAGTGCAACAATGAAATACAAATAATAGTATTCTTACTATTCTAGCAAGAGTAGGCACATATGATGCAATACCCCTCCAAAGCACAGTGGCTGGCATGCTACAACACAAATCTGAGATAATAGCAAGAACTTGCAAGGACAAGTTTCCTGGCAGGGAAAACAGAATCAGGCAGTTGCTTCCTTGCCAGAGACAGGATGTGAGCTTGTCACCTCTACTGGTGCCTTACGCTGCTATCACTGTAGAACCCAGGGATAAGGAAGCTGCTACTGTATTTTCAGGGTTTCCATGCAATTGTAATGTTCAGTGATGATTCCACTAAAGAAAATAGATTTCTATGAAGAGAACAGAAAATACATGAAATGATTCATTTCCAAAATTATTCATTTAGAGATCTTATAAAGATAGGGAAGGGGAAACTGTGTTGTATGTCCTATTAAAAAGGCTGAATAAACAAGGCATTTATAGGCAAATATAAGCAGAACCTAAGCAAATATTCTCCCTTAACTCTTAAGTTATTCTGTTAATTTATATTCATAAAGGTGTTCACCTGCACGGCTTACACGTGGACTTCCTTAATTATACAATTCAAATTCTTCATATCGATTCGAAGGAAATAAAAACCTTATTTATAAATAGCGTATTGTTCGATCCTGTGTGTCTGTTTAGGATGGCATATTATTTATTTATTTATTTATTATTTATTTAATTAGATTTCTATGCCACCCTATTCCAAGAACTCAGGGCGGCTTACAACATGGATACTCACATGAAGAAATCTGACCATTAAAATACATTATAAAACCCCAACCAATCATCCAAAAAACAGACATGCAAAACAAACATACACTGGCTGGGGCAAGATGTTAACTGTCCCAGGCCTGTCGGCAAAGATGTGTCTTCAATAATTTGCGAAAGGCGGAGAGGGTGGGGGCAATACGGATCTCCGGGGGGAGTTGATTCCAGAGGGCCAGGGCCTCAACAGAGAAGGCTCTTCCCCTAGGCCCCACCAGGCGACACTGTCTGGCTGACGGGACCTGGAGAAGGCCGACTCTGTGGGCCCTAACCGGTCGCTGGGTTTCATGGGGCAGCAGACGGTCCCGTAAGTAACCTGGTCCGATGCCATGTAGGGCTTTATAGGTCATAACCAACACTTTGAATTGCGTTCGGAGACCAATTGGCAGCCAATGTAGCTCGCGGAGTGATGTTGAAATGTGGGCATTTCTAGGTAGATCCAATACTGCTCGCGCGGCTGCATTCTGCATTACCTGAAGTCTCCGAACGTTTTTCAAAGGTAGCCCCGTGTAGAGAGCATTGCAGTAGTCGAGCCTCAAGATGATAAGGGCATGAGTGACTGTGAGAAGAGACTCCCGGTCCAAATAGGGCCGCAGCTGGTGCACCAGGCGAACCTGGGCAAATGTCCTCCTCGCCACAGCCGAAAGATGATGTTCCAGATTTAGCTGTGGATCGAGGAGGACACCCAAGTTGCGGACCTTCTCTGAGGGGGTCAAAAACTCCCCCCCCCAGGGTGATGGACGGACAGATTGAATTGTCTTTGGGAGGCAAAACCCACAGCCACTCCGTCTTGTCGGGGTTGAGTTTGAGCTTGTTAGCACTCATGCAAACCCTAACAGCCTCCAGACATCGGCACATTATTTCCGCTGCTTCACTGAAGTGACACGTGGTGGAGATGTAAAGCTGGGTATCATCAGCATACTGATGATAACTCACCCCGTGTCGTTGGATGATCTCACCCAGCGGTTTCATGTAAATATTAAACAGCAGAGGGGAGAGGACCGATCCCTGAGGGACCCCACAAGGGAGGAACCTCTGACTCCCTGCCAACACTGACTGCGATCGACCAGTGAGGTAGGAGGTGAAACACTGCAAAACAGTGCCCCCAACTCCCAACCCCTCCAGCCGGCGCAGAAGGATACCATGGTCAATGGTATCGAAAGCCGCTGAGAGGTCAAGTAGCACCAGGATAGTGGAATGTCCCCTATCCCGGGCCCGCCAGAGATCATCCGTCAGTGCGACCAAAGCAGTTTCCGTGTAGTAGCCGAGCCTGAATCCTGACTGCTGAGGGCCCAGATAATCGGCCTCATCCAAGGACCGTTGGAGCTGGAGTGACACCACCTTCTCAACAACCTTCCCTATAAAAGGAAGATTGGAGACAGGATGATAATTGTTTAACACAGCTGGGTCCAGGGAAGGCTTCTTGAGGAGGGGGCGCACAATTGCCTCCTTGCAGGGAGCCAGAAAGGACCCCTCCCTCAAAGAGGCGTTGACAATCTCCTGAACCCAGCCCCGCGTCACCTCCCTGCTGGCCAAAACCAGCCAGGAGGGGCACGGGTCCAATAAACAGGTGGCGGAACTCACAGCTCCAATGGCCTGGTCCACTTCATCGGGTGCCACCGGGTCAAACTCCTCCCACACAACAGGATCAAGACGAGTCCCTGTCATCTCGACTGACTCATTGTCAGCCGACACTGCATTCCAATTGGAGTCAAGGTCCATCCGAATCTGGGCAATTTTATCCGCGAAAAACTTATTAAAATCCTCAGTACTACCTTGTAAGGGTGCATCAACCCCCCCTGATTAAGGAGGGAGTGAGTCACCCTAAACAGGGCGGCTGGGCGGGATTCCGCAGATGCAATCAAGGCGGAATGATACGCGCATCTTGCCGCCTTGAGCGCCACCTGATAAGTCTTGATATAAGATCTTAATAGTGTTCGGTCAGATTCAGATTTACTTTTCCTCCATCACTTCTCTAGGCGTCTCTTCTGGCGCTTCATCCCCCTGAGTTCCTAGAGGATTCGCCAAGTGACGGAACATTTAAGTCCCCCAAGAAAATAAGCCTGGGGAACTCAACCGCCAACCCGGCAACCTCCTCAAGCAGCGCAGGCAGGGCTGTTGACACGCAGCTGGGGGGCAGGTACGCGAGCAACAAGCCCACCTGAACCCCTAGGTCCAACTTCACAAGGAGCGACTCACAACCCACAAACTCAGAAGCAGCGAGTCTGCGTAGGCTAAAGGTCTTCTTGGCTATAATAGCTACTCCTCCCCCCCTTCCCTGGGATCGTGGCTGATGCCATACCTGAAACCCGGCTGGGCACATCTCAGAGAGAGGAACTCCTCCCTCCGGGCCCAGCCAGGTCTCGGTCACACATGCGAGGTCGATGTGGATCACCATAATTTCTACCAGATAGAAACATGGAGTCTTCAGTAGCAGTAGAATAGCACAGTAGGTTCCGTACTACCATGTACTTTGAAGAATTGGCTTGCTACACAACAATGATTTTCAAACCTGAGTTTGAAGACAATCTGCAGATCGAGATTAGGCAGGAACCTAATTAAGATATTAAGTAGACCTATTAAGTGCTAACCTATGTTTAAAAGTTAACAAGAAAAGGGAAAATCTGTAACAGGCAAGAGGGGAAATACAATGTTAAGGCAACATTCTGAATTGCAAATCATGATCTCTAAGAGACATCTCAACAAGAAAATATTTGTGGCAGCGAAGAAAAGTGAAGAATCTTTGCAACGGATACCTTGTGACTTCATGCTGCAGGAGGGCAACGCTGGGCACATAAAACATGACCCCAAAGAAAAGCAAAGATTCGCTGGCAAACTTGTCCAGCTGCTTTTTCAAAGGTTTCTCCAGTTCCACCCATCGCACTTGCTGGCTCTTGTTGTGAAACCAAAGGCCAAAATAGTGTGTCTAGAGAGAGAAAAAGTTTAAAAACGAACAAAAAAAGTTATTATTTGGTCACATTTACAAACAATAAAAGTTTCTCTTTTTTCCCCTTTGCCCTTGTATTTCCACCCGAACATGCTTTCTAACTGTTATTATGCAAATTGGAGAATGAATTCATAGGTCTTTCTGGACCTGTGATGGTGTTTCACAGGCCATTTGACCTTTGCAAGGGATTCAGTACATCTGGGATCTTAAAATAAGCTCTTGAAAATTACTTTATTTATCTATTTTATTTATTTATTCAATCTCTATAGCCATTCATCTCAAGCAAGTGACCCTGGGTTATGAACAACTATAAAACAATTAAAAACATTTACAATACAATACACACTAAGTATATATGTAGCAGCAAGGAAAAATGTCATTATAGATGTGAATATAGGAATTATTGTAATTATAGGAATTATATTATGGAAGTGATGCAGCTGAAATCTCCTAACCAAGAAGTCATCCCAAATATCTTTTAATCAGGGCCAAGATGATCATGTAATCCCTTTGGAGGTGGGTACCCCCAAACCTACCTGCCTCACTTAGGACAGGAAACCTTTTCCTGGTAGCTGGAGGCTGGGCAACATGCAAGACCGTAAGGACAAAGACAATTTGACAAGGAAAACATTTTGAAATACTTCATCATCCAAGCATCCCAAAGATTTGTTTTAAGATATTCAAACCATAGTTTTGTATATCTAAATAAACATTTATGTAAACACTTCAGCTCCTAAATACCATTTAAATGCCAATCTTCAGCAGTAAAATACAGAATGACTAGCTTCAATCCTTGGCATTGCCAATTAAAAGGTTCAGGCAGCAAATAATGGGGAAGACTTGAAGCTGTAATCTTGGACAGCCATTACCAGTTATTGGGCTCATAAACAGGTTAACAATATTTCCCAGCTCCACTCCCCCTCCCTTAATTACTGAAATCTTCCAATAGTATATGACTATTCTGATTTGGGAGAAAGATTTTTATTTCAAAGAACCACCAGCTCTTAGGAAAGAATTCAGAGGTATTCTAGTGTATGAAGGTCATGATTACTTTATTTTTTATTTATTTTATCTATATTCTGCCTTTCTTATTTTTACAAATAATCAAGGTGGCTAACATATCCAACACACCTCCCTTCTCCTATCTTCATGTTGTCTGTTTTCATAATGTCACTCTCTGGTTTAATCTGGCATTTAGGTCTTACCAATAACAACAATCATATTTAAAAAGAGGTTAAAGAAAAACAGGATTTTGAGAACCCTCAGAAAATGATTAAAATTTCAATTCCTTGGCTGAAAAGGTCTCAGTTTAGGATATAAAGAAAAAATCAACATAAAATAATTGGTGGGACTCATAATTTTTGCTAGATATGAAATATAACAGAAATCTGATATAAATCTAAATATTCGTAGACCTTTTTTAATTTAAATCTTCTGGAGTTGCATTTCCTTCTCAAAATCAAATGGCACAGATCTCAATAAAAATATGGTGCCAAAATTGTTTGTGGGGAAAAGTGAAAACAAGCATAGCAATAAATGTTATTACATCTATCAACCAAAATCCAAGCTTCCTGTATCAGCTGTGATAAAAGGCTGCCAATTATCGAAAATGACATGTGGTTAAAACTTAGATCAGTTGGAAGAAAGCTAGAACTGTAGAGTAATTCAGAACAGCTTTTAAACAACAGCAGGTTTTGATAGCATTTTAAAAAAAATGTACTACAATGCAATAACACAAAAGTCATCAGAAGAGATTCCAGAATCAAACTAACAAAAACAAAATGTATCATCTGACGCTTATCCAGCATTCCAAGAAAAAATGAATGACTATAAATTCTTGGTGCTTGGCAAGCAATTGTGGTTGTAAAGAAAGCTGCTCCTGTGTACCTTCAAATATTTTTGTGATGACTACACCAAGTTGTGGTGGAGGATTTGGCCTGGAATGGAATGCAGGAGTGCCGTGTAGTTCATTCTGTATCTTTAACCCATATCTTTAACCTATATCTTAACTGGGGAACTGAATAATAGGTCACAATTAAAAGAGCATAGAGATAAAATGAGTTCCAGGGCCTGCATGCCAGTTATTTTATCATGCTTTTAGTTATCGTTCCTAGCTTATTATATAGAATTCTGATTTTTTTCCTTTGGCCTTGCTCATTTTAAAAAAACAAAAAACAGAATTATACATAGCAACAATGTTGACCAACTATTAACTGGATTAGCAATAAGTCCATGACTTGAACTTAAATGATGTCAAAACCCTACCCTTCCAAAGCAGTACAGGCAGCAAACAAACGTCCATCTACACTGCCTACAACAGGGGTTCTCAACCTTGGCAACTTTAAGACTTGTGGACTTCAACTCCTAGAATTCTGGCTGAGGAATTCTGGGAGTTGAAGTCCACAAGTCTTAAAGTTGCCAAGGTTGAGAACCCCTGGCCTACAAGAATATACAGGGTGAAAGACAGAAAGAAAAGGCCCTCATTGTCTTATTTGTCCCATAGGAACATTAATGTTTATTTCCATTATCTTCTTAATGAAAAAAAATTAAATAACTGAAAGTTTCGTTCATTATACTTTGGCATCATCTATAAAGAGAACAGGGCCTCATACAGGGTTATTGTTCAGCAAAGAAGAAAATTCTTTAGTATCACAGTACTAAATTCTTTAGTATCACAGTACTAAATTCTTTAGTATCACAGTACTTTGGTGTACAGCCTCCAAAGCAACTTATTAGAAACATGTCATGGTTAAAACACAAGATCAAAACATTCTACAGTATTCTTAGCTGTTTCATACCATTGAAACCTTTTGGCCCAACTCTGTGGAATGAACCACAGTGCCGCTCCCATTTGCAGAGCTGGGTTTTCAAAAGCTGGCTTGAGGTGGGAAAGGTATTTGCTGGTGTCTACAACAATTGCCTTTGCATGATTTTGTTTTTTCAACGTGTACATGAACATCCACATTTTGGAGTGAGATGAATTTGTAGTCTGTATGCTGCTCTTTCTCTTTGCCTTTAAGTGGGTGAGACTGAACAATGGACCTCTGCTTGGACTCAGTTGTGAGCTGGATTAAGGGCAATAAAATGAAACTGAATTTTGAAAAGAGGCAGGCTGCATAAGGCTGATCATCCTTTGTCCAGCAATCTTGTGTTTCATTTATTATGGGTATAGATGAACATACATTCAAATAGCAAGATTTTAACTTGAAAATACTCTTAAATCCAGCCTGGCCACGAGAACCTCAGGCAATCTCAGTGCCCCAAAGTTATTTTTAAAGTAAGTTTTCATTCATTCACCATTTGTAACTGTTCCTAGCCATGAAATCAATCTCTCATACCTACTAATCTCTGTATTAGTAGTACTAATACAGGGCTATTGGAAGTCAAAAACATTGAACAGAATCACTAAAGAATTAACTGGTAGAAGCAGCCTTATTCATGTCAATTCTGTATTTCGTGGATTGCGTATGTTCTAATTCATGTTAGAACTATAAGCCTTAAATAATTAGGATTCAGAAGTTTGAAGTGTCTCTCTCCCCACGCCAAAGCATCTTTTGGTATTAGAAGAACTACTCTATCAAAAGATGAAGGAAGTATTTTGGCATTAGCAGTCTTCCCTAAGAAGATACACTCAGCACTTAACCGTATATAATCATTTATCTGGCAGCAATTTTAGCCATTTTCATTTTCCTAAGCATTTTCATTTGAAAAACAAATTAGCATTTACTACTTATACCAGAAGCATTATACTGTTATGATATTTTAGTATTTTACAATAGCAATAACATTATTAACCCTTGCTCATCATTGCTTTGAAAAGTTGGATACAGGTGTTACAAAATATTTTTTAATAAATACAATATGCATATCAAAGAATGCATATCTACAATGTACGGAATGTAGTCCATGTCTGCTGGGAAAAAAAGAATTAGTATACATACAAATTTTATAGATAACATCGACTTAAAACTGGTCATTTTATGATAGTTCTAGGTTATTACAGCCACCAAACAGGTGTTTTATACAGTCTATAAAGCACCCTTGGCCATTATAAATAGTTGTCACAGACACAGACAAAACACACACGTTGCAGTATCTGTGATCACGTGACTGTGATTCACAAAACTTTTGTTGGTTTCAGCAAAAATCCTCTTTCAAATGAATGGTTTCCCTTAACAACCACACCATTTGCTTAATGACCACTGTGAAAAAGACCAAAAAAATTACTTCAGGTCACATGGTGCCTCAGTTTATGCCCATCAGGACTTACAACCAGTTTTCTAGTCCCAATTATAATCATAAAACAAGGACTACCTATAATATAAACTTTATGTTTTCATTTTAGATAAATGACTGAAAAAATTGCTTACTCTCTTGGGGTATAATTTACACTATTCCCCAAATTTCATTCATATAAACCAGGGGTTCTCAACCTTGGCAACTTTAAGACTTGTGGACTTCAATTCCCAGAATTCCTCAGCCAGCAAAGCTGGCTGAGGAATTCTGGGAGTTGAAGTCCACAAGTCTTAAAGTTGCCAAGGTTGAGAACCCCTGATATAAACATTTGCACCCAACAGAAAGCTTCCAGGCTAATTGAGATATCCTTTAAAGCAAGTGCAGACTATGACTGTTCTGTTCTGTTCTGTTCTGTCCTGTCCTGTCCTGTCCTGTCAAAGGCACTTTTGCAACTTTTATGGAATTCCATAAGGATAAAGCACACTTTGAGGTAGGGCTGCCCCCTACTGATGCTATTGGAACAACCTCTTGCTTAAAATAAAAATAGACAATTGAGGGCTGCAGGGGTGGGTTGAAAGTACTGACATAATGACATTACCAGAGAGCAGGACTATGGTTTTCATACTGTTGTCTCTCATTTTTATGTTTTTTAATGTTTTTTTTAAATAAAGTCACTTGTAACATTCATATAACCTTTTAAAAAACTAGGTGTGCAATTATACCACTATTATTCATCAGTTTGTCACTAAATTTCAAATGCTTGAAATTTACAGGTCTGTGGCTGAAGAGGCACCATTCTTTCTTTAAGAGCAGGGGTGTCAAACTGCCGGTCCACAGGCCGGATGCGTCATGGTGAAACTGTGCCCACCCCATTGCCAGCAATGGAAAAAAAGTCACGATATGTCACGACACATCACATGACGTTGCGAGTTTGACACCCCTGCTTAAGGGGAAACAGTTATTGTGCTTTAGACTCTTGTGGCAATAAAATCTGACTTGTAATAGCATTGAATTGAGATTCATGTTGAAACTCCATTATGTTTCACGGAGAATTAGCTGACTTTCGAAACATACAATAGAGTGGACTGTATACTGCTAGAATCAGCTTTACATCTCATGGATTATTAAATGAAACAGAAGAAAAATGGACTTTAAGACACTTCTTCCAGCAAATATTTCATATTTACAGCAATCCTCATTTATAAAAGTGGTCTGATGTCATGTGTGAATGTGGTTGTATTGTTATCCACTCCAAGTGTAAAGCAGTCTTTTGCTTATAGTAAAAAAAAAAAAAAAGACGTTCCCTTTCATATTAGAGTTTCATCCTAACAGGAAATAACACTGAATCACAATCCAAACTGTATGTAATAGACTGCCCTGATGTTTGGGTAAGCAAGAAACATTTGCCAAAGTTCCATTCGGTGACAAGATTTGACCGATTCCAAGAATAACATGATTCTAATAAACAGATTCCAAATGACAAACACCCTGAGCTAAAAATATACCAAGTGGCAAGTTACAGATGGTCTTTTCCTGGGTTATCCTCACCTCTGGTAATTCCAACCTCTGAGCCACAGCCTCCAAGCATTCTTGCCCAGTGCTCTCCACAGACAGTGTGCACTCAATCACACTGTTGTCCAACAGTCGAATCCGGGTCATGAAACAGTTCTTGCTCCGGACATTATAGCGTCGAGTCCTTCGCAATTTCAGCCCAAAAGGCATGTCTGCTAGGCTAAAGCAGCTATCCTTCTCACACCTTGGATCTTCTTAGTAAGGAAGGTTTGAATGCTGTTCCTCTATTTCCAGCAATTCTCCTCCAGGTCTGCAAAAGGTTGCCCATGCCAAAGGTGGATACTCCAGCAGTATCCTGAAAAACAGCAATGCAATGTATGGTTAATTGTCATGGAGTTGGCTGGGAAAGGATTTTTCCCTTGGGGCAGTAACAGCTGTTGGCTTTCAAAGATACTTCAGACCATTGGCCAAACCCACAAATTTTCTTTGAAGAAACACTGTATGGGTACATGTTCTCTTTGAACTCCCTGTCTACTACTAATTATTTCCTTCTTCAGTTCTGGACTAGAGAAAAGAAGCATACCACTAAGGCAGAAGGATAGAAATTGAAAACAGGATTAGAAAGACCACCAGATTATGTGTATCAATGCCAATTTGCAAACAGAATTCCATTTTGGAGATGCAAATATTCTTGTAACCTGGCTCAATGCTCCATGGCCCTTTTCACTGGAAGTTAACTCAAGTTAATACACTGTAAATAGATAACATGATACTAAAACTATCCTTAATCATAATTAGCCCAGGTGCACATCTATTATAACTTTAAGTTATTATTAATGCTGATAAAAGCAGGATTTCAGGAGGTCTCCTTGAGAACATTTAGTTGTGGAAAGTCAAACGGTTTTATCAAACAGAAATTATGATAATTCCTTAAAATAATTTAGAGTTATAACACAATCATTAGAGTAGGATGAGGCTGAAATTAACTAAACTGCTATGTGGATGTAAGGGAATGAGTTTTTATAGATATTTTATAGATTTGTTTTTTATTCTGATTATTTGGGCTGGTTGATGTTTTGATTGTTTTGTGTGCTGTCCAACCAAGGTTGTTGTTATAATATGTGTGGCTATGTAAGTCTTTTTAATTCAATCCATCAATCAAATAACACAGGGTTAGCACAGTTCAGCCCCAAGCAATCTCATTTGCTATTGAAATAAATGTTGCTATGTAGGCAAATCATGGGGAAATCAAGAAGAAGATGCTCTTGTAAGTTTCCTAATCCAAATAATACCTTCAAAGTAGTTTCACTGGTGGAAAACAAAAGCCTGGTAAGTTATTTTTTTAAAAATCTGCACCCTCAAAAACTAAACAAAATTAAAGACAATTGTAAGACCAGTAAGTTATGTTCTAATCCAACATGTTGTTACCCCACATTACTATAATAAGACCTTCTTCTGAGGAAACACGCTTTGGTTTCCAATGGTAGGCATTCTAGTCCCTCCAGCTGGACTATACTGTTGTCAAAGGTTCCGATATTTTTAAAGCAGTAGCTAAGTAAATAGGAAAAACACATTTTCTCTCTTTTCTTATTAACAAATGAGTATTTGTTATTCATTCTTTTCTCAGCTTGATCCCTAAAGACATTCAACTACTGTAGATATCTGAACACGTTTTCAGCTCCTTCTCCCGTCTGCTTGCCCCTTTGTCTTGTTTCCCTAATGTCAAAGTCCTGATATCAGAAAAGTTACATATTTATAGAATGATTTTTTTACACACAAAAAACAAGCAATTGGATAGAATCCTAGTGACAACTAGCCAATCAAGCAACAAGGTTAGGGAATTCTTGGATTTAATCCATACAACTAAAGGCATCAGCTTGGAGAAGGCTACAGTAAAAAACAAACAAACAATCCATTCTGTAATAATACAAAACTTAGAAATGAAAAAGTAGGAAGAATGGAAGGAAACTAGACAAAGATCATTAAGGGTAGGATTGGATCATATCTAACTTTTGATTTTGAACTTGGCAATGTTATTTTCCTTATTGTTTTACTTAAATAGATTTCCTTTCATCAGAACAGGCACTCCCTTAGACTCATTTCATTCAGAATAGTGTGCAATGAATAAAAATACATATTATTTTATATTTCAAGGCTTGCTGAAACAAGAAGACAATTGAAAAAAAAGTGCATATAAAAATTATGGGGACAAATTATGGATGAACGTTATTCAGGTATAATTCAAGGGGCTAGTTATGATCTATAAAAGCCTTATAAGACATATAACCTAGTTATTTGAAGGACTTCTTATCTCTTATGGTATCAGCCAACCATTATGATCTAACAGGGTTGGTAAATTCCTGTTTCCTTCAATCCAACAGATTGCAGAAGCATGTCTCCTCTGTCATGGTACTTGACCTCTGGGATAAAGTTACCCTTAAGAACTGGGTGGCCCCCACCCTGATGCCATTCCATAAAGACCTGGCTCTTCTCCCAGGCTTTAAGCAAGGAAGTTGGAAGTCCCTTGAAAGGTACGTTAATTGCTGTTGGCCAGATTTGCCATATTGTTGTTTTTTATTAAGATTGTATATTGTTATTTATTTTTATTCCAGGAGCCACACAGACGTGGTGTCCAAATCAAATCATCATCAATAATAGTATCAAAATGCTATTTTATCAGTATCAAAATCAAAATATCAAAAATAAAAAAGTAACTCCAGAAGGAGGAGGAATCACGATACATTAGGATTGCACTTCCGCACTTCCCCACTTGAGACTGAGGCACAACTTGGAGGTCATCTTTGAGTCACAATTTTGTTTCAAAGAGCAACTGGCGGGTCTAACCAAAAAGACCTTTGCACAGATACACCTAGTGTACCACCTGAAACATTCCTAGACTCGAAGGCCATTCAGACAGTCACTTATACCCTAATTGCCTCATGCAAGGATTACTGTGATATGCTTCACATAGAACTGTTTTGAAGACCACTTGGAAGCTACAGCTAGTTCAGAATTCAGTGGTGCATGCAGTGTTGGCCATGCCTCATTAATATCTTCATGACCATGCTTATTCACAGTCAACACTGGCTTCTCGGAGCAATTCATGGTGCTGGCTATTCACCTCCAAAACCCTTTATGGCAGAGGCCTGTCTCTAGTTGCCTTTGCCCATCCAGTAATATCAGGCGGAGTGTCACCACTTAAGCATTATCATTTTATGGGGCATAGAAAGCATGCCTTCTCTAGCGGGGCGCCTGCCCTCTGGAATGATGGGTTTCTATCCTCAAGATTTGAATCACCCCCAAAAACACACACACATACACACACCCCATGACATTCAAGAAGCTATCAAAGACTTGGTTATCTTCCCTTCTCCTATAAGAAGGTTGGATAAATTGTGTAAATAAATAATTTACAAATATTCTATACAGTTATAAATACCATAATTAGATTCTTTCCCTAGATGCATATTTATGAGAATAAATATTCAATCTAGTCTCTGATTATATAAAAAGATAATTGTTTTCGCAAGTTGGGCAAATTTTTTGCAATAATATAGACATGCCTTTTTCTTGGTAGAAATATTGAGATAGCATGTTGTTGATGGAAGATGCTTCCTAGTCGAATAACGAGGTTTTTTTAAAAAAAGAAACAAATAGAATATGGTTCTTTTTCAAATAGCTTTGTTCAAAAGCTTCAAACATGTGTTCACAATGAAGGAGAATATTAAAAATGGCATGAGAAAAATAATTAAAAGCTGTGTTTATAAGAATGGAAATCTTTGTTGCAGAATCCAATGCATGTTTTCTTTTTATCATGTCCCATTGCATGAATGTGAACAGCTACTCCTTGACAGTAGAGTCTTTGCCTTAGCACTATTTTGACCAGAGTTGCTAGCATTTGGTTTTCCAGAAATGAGGCTACAGCATCACAGATGGGTAGATTCCACATTGTTGATTAAACCACAGATCATTCTATCCCTTATATATATGCCGCATGTCCTGCATATTCAACAGAGAAATTAAACAGGGGTTGTTCTAACCTCTTGACAGCTGCTGCCTTTCTAGCCTACAAAATTTTTTACTAGTCTGATTTTTACTCATGTGAGGAACTGCCCAAAATTGGGATGGAATGCTCTGTGTGTTGACCATGAAACTTTTTTTTTCTAGTTAGTTAGTAATATGCTGCTATGAATTTTTAGAAGCAAATTTTCAAGGAACCTTGCCTGAATGATTCTCTTCCTAGTTTCAAGTATAGCAAAACTCAAAAATTTCAAAACTCTAACGTGCTCAGAAGCCAAGATCATAACTCAGTTTAATTCTTTGAATTCTCTACAATCCTGGCTGGACTGTTTCTCCAAACATGTGTAATAGCATTTATGAAAATATATCCAAGTTAATGTTGGTGCTTGGTATGTTCTTTGACTGATGATTAGAACAAATATTTCTGATTGACCTAATCATCCATCACATATCTTACCTACCGTATCTGGAAAAGGCAAAGTAATTTCTCTGTGGAGAGATGGCTGAAGTCAGAGGACAAAATTTAAAATGACACAATAAAATAGTATCAGGTAAACATTACATCTGACACCATCTAGTATGCCAGATCAGTTGGCACTTCTTCAGCATAAACCAGTTGTTCACTCTTGATCTAAATCATGGCTCAGCAACCCGCGGCTCTGGAGCCACATGTGGCTCTTTGAGCCTTCTCCTGCAGCTCCCAGTCCTCCTCCGCCATTTGCAGAGAGACAGAGAGAGGCATTGTGCTCCCCCCTCTCTCTGTGTATAAAAAAGAGAGTGACCTCACACTGTTCTCCGACAAGCTGACAAGCTTATTGGGCGGGACTCCTGACTTTGCTGCGTCTCCACAGGAAGTAGCAGAAAGCAGCATCTCTCTCTCTCTCTCTCTCTCTCTCTCTCTCTCTCTCACACACACACACACACACACACCGAGTGGGGGAAGAGGACTGGTAGACCAAGGGCAGGAGAGAGCCAGCCCAATAAGAATGTGTGTCAGCTTGTCAGAGAACAGTGTCAGGCCAGCTGGCCAGGTGAGCAGAAGATTGGAGAGAGTGGGAGAGAAGGGGGAGAGAGTGGGAGAGAGAGAGAGAGAGAGAGAGAGAGAGAGAGAGAGAGAGAGAGAGAGAGAGAGAGAGAGAGAGAGAGAGAGAGAGAGAGAGAGAGAGAGAGAGAGAGAGAGAGAGAGAACTCATGCACAGCAGCCTCTATTTCTTTTTAATTGAACTCTTCAATCAAGCCCCTTCCTCTGGAGCGCACGCATACACACGCAAGTTTTGCGGCTCCTAGTGTTTTCTTTTTGTTAGGAAACCGGTCCAAGTGGCTCTGAGTGTTTAAGGTTGCCGACCCCTGATCTAGACTAGTGCTTGAGACAATGTAGTGCATGCAGAAAAAGACCACTAGGACTTGTAGCAATAAACTTCAGCAACAAACTGCTAAATTTTAGGTCTCTGGTTTCTTTCAATAAATTTGTGATTTAGCCTAAGAAGTAGTGACTGTCCCAATTACATTTCACTTGTATTCTAATCACCATATCACAATGCATCTCAGTAAAATTAACACGATTCTTTGCAGCAGGATTGTACTTTTCATTAGGACCTTTCAATGTCCTGTTTCCATTGTTCAGGTATTGGTACAAGCAAGACCTAAGAGTATCCTCTGATAACTACTATCAACTTCCTTATGTGTAAGTTAAACTCAGCTTTACATTAAATGCCTCTTTCTCTTATAGTTGAAGGTATCACTAACAGCTTCTGGAATTCTTCCAGCATTCCATATATTATAGAACTGCAGCACACCTATCACAACTATGCAATTCTGGGCTGGGCATGGATAAGGGGATAATTAGCCCAACTTGCTTGATGAGGTACAAGCCTGCACTTTTAGAAGAGGACATTAAAGAATGCCAAATACCAAAGACAGGTTTCATCTGGAAAGATTTACCTATTTACCTCCTTCAGTATCTACTACTGCTCTGAGTACAAAAACAGGTTTTGAAAAGGAAGCCAACTTTTTCTACAAACTAATTAGAAATAAGAAAACTATTTTAGTTTTGTCAGTTAATTAAAATGTATTTACCACGTAGGGGTTTCATGTTAATTAGAAATGGAAGATTTTCCATTTCTTTTTCATTTATTTCTTTAAATTAATTAGTTCATAGATTTCCTATGCTTTTTTATAAACGAATACAGTCAACACATCATATGCAGAGTTTTAACAAGTCCCCCCCCATTGAGGAAATGAAATGATTATATACTTTTTTGCTATTCTGTAGCTTCCCTCTACAGGGTTTCTTAGCTGAGAAATATATCATAGTGTTTTCAAATTATGTATTTTGACATGTACATGCATTTGAAGTTTAACAATTTATTGGATATCTACAATTATATTTTGCTCTAAAGCAGGGGTGTGAAACTGCCAGCCCATGGGCCGGTTTCATCATACCGAAGCCATGCCCACCCCATTGCCAGCAATGCAAAAAGAGTCACAGTATATCGCGACACTTCACATGACGTGGTGAGTTTGACACCCTTGCTCTAAAGAGTTCTCAATCCAAAAAAATGTCATGCCATGTCACCTTATTAAATTGGCATCAAAACTGAGATAAGTACTATTCTGGTACGCTAATATTGCATATACAGCAGCTGAAGACCTATTTTGAAATATAATGGCAGCTAGAAGAAAATCAATAAATCAAATGATACTTTCAATAGAAAATTTTGAAATTGTTGATCATGATCATAATGATCATGAATTTAAAAAAGTCTAAGCTACCTTCATTCATTCATCTGCCAACTAGGAAAATAGTGTTCTAGATTCTACAGGTAGAATCAGTCACTTCACAACAGTTTGAAGTTATGATAGTGCTGAAAAAAGTGACCTATGACCTATCCTGAAGTTATGACCACCATCCTGTAGTCATGTGATTGTGATTCAGATGCTTGGCAACTGGCATTCATTTACAACAGTGGCAACATCCTGTGGTCACATGATCATGATCTGTGACCTTCCCAGTCTGGCTTCTTTGTGTCAAATAATTTAGTTACATTTTTTTAAATTTTTTTTTATTTTTTTTATTTTTTTTGGCGCGCGCGCCGCGCACGCTCAGATCCGCCCCTCGCGCCGGAAAAAAAATAAAAAATAAAATAAAAAAAATAAAATAAAAACAAAATGGCGGACCGCAACGGGCGGATCAGCGCATGTGCGGCGTGTGTGACGGGCCGATCTGTGCAGGCGCAGATCCGCCCGTCGCGGCCACCATTTTGTTTTTTTTTTTAATTTTTTTTTAAAAATTTTAAATAAAAAATAGAAAACAAAATGGCGGCCCGCAACGGGCGGATGTGCGCATGCATGGCGCGTGCGATGAACCGATCCGCGCATGCGTGGCGTGTGTGACGGGCCGATCTGTGCAGGCGCAGATCCGCCCGTCGCGGCCACCATTTTGTTTTTTTTTTTTAATTTTTTAAAAAAAAATTTAAATAAAAAATAAAAAAATAAAATGGCGGCCCGCGATGGGTGGATGTGCGCATGCATGGCACGTGCGATGAACCGATCCGCGGATGCGCAGATCCGCCCGTCGCGGCCGCCATTTTGTTTTTTTTGTTTTTTTTTTAAATTTTTTTTTAAAAAAATAAAAAAACAAAATGGCGGCCCGTGACTGGCGGATGCGTGCATGCGTGGCGCGTGCGACGGGCCAATCCACGCATGCACAGATCTGCCCATCGCGGCCGCCATTTTGTTTTGTTTTTTTGTTTTTTTAAATTTTAAATTTTTTTTGCGCGTGCGTCCCCGGGTCGGGGGCGTGGCGCGCATGGGCGGGGCAAGTGGGGTCTCAACCTCAAAAAGGTTGAGAACCACTGATATAAACTAACAATCAAGAGAAATGATAAAGAATAAAAAGAGAATAGGGCTAGAAATATGAAAATGTATAAAGAAAAAGAAAAGAGAACACAAATATAATGAATGACTTCTGACTTTTTCTTCCAAACTTATAAAGGACACTTACATTCGACTCTTAGTTTAAGGTTATAATAAAATGTCCCTTTTCTTCTCTAAAGAAAAGGCGAAATAGAAATTAAGAAAAAAACCCTTTCCCCTTTTTAAATTTTAACAATCATCAATTCCATTTGTCAAAATTTGATTTTTCTCCATTTCCTACAAAATGTTTCAGTCGGCTTCTGACAAGCAAAGTCAACAGGAGAAGCTGGATTTGCTTAATAACTATGGTGATTCACTTAATAAGCATGGCATAAAGGGTGGTAAACTGGGTGCGATCACATGATGCATCATTTAATGACCATGCCGCTTAACAAATTTCCCAGTCCTAATTGTGGTCGTAAGTCAACCTAACAGAGCTACCTGCATTATCTTTCTAATGCTCCCTTAGTATATTTCAATGAATTCTAAACCTGATTTTTGCAAAATTCTTTTTCCCAAAAGAAACTTTTCCTCTCGCCTGTTTTACCTGCCTCATAGGGCTGTTGTAGGAAAAAAAATGGGACGAGGCTACATTGTACCTTAAGCTCTTGGGGGGGGGGAGGCAGGATCTTTATTAAATCCTTCTTTTATAAATCCCTTAGCTCTTGAATCCTTAGTATTACTTGAAAGCAGGGGACTAAATTACAGCCTTTTTCACCAGAATAGAAACTGATGATATCCAAGTATGATATTTCCTGGAAAGCTTCTTTGAAAGCTACTTTGAAGAACAACTTCTTACGTATAACTTTTCTTCTACTATCATCTATATGTCACATCCTGAATATTAAATCACCTCTTTTTTAGTCTTTCGGCAATTAAGAGGTCCAGAATAAATATGTCTGATATGTAATTCAACATCCCAGTTTTGAGAGAGGATTATCCTTGTTTCATTTAACTTGTTAACAAGTGTGATGTGCATACCCTGGGTTCCAACTTTCTCTGCAAGGGAGAAGAAACCCACATTTTTTTTAGTTCTTTTATTTGGGAAGAAATTAATAATTGCTCTTTTCATTTTTATTTTCCTTGCTAAGAACTACCATATGTTGTGTTTTATTGGTAATATGTAATTAGAAAGAGTTCTAGATATTTTAGAGCCAAATATAGGGATTAAAAAAGGCACACACAGTCATCGTGGTTTTAATTTGAGGGCCCGAAACAAGGAAGACGTTTAGAAATAAAAATTGTCTCCTTGTTTAAATTATGTCTTTACTGAAGGTGCCGCCGCTTGGCTCTCCACCAGGCTCTCCGCCAAAGCCTCCCCCCCTCCCCGGGCAATTGTGTGGAGCTGCTTATGCGTCCTTGGCAGCGACTCCCCCCTTCACTCTCCTTCCTTCTCCATCTCCTTCCTTTCCCCTTCAATCTTCCTTCCTTCCTTCCTTCCATCTCCATCCATTCCCCTTTAATCTCTCTCTCCTTCCTTCCCTCCGTCCTTCCTTCCCCCCTCAATCTTCTTCCTTCTCCATCTCCTTCCTTTCCCCTTCAATCTTCCTTCCTTTCTTCCATCTCCAACTCCATCCCTTCCCCTTCAATCTCCCTCTCCTCCTTCTTTCCTTCCCCCTTCAATCTCCTTCCTTCTCCATCTCTTTCCTTCCCCTTCAATCTTCCTTCCTTCCTTCCCCTTCCCTCCCTCCCAACATTTTTGCTTTAATTATGTTCAATTCATAACAATAAAAACACACCCTGCATATCAGATATTTACATTACGATTCATAACAGTAGCAAAATTATAGTTATGAAGTAGCAACGAAAATAATTTTATGGTTGGGGGTCACCACAACATGAGGACTGTATTAAAGAGTCGCGGCATTAGGAAGGTTGAGAACCACTGGTCTAAACCCATTCGTGGATTCTCCATCCTCATGCTGGAGAAAAACAGTGTGAAATTGGTTCCCCAGTTTCCCTTAGTATGCTTATTACTATTTTTATGTTTTTGATAGCTGCACATGGCTGCTTCCTCTCATTTAAAAAAAATCAAGAACGCTTAAAATATACTTCATTCCATTAAGACTTCATAATGAGGAAAGACAGACATCAGAACAATAAGCAATGCCAAAGCATATCATATTTGAGGCACCCCAACTGAAATGCTTTCTTATTACCAGAATTAAAGAAGCACAATAATTGGCCAGGTATCATGGAAATATTTTAACATCACATACACCTCCTCCTTTTCAATGTTTAACAGACAACAGATTTGGAAGGGACCTTGGAGATCTTCTAGTCCAGGGGTCTTCAAACTTGGCCCTTTTATACTTGTGGACTTCAACTCCCAAAATTCCTCAACCAGGCACGCAAATGCAAACATTACTTCTTCTCCTGCATGGGTGGATTCCGAATCCACCAATGGGTTAACACTGTCCTCTGCCCAATGGGAGACTAGGTCCGAACTTTAGCTCCGCCTCCGGCTTCCTTCTTTCCCCAGTTTTTACCTAGTCTAAGCCCAAGGAACAGCTCTTTGCGTAGCTCCGCGAAAAGAGTACCTTTCTTTTCGGTTAGGACTGGTAGAAAGGTTTTTGTTGGTTGTTTTTTTGAGTTAGGTTTAGTTTCGAACTTTAGTTTGATTTGTTTTTAACCTTAAGGATTTTTTTCTGGTATTTTTCTTCGGGACCTTCGGTCGATCCTTCCCCCCCACGCTTTGGGAGCGCGGCTGCGAGCCCGCCCGGGCCTAGGGCCTGGGAATAGCGGAGGAAAAGGGGGAAATTTCCCTGGACTCCGCTATTCGACTCGCAGCGCCCCAGGAAGCTCCGAGGGACCAGGCGTCGAGGGAAGCTTCGAGGAGATCGACGCTGATCGTCGCCCAAAAACCGCAAGTGGGGCAAGGGGGCGCGGGGAGGAGTCCAGCCAGTCAGCCGGGAGGCGGACAGAGGCCGGGACCGTCGGTACCGGAGGGGTAGGCCGAGGCCAGCTTCCCTTAAGGCACCGCGTGGCCGGGAGCACAGAGCTCCGACCGAAAATTCGGCGCGGCGGCCATTTTTAAAAAGGGGCGGTCTCGCCTACTGGCGCGAAGCGCCATTTTGGAAAGGGGGCGTATCAGAGCGCCTCAGACCTCTGATTGGGCCCTCGCTTTCTGGCGCGAAAGCCTTTAACCTCTGGCGTGAAAGTCTTTGTTTCTGGCGCGAATCTCCCTTCTTCACCCGGTCGAGTTGCCTGCGGGCCCAGGGGGAAGGGAAGGGACTGCCGGTGAGGCGGAGGCCTAGCTCCGGCTGCCAGACCAGGGAAATTGAGGCCGAGCACCCAGGGGGGTCCAGTTGGAGGCGTGTGTGTGTGTGTGTTCTCGGTGTTTTGGCTCCTAGCAGATTCCCCAGCGGAGTCAAGGCGGTCTGGACGGGCATAGGGACAAAACTCCCTGGCTAGGTATCCTCGTGACCGCAGGAGCTCTTTGACCAGGCACGTTAGGGACATTCCCCGTAGCGCTGCCGACATCGGTCTGTGCCTACTAGATACCCGGAAAGGGTGCTTCTTGGCACATGGCAATGGCAGAAGGAACACCGGCCCAGGGCTCAGCGCCCCCTCCGTCGCCGACTAGACGCAGAACGGAGGAAGCGGGGGGGGCAAGAAGAAGGCCAAAACAAAGCATCTGTCTGAGCCATCAAGGGCGGACGAGCGCCAGGCCGCAAGGAGACACCAAGCCTTGGAGAGGGAATTTGCCAAGGGGCAGAGACTGAGGGACAGCGGGATGGAAAGTCCGGCCTTGTCCCTCGGGGAGACACCAACCTCCTTCGAGCCTGCAGAGGCGGTTGAACAGGAGTGGTCCCCCAGGGGGGAGACAGAAAGGGAGGTGTCCCCCATTTCGGTGCCATCTTCACCAGAGCATTCAGAGCCTTCCACAAGCCAGGAGGATCCTGAGCACAGAGGTAGGAAAAGAAGGAGATCTGGTAAGTGGCCTTCACGACTTCATTCCCTCTTAGAGGAAACATTAGTGCACCTCAGGGCCTCTAGGAGGAGTTCCCCTCCCAAGAGAGCTCACAAAACACGCACACCATCTTCCCGGGGGGAAAAGATATTGTTTCAGGATTCTGATGAGTCTGAGAACTCTCCACAGGTGGCAGACGAGGAGCAGGAGGACTGGGACGATGAGGATGCCCCGTTGTCAGAAAATGAGGATGCAGAGCCACAGGCGGCCCCAGTGTCAGGTTTATTTGACCATAATCTGTTTTATTCCCTCATGATTAAGACATGCTCTGTTCTAGAACTGCCAGCTAAGACCAAGGAGGCCAGACCGCCGTCCTCAGAGGAGGAGGACGCAAAGGATCCCTTGCTTCACGCACCGGTGTCAGAGGTGATCCAGGTACCATGCACTAAGGTGTTCAGGTCAACGGTAAGGACCCAGTGGTCTAATCTAGGCACCATCCCAACGCCTAATGGCGTGGAAAAGAAAATGTATAATGTTTGCAGTCCATTAGCAACTTTAATAGAGGTGCCACAGGTGGACGCTCCACTAAGCTCTCTTCTTCCTTCCTCAGCCATCCCAGGAGACCTAGCAGAATCAATGAAGGCGGAGGATAGGAAGGTAGAACTTTCCCTCCGCAGGGCTCACCATTCATCTGCCTGGGCCATCAGAGCCGCATCTACGAATTCATTAGTCGCCAGAGCTGCAATCAGGTGGCTGCGGGAGATCCAGGCAAGTGTCCCACCTGAGCAGGTACGTGTAAGACAAACACTAACCAAGCTGCGGAGGGCAACGGAATTCATGGCAGATTCCGCACTGGCCGCGTCCAGATACTCAGCTAGATCCATTGCAGGGACAGTGGCAGCTAGGAGGTTGGTATGGCTCAAGAACTGGAAGGCAGACCTTAAGTCAAAATGGCGACTCGCCACAGCTAAGTATGCAGGATCAAAGCTCTTCGGGGCAATCCTGGATCCTTACCTGATAGAAGACAAAAACAAAAGGAAAGTGCTAGCTCACCCTTCCAAAAGAACGGACAAGGGAACCCAGGAGTTCCGTAGGCAGGCTCCCCGTCAGAACGGGGCCGGAGAATGGAGGCAGCCCTTTCAAGGGGGACGGTCCTGGGAAGGGCCCAGAAACCCGCGCACCTTCTCATACAGGCAGGAGCGCGGTCAGGACCGTCCAGCCGCGGGCAGGGGCCAACCGTCCAAACGCCCCT
Source organism: Bothrops alternatus (assembly GCA_034064705.1). Classification (NCBI taxonomy): domain Eukaryota; kingdom Metazoa; phylum Chordata; class Lepidosauria; order Squamata; family Viperidae; genus Bothrops; species Bothrops alternatus. The sequence continues at coordinate 41,646,960 of JARGCV010000023.1, read as the reverse complement.
TTAAAGGGGGGGGAGGACGACCCTACAGACGTTCCAAGTGACTCCTGGAACAGCCCCATCGGGGGTCGCCTGGCACGGTTCAGCGAGGCATGGCAGGCGACCACGACGGATGCCTGGGTCAGGGAAACAGTGACCCAGGGCCTAGCAATAGAATTCTACTCCACACCACCAGATCACTTCATAAGTTGCCCACTATCACGCAACAGGACCAAGGCGGGCCTCATAGTTCAGGCCATCGGGCACCTGGAGGAGATAAGGGCCATAGAGCCGGTTCCTCCAGGACAGGAGGGGCAGGGTTTCTACTCCATCCTCTTCCTGGTGCCAAAGACATCAGGGGACTGGAGAGCAATCCTGGACCTCAAGAGGTTAAATCGCTATGTAGTATACAGGAAGTTCAAGATGCAGTCCCTCAGATCCATACTGGCCAGCATCCGGAAAGGGGATCTGCTGTCCTCAATAGACCTCACAGAGGCCTATCTTCATATCCCAATAAGACCGGGGTACAGAAAGTACCTGAGGTTCTGCCACAAGGGGCGACACTACCAATACAGGGCACTCCCGTTCGGGCTGTCTTCAGCGCCCAGAGTGTTCACAAAGGTGCTGGCGGCACTGGGAGCGCACCTGCGCATGAGACCGGTGCGGGTCCAGTGCTACCTGGACGATATCCTGATACTCTCAGCGTCCCACCAGGCAGCCCTAAGGGACATCCAGACCACCATAGCCGTACTCCAGAGGCACGGCTTCTCGATCAATCACAAGAAAAGTCAGCTCACACCCTCAAGGAGGCTCCAGCATCTGGGAGCGATCATAGATTCGGACCAGGGCATGGTGTACCTCTCCCAGGAGCGCCGGGAGAGCTTACAGAAACTAGCGTTTCTAGTAATGCAGAGGAAAGTGGCCACAGTGGTGCAGCTCTCCCAGCTCCTGGGAAAGATGATATCATGCCTGGGAATTGTCCCGTGGGCCAGACTGCACTCCAGAGGTCTGCAGTGGCTACTGCTCCCCTTCCAAAGACAGAATCAGAGCGCTTCACCCAAGAAAATCAGAGTGCCTCCACAAGTCCTAGCCTCCCTGAGGTGGTGGAGGTCGGGGGCCCTGAACAGGGGCACCCCACTCAGGGAACCCAACAGGGTAACCGTCACAACCGATGCAAGCCTGTTCGGCTGGGGGGCTCACTCAGGGGATCAGATGGCCCAGGGAAGGTGGAGCCCAGGGGACCTAAAGCACAGAATCAATTGGCTCGAACTGAGAGCCATCCACCTGGCCCTACTTCAGTTTGTACCCCTGTTGGCAGGGAAGCACGTGCTAGTCCTGACGGACAACGTAACAGCAAAGGCGCACGTAAACAAGCAGGGCGGGACCAGGTCAGTGGCTCTCATGCAGGAGGCCAGGGCGCTGGGCCTGTGGGCAGAGCGACACCTGGCATCAATAAAGGCAGAACACATCTCGGGGGAGGCAAACCACCAGGCAGACTCCCTCAGCAGGGTCACCATAGACCATGCGGAGTGGAGGCTGGCACCGGAGCTGTTCGAGGCGATCTCGAACAGGTTCGGCCGGCCGTGCCTAGACCTCTTCGCAACACCAGAGAACACTCAAACCCTCCGCTTCTTCTCCAGGTTCCAGACCAGGGAAGCGGAGGGGACGGACGCACTAAGATGCAGGTGGCCCCAGGGGCTACTGTACGCCTTCCCTCCTCCGCCCCTGATCCAAGCAACGGTTCGCAAGCTCATACTGGAGCAGGCGGAGGTGGTACTGGTTGCGCCATACTGGCCGAGGCGTCCGTGGTTTGCGGACCTGGTAGATCTATCGCTTTCGCCTGTATGGAAACTGCCGCCGAACCAGGTGTCCCTGAGCCAGGGGAAACTCTTGCACCCAGACCCGCAGTGGCTACAACTAGCCGCCTGGCACTTGAGCGGGAGGGTCTGAGTAGGCAGGCCTTCTCCCAACATGTCATCTCGGTCATACAGGACGCCCGACGTCCTTCTACAAACAGGATCTATGATGCAACATGGAGGAACTTTTCTTCCTGGTGCAGCAGACAGGACATAAACCCCCTGACCGCCAACATCCCTACCATCCTAGAGTATCTTTGGGACGGCATGGTCAGGGGACTAGCGTTCAACACCATCCGCAGGCAGGTCGCGGCATTACAGACGGTCCTAGTCTGCGAGGACCGGGGACCTCTGTCACAACATCCGGCGGTGAGCGCATTCTTAAAGGGGGCAGCCACTAGGCGACCCCCTGTAGTTCACCGTTTTCCATCCTGGGACCTACACAGGGTCCTACAGGCGTTAACCGAAGGTCCTTTCGAACCACTGGGGACTTGCCCACTCCGTTTCCTGACGCTGAAGGTGGCCTTTTTGGTGGCCATCACATCGGCAAGAAGGGTATCGGAGTTGGGGGCCCTCTCGGTCCGACCGGATCTGATCACCTTCGCAGAAGGCAGGGTAATCCTACGCCTGGACCCATCCTTTGTGCCGAAGGTCAACACATGGTTTCACAGGTCCCAGGACCTAGTACTACCGGATTTCTGTCCGAATCCCACTCATCGTCTGGAAAGACGATGGCACACACTGGACGTGCGCAGGGCTCTGCGCCATTATGTCACCAGAACGGAGGCCTACAGAAGGTCCGAGGCCCTCTTTGTGTCATATCACCCAACATCTAAGGGCCTGAAGGTATCAACCTCGACCATTAGTAGATGGATTAGAACATGCATAGCCAAGGCCTATGAGGCGCTGGATCAGCCAGTGCCAGACAACATCACGGCGCACTCCACAAGGAGTGCGTCCACATCGGCTGCCTGGCGCACCCAGGCATCACTAGAGGAGATCTGTAGAGCAGCCACATGGGCTTCTCCGTCCTCGTTCATAAGAAATTACAAGATAGACCAATTTGCTGCAGCAGGGGCTTCATTTGGAAGGAGGTCTTTGCAGCAGATAGTTCAGGACTAGTAAGAGACATCCTAGACCCCCACCCGAAGGGACTTATGAGGGCTTGGGTACGTCCCATTGGTGGATTCGGAATCCACCCATGCAGGAGAAGAAGCGTTGTCTTACCTGAACGTTCTTTCTCTGCATGGGGGGATGGAGAATCCACACCCTCCTCTAACCGGTCTAGGCAGAAGTTCTCTTACAGGTCATTGAGAAGGAGCTACACGGTCCGACCTGATGGAGTGCTTCGCCTGGCAAAAACTGGGGAAAGAAGGAAGCCGGAGGCGGAGCTAAAGTTCGGACCTAGTCTCCCATTGGGCAGAGGACAGTGTTAACCCATTGGTGGATTCTCCATCCCCCCATGCAGAGAAAGAACGTTCAGGTAAGACAACGCTTCTTTCCCCTTACTCTACCATTCCCTATCTCTAGAAAATATCTGCCACTGCAGGGGGCATGCTATTTCTCATACTGTCTTTCTTCTATTATCTTTTTTTTCTTTCTTTCTGAAACTGGCTATAGGTGTTGTGCTTTGTAATAAAAGGACAGTTGTTATGCATTGCTCTCTGTCTAGCTCAGGGTTCTTAAAACTTGGCCCTTTTATGACTTGTGGATTTCAACTCCCAGAATTCCTCAGCCAGTGTGCCTGGCTGAAGAATTCTGGGAGTTGAAATCCACAAGTCATAAAAGGGCCAAGTTTGAAGACCTCTGTTCTAGTTCAACCCCATGCTCAGGCAAAAAATCCTATACCATTTCAGACAAATGGGGGTCCAATCTTTTCTTAAAAACCACCCACAACTTCTTCCTTGACAAGAACTCAGAATGTCATGGTTTTATGAACTTTCTACACACTGCCCCAGGAAACTCATTGATGGACTGGAATCATTACAAGAATATGCACAAGTGTACCCCTTCTTCTGCTATGCATCTGAGAAGCAGAGGATGTCATGCTCACTGACAAAAATTCAACAGTAGTTCCCAGATTCAGGGTGGAGGTCCACAGTTTCCTGAGCACAGAATGGAGATGGGGCGTTGTCTTACCTGAACGCCTTTTCTCAGCATGATGATGTAGCATCCACCGGTGGGTAATCTCAGCCTTCCTGCTCAGTTGAGACTAAGTCAGAACTTTAGCCACACCTCCCCTGGGCGGTGCCTTTCCCAGTTTTTGACGAGGCTAAGTATCCATGACGAAGTCTGACGCAACAATTCCTCCTGAAACACATCTGCCTAGACTGCCAGATAAGGGCAGGTGTGGATGCTACATCATCATCCTGAGAAAAGGCGTTCAGGTAAGACAATGCCCCTTCTCCAGCATGATGAATGTAGCATCCACCGGTGGGACATACCAAAGCCGCATATGTCCCTACTGGGAGGGAAAGTCTAGGCATGTGTACCTAGTGAAGAAACTACCTGCTGCAAGACCCTCCTGCCAAATGAGGCATCGGTCGCAGCAAACTTATCAATTTTGTAATGCCTTATAAGTGAAGAGGGTGAAGACCAGGTGGCTACTCTACAAATCTCCTCAACAGAAGCCTGGGTAGACCAGGACACTGATGTGGCCACTCTACGTGTCGAATGAGCGGTGATGTTGGTAGGTACCGGGAGAGATACATGTCCTGATCCATCTCCCAATGGTTGAAGAGGATACCTTCTGTCCCATGGAAGGAAGGTTGGAAGGACACAAACAAACAGGGCCTCTGTCTTGTGAAAAATCAAAGTACGCTTTACGTAATGGTGCAAGGCCCTGTGCACGTCTAATTTATGCCACAGCCTCTCCAGATGATGTGACGGGTTAGGACAAAAGTCAGGAAGAATCAAATCTTGGGACCTATGGAACCAGGTATTGACTTTCGGAATGAAAGAAGGATCCAACCCAAGGACCACTCTATCATCCAGAAACATACACGGGTCACTTCTGACCAAGAGTGCAGCCAGCTCCGAAATACGCCTTGCCGATATGATGGCTATCAAAAAGGCAACTTTCAGAGAAAGAAAGTGAAGTGAGCAAGACCTGATGGATATGAATGGTGACTCTGTGAGGACTTGCAAAACCCTTGGCAAGTCCCATGAAGGATATCGATGCACCGCAGGTGGTCTAGTGTTAACCACCCCTTTAAGGAAGGCAGTAACTGCCGGGTGCTGTGATAACTGGACCTGATTGTCACACGTGAGTACAGTAGATAAGGCTGCAACCTGTCTGCGAATGGTATTATGAGACAGGCCCTTGTTCAGGCCCTCCAAAAGGTATTCTAATATGACAGGAATGGTGACCGCCAACGGATCAATGTTCTGTGCGGTACACCACGTACAGAAATGCTTCCACGTGGCATCATAGACCCTGTTGGTTGAAGGCCATCTGGAGGCTTGAATTACAGAGATCACTCCAGATGAATAGGACTGCCTAGTTAGACTCTCCCGCTCAAGTGCCAAGCGGCTAATTGAAGCCACTGGGGTTCTGGGTGCTGGAGTCTCCTCTGACTGAGAGAGATGCGGTCTGGTGGAATCCTCCACTGCAGGGAGAGTGACAAATCCACGAGGTCGGCAAACTACGGTCGTCTTGGCCAGTCCAGTGTGGGAAAACTAAGATTACCTCCACCCACTCTAGAAGAAGTTTTCAGATGATTGCTGGAATCGGGGGAAGAGGAGGAAATGTGTAAAGTAGTTCCCTGGGCCATCCGGTGACGGGAACCTCGTGAAGTATCTGGGTAGTTGGGCATTTGTCAGTGAGGCAAACAGATCCACCTGAGGTTGTCCGAATCTGTCTGATATTTCCCTGAACAGGACTGGGTCCAGATGCCACTCTGAGTGGTCGACCGTAGCCCTGCTCAGTGAATCGGCTTGACGATTCGCCTCCCCAGATATATGTTCCGCACTGATAGATTCCAGGTTGGACTCTGCCCACAGACCCAGGTCCAGGCCTCCTGCATGAGGGTTCCTCCCTGTCTGTTGACATGGGCCTTGGCCGCTACATTGTCCGTCATTATCAGAATGTGTTTTCCCGCCACTGTGGTGGAGAATTGGCAAAGTGCCAGGTGTACTGCCCTGAGTTCTAGCCAGTTTATGTTGTGTGTGAGGTCGGACTGGAACCACTGTCCCTGTGCCATGTGCGTCTGTAGGTGCGCACCCCATCCAAACAGGCTGGCATTCGTAGTCAATATGAGCCTGGGAGGTTCCTTGAAAAGGGACCCCCTGTTCATAGCTGACGACTTCCACCACTGAAGTGACAACAGTGTGTGATGCGGGACCCTCACCTTCCATGTGAACGCACTCACGTTCCGCTTCTGAAAGGGAAGGAGGAACCACTGGAGAAGTCTGGAGTGTAGTCTGGCCCACGGTACTATTCCCAGACATGAAACCATCTTCCCCAACAGCTGAGACAGCTGGACCAGTGGAACTACCTTCTCTCCCTGGATCTTGTGAATGAGGGACCTGATACTGTCCTTGCGTTCCTGGGAGAGATAAACTTTGCAAAGTTTGGAATCTATCACCGCTCCTAGATGTAGGATCCGAGTAGTAGGAGTCGTGTGACTCTTTTTGAAATTTACTGAAAAGCCATGCTTCTGAAGTGTATCGATTGTGATCTGTAGGTGCAATTGGGCGGAATGGAATGAACTGGATTGGATAATTATATCGTCCAGGTAACATTGCACGCGCACCGGCATCAATCTGAGGTGGGCTGCTAAGACTGCCAGTATGTTTGTGAACACCCGAGGGGCCGAAGAGAGACCGAAGGGTAGAGCCCTGTACTGATAGTGCCGATGCGCATAGCAAAACCGGAGGAATCTGCAGTGTTGGGGCAGGATGGGAACGTGGAGATACGCTTCTGTCAGATCTATGGAGGGGAGGAAATCCCCCTTCCTGATGCTGGCCAGAATGGATCTGAGGGACTGCATCTTGAACCTCCTGTATGTTAGGAAGTAATTTAGTCCTTTTAAATCCAATATCGCCCTCCAACCCCCCGAGGCCTTGGGGACCATGAACAGAATGGAGTAAAACACCCTTCTCCTTTGGTCCTGAGGTACTGGTTCTATGGCCTCTATTTCTATCAGATGAGATACGGCCTTGGATACCAACTCGGCCTTGCCTGCGTTTTTTGATGTAGGGCACTGTATGAAACGGTCTGGGGGAATGGATATGAATTCTAAGGCTAGACCGTATCTTATGGTCTGCCTTACCCAGGCATCGTTGGTGGTGACCTCTCAAACGTTGCTGAACAACGCTAAGCAACCGCCTATAGGAGGATCTGCCTTGGCATCACTTGGACTTCCTGTAGGGGTGGCCCCCCGGCCCCATGGAAGGGACACTTGGATTGGAATTGACCTTTAGTTCCGGAATTTTGGCGGTCCTGTTGCCGATCCTGTCTGGGGGGAAGGATCGGGAACCTCTGGGCCAATCCCAGGACTGCCCGGATCGAAAGGGCTGCCTCCATTACCAGGAACTTCTGGCACGAAAGGCCTGCCTGCAAAATTCCTGCTGGGGTCTCCTATCCACCTTTTTGGAGGGGTGAGTCAAAATCTTCCGCTTGTCCTTCCCCTCTATGAGGTACGGTTCCAGGACTGAACCAAATAGGTGAGTACCACTGTATGCGGCTGTTGATAGGCGCCACTTTGATTTTAAATGAGCCCTCCACTGTTTAAGCCACAGCAGTCTGCGGGATGATACAGTGGCCGCAATAGATTGAGCGGAATACCTGGTTGAGTGGAGAGATGTGTCTGCTACATACTCCGCCGCAACCACTAGCTTCCCCAAAGTCTGGTGTGCACACACCTGGTCAGGAGGAATCAGAGCTTGTAACTCACGGAGCCACATAATAGATGTCCTCACGAAAAAGGACGAAGACATTGCCGCCCTGATCGCTCATGCCGAGGCCTGGTGAGCTCTGTGGAGAGAAAACTCAAACCTTTTGTCTTCCACCTTTAGGGCTTCTGCCATATCTCCAAGAATTGTGGATATGGAGAATAGTGAAGTTAAAGGAGTGTCCACTATCGGTACCTCTAGGAGGGAAAAAAATGAAGATGAAACGTTGAAAAGTTTCTTCTCCGTGCTATTGGGTAGAGGCAGAGTGGCCAATGAAGACCACTGCTTCTCCACCGTAGTACGGAAGACAGCAGGACACAGAACCTGCTTTTCCTCCACTACTTGTTCCGCAAACAATGGATTAGACTCCTGTGCAGTGGAGGTAGATGGTTTAGGCTCCTGTTCTGTAACCAAATTGGCCGTAGTGCAGGCCTTCATGAGTAACGACCTGAACAGGTAAGAATCAAATAGACTCCATGTTGGAGTCGGATCTGGAGCCACCTCCAGGTCCACAGACACCCCTTCACCTAACTGGGACGAAGTCTCAGAAATACCTGAACCCGCTGACTGGACATGCCCAGTTTGACTTGTGGGTAGGGCAGGGGGGTGGTACCTGTGAAGGCCTGTGACCCATGGAAGAGGCCATAAATTGGTCAAACGCCTGATGCGTAAATGCCTGGAACTGCTGTGACCATAATTTTTGTTCTGCAGAACTAATACCAGCTGCAGTGGGAATATAAGTGACTTCAGGAGTTTGTGGAGTGATGGAAGCAGAAGAAACAGAAGGAGTAGGAGGAGGAGGTGGGGGAATAGGAAGAGGGGGACCAACCTGTTCAGTTCCCCCTTGAGGAGACCAAGCTCTGGGGGCTTGATAAGATGGCACCAGTAGAGGCTCGAATGGTGAGCTATCCAGCGAAGCAGGGGGAACCACTTCAGCTTCGTTGGACCTGAGCCTTTGAACTCTGGAGAATTCTCTCTCCAGTGCCTGATGTCTCCTCGAGGCCTCTCGCTCAGCAGCTTTGGAGGGTTCTTTGGTAGTTAAATGTTTAGTCTTGGCCTTCCCCCCCCCCGCGCCCAATTCAGAAGATCTGCGTTTTGATTGTGCGGGGGTAACTTCAGAACCCTGCGATGTCTGAGGAGTTTCACTATCTGCCATCGCGCACTGGATATTCGAGATAGGAGATGTCCAGGAATAAGGGGAAAAAACACGCAGATCTAGTTGTCAGGAAGGGAAGCTTCCCGCGCCCTGAGCAACCGCAATGGCAAATAGCCAGACAGACCACTAGAACTGTCCGTTTAGGCCCTGCTGACACAGCACCATGAGCTAACAAGAACAGGTGGTTCAAAATCTCCCTCAGAATTAATGCAGGAATAGAATTGCGTTTGGGTGATCAAATGGTGATCTTACAATGAGGATCACACCTCCTTCCTTTTAGATCCTTACAGGCCTATCCACCTTTTTGTAAGAATGTGCAAAATACACAGTATAATCCCCCCCCGTGACAGCCTAACACAGCAGGCTATAAGTGGGAGAATCGGCCTGATAGCAGATGCAAATTCAAAGGTCCTTCAAAATGGCGACCACACCCAGTAATGTAACCAAAATGGCGGCCGCGAGTCTCCTTGCCACTCAAAATGGCGACGCCCCAGGGAGAAATCCAATAATTAACCGGTCTGCTAAGGAAACCACGATGGAACTTAGATCGGTTAAGACCTCTCTCTCCCCCCCTTCATTTACAAGGCATAAACTTGCAATTGTGCTGCGCAGCCCACACTGCAATCCGATCGTTGCACCAACCTCGTGGCCATGAGGTAGGAAGGAGGTAGCAAGGTCGTCAGTGAAATTGCACCTCTAGTCCCCGACGATCAAGCCGCCCCTTTTAGCGCTCAGGGAAGTCTCCGTTGTCGCGCTGAACAGCTGATGGGAGCTAAATTTGTCAGCTCCCCGGTGCGGCTTTGATCGGCCCACGGAGGCCTGCAAGGCCCCTGGGAAACGACGACCCTAAGCCAGTCTGAAAATTCTTTTCTAAACTCAACTAATAACAGCTGAATCTAACTAGAAGCCAGAGACTAATTTAAAGAATCCAGCCTTTTCTAGCTGTCCTAAATATAACTATTTGAATCAGTCTAACTGAGGAGCTACAAAAGTTGTGTCCTACTGATCTGAGACTAAGTCAAAAACTGGGAAAGGCACCGCCCAGGGGAGGCATGGCTAAAGTTCTGACTTAGTCTCAACTGAGCAGGAAGGTTGAGATTACCCACCAGTGGATGCTACATTCATCATGCTACATTCATCAGCAAGCAATGTTCTGGTTTGCATGATAAGGCATTAACCTGCTTTTCTGCATGCTTGGAATGTAAGGGATCTGAATGGTAAAACAAGGAACACATTTGTAACTTCCTGACCTGGTATTTGTTAAGCTTGCTCTGAGTCGGTAGATGCTCCAGGTTCTTATAATAATTTCTAACTTCTACAGCAGACATGTCGAACTCGCGATGTCATTGCCGGCAATGGGATGGGCGCAGCTTCCATGTGACACAGCCAGCCCACGGCCAGCAGTTTGACACCCCTGTTCTACAGGATAACTCATACCTCCAAGAAATGGCTGCAGGTCTTAAAGAGCTCTTTGATGGATGAAACCTATTGATAAAGACAACAGCCTCACTTGGCTTATAACAGCTGTTTAAAAGGCTGCTTTGAAATCCCACTTGAAAGGAACATCTTTTTGAGAAATCAAGTCAGTGAAGTGACCTCACTTACAAAGAATATTTACAGTAAAAATCAGCAAACACCATAAAATGCTTCACTTTTCGAATAAAAACAAAAGGAATGCAGAAGTTCCCATACTATAATGGATTATACTTTAGATCAGGGGTCCCCAACCCACAGTCCATGGACTGGCCCCGGCCCACTGCATGCCAGAAACTGAGCTGCACAAAAGGTGAAGCACCATGCCCCCTGCAGTCCGCAGAAAATCCTCTTTCCATTGAACCGGTCCCTGGTGTCCCAAATGTTGGGGGCCGCTGCTTTAGATTTCCAACTGAAATCTTTCAGAGGAAATATGGAATACAGTAGTCAAAAAAAAACCCTAATATAAGAACATAAAAGGGAGGAAAATCTATTATCATTAAAAGACTAAAGAACATCTGGAGGAGAGGATCCTCAAAGTAAATAAGCAAGTTATGTAAATAACCAATCAATCACAGCAGATACAATTTGTACATTTTTGAGAGATTGAAAATTTATCTGCCAATTCACAGGACTTTTAAGATATATTCAAACTTCCCATTATGACAACCAAAACTTGTTAAATAAATGTCTCTAATGAATGAAGGTAAATATATGTGTCCCAGGACAATGTTACAGGATCCAATCGAATCCATTTGGATTCTCATATTTTTCTAGCAAGGAAGTTAGATTGGTGGTATTTGATTATTATAGCACAATTGCCACTGTTAAGAATGTTGGCCCCTGTTGGGAGAAGGGTGGTAGTGGCGCTATATACTTCTGTCCTGCAGGCTGGTCTGGCTAATTCAGAAATTGAGATAGCTGGCTTTCTGGGTAACCAATTCATTCTGGTACTGGAACAAGGTGTTGGCTATTGGATCAATAATCAGCTGAGCCTCCAGAGAATTGGTAGTGATTGCATCAATCTTTTAATCTGTAGATAATATCTCTCTTCCAGTTGTGGTAGGAAAAATGAGGTGGCAATCAAACTATCAAAGCTCATTGGTAGTTCCCAGAACTCAGCAGTATGTTGAATGTCCCAGACATTCAATTCAACACGGTGTGACTAAGCTGTTAAGACACAAGCTTTGCTTAAGTCTCAGTCATAGCACAGCATTAGATAAAGCTTTTACTGTATACTAGAATAAAGCTACTAAAACAATTGATTTCCCTCTGTCAATATGAAACTGCAATCTCTTCACGCTCACTGTAGCTTAATTCTGGCATCCCCCTTTCCTGCTCTTCCCATGGTTTAATGCAGAGGTCCCCAATCTTTTGGGCATCAGAGACCGGTTTCGTGGAGAAAGATTTTTCCACAGACCACAGAATGCGTGGTTTTGTGTGCTGCCTGCAATCCATGGATGGGGCTTCGCTTGTTTGTGTGGACCGGTTACTGCATGCGATGGTACCGGTACCAGTCCACAGACCGGAGGTTGGGGACCTCTGGTTTAATGGATTCTTTGCTTTGCTTATTAACCTTGAAGCAAAGCAACTGTTGGCATCTTCCACAAAGGGACTTCAGCCCTCATCTGCTCAGTCCAGCCTTCCATTTCTATAAAATAGACAGAACTGTGTTTCTTTTGAGAGTTTATTTGAGCCTGAAAGGACAAAACTAATGTTAAAATGCTGTTGGGAATTCAATGCAAAGAAGTGAAGGTGGCTGTTAGTTTTGCTTCAAAAATAGGGAAAGGTGGAGAGTTTCCTGGAGGAGAAAGACAAGCTTAATCCTAGGGGGAAAGAAAATGACTAACTTAGCCAAGATCATAGAAGATACTATCTGTAAGATAGCAAAGATCAAAACAGACAAGTCAATGTATTTTTTCTTAGTGATAATGTATGCCTGTGATGCTGGACATAAAGAAAAGCAGGAGACAGAAGAGAGATGCTTTTTGAATTATGGATTTGGAGACTGTTACTAAGAGTTCCACAGACTGCAAGCAGAACCAATCAATCAGTCCTGGATGAAATAAAGACTGACTGCTCCCTTAAAGTGATGATTAGCAGGATGATTTACAGAAAGGCTGTCACAAAACTACTAGTATCTCTCTTTTACTTTCTTTTTAAATACAGGGTCTCCTCCCCCCTTTTATTCTGTCTGCCTTTCAGGACTGGGCTTCCTCTTCCGTCTCTTCTCTTCTTCATATTCCCTAAGTTTTCTATCTGATCGCTCTCCTAAAATAACAGTTTATTCACTTTCAACCACTACAATAATCTAATATTTCATCATAGCATATACATCAGTAAAGAAACTCAAACTCAATAAGACTTCGGTTTGAGTAGACATATGCACAGTGAGCCATGAAATTCAAACAATCAGTTGGAAACTTAACCTTGCTATTAAGAAACCTGAGGATTCTGTAATACATAAAACATAGTCTTGTGGAGATGTTTGGAGTGGATTTGAGTCTTCAAACTTGGCCCTTTTATGACTTGTGGACTTCAACTGCCAGAATTCCTCAGCCAGCGTGCCTGGCTGAGAAATTCTGGGAGTTGAAGTCCACAAGTCATAAAAGGGCCAAGTTTGAAGACCCTTGGCTTAAACCATATAGACACACCATTTCATCTTCTGAAAATCTGATCCCTCCAAAAAATGAAAGGTCAAAAACATTAGGTTGCATCGATCTAATGACATCATTATCTCATCCCACCAGATCCTGGGAACCTAAAAAAATTAACACACAGTTCACAGGGCCCAACAATTTGGCTGCAAAGCCAACTTCAATACGGCAATATTATTATTATTAAATTATTATTTAATTCATGTACTCCCTTTTCCTGTATTAATCCAGAATTATATATTCATAATACAAAGTCATATGATGCTAAGAACATAAGGAGCAGATGTTCATTACTGTACCTGAACAACCAGTATTCAAAAATTCTCAGATTAGTAAATTTCGTACAGACGCTCTATGTATTAATAGTGAACACATTCTCTGTACCAAAATGGGATTATCCACACTCAACATGTCCCAGTAATTATCATCTTATATTAAACTGTAATCGTGATCACTACTCAAATTCAATGGATATAAAATGCTTACTAGCTTTTGGATTGTGTATGCACCAAATTCATAGCCAGTCTTTAGTGTGTAGACTGTATATATAGCCAGTGAACAGGACTACTTCCAGTGTATAGCCACTGAATAGGCCTATGTCCTCTTCTATGAATGAGTGATTTTCTTATGAATATTCTTTGACAAACACCTAATGATGATAATAATGCTATATGGTTACTTGAATATCATCTATTAAGGAGAGGTGGACTAGCACATATACATAAATAAGCAACTTAATGTAGGCACCATGGGAAATAGTTTTTTTTTAATGTTGCTAATCAAGGAAAATATGCCAAAGGCTAGGTCAAGCTAACAGTAAAACTTGACTTGCTGCTTTCACATGTCTTTCTTGGCCAGCTGCTTTAGGTATTAATACTTGAAAAGCAAGTTGAATGGACTGACCTTGATTGGACCTCTTTACAGTGATGAAGTAGTGCCATTATAAACTTCTTTTTTCAAAGGACACTTGATTGATAAACTATGGTCAGTATCCTCATTCCTTAACATTTCCTCTTGGTACAGCAATGGCCACATCTGTCTCCACAGATGTGAATTTATGCAAATGGGACATATGGGCTTAGGCTGGCATTGATCTGCTCACAAGAAATGCTCCTGGCAGGGGAGCAGGAATATGAACTGTGTACAGCCTACCCCTCTTAACCCACCATTGGTTGGCACTAGGGCATGGTTGGTAATGAGTAGTCTACTTTCTCGGTGGGCCTTGATCCAATCTAACAGATGGCCAGCCAGGAAGATATGCCAGAGAGCCAGAATATGCATCTAATTTGATAATTAAGAACTGTATTCCCCTCCAGACACAATGAAATGGAAGGCCACACATCACTTCTGGCTTATACTTGGGCAGAACCTCTAGTTCAAAACCAAAGGAAGTTTCAAAATTACATGGAAAAAAGCTAAGCATTTCATTGGCCACTGAGGAAAAATTACAAGATTACTGAACTTCAAGAAAATGTGCCAAGGTAGAGAACATTAAAATACAAAAAAAAATATTTACAAACTAATTTCCCATATGCGATATGAGTAGGTCTTTCCTAGGATAGTACTATGTCCTTCCTGAACTATCCTGGATAAAAATACAGGCAGTAAACAAAACTTTTTACAGGTACTGAAATTAATGTTTCTTGTTCATGCTGCTTCATTTATAGATAGCAAGAATGCTTTCAGTGAAAAAATGTGTGTCAGACTTGTGTTTTTTAAAAGTGAATAAAAGGAGCATTGGCTTACCTGAACACCTTTTCTCAGTATGATGATGAAGAATCCACCAATGGGTTATTTCAGTCCTCCTGCCCAATCAGACTAAGATCTGGTTATCTGGTGCTTCCAGTTTCATCGATGGCAGAGCCAATGACAACCGATGGACGTGGTGACTCTCAAGCAGGTTTAAGAAAAACAAGAAAGGAACAAGAATCCAACTCGGTCCTAACTGACCGTGAAATAAGGGAGGGCGTGGATTCTTCATCATCATGCTGAGAAAAGGCGTTCAGGTAAGCCAACGCTCCTTCTCCAGCATGATGACTGAAGAATCCACCAATAGGACGTACCAAAGCCATCTGAGTCCCTATGGGCGGGGGTCAGTTGGGACCGAGTCCCCAGATGGTGTGACTACTTGTTGTAAAATGCGTCTGCCAAAAGCGGCATCAGCTGACGCAAATTTATCCAAACGATAGTGCCGAATAAATGGAGAAGGCGAAGACCATGTCGCCACCCTGCAAATGTCCTCAATGGACGCCTGGGTAGCCCACGCCGCAGTCGTTGCAGCACTGCGGGTCGAGTGAGCCGTCACATGAGCCGGAACTGGCAATGCGAGAGAACTATAAGTGCTAGCGATACAGGCCCTGATCCACCTGCCAGTTGTGGAAGCAGACACCTTTTGGCCCATTGAAGAAGGCTGAAAGGAGACGAACAGGGCTTCCAACCTACGGAAGGCCGTTGTGTGCTTGATATAGCATCGTAAGGCTCTTCTTACGTCCAGGTAATGCCACTGCCATTCCAAGTCATGTGATGGGCGTGGGCAGAAGTCCGGAAGGACGACCTCCTGTGCCCTGTGGAACACCATATTAACCTTAGGAATAAAGGCAGGGTCCAATCTGAGGACAATCCTGTCCTCATGAAAAGTACACAGGTCCCTTCTGATTGACAAGGCTGCCAGTTCCGAAATGCTCCTGGCTGAGGTAACCGCAATCAGAAAGGAAACCTTGAGTGAAAGGTGTCGTAATGAACAAGTCCTAAGAGGTTCAAACGGGGCTGAAGTTAGAGCCTGAAGAACCCAGGGAAGATCCCAAGAAGGGTATCTATGAACCACCAGGGGTCTGCTGTTGGAGACACCCTTGATGAAGGATCTAATGGCAGGGTGACTGGACAAGGAATCCCAGGAATCCCAGGACAACACCGAAGAAAGGGCCGCCAGCTGCCTGCGGATAGTATTTGGAGCCAACCCTTTCTTGACACCCTGCATTAAATAATCAAGGACCAAGGGAATGGTTACTCTTGATAGACTCACGTGCCGCTTGTCACACCAATGATAGAAATGTCTCCACATGTAGTCGTAGATACGGTTGGTCGAAGGCCGCCTGGACCATATCGATCACTTCCGCTGAATATGACTCCCTGCTCAGTGTGCAGCGTTCAAGTGCCAGGCGGTCAATTGAAGCCATTGGGGATCCGGATGTAGAAGGACCCCCTGCGTCAACCGTACCTTGTTGTCTGGAATCCTCCACGGAGTGGAGGCAGAAAGACTTACCACGTCCGCAAACATGGTCTCCTTGGCCAATGGGGAGCGATGAAGATCACCTCCGCCTGCTCCTCTAGAATCTTCCGGATAACCACGGGAAGTAGAGGCAACGGGGGAAAGGCATACAGAAGGCCTCACGGCCACCTGCTGCGTAGGGCATCCGCCCCATGACGGGAAGCGAGAGAAGAACCTGGGCAGCTGAGTGTTGTGCAGCGAGGCAAAGAGATCCACCAGCTGGCGGCCAAAGTGGGCCAAGATTTCCTCGAAGATATCCGGGTGTAACATCCACTCCGAGTGGTCCACTGTCGACCTGCTGAGAGAGTCTGTCTGCCGATTTGCCTCCCCCGAGATATGCTCGGCTTTGATGGAGAGCAGGTTTTTCTCTGCCCATGTGCCCAATGCTCGAGCCTCTGTCATGAGGGACTTGGAGCGGGTGCCCCCTTGCCGGTTCACGTGGGCTTTCGCGGCTACGTTGTCCGTTAGGACTAGCACATTACGCCCCTTACGCACAAGAGCCTGGAAATGTCTTAAGGCCAAGTGTATCGCTCTGAGCTCCAACCAATTGATATTGTGGGTCAGATTGGATTGCGACCACTGAACCTGAGCTATCTGCTGTAAGAGGTGAGCTCCCCAACCGAAGAGGCTCCCATCTGTGGTCATGCAAATGTGATCAGTTTCCTTGAACAGAGAGCCCCTGCGAATGGTGGGGGATCTCCACCAGTCCAGGGCTAGATGCACCTGATGGGGGACGTGCACCAGTTGGCTGGACGTGCTGGAATGCTGTCTCTGGTATGGCAGCATGAACCATTGCAGGGCCCGGGCATGTAGATGGGCCCGTGGGACTATGGCTATGCATGAAATCAATTTCCCCAGGAGTTGGGACAGAGTGGCTAGAGACACCTTCCTGCTCCTTCGTACCCTGAGAACCAGGTCCCTGATGCTCTGGACTCTGTCGTCTGACAAATACACGTGACAGGAGTCCGTGTCTATCACTGCGCCTAGGTGTAACAGGCGGGTTAAAGGGGTCTGACTTTTCTTGCAATTGATCAGAAATCCGTGTTCCTGAAGGACTCTGAGAGTGAGAGTCAAATCTGACTGGGCCAGGCAGGGAGATGGAGACTGTATCAGAATGTCGTCCAGATAACACTGGACCCTTACGAGGACTAGCCACAGATGTGCTGCCAGTACCGCCAGGATTTTGGTGAAGACCCTGGGAGCTGATGAAAGACCAAATGGAAGTGCCCTGTACTGGAAGTGGCGGTTTAGATAGCAGAACCGTAGATACCTGCGATGTTCCGGGCAAATTGGAATATGAAGGTAAGCCTCCTTCAAATCTATTGATGTGAGGAAGTCCCCTCTCCTGATGTTGCCTAGAATAGACTGCAGGGTCTGCAGCTTGAACTTCCTGTATTGTAGGTGGAAGTTCAGCCCCTTGAGATCTAGGATAGCCCTCCACCCCCCCCCGAAGCTTTGGGGACTACAAATAGGATGGAGTAATATCCCAGCCCCACCTGAGTGAGGGGAACCTCCTCTATGGCTTTGATGTTGAAAAGGTGACGAATGGCGTCTTCCATGAGTCCTCTTTTTACGACGCTTCTCATAGTCGGACAGGACACAAAGTGGTTGGGGGGAGTAGACCTGAACTCCAGAGTCAGGCCCTGTTTTATCGTGGCCAGAACCCAGGAGTCCGAGGTCATGTTTTCCCATTGGTGGAAGAATAGAGCTAGCCTTCCGCCAATGGGAAGATCTCCTTCCGAGTCACTTACCACGGCGGAAGGGGCGACCCTCTCTGCTGCAGAAGGAAGACTTATGCTGGGGCTGATATCTGGGCATGTCCCTGTAGCTAGGCCTATCATAGGGACGCTCCGTCTTGGGGATTGAGGTTCGGAAGGACTGCCCCTGTTCTGTAGAGGAACCAGTCCGAAAGGACTAACGGCGACCATAGGGAGTGAAACGCCTGTTAAATTCCTTGGTGACGTGAGAAATCACCTTTTGCTTTTGCTTATTGTCAATAAGAAAAGGCGTTAATGCGTCACCAAAAAGCTTACCCCCAGTGAAGGGAGATGTAGCAGCGCGCCACTTATGCTTGCTTTTGGCCCTCCAATTTTTAAGCCAGAGCAGCCTCCAAGTAACTACACTGGAGGCTATGGCGCGGGCAGAATGTTTAGCTGAGAAGAGGGAGACATCAGCCATATATTCAGAAGTGACTATGAGTTTGGTTAGGTCCTGGTGGATCCTAACCTCTTCCAGGGGAACCCTATCCTGCAGTTGTCTAAGCCAACTAATACAGATCCTGGCAAAGAAGGAGGTGGCCATAGCCACCTTAGCAGCCCAAGCCAATGCCAAGTGGACCTTACGCAAGGAAAGGTCAGACTTTTTGTCTTCTGCCTTAAG
Source organism: Bothrops alternatus (assembly GCA_034064705.1). NCBI lineage: Eukaryota > Metazoa > Chordata > Lepidosauria > Squamata > Viperidae > Bothrops > Bothrops alternatus. The sequence goes on along the minus strand of JARGCV010000023.1, from coordinate 41,628,300 downwards.
GGCGTCGGAAACATCGGCTGGGAGGCTCACTGTGGAGAAAAGCGGAGCCAAAGACTCATCTACTTTGGGTACCTCCAGTAGATCCGACAGGGTCTTAGCCATATCTACAATCTTCCTTTCTGACGCCACCTGAGAAGGCTGAGCTGCCGGGGATTCCCACTGTCCTTGAATGTTTTTCAGGAACAGAGGGGGGCATGGGATCTGGAGATGTTTCACCACCGGTTCAGCAAATAGTGGATCCGTGTCCTGATCTGAGGAAAGCTGGGGAACAGGATCCACATCAGACTTAACCTTAACTGATGAACAGGCCCTGTATAGCAAGGAAGGGAAGACTGATGGATTGAAAAGTTCCGCCATTGGCTGAGGATCGTGAACAGGCTCCTCGCAATCAGACCAGTGATCCCCACCCTCGTCATAGTCCGAGCCCATTGAAGACTCAGAACCTGGAGAATGGGACGGGGAAATCATACCTGAATGATCCAACACAGGTCTTGCGGTGATGGTCAGCGAGGAAGGTCCGGGGACAGGGACCGTCTGCTGTTGACCTGCAGAAGTCATGGCCTGTAACACCGCTCTGGAAATCAAGTTGTGGAGCTGGTCTGAAGAGTACAGCTCTAGCGGAGGCCATGACCCCGCAGCCGTAGGAGTGAAGGCAACCGCCGGCGCCGATGACGGGCCGGGCAACCCCAGATCCCCCCAAACAGGGGGGGTCTTACCTGACCACCGGTCTGAGCTGGGACGTGCTGAATAATAGAAGACCAGGCTCCCGAAGGAGGAAGATTAGCTCCCAACTCGGGTGTTGCGGGGACCGGGGGCATAGTACCATGGACTGCTGAAGATCTCTGTGCCCTTGAGAATTGCTTCTCTAGGGCCTTGTGCAACCGGTCGGCCTGTTTGTCGCTTGCCTTGCCAGCCTTTCTGCCATACTTGGATTTGGACTTGGCTTTACCACCAGGTGCTTCAGGGACCTGAACAGCTTGTGTAGCAACTTCGCCAGTTTCCAACGGCTGAGGCTCAGTGGGTTCTGCCATGGTATTGAGAATGGTCCGGACAAGACTCCGAGACTCTCTGCAAGAGACGCAGTAAACCCCGCGCAGGGGACCGCACGTGGATTAGCGTAGACTGGATCACTGGCAAACCAGACTCACGCTGTGCGCTTATGCGCATGTCACCTAGGCCCAAGGAATTTGTCCACTTGGCCTGACGTCAAGGTGACGAAGTCACACGTGTCTCACCTATAGCGGCAATGGTCAGGATCTTGCAACCACTAGATGCAGAAAAGGCCAGAACCAGGCAAGCAGAGGTGAGCAGAAGCCAAGACCGGTGTTTCAGCAGTGCTTGCTCACTAAAATAATTATTCCCTCTAAAATAGTCAATCTGAAGAACAGAACTCACAAACAATCGCAGATCAAGGCAATGTGAAAGAAGCACAACTTGAAACCCAAATACAATGCTGATAAATACCTATATTCCCAGTTAAGGCCTACTGGATAGGTAAGTAGGCCTGGGAGCCTTAAGGGGATCTCAAAATAGCGACTGAGAGATCTGGGTGAAACCCGAGGGAATTGAGGCCAATAAAATGACGGCCGCTAAGAATCCAGAGAGGGTGGGAGGGGGGGAAAGGATTTCAGCAGAGAAGCAGATAAAGTGGTCAATACAATACAAAAAACTGCTTGCCTGTTAGAGAAGGAAACGCTCGAACAACCCTGGCCTCTGCAATTCACACTTTAAAATGCCTGCGGTAATGGCGCAGCGCGCCTTCGATGCACTGTTTTAAAAGGGCTCCGTTGCCCTGCAGCAAGCGATCAACTAAAAGGGAAGAGGGATCTGAGCCCTCCGAAGTTCACAGTAACGACCAGCTCGGCAAGAGAAAACCCTCTCGAGCAGAAATGAATTCAAGATGGCATCCGCAAGGCTGCTTGCTGGGTGAATCCAGCCGAAAGGGAGCCACGCGGCTACAAAATGGCGGCCGCATGCAAACCACGCAGCAGAGAAACCTCCCACACACACAGAATACGATTGCTCTCACAGCAGCCTGCTGAAATTTTGGGAGCAAAAAACAACGAAATCCCTACCCTCCCAGAACCCAGGAAAGGGAGAAAGGATTAAGCCTACAAGCCTCGAAGAAAGAGGGAAGGCGAGGGGGGAGGGGGATCAGTTATAAAAAGTTCAACTCTACTCACTAAAACAGACAGGCAAATAGAGAAAGGAAAGGGAAAAACAGCTAATTCTCCTAGATATCAGAAGAATCCACCAAAGAATTAACTCATCTAGTCCAACCTGCATCCAAGAAGAGAGAGTCAGTTCTCACGTCCTCATGGGCAAAGACTAAGATGAAAACTGGAAGCACCAGATAATGAGGAGGCGTGACAACTTGACATCTTAGTCTGATTGGGCAGGAGGACTGAAATAACCCATTGGTGGATTCTTCAGTCATCATGCTGGAGAAACACAGATTTGGCTTGGATAAATGGCCATACTACTTTGACAGAAAAACAAATTGTATATTATAATATAAATACAGCAACAAGGTATAGATTATTTCCACAGGCTTCACCAAAAAAATGCTGAACATCTATTGTCCAGACACTAAATCTCTAGACCCAATAAATGAAATGCATATCCCACCCTTGAGATTTTCAAATGAAAACATGAGAATAAATCCCATGAATGCCTTTGAACATTTCAATTAGGTTGTTTTCCTGAAATAGGTCTTTTGTTTGTAAAATTGGCTTTCTCTGATAGCTTGCCAGCTCTGGATGATCTTGTGGGCACAACATAAGGATTTATTTTGTTGAAAAAGAAAATGTTCAGAGGACTACAATCAAGGTAAGTGTGCCCAAGTGTGCAAGAGACATTGGCAAGGATTCACCAAGTTGTCCATTAGAAAATAAGATGATCTGTTTATTTGTCAATTAGTCCTTTTGGCAAGATAATTTACAAATCAGAAAACCATTTAAGAAAGAAGTGAAGCATTTTTTCCTCTTCTTATTTCATTTTTGGGGCTTTTCAAAAACCATGTTCACACAAACAGAAAATCAAAAGAACCATTCATTTCTAAATCAAGTTCCTCCAACTAACTACAAATTCTATTCATACAAATGCAGAGTTTAAATTTTGCCCTACTCTGGGAAATTATCTCATATGATCCACTCTTCTATCCAAAAATTGAAATGAAACAACTGCCACCCAACTATAACTCTTCATATCGTTCTGTCTTGCACAGCTTCCATCTACTAATATTTCTTGCAAATTATTTGGGTTCTCCATCACCAACATGACATTGTTTGTATACAGAAGTATAAACATATTTATGTCTCCAATCAATACACTTTTAACAATACATGCATTCTTTGTACTGTACATGTATCCAAACAACTATGAGGATATTTAACTTATGCCCTTTATGTTATGGTTTCAAAAATCAAAAAATGTGCATTTCTGAATTTTAAAAATAAAATCAGAACCAATATTTAAATGATGCTAGAGAGAGGTTCAGTAACATATTCCACGACTGAATGCCCCATTCCTCCAAACTTTCAGCCAAAATTCTTACCAAGAATGTGTTCTGTGAAAGCTCACAAAATTTCAACCATAAATATATGTTAGCAGCAAATTGCTCAGCCTTGACCTTCAGTATTCATGCTTCATATGGTGATTTGACAAATTTGTGGAGATAGGATTGTTAATCACTTCTAGCTGTGATAATTATATGTTACTCTGGGAGTAGAAAGCAATACACCTCTAAATATTAATTACTTATAGAGAATAGTAAGAAAAAATATATTTATGTACTGGTTTCAAGTTTTTCAGAGCCATCTGACTGATCACCATATAAAACAGAAAATTACTCACCATGGTCAAATGTTAATGCGGTCGAAAAACTGAGCACTTTTCTGCATGTATCATGTAATGAATATACTGTGCAAGATAAAGAAGTATAGAAAACATACATTTATATACTCTTATCAGGTATGTGTGTGTTTTCCTTTATAGACTTCATTTTTATTAAAGCATTTAAAAAAAAACAGGAAACCGAAATAAATATATCATGTTGTTATGTAAAGCCACAAATATATACAATTCTAACCCTTATGTGACTTACATCTGGTGTACACCAATGCAGCTTGTTTCTGTCTCAGGATCATACATAAACTCAGGCATAGTAAAAGTTAGTGCAGATTACTATTTTATAGGAACCAACATGGTTTATTAAAAAAATAGTGTGTTAAAAAAATCACGGTTAACAAATATTGGCTCAGTACAGCATATGAACTGAAATATATAAAATACAGAATACCTTCATTAACAATATGGAGCTGCTATAATATAGTCACATCATAAAGCCATAGGTGGAAATAACAAGATGATTGATGCAAACTGATTCCAAAATATATAGCTTTTCTTATTACATTCCAAAATGCTTGTAGGAAGCAAGAGAAAAGAATAAAATCTTGTTGCATTACTGCAAATTTACTAGCAGAATTCCAGATTTTTACTTCCTTTTCATTTCAGTGAGACATCCAGACCCTTGATAGCTTATTTAAGTATGTATTTTTAAAGGCAGTAAAAGAAAATGAATCAGTTTTCAGAAATTAAACAATTGAAGAATCAGCTTAAGAATTACACAACGCGAAGCAACATTCAAAAAAGATGCGGTTAAAACCATTTTTTGTTAAGTCTTCTGAAAGAAGAAAATAGGTCTTGGAATTGCAGAGGACTTTGTCAGGCACCAATCCCTATACTTGAAATCTCACATGAGAGGAACTGAAATGTCCAGTTTTGCAATAAGATTTGGAGAGCTAATGCTAGCTGTCAAGAGACTTCAACACTCAAAGAACACCAAATGACACTGCTAGTTGCTCACACTCTTGAATCACAATGTGAACATCCAAAATTACTATTTATAAGCCTGGCAGGAAAAAAAATCCTATATATTCACAATAATAGAGGTCAACATTAATGGCCAAAGAAACAAAGCAGCCTCAACTGCCTCCACCCTTTGTCACAGCAATTACCAGTTGGCGAAAAACCTGAGATAATTTCTGATGTAAAAGACAACCCATCTTCCAAAACAAAGCATGGGTAAGTTTTGAATTCTTGACCATGTTGTCAGAAATATATTTACAGAAAGTTAATCAACATCATAAACGCTGTGGTTCAACACTGCTAGCAAGCAGCACAACACTTTGTTTTTGGTATCAAATTATTAATCATACTTGCTCTACTACAGCTGAAGTATGTGTAAAACAATATTTTGAACAGCCTTAGGAAATAAAGAACAAAACAAGAAGCAGAGTAACTGAATCCAGGGAAAAATAAAAGCCAAAAGATTAATTAGAAAGGTGACCATTATTATTCTTTCAGGAGTTCAGGGAAAGTTGATTATGTCTCTGTGTTTACATTTGCAAATACAGTAGTCATGCTTTGATGATAAAAAAATTCTTAGCAATGTTGTTTGCATTCTCTGCCAAGGGTGCTCCAATTGTACAACCAGCACATAAAAGATTAGAAATATATAGTTATAAATGTGTGCAATTTCTGAAGTGATATTTTAATATTCATATACTGTATTTGATTATTTTGTCTCTGAGCACTTAAATGTCCCCAAACAATTGAAACAAATGTTAAGTATAATGCCGGGTGAAGTTTATAGGAGTTCTAGTTAATGGCAGAATTTCAGTGGAATATATCTGAAGATTCAATGTTCCAAGTAGTAGTAGTAGTAGTAGTAGTAGTAGTAGTAGTAGTAGTAGTAGTAATAACAACAACAACAACGTTGGAAGGGACCTTGGAGGTCATCAAGTCCATCAGGCAGGTAACCCTATATCATTTCGGACAAATGGCTGTCCAGTTTCTTCTTAAAAACTTCCAGTGATGGAGCATTCACCGTTTCTGGAGGCAGGTTGTTCCACTGATTAATTGTTCTAACTGTCAGGAAGTTTCTCCTTAGTTCTAGGTTGCTTCTCTTCTTGATTAGTTTCCATCCATTGCTTCTTGTCTTGCCTTCAGGTGCTTTGGAGAATAGCTTGATTCCCTCTTCTTTGTGGCAGCCCTGAGATATTGGAACACTGCTATCATGTCCCCCCTCGTTCTTCTCTTCGTTAAACTAGACATACCCAATTCCAAGCAACCGTTCCTTATATGTTTTAACCTCCAGTCCCCTAATCATCTTTGTTGCTCTTCTCTGTACTCTTTCTAGAGTCTCAACATCTTTTTTACATCGTGGTGACCAAAACTGGATGCAGTATTCCAAGTGTGGCCTCAACAACTCTCAGACAGCTAACAATGGACCTTCAGAGTGCCAACGTCCAGATGATTGCAAAGAATATAAATCCTTATCTTTGGCACCAATCAGCCAGAACTGAGGAAGCTTTTTTCAAGGGAACCCCCCCCCACCACCACCAATAAAGTCCAATTGCCTTTTGAACAGCAAATTTGGAACACTAAAGGTTCAGTGTACTTCATAATCTATTATCTCTTTGTATGTGAAATGACTACAGGTATGAACATTTACCTTATAATAAAAATGATCAATCACTGATGAATTTAATTGTAATAGATACAGCAGATAATAGAGACACCACAATTAGTTTTATTTTAATCAGACTTGATAGTTAGGGCAGCTTCCCTAATCTACTTTGGGAATATTGACTAGAAGTTTTGGAGTCTGGAAAATTGTAATCGAAACACATTTTAGAAGTTTCAGCTTAGAAAGAGCTATATTAGGATAATACAGTTTAGGCTTAATAACCACAATCACTAAAAGGCTTGGGCAAATTCTTTCTCTGCAATTACATGCATGCATCTGCATAAAAAAACGAAGGGTTACTTGATAAGAGCTAATCTAAAATACCAAAAAGAATGCTAAGTATTTTCTCTTGTTACAAAACACACAGACCCAAGCAGAGAATAAAAATGATTGCTGCTGACCTTGCTTTCTTGTGGGAGACATGGGGATCATCACAGGTTAGAGCCCACCACTCAACAGATAAGCTGGCATTCCTTAGAGGAGACTAAGCGAAATGAAAACAAAATGCCTTTCATACTTTACAAATACCTGATCCCCTCCCAGTTGGAACTGCAGTAAATCCTTAACTTCTTGTATGAACAACTCTGTAATACGTTACAAAAAAGAAGCATTATAAAGCATTAAAAACATTCTATCCATAACAAGTTCAGGGCATATGTTATTTCTTTTTTCAGATATAAAAATACTTCCGAAAAAATATTCAAGATTAGATGTGAGTTTGGGATTACATTTATAACTTTTATCAATCCAATATCTGGATATCAAAGCTTCTGTAAGCTATTCCCCAAATTTGTTGGGCAACAACTATCTTTGCCAACAAGCATGAGTGTGATTGGCAGGGGATGATGGAGTCTATTTTGCAACGTAGAATTGAACTGGAGGAGGCTGTTATAGGAATTATCTGAATCCAATGCAATTAAAGTCTCCAGAGAAAATCTACAGTATCACACACTGTGTATATAATTTGCTTTAAAAACTAACATTAATTCAGTAGTCTCTACTGAAATAAAGGGGGAAGCATAGGCCCATGAAAATTATGGGCATGTTCCAATATGTACAAACAGTCTTGAATCTAGTACAATTTTGCTTCTTATGGTTTTAAATCCCAGTAGTTTCAAATGCCAAGAGTGGGGCTTCTGGTTAGTAATAATAGCTAACAAACATCAGTATCTACCTCTTAGCAAAAAGAGGCACTACAAAAATGTTGAAAAAATTACATTCAAATCTTTTCCAAACAGTTGCTGCTGCTGAACTAATACAGTTCCAACAGATAAAAATGATGGCTGCACCATCTGTAAAATACTGGTGGTTAAACAAAACTAACTTCTCATCCTTAAAAAAACAAAAAAACAAAACCAATACGCCAGTAGCAAACAAAGGGTAAGCTTCAGTTTCATCGATTTATTTTGTTCCTTTCCAAACTAAATTAATTTTGTAACACATATTTCTGCATTTATTGTAGAATAAATTTATTCTATAATACCCATATTCTACAAACACTTATTACACTTACAAACATTCTACTTATATCACAATTTTAAAAATGCAACAGTAAATATTTTAAAATGGTAGACAAGAGAAACAAAATCCAAACAATACTCAGCCAAAACGTCTAACACATGTTCATGCCTCACAAACCTGTCTGGAGTCAGGGTCCACAAAGCAGATCACACTTAGAAAAATAAGTCCTGTTTTCCCTGCTTGCTACCCTCCTAACGTATGCTACCTGATGGGACTGCTCCAGGAGTCACTTGGAGCGTCTGTAGGGCCGGCCTCCCCCACCCCTGAAGGGACGCTTGGAAGGTTGGCCCCTGCCGGAGGCTGGACGGTCCTGGCCGCGCTCCTGCCTGTATGAGAAGGAACGCGGAGTTCTGGGCCCTTCCCAAGACCGTCCTCCCTGAAAGGGCTGTCTCCATTCCCCACTCCCGCTCTGGCGGGGAGCCTGTCTGCGGAACTCCTGACCTGCCCTATCCGTCTTTTTTGAGGGGTGTGCTAGGACCTTCCTCTTGGTCTTATCCTCGATCACGTAAGGATCCAGGATCACTCTAAAAAGCTTTGATCCTGAATACTTAGCTGTGGCGAGGCGCCACTTTGACTTGAGGTCCACCTTCCAATTCTTAAGCCATGTGAGTCTCCTGACTGCCACCGTACCTGCAATCGCCCTGGCCGCGTATCGTGAGGCGGCCAGTGTGGCGTCCGCCATGAACTCCGCTGTCATGCGCAGCTTGGTCAGTGTCTGCTGAATGCGTACCTGCTCTGGAGGGACGCTCGCCTGCAGCTCCCGCAGCCACCTAATCGTAGCCCTGGAAAAGACAGATGCCATGGACGAGGCCCTAATGGCCCAGGCCGATGAGTGGTGTACTCTGCGGAGGGAGAGTTCTACTTTCTTCTCCTCCGCCCTCATCGCCTCTGAGATGTCTCCAGGAATGGCTGAGGAGGAAAAGAGAGAGATTAGCAGTTCATCTACCTGTGGCAGCTCTATGAGGGATGCCAGGGAACTGCACACATTAAACAACTTCTTTTCAATGCTGTTTGGTGAAGGGATAGCACTTATGTTGGTCCACTGGGACCGGACCAAAGACCTAAAAACCTTCGTGCACGGTACCTGTATTACCTCTGATACCGGTGAGTACAGCAGTGGGTCCTTGGCGTCCTCCTCCTCCGAGGATGGCGGTCTGACCTCCTTGGTCTTGGTTGGCAGATCGAGTATGGAGCATATTTTTGGCAAGAGGGAGTTGAACAAGGTGTGGTCAAACAGACCTGAAACCTGGGTTGTCTGATGATCTGTCTCCTCATTCTCTGACAATGGGGCTCCCTCGTCATCCCACTCCTCCAGCTCCTCGTCTGCCACCTGTGAGGAAGTCTCAGACCCGTCTGAGTCCTGGAACACTACCTTTCCTCTCCGGGGGGTGCTTCTCTGGGGAGTGTAGGCCCTCCGGGGAGGGGACTCATTCCTGGGGGGTCTGAGATGCTCTAGGGCTTCCTGCAAGATAGAATGAAGCTGGGAAGACCACTTACCAGACCTGGTTCTTTTCCTACCTCTGCGCCCAGCCTCCTCCTGGCTGGTCTTGGGTTCGGAGTGTGCTGGTGATGATGGCACCGATATTGGAGACCGTTCTCCTTCCGTCTCACCCCTTGGGAGCCATTCTCTGAACCCCTGCTCCGTGCCTCCCGAAGACCCAAAGGGGCTGGGAGTCTCCGTAGGGTACAGATCTGCTCTCTCCGTTCCGCTGGCCCTGAGCTTCTGGGCCTTGGTGAATTCTTTCTCCAAGGCCTGATGTCTTCTTATGGCCTGCCGCTCAGCTGTCTTTGAAGGCTCAGTTAGGTGCTTGATTTTGGCCTTCTTCTTGCCCCCCCCTTGTTCCTCTGGTCGACGCGGGGGCGACGGAGGGGGCGCTGAGCCTTGGGCCGGGGTGCCCTCAGCCATGGCCATGCTCCTACAAGGACTGAGTCCTGGTAGCTGGCTGGCGCGGCTGACGTCGGTAGCGCTACAGGGAGCTCTTCCCTGACCTGCGCAACGGTAGCCTGTAGGGAAGGCAGCCCACAGTTTCCCAAACTAGGGGCTTCCGGCCTGGGCCTCCCTGATTCCTCTGGTGCTGCCTGGTGTTGATGCTGTTGGGACTGCAGCGACACCCGCACTTCACGCTTCCGGCCGCAGCTGCCCGGTCAACTGCCGCGGCCCTGCGGCTCCAGCAATTGCTGCTCTCCGGCAGCCTGCCTGGGCCTAGGCCCCAGTAAAGGGAAACGAAGGAGGTTTGTGTGTGCCCGCCTTTCAAAGGGTGGTGATTTGCGCCCTGGCGAAGGGCCCCAATCAGGCGGCGCGGACGGGCTGGGACCACCCCCTTTCCAATATGGCGATTCGCGCCAGAGGCTGGGACCTCCCCTTAATCAAAATGGCCGCTGCGCCAATTTTTTGGTCGGAGCTCAGCGCTCTCGGCCACGCGGTGCCTGGATTTAACAGGCTCTGGTCTACCCGCCCCGATTAGAAGCGGCTCCGTCTTCCGCCACCGGCCCCAAAGGACCGGCGACCTCCTCCCCCGTCCCGAGATCCCCACTTGCGGTTGGTAGGGGCGGTCCACCGCCCTTTCTGCGTCGATCGACCGAGGCTTCGACCTTCCCTCGACGGCTGCGGGGTCTCGGACGCTGTCCGGAGGCCGTCCAGAACTCCGGGGATGTCTCTCCCCGCGGCTTCCGTTCCCCCGAGGCCCTAGGCCTGGGCGGCCTCCCCGGCGATCTCGGCGGCGAGGGGGAAAGCTCCGAATGGCACCCGCCGAAAAAACCAGGTAATTTTCAAAAAAACCAAACTCTAAATTTCGTATATCCAATAGCTGAAAACCTTAACTAATAAACTAACTAAAATCAAATGTTACCAGTCCTTTTTCCGAAGGAAAACCAAAGAAAGACTCTATTTCCCTGGAGCTACCGAGAAGAGCTGTTCTTGGGCTTCAGACTAGGAAAAAACTGGGGAAGGAAGCCAGGAGGCGGGGCTAAATTTCGGACCTAGTCTGCTATTGGGCAGGAGACAGTGATTACCCATAGGTGGATTTGGAATCCACCCATGCAGGAGAAAGTCCTGTTTTCCCTGCTTGCTACCCTCCTAACGTATGCTACCTGAGGGTCTTCAGATATATTGGTCCCAAGACTTTTAGCTCTTTATTGTCCACCAACAAATATAGCATAGTAAATAATTTTTCTTGGACTGGAATATGAAAAAAAAGTGGTATGTTTCCAGTCTGGAAGTGAACTACTTTTCAAAGTTAACTATTTCTCCTATCTTTCACATAAAACTTCATCACATTCAGTACCTCCTCACTTTCTAATAGTTTTTAGTATTAACATTTTATCAATATTTGGCATCTCCTCAAATTTTTATATTTCAATAAACTAGAGATCAAGTTGCCACCATATGCTGGATCATGCAGAAAGCTAGGGAGGTTCCAGAAAAACATCTACTTCTGTTTCATTGACTATGCTAAAGCCTTTGATTGTGTGGATCACAACAAATTGTGGCAAGTTCTTAAAGAGATGGGAGTACCAGACTATCTTATTTGTCTCTTGAGAAACCTATATTAATAAAAAATACTGCACGAACATTAAATGTTACTTTGAAGATGGGGTCTTACAAATATTGCAAAACAACTGACCCTACTTGTCCCAAAGGTGCTTTTTCAAGAGGCAACTGGACTTCCTTGGTTTTCCTTGAAGATGTTTCACTTCTCATCCAAGAAGCTTCTTTAGCTTCAATGAAAACCAAGAAAGTCCAGTTGCCTCTTGAAAAAGTACCTTTGGGACAACCATGACCTGGATGACTGAGAATTTCCATAGTCAACTGATCGTCCTTGGAAGAGACATTGCCTCACAGAATAGAGAGAACGTCTCTCTCCATAAGAGCACAGAGTGTTCCTCTTTCCATTTAGTTCTATTGTTCTGCTCATGCAAGGTCATCCTAATATTAATCTATTAACTAAGCAGAATTCAATTTGATTTATAATTAAGATTTCTTTGGATATGTAATAACCTTAGTAGTTTCATTCAGTTTCACCAATCAGCTTTGTGTTGGCACATGATAGGACAACCTGCTGAAACAACTCAGCTCTATAAGTGTCCTAACTAAATTAGTACATGTGACATTCCTGTATCTTCCCCAGCTTCACTTTGTTCTTCCCCTTCTTTTGCAAACAGAACTTTGGCAGCTTTTATTTTGACATAATTTAAAAATCTTGCATCAAGAACCATAATAGAATTAGAACAGCAGTTCTCAACCTGTGGGTCGCGACCATTTCACGGGGGTCGCCAAACACCGCAGTCCGCCATTTTTATTTTTTTATTTTTGGTCGGCCATTTTTTTGGGTCGGCCATTTTTTTCCCCTTTGCGATGCGGGCCATTTTTTTTTGGTTGGCCATTTTTTTTTGGTCGGCCATTTTTTCCCCTTTGCGATGCGGGCTGTCGCGCCGCGCATGCGCGATGCGGGCCCGCCATTTTTTTTAATTTTGGTCAGCCATTTTTGTCGGCCATTTTTTCCCCTTTGCGATGCTCCCCGTCGCGCCGCGCATGCGCCCCGTCGCACCACGCATGCGCGATGCACCCCGTCGCGCCACACATGCGCCCCATCGGCCACGCATGCGCGATGCGCCCCGTCGGCTACGCATGCGTGATGCGCCCCGTCGGCCACACATGCACGATGCGTGGTGCGGGCTGGGGTCGAGCCCCGGAAAAGATTGAGAACCGCTGAATTAGAAGTTCAATTATCATCCAAACCCAAACAATCCAACAACAAAATAAGGAGGAGAAATCAAAAGCTTCCCCTAAGTACATGTGGAATATGTGACCCCAAATCTTAGAGCTATCCTTTTGTTCTCACATATACCTTGCTAAATTAGAATTCAATGTGATATGTAAGTTGGGTTACTCTTCATATAACAGGGTGTCAGACTCACAATGTCATGTGACCTGTCGCAATGTATCATGACTTTTTTCCCATTGCCTGCAATGGGGTGGGCGCAGTTTCGGCATGACGCATCCAGCCCATGGGGAGGCAGTTTGACACCTCTGTTATATAATATCTAGAATTTCATCATGAAAGAAATGCAAATGAGACATACAAGCAATTTAATGTTAACATGGGGTAGAACATCAATATACACAAAACATTGCTATGTATATGAATGCATAGTAATGAATAATAAATTAACATGGGTGTCCATACATCTTCAAGATGCCAAGATTCTACAGAATTTCTGCGGCTGTGTATGCGTGTCAGTAAAGAGCTTTGAAAAGAAATGCAGCTTTACCACTTGAGGTTAATTATACAAAAACAGAAACAGGTAAAGGAGAATTCATGACCCCACAAAACCTTTCAATGGCTCAGCGGCTTTTTCTGTTGATGGACACTGAAAAAGTATGATGTCGCAAAATAACAAGCAAGAACTTGCTGTTTCTGCAATTTTGTGATAGCAGGCATTTTTTTCCCACTAGTATTTGGCAGCTGGGGCAGAAGATGCATGCAGCTTCTCAGATTTCAAATGCTCAGAACAGACAGGTCAAGGAATGGGGAACTAAGTCACAGAAAATTTTGCTAGATTACATTTTTTAAAAAAAGAAGTGCCCTTAATTATAAAACTTTTCACCCATCACCTCTACCTAAAATTAGATATTTGTTTTATAATACTTCCATACTTTCCCTTAAAGCAATCCTGCTTTGACTCAAAATTTATCCGAAGTTATTAGTGAATTAATTAATGATCATAACATGGCAGCTAGCTCTGCATAACAAATGCGAATTGCCCTAAATAAGTAGCATATTTATTATATAATTTGCTCAGGCTAATAAGCATATGTTAACCCTTGGAACCTTGGTCATGAAGTGAAATGGATAGCCTCAGGGAAATTTATACATGAAATTATTACTTAGTTACTAGAGAAGTGGATGGAAGGCAATCCTTCACTTTTCTGTGCATATTCCAAAAAGGATAGCGGAGAGGGAAAAACAAGAGATTTGGTTCAAATCTTTTATAATAAGATATCACAATGAACGTATGAGGAACAACTACAGGTAGTCCTTCATTTAGCTATAACAATTGGGACTGACAGTCTGCTCGTTAAAAAAAATGGTCACTAAGCAAAACCAGCTTATGATCTCATTTCAGCTTTCCTTTGCTGGTCATAAATGTGAAGATTGGTTATAAAGTTACTCTTATATCACCAACATAACTACAAATAGTCATTAAATGTAGAAGAGCAGGCATAGCCTGGAGGCGGAGTCAAGAAGACTCAACCTAGAATTGTTACATGTTCACAAACACTCCAAGTCCAGCCCTTGAATTTTGTTAACTCTTATCTAGCGCTAATTTAGTGCTGACCTTTAGTTGACCAGATTCTTGTGTTCAGACTTGGGAAATAAATCTTCTGAACTGGAACTTAGGCATGATCCTGATTCTTCACACCTGATACCAAATGAGATAGTTGCTAAACAAGGGTTTCCTGTATGCTTATCAGGTCAAGCAATCAATGTCAAATACATACACATACCAATACATAATATGTATATTAATTTATCTTTATCCCACCTTTTTATTTGATCAGATTTTCTGGCATCCAACAAGAACACTGATGGAAGCTTTAAAGTCATAACATATTGTTCTAGATCTTGTGATCCTTTAGCAGTCAACAATTCTTATCTTATCTCTTATCTTCCAAAAGTTATACAATTAAATGTCCAAGATTACACAGTAGTCCTCAACTTGGCACCCTTCCATGCATAACACAATAGCTTTTGAAAAATCTGGGAGTTGAAATCTAAAACACAACACAAGGTTCAGGGTGACTATCTTAGATCAGCGGTTCTCAACCTGTGGGTCGTGACCCCATTTGGGGTCGAACGACCATTTCACGGGGGTGACCAAGCACCACAGTCCGCCATTTTTTTTGGGTCGGCCATTTTTTTCCTATCGCGATGCGGGCCGTCGCGCTGCGCATGCGCGATGCACCCCGTCGCACCGCGCATGCCCGGTGCGGGCCCGCCTTTTTTTTTGCGCGATGCGGGTCAGGGTCAAGCCCCGGAAAAGGTTGAGAACCGCTGATCTTAGATGGTCTTAAACTACAAATAAAAGCTTCAAAGATGCTATCCATTTCCTTCGTGTAAAGAACTATTTGTTGTAAACATGCTCAGCTGCAAAATCAAAGTCATTATTATGAAAATATATTTTAGCTCTAAGCTAGGTCAGTTGATAGAACACTGAAGTAAATTGGGCTAATTTGATATACAGGTAGTCTTTGACTTCATTTAATGACCGTTCGAAGTTACTGAAAAAAGTGACTTATGACCATTTTTCACACTTACGATAATTGCAGCATCTCCATAGCCATGTGTTTTACATTTGGATGCTTGACACCTGGTTCATATTTATGATGATTGCAGTGTCCTGGGGTCATGTGATCCCCCTTTGCAACCTTCAAAAAGGAAAGTCAATGGGGAAGCCAGATTCATTTAACAACTGTGTTACTAAATTAACAACTGCAGCGATTTATTTAGCAAATTTTATTATTTATTTATTATTTATTATTTATTTATTTTATTTAATTAGATTTCTATGCCGCCCTATTCCAAGAACTCAGGGCGGCTCACAACATGGATACTAACATGAAGAAATCTGGTATTAAAATACATTGTAAAACCCATTAATTAAAAACCAATCATCCAAAGACAGACATGCAAACATACATACACTGGCTGGGGCAAGGTGTTAACTGCCCCAGGCCTATCGGCAAAGATGGGTCTTCAATAATTTGCGAAAGGCGGAGAGGGTGGGGGCAATATGGATCTCCGGGGGGAGTTGATTCCAGAGGGCCGGGGCCACAACAGAGAAGGCTCCTCCCCTAGGCCCCGCCAGGCGACACTGTCTGGCTAACGGGACCTGGAGAAGGCCGACTCTGTGGGCCCTAACCGGTCGCTGGGTTTCATGGGGCAGCAGACAGTCCCGTAAGTAAATGTGAAAAGAAAAAGCGTAAAATGGGCAAAACTCATTTTGGGCTCAACTGTAGTCGTAAGTCGAGGACTATCTGCATGTAATTTTTCTTTTTTCCTAACCAACTTTTGTCATAAGGTCTTCAGAAGCAAAATATTAAACAAAATGCCTATAACAAAACTGGAATATATAGGTGGATGTACAGCTCCTTATGGAAAACTCTGGTGTATATTTTAAGCAGTTTGTTCCAAGTTTTAATTCCCTGCAATTACACATTTTTTTTTGTCAGTTCAACAACAGATCAGATTTAATTCTCTGGAATCTGAAGACAGTGAGCTAATCAGTTCTGAAACAAATTTCAGAACATCTATTGCATTGCAGGTGGTCATTACATGAAAAAAATTGACAATGCATTTAAGAACATATAGATTTGAGAAGTAATAGACTAGCACTCTCTTATTCAATAGATTGAAGAACAAGGGAAGAAAATGGTCACTAATGTAAACAAATCCAAAATAAATAAAGAATCTGGGTTTCAATGGTCTCTGGAGTCAACTCCAGAAATGTAAGTTTCTGTCAGATAACAGAGATACAATATCATGGAACACATTAACAATGTCTTCCAAATAACACTTAATTTTGAAGATGCCAGATTGTGTCAGATGTCACATTGGAAACAATTGCTAGCCAAGATTTATGTGAGCCAAGTATCTTTCACAATCCCATGAACCCACACAAAGCCTCTAAATCATATTACAATTTAACATAATACATAGACAAGTTAATTTAATCAACTCCACTCTGACAGCAGAAGCACAAATAAGACAGATAATGGCTTCTGTATATGACTGTATAGTGTTAATTTAACAATGATCCTGTGCAAGATGTGATTTGCACTATCATCATCATCATTTTCTTCATCATCATTTACCCCACTTTTGATTGAATGGAGGCCCTACCTTATATGGTTCACTTCCATTCCATCTCTCCATTCCTTCCCAACCAAATTTCCTTTCTCAATAATTCATGTTTTGTATTATATTCATCAACCAAGTACCATCATGGAGACAGAAATATTGGCAGAGAGCCAGCATGTTCTGTCTGCTATTTTGCCAATTCTACCCCAACCAGAGATACAACTGATTTGGATCTAACCGTAGAAAAAAATATATAGATGGGAAGCTCCATCTTTTGTTTGCAAAGGAGCATAAGCACTGGAATTAGAAACATTTTAGCAGTGACACCATAAGATACCATCTTTTACTTGCATGTTTTTATACGGTTTCTTTGCTCCAAGCTCAGCTTTATGTATGAACCTAACTATTCTCTTTTATACTACACATCAAGATATTATTAAAAAAAACCTGGCCTCTCAATTTGTGCAAACTCCACTGTTTTTTCGTCAAAGAACTGTAAATACACTTGACCTAATGTACAACTGAATGGCCTAGTTAGTACAATCTATCCATATGTTTTGACTCTTTTATTCCCATTCAAAATAATTATGGTTCTTATTTGGTTTTAAGCTCAAACATGCTAAATTGCAACATTTTAACTATTATTAAACAAATTAACAAAAATGCTTCGGCTATACAGCAAACTCAATCGTAAAAACTATGGTTTATGATACATAAATGGCTGAATTCACACCAAGTCAAAGCCAACCTACATTGTTAACAGCTCCATGTCCAGTTTTATAATGTTGAATCTAGTTTATGTTATTAGTAATAGATCTAGAACAGAGTGAGAAGCAATTCAGGTAAATGAGATGGATGTAAATATTTTCAAATCTCTGGAATATTTATGGAAGCCAAACTTTATGGCAACTTCACTTTATAATAGAAAATGTATTACAACCTTATTAAATGACTGGCTTTAAAACTATGCCTTAAATAGAACCACAGAAAAAAAGATAATTTTCAGAACATCTTTCACCATAATATGACAACTTGCATCAAGAATATATACTAAGTTCTAAGATGGTGGCGCCTGGATCGGCTGCGGCTGCATTGGCTCTCGAAGGTGAAAAGTTTTGGGAGGGATATTAAGGGATATAGGCCACATGATCAGGAAGGTTTTAATGTGTTTGAGCAACGTGGTGGAACTAAGGTAACATACAACATACGACCGATAACCTTTGCTGGCATGGAGAGTTTCTAGCTGTTTCGGAACTGTTGGTGAGATCGTTAAAAGTCGTTGGTGGTGTCTGAAATTGTTCTGCCGGCAGCAAGATCTGACTGCTGGCCCAGCGATGGATTCTATTGCAAATCAGGGCTGTTTCCAAAGGAGGGCAAGGGAGGAGAGGTCCGGGTCTTATGGAGCAAAGGAACTATCAAATGGGCAAATAGGCTATGTTAACCCCATCGGTGGATTCGACAATCCACCCATGCTGGAGAATGGAAGATCTATAACTTGAACTGGCCATAAACCAGGAGCGTATATCAGAGATGGTGACCCTTTGAGAGCTGTATGGAACAAAATTTCATTTTGATGTATACCAATTGGTGTACATTCAAAGTGACAATAAAGTTGTTGTTGTTATAAATCTTTTTGTCTAGTTTAAATCTTTCATTTGTAAGTATGTAAACAAATGGCAGACATGATCTTCTGATTCTAACTCTTCCTTAGACTTGAGGGTAGGGTCACCTAAATTAAAAGATATTATTTTACCATAGGTCCATCAGTCCGGTTTCACCACCATTTCTTTTCTGAAAAAAGCTTCTTGAGGAGACACCCAAAGAGCCAACTTTGTAAAAAACCTTTGTTTTGTATTTGTTCCAAACTCTTAGTACGGCACGTCTAATAAAATGATTGTTGAAATCAACATTTACTTTATCATACCATTAATATCCCTGCTATCCAGACCTTAATTCATAACCTTCTAAATCAAATAGCCTCTTATTCTGGAGGTTCACCCATTCTTTAGCCAGACCAAAAGACATCAAAATACAATTTCAAATCTAGTAAACCCAAACCCTCTTTTACCTTGGCATCGTGTAGTAACTTATATCTGATTCTTGATTTCTTCCCTTTCCGTATAAACTTGGAAATATCCTTCGGCCATTGTTTAAATGGAATATCAGTTTATAAATATTGGTAATATCTGAAACAAAAGATCATCTTTGGTAAGAGTTATGGGTTTGATTTTGTTAAAAATGAATTGGAAAATTTTCTATGTGGTAGTGATGAACATATTGCTAAGGTTTACAAAACATTATTGAAATTAATTATGGAAAGTGAACATGTAAAATATTGTATGATTTAGTGAGAAAGGAACTTTGGATATAATGTGATGCTTGAACAATGGGAGAATATGTGGACGAAAGGCTTAAAATTCACACTAAATTATAAACTTTTATTTATGATGATGTATCGTTGGTATTTAACACCAGATAAGTTATCTAGAATATAGAAAGGTATCTCAAATGAATATTGGAAATGTAAAGAAGGGAGTCTTTATCATTTATGGTGGACATATGATAAAGCAAAGAAATATTGGAGTAGGATTCATATTTTAATACAGATCATTCTTAAAGTGAATATAAAGATAAAACAAGAAACTTTTCTTCTAGGCCTAATGGAAAAAGACCTTGAAAAAAATTTGGAAGTCTGATTTTATATATGTTGGCCGCAGCAAGACTATTTTATGCACAAAAATGGAAGGATGTTTCGATTCCCACCATGAATGAATGGCTACAAGAGTTGATGGAGTTAGCAGAGATGGTTAAATTGACTGTGCTGATAAAAGAAAAGAATATAAATACTTTTGTTTCTACTTGGAAACCGCTTCTGGACTGTGCTTGAGGTGGAAAAAAATGATACTCTGATTTCGTGATTTGTTGTTACAGAAATGGCTAGTTTATACTACAACAGAAATGTAAAAAGCTGAGATTCAGATTTATCCCTTATTTTACTGCAACAGAGGGAGTCGGAAGGGGCGTTGTCTTACCTGAACGCCGTTTCTCAGCACGGAGATGGAGAAGCCACCAATGGGTTATGACTGTATTCCTGCCCTATCAAATCAAGTCATCCAAAGTTGCCACGCCCCTTCCTGGACCTTATCCCGAGGTTTGACGTGAGCGTAGCCCTTGAATGACTGTGCGACATCGTGGCTCCTTCTACTATGCTAATCCTAGGCCTAACTGGCCTACCAGGGTGGGGGTGGCTTCTCCATCTCCGTGCTGAGAAACGGCGTTCAGGTAAGACAACGCCCCTTCTCCAGCACTGGGAGATGGAGAATCCACCAATGGGACATACCAAAGCCTACTGTCCCTGAGGGTGGGCAACAGACTGGTCCGGTGTGGCACTTTGGCGAATAACCTGTTGGAGAATTCTCCGGCCAAAGGCCCCTTCGGCCGAGGCAAACCTATCGATCTTGTAGTTTCTAATGAAAGGAGATGGTGTAGTCCATGTGGCTGCCCTGCATACCTCCTCGATGGATGCCTGCATGTCCCAGGCCGTGGAGGTAGCTGCACTTCGTGTGGAGTGTGCCGTGATCCCTCTTGGGACCGGCAAGGCTTCCGCCTGATACGCCCCGGCTATGCACGCCCTGATCCACCTGCCGATTGTGCAGGAGGATACTTTCCGACCCTTATGAGAGGGGTGGAACGATATGAACAGAGCCTCGGACCTACGGAATTCCGCTGTACAGGCAATGTAGCACTTCAGTGCTCTGCGTACGTCGAGGCTCTGCCATTGTCGCTCCCTATCGTTAGACGGATTGGGGCAAAAATCCGGTAGTACTATTTCCTGCGACCTATGGAATAGGGAATTTACCTTCGGGATGAAGGTGGGATCCAGGCGCAGGGTCACCCTATCCTGATGGAAGATGCACAAGTCTCCCCTGACTGAGAGCGCAGCCAATTCGGAGATGCGTCGTGCGGACATAATCGCCACTAGGAACACCACCTTGTGGGACAGGTCGAGCACGTCGCATGTCGCTAGGGGTTCGAAGGGCCGCTGCGTGAGGGCCTGGAGGACCCGTGGTAGCTCCCATGAGGGGTACCTGTGTACCGTAGGTGGTCTGGCGTTGGAGGCTCCTTTTAAGAAGGACCTAATACGGGGATGGCGACTCAGGGTCTCTGCAGATTCGCATGTGAGCACCGTTGCCAGGGCTGCCACCTGTCTGCGGAGTGTGTTTGGGGCCAAACCCCTTTCGAGTCCGGCTAGTAAGTAGTCCAGTATATGGGCAATTGTGAGTTCCCCAAGCGGCAGCCGCCGTCTGGAGCACCACAATTGGAAGTTTTTCCACGAGGCATCGTAGATGCGGTTGGTGGAAGGACGGCGGGAGGCCTGTATTATTGCTATGACCCCCGGGGAACAGCGTTCCTCCGTCAGGATCGAGCGCTCAAGTGCCAGGCGGCTAACTGGAGCCACTGAGGATCTGGGTGGTGAATGCCTCCCTGACTGAGCACCACCCGTTCCGGGGGAATTTTCCAGGGTTCCGCCAGGGAGAGACTCATCAGGTCGGCGAACCATGGTCTCCTTGGCCAATGGGGGGCCACTAGGAGTACCACTGCTCGTTCCCTGATGATCTTGCGTATCACTGCTGGGAGGAGGGGCAGGGGGGGAAGGCGTAAAGGAGGCCCTGTGGCCACGGACTCCAGAGGGCGTCCGTCTGTTCCGCCCTCCTGTCTTGAAAGCGGGAGAAGAATCGGGGCAGCTGGGTGTTGTGTGAGGAGGCAAAGAGGTCCACCTGTGGCAATCCGAATCGGTGGCAGATCTCTTTGAAGATCCTCGGGTGAAGTCGCCACTCTGAGTGGTCCACTATGGTTCTGCTCAGGAAGTCGGCCTGAGTGTTCGCTTCCCCTGATATGTGATCGGCCCTGATGGAAGCTAGGTTGTGTTCTGCCCAGGTTCCTAGGAGGAGAGCCTCTGCCATGAGGTTTCGGGACCGAGTGCCCCCCTGACGGTTTATATGAGCCTTGGCTGTCACGTTGTCGGTGAGGACCAGGACGTGTTGTCGTGCCACTCGGTCCTGGAAGTGACGGAGGGCAAGGTGGATGGCCCGTAATTCGAGCCAATTGATGCTGTGGCAGAGGTCCGCCCTGGACCACCAGCCCTGTGCCCACTGTGACTGTATGTGCGCTCCCCAGCCGAAGAGACTGGCATCCGTGGTGAGTACTATGCGGTCCGGCTCCCTGAAGCCTGACCCCTTGTTTATGGCTGGTGATAGCCACCACCTGAGGGACTGTAGTGCCTTTGGCGGGAGGCGAACTCTCTGTCGTGAGGCGCTGAGATTTTGCTTCTGGAAGGGCAACAGGAACCATTGGAGTTCCCTGGAGTGGAGCCTGGCCCAAGGGACTATTGCAATGGCCGAAATCATCTTTCCTACCAACTGGGATAGGGTGGCCAATGCTACTGATCGACTCCTGCGAATATGGAGGATCAAGCTTCTTATGCTTTCCCGGCGCTCCTGGGATAGGTAGACCCGGCACTCTATGGTGTCTATTATGGTGCCGAGATGGAGTAACCTTGTTGATGGGATTAGGTGACTCTTGGGAAAATTTACGGAGAACCCATGGCTTTGGAGTAGTCCTACCACCGTCTGCAGGTCCGACTCGGCGGCCTGGGCGGACGCGGACTGGATTAGAATGTCGTCCAGGTAGCACTGGACTCTGATTGGTACCATCCGTAGGCTGGCTGCTAGGGCTGCCAGGATCTTGGTGAAGACCCTTGGGGCGGAGGACAGGCCGAATGGCCTGTACTGAAAGTGGCGCCCCCTGTAAGCGAACCGTAGAAACCATCGGTGGGCCAGAGAGATTGGGATATGGAGGTACGCCTTCGTGAGATCGACAGATGTCAGGAGGTCTCCCTTTCTGATGCTTCCCAAGATTGATCGGAGCGTTTGCATCTTGAATTTGTGGTATGCCAAGTGGTAATTTAGCCCCTTGAGGTCTAGGATGGCTCTCCATCCCCCTGACGTCTTCGGGACTACGAAGAGGATGGAGTAGAATCCCTGACCTCTCTGGTCCAGCGGAACCGGTTCCACGGCCCGTATGCGAAGTAAATGGTTTACTGCCTCGTCCATCAACCTCCTTCTTATTCGGTTGCGGGGATTTGGACAGGGGAGGAAC
The DNA here is from genome assembly GCA_034064705.1 of Bothrops alternatus. NCBI lineage: Eukaryota > Metazoa > Chordata > Lepidosauria > Squamata > Viperidae > Bothrops > Bothrops alternatus. The sequence continues at coordinate 41,605,227 of JARGCV010000023.1, read as the reverse complement.
CGATTTGGGGGAGTGGAGACGAATTCTAGGGAGAGGCCGTGGCGGATGGTGTTGAGTACCCATGCATCTGTGGTGGTGACCTCCTACTGGTGGGCAAATAGGGAGAGTCTGCCCCCGATGGGAGGTCCTGATGAGGTGTCATTTTTATCGCCGGAACGGCCTGTTGGCGCCTCGAAAGGGCCGTTTGCCCTGCGGCTGTTGTCTGGGTCTGGGGCTTTGCCTGTCTGCCTGTCTGTCCTGTCTATCCTGCCTGGCTGGGAAGGACTGGGATGCCTGGTACTGGTTGTACCTGGCCCCGGCCCGAAAGGGCTGCCGTCGTGGGTAAGCTCCGGAGCATCTGTCCATTCTCCTAAACACGTGTTTCAGGACCTTGCGTTTGTCCTTGTTTTCTGTTGTATAGGGGTTCAAGGCGTCCCCGAACAACTTTGCTTCTTGGTATGGTGCCGCTGCGAGTTTCCACTTGGACCTAGAGTCCGCCTGCCAGTGCTTCAGCCAGAGCAAACGCCTGCCAGTGATGTTGGAAGCCATAGCTCTGGATGAGAACCGAGCGGCCTGGAGAGTTGCGTCTGCTGCATACTCTGCGGCCGCCACCATCTTACTGAGATCCTGTTGTGTGCAGAGGTCCTCCACCGGGATCTTTTCCTGGAGCTCCTGGAGCCACCCGTGGGCGGCCCTGATGAAGAATGAAGCGGAGGTGGACGCTCTGATCGCCCAAGCGGTTGCTTGGTGCGTTCTGCGGAACGTGGCCTCGCCTTTGCGATCCTCACCTTTGAGGGCCTCAGCGAGGTCTCCTGAGAAGGTGGTGGACGACACTAGGGGCGCTAGGGGTTCGTCCACTGTGGGTACCTCCAGTGCCTCTTCCAATTTAGGAGCCACGCCGAACAGCTTTTTGTTGGTACTGCTCGGCGTGGGAAGGGAGGCCGGTGACTTCCACTGTGTCTTGATTGCTTTGAGGAACATGGCGGGACAGGGGATGTGATGCTTGGTCGTGACCGGTTCTACGAAGCTAGAATGCGCCTCTGCATCAGTCTCCTATGGGTCAGAGGCTGTTGTCGCTGGGGTTTCGGGCCCCAGGTGTGCAGTGGATGCGGCCTTGCGCAGCAAGGTCAGGAAGGAGGATGGGTTGAATAGCCCTTTGGAGGTGAAGGCCTCCGGTGGGTCCTCCTCCTCGTCAGACATCGGCACCCCCTGTTCCGCCATTTCCTCTTCTATGTACGATTCCTCCGAGGCTTGAGAAGCTGAGGGAGATGTGGGACTATCGTACGCCCTCGTCTCTCGGTGTGGACTGCGTTTGCGAGTCGTGGGTGCCTGTGTTCTGGCCTCTAGGGCGCGCTCCACCGCCTGGGCGATGAGTAGAGCCAGGCGGTCCTCATTTGGGAGGGTCGCCTGTTCGCTGCCCGTTGGCTGAAGGTCGTCTGTGGACAGTCCCAGGGGTGATTCCGGCACTAGTTTTGCTCTTTTCTGTGCCTTGGAGAACTCCCTTTCCAAGGCCTGGTGTCTCCTCTTGTCCTGTCTGTCTGCTCTCTTAGAGGTCATGGTGGCAGATCTAACATTAGATTTGGCTGCCGACCTGCTACTGCCTTCCAGACCAGGATGACCTGATGAGGATGGCGGGGCTCCTGAAGAAGGCGAGGTAGCCTCTTCCATTCTCCGATATCGCCGGGGTGCGAGCGGGCGGTCCCGGGTATCTAGGGAGAGTAACCCCCTGGGTTGTCAACAGGTGCACGAGAGGGGGCGCCTGGAACCCAGAGGCAGCCTGTGTGTGGGTAGGGGCAGCACACTGCCCGGGCGTCAGGAGGCCCACTACGGCTGTGCACGGATAAGAGAGACACACTGTGGGGGGCGCCTGTAATCCAGTAATCCGGCTGGAAAAAAGCAGTGGATGAAAAGCAGGCCCACTGTGGGGGGGTGCCTGCGATCCACTGGGATTGCTCGGGTACCACAGGCACACTGGTGGGGGTGCCTGGACTCCGAGTGGAGCCAAGTCCGAAGGGCCCATGGCCGAGGAGCTAGTAATCAGGCAATGGGAGACACCAAGCTTGGAAAGGAAGTTTGGGGTGTATGTGCTGGTTAGCCTGGGGCCCCCTAGGCTGGCCTGGTTGCAGGCTCAGTCGGCCTGGTGTCCTGCCCTGGGGGTGGGGGTGGGCCTAATGGCGGCCCTGTGGCCTCCACCTCCTCCCCCTTCCCTGGGGCAGTTGCTGCGGCAGGGTCTCTAGCCCTGCCGGCCTTCAATTTTGGGCGCTGCGCTCGGTCGCTGAACAGCTGCCCGGGGCTGGCCCCCTTTGATTCCCCGCCAGGCTGTTTGCTTTACTTGGCGGGGCATTGCTGCCTCGATCAGCTGTTCGGCGCTGCCACTCCGAGCCGGCTTTGTTTCCCGCCAGCCTATTCAATTTTTCCCCCGCGCGTGGCGCTGTGGGGCCAATCAGCTGGTCGGCGCCGGCTTTGTTCCCGGAGGCCACGTGGATAATGGCCGCCGGCGCTCCGGCGCCGATCAGCTGGTCCGCGGCGGCTTCCCCCTAAATGCTCGGGCCGCGAGGTCGCCGAACAGCTGGTCGATGCGCAACGGCTGCGCCGGCTTCCTGGTGGAGACAGCCGCGCCGGCTTTTTTTTTATTCCCTCGCGCGGCCGCCGAACAGCCGGTCGGGCGCGCAAATGGCCGCTCGGCTCTCCGGCGCTGATCAGCTGGTCGGCGCCGGCCCTGCCTGCAAGCTCGGCCCGCGTGTTCCCTTGCGCGGCCGCCGAGCAGCCAGTGAGTGCGCCAACGGCCGCTGGGCTCTCCGGCGCCGACCTGCCTGCAAGTTCAGCCCACGCGGTGCCCGGGGCGCCGATCAGCTGATCGGCGCCGAAGTTAGCCCCCCCGCGATCCTTATACGGAGGGGGGAAACGCGAACGGCGAAGGGTGAGGGGACCCCCCTCCCCTTCGCCCCCCCTTCCGCCCTTCCCCGTGCCAACCGAAGGGTACTTACGTTTGTTGTTCCCTTCAGCCGGCTCCCTGCTGGAAGAAGGAGGGAGGAAGAGAGGAAGAGGGGAAAAAATCCCTAATGGGTAAGAAAGTTAGTGGGGAGGCTAGGAGAGCACGCTCCCAGCCTCTGCTTAATCCTAGTTATTTCCAACTAAGCTCTTCTAAACTAAAAAGAATCCACCAATAAGTGAAAACTTGTATCTGCCTAGGAGCCACGCTTCATGTCCTTCCTGGGCGAAATCAAGTCAAATCTGGGGATAAGGTCCAGGAAGGGGCGTGGCAACTTTGGATGACTTGATTTGATAGGGCAGGAATACAGTCATAACCCATTGGTGGATTCTCCATCTCCCAGTGCTGGAGAAGTCAAGACTTTTTTTTCTTTTCCCCCTCTATTACACACTTCTCTGCTGGATGTGGCTAATAACACGAAATAAGGTCACTGGCCAATTTCCCTTATTGATACAATAAGGGAAAAATACTGTAGACTCACGCTTATACACACACACACACACACACACACACACAATATGTGTGAGTATATGTATAATATATGTATATATTAAGTATGTAGATTATAATGTTAAAATCTAAGGTACGGTAAGACAATAGAAAGCAAAAAGTGCAAGGAAAAAGGAAGAAAAAAGAAAAAAGGAAGAATATAATAAAGAGAAAAGGAAGAAATAAAAAAGTGATTTCCAACACTTATCACAGGAATATAAACAAATTTGATGACTCTTCACCCCCTCTAAGCTTTGTTTGTTTTTTCATCCTATATTCCATCTCTTATATAAACATCCATAAAGCATCATTTTTTCAGTCAGTCAGCAGAGAGTCAATAAAGGATAACCAGAAGTAACAACGTATCTTGTTCTAATTTTGATCAAATAAACTTACTTTATTTTCCTTCTTTTACTTAAAACATATATTATTCTTTAGTCCATTTCTATATTGTCATAGGATTTTATTTTTCATTTCTTTGTCCTTTTTTGTAAATCTAATAGGATTTTTTTTTCCAGTTCAGTCTTTTGGTTTTAAATTTTAAAACCTCAGCCACTGTTGGGTTTTGTTTGGTTTTTTTTCTTCTTCTTCTGGTAGATCAACTGAAACATCCTTTTCTAAATAATTCTCTTGGCTATCAATTATAAATCCACTTTTGATACCAACTCCATCTTGTCAGATGAAATTTGTTCCACATCTGACTTTTTAGTAATATTTTTTGGGCCTATCCAAAGTCTATCAACAGAAGCCAACACCATATAACATTGTTGATATTCTGGCTACTGTTTCTTGATTCTATTCTTCAAAGTCTCCTTTAATATTTTTATTGATATTAACTTTTGCATCGTCCTACAGGCCTATATCTTTCCACAACCTTAATCCCTTCTAGTGTCCACTTTTTGAAATCATAAAATTGCTTATTCATGTTAATTCTTATAAAAATGCTATTTGTACTTTATAATTAATTCCATATTAATTCCATAATTAAGCCTTATTGTAAAAGTTTCAATATTCCAATTTTATCTGGACCCTTAGTTCATTAAAAAAATTGAGATCAAAATCTTATTTAGCTTTTTACTATTTCCAATTCTTTGAATTCTTAGGCTTATGATTAAAATTTTCTTTCATTCAGGATTGAAGATAGACTCATTGGGTGTTTTCAAACTTGTTCTGAATATCTCTAATAGCTTAGAAGCAGTTAATGAGCAACTTCTGAAAGTTACTGGAGTGTGAGGCTTGCAAATGTCCTTTAAAAATCTGTGCCTAGCTACAAGCAAGATGGCTAATCCTGTTGTCCTGCAGGATTAGCTGCTGATCCTCCGCATGAGAATGTGGATAATTTCCCATCCACATTCAGAGAGTTTCCAAGGAACCAGTCTACTTATCAGTTCCTTGGCCTTTGCTAGAGTCATCTTCAGTTCACTATACCTCTCCCAGAAGCCACTCAGATTCACTTTACATCTTCTTCCACTTTCAGATATCTCTTTATTGGTACCTTGATATTCAACTGCTTCAAAACCCGTCCAATTTGGTATTCAACATATTTTGAATATGTTTGTTTGGTTCTTGACACACTGTAACAGGAAGAGGGGGATGGCCATGGAGAACAGATACGAAGACGGCCATGTTGGAAAGGTCACTGCAAAAGGAAGCAGAGGACAGGCGCAGAGGGCAGACAGGAAGTTGGCCGTGTTGGGAAGGTTGCTGAAATAGGAAAAGGGAAATGGCAGTGGAGATCAGACAGAAAGTCCTTCTGGACCAAAACAAATGGTCATATGGGAGGTTACATAATTTGTTTGGTACTTGTCATTTTTAGTATTTGTTGCACTTCCTCGAACCAATTAATGATGAGTACTGAGATACCACTGTACTTCATTTCCCAAAGGACCTCAGTTCACCTATGAACCAATTTGGATGAACTCAGAGACAGACACTCAAGACAATCTTTTGAAGCAAGTACAAACAGCCTACTAGGCCAATGGAAAAATTCCAAACGCCTGATGGAAATCAGTCAGATTTATAAGGTGCCTGGAACAGACAACTGTAACTGGGTCATTTGCCAATCATGTATCCTCAGCATAGAAGTCCTTGGATGATTTTAGGATCAACTGCAGCCTATACTACCCCATAGAGTTGTTCCGAGTGAGAATAAACTAAAGTGAAAGCCACACAGAAATTAGTCTAAGCTCTTGGAGAAAAGGTGATATATAAATAAATTCAATTAAAAAATACCATAAAACTGAAATGACATAAAATAAGATTATAAAAGTTATACATATAAACTTATTCACCCACAGCATTGGAAGAAGAAATGGCTGATAGGTCATTTAACCTATTTTCAAAAGGCCTACTATATAGTATAAAGAATTTGCAGTTTTTATAACACATTTATATGTCTGTATTATTTCAGTAACAATCATTATCAAGATCTACCTTCCTAGTTTTAGCCAAAAGTAAAAAAGGAAGGCCCATCTCAAAAATTGGCAGTGCGGTACATCTTAAGGAAAATAATAATCATTTTTGAACCAGGGTCCTTCAAATGAGCTAACTTGCAGAATGCGTCCAAAATCTGGGACCCATAATACCTAAAGGGTGAAATTTGGGGAAATATGGTTGTTTCAGTGCCTTCTGACTATAGTTCCCAGAAACCCATAGGTTATGTGGCAAAAGGGAAGATGGGAGTGGCATATTCCCACACTCTGATCCCAGCAGCGAATCGGCTGGCAGCAATGCCCAATGAGTGAGCAGCAATTCACGCTTTGAAACTAAGGCTGAAATTTGAAATCTCTTAATGGTGTGAGTGGCAAGGGAAAGACAAGGAAGTGACTTGAATGCCTACTTATGGAATAGGACTGACTGGGGGCACCAGAAGTCAACAAGTGAACTCTCTTCCTCCCTGGAGACACACCAGGATGGAGAGCAGAGATACAGTTTTCCTTGCAGTCCATGGCTCCCTTTGTTCCCTTCTCACTCAGCAAAGTAGCAGACAGTTCTGTGGGTCAGTCATGTATGAGGAGTGATTTCTAGCACTCCCTATCAGTTCCCACAAGCACCGTCAATGGGGAAGCCAGCAGGAAGCTGGAAGTCACTCCCACTCCCCCTGCCTTTTTTCCTAATTGTGGTCATTTTATTTCTCTGTTTAAATAAGAAAATATCTCTGAAAGGGTGACCCAATGGGTCATGGGTTGTCCAGTTCTTCTCATACACTGACTTGATATACCTTCCTATATCCTGTTTGCTTAGCCAGGTTCCAGCTAAGTCCAAGAATCTTAAAAGGCTAAATAGAGAAAAACTCCATCAAAAACATATATTTACTTTATAGATATTGTTTTACAACTTTAAAACACTCTCAGCCCAAGCCTAATGTAACATCAAAAAAACATCATAACAAAATAGCTCCAGAGCAAACAAATTTATGAAGAATTTTGTCTTAAACTAGACTAGAGTGTCCTTTTAAAATATCTATTCCACAAATCTTGATTCAGATTGAAAGAGGGTTTTGAGGGTTTCATATCTTTCCTGCAACCGCTAATAAAATTTTTAAACAAGACATGAAAAAATCATCTATCATTAAGCAACTACTCTGAAAAACTTGGTAAAAATGCTGTCTCAATTTTACACCATATAATTTTTATTTCTAGGGTAGCATTTTATTAGAATACAAATTGGAGGCTACCATCTTAGAAGTGCCATTCTCACATCTTTTATACAGGGAGGAAACACTCCTATGAAGATTAAGATCTGCTCAAGTCAAATATATAAAAAGAAATATTTGAATTTTTATTACTTATCCATCTGAATGTTCAAGGAAACTATTTAAACATCAGATACTTGAAATGCAGAATGAATCCATGCCTGATTGCTCAAAAGTTCCTAATATACTACCTTTTCGTATTTAATATCCAGCAAATGTTTGAACTAAAGCTTCTATAATTTTCAGCCAACATGTCAGTAGCCATGTTTATTGGAAATTATAAGTTATGTAGTCCAATACATCAGAATGGTCCCAGGTTGAAGAGGATAGGTTCAACTTCTTTAATCCAGTGATAGGTCAATTATAAGTAGAACTGTCACTCAATAGAGCACATAGTTTATCCACAGACGTTTCCTCAGCATTCCTAAATAAAGATATAAAGAAACTCCAGTCTAATACCTGAAACCCAAGAGGGTCACTGATTGCAGTTAAAAGAGCAGAAGATAATTTCCTATATTTCTATTTTACCAGAACCTGAAAATTTCAGCATGACTTGGACCCACCTCTTAAAGACACTGTGGTTGGATAATATTACATGTAATTAGGTTAATCCATTTTAGGCATTAACAATATTTACAGTATAATAGAATTGGAAGGGACCTTGGAGGTCTTCTAATCCAAACTCTGCTCATGCAGGAAACCCTATACCATTCTGCACAAATGACTGTCTAATCTCTTATTTAAAACACTGTGATGGAACAGCCACATTTCACTGATTAATTCTATTCACTATCAGGAAATTTCTCCTTAGTCCTTAGAACTCTCTTTGATAAGTTTCCATCCATTGCTTCTTGTCCTACTCTCGGTGCTTTGGAGAATAAACCGCCCCGAGTCCTACGGGAAAGGGGCAGTATAGAAATTTAATAAAAGTAAAGTAAAGTAAAAGAATAGGTCAACCCTCTCCTCTCTGTGGCAATATTGGAAGCCTGCTATCATGTCAACCTTCGTCCTTCTTTTTGTTAGAGTAGACATACCCAATTCCTGCAATCTTTCATTGTTTGTTTTAGCCTCCAATCCCTTAATTATCTTTGTTGCTCTCCTCTGCACTCTCTTCTAGAGTCTCAACATCATTTTTGTATTATAGTGACCAAAATTGGATGAAATATTCCAATTGGATCTTACCAAGGCAGTATAAAGCAGAACTAAAACTTCACCCGATCTTGATACTATTCCGCTATTGATGCAGCCAAGGACTGCATTGGCTTTTTTGGTGGCTGCAGCACACTATTGGCTCATACTTAGAGCTCTCTCACAGTTACTGCTGTGAGTAATACCTATTCTATACCTGTGCTTTTGGTTTTTCTTGCCTAATGTTACTTTTGTCACCACTGAATTGCATTTTGTTGGATAAGGCCCAGTGTTCAAGTTTGTCAAGAACCTTCTGGATCTTGGGCCAATCTTCTAAAGTGTTGGCTGTTTCCCCTGTCAGCTTGCAAATTCAATCAATCCCCTTTTATCCCCTCATCTACGGTAAATAGCAATAGCAATAGCAATAGCACTTAGACTTATATACCACTTCACAGTGCTTTACAGCAGTCTCTAAGCGTTTTACAGAATCAGCATATTGCCCCAACAATCTGGGTCCTCATTTTACCAACATCGGAAGGATGGAAGGCTGAGTCAACCTTGAGCCACTCAGAATTGAACTCCTGCAGTACTGCATTCTAACCGCTGTACCACCATGGCTCTTCATAAATCATTTATGAAGATATTGAAGAGTACTAAGCAAAGACAGAACTCTTGGGGTATGCCACTGCATGCTTTCATTTATATAGGTAGTTCTATTGAGGTTGAGGATAGTTGGTCAGACAGTTATAAATCCATCTGATGGTAATGCTATCCCACATTTTTCTATCTTACTAAGATATAGGCTGTGGTCTACTTTGTCAAATACATTACTGAAGTCCAAGTATACAATGGCCACAGCATTTTGCTAGTCTACTAATTTACTCTCCCTGTCAAAGAATGCAATATGGTTTGTCCGGCAGGATCAAATATTTTTCAATGGTAATGATAACATAAATGAAGCAGTATTCTAAATTTGTCATTCCTAATGCTGACTGTTAAGATTGTCAATAAGTTTACATGATTTACCAATATCCTTTCAGTTGTATCCACCAGAATGCTAATATCTTCATGATATTAGATATTTTTATGATTCTTTTTTTATACTGAAAAAATGTACTGTATCACAGTCCAGATTTGGAAAATTAGAATAGCCCTCGAAAATCCTTTTACAAATGAGATGGGGGTGTACAAAATATGCCGAGATATAGAGATAATCATTCACCTTACTGATAACTCTGTTAGCATGATGCAATGATGGACAGAACAGTAGGTTTTCTTCTAATCTAGATGACTTCAAATTTGTGTAAATACTTTGTTTCCTGGCTTTAACATAAGCTCAAGCACATTTGGTCCACAGCTTAAGATCTACAATACTCTGACATCAAATGATGTCACGAGATTCAACATGAAAAGATTCAACATTTTCTCATAACCTAAAACACACTGTTGATTCCACTGAAACTGATTCACATATTAGCTAGTCATTCAGTTGTACTGTACATTCAGCTGTACTGTAAAGAGGAATCCATCAACATTTATGGATAGGCAAACAAGATGAATAATAAGACAGTAAAAATCCTTAGGCTCTTAATGTCCAGCAGCAATGAAGATTTTTTTGCTTTTCCAGATGTTGGCCACTGCCAACTTCCCTCACCACTGCTATGCTGGCTGATGGAAATTATACTTAGTAACATCTGGAGGGCTTCCCACACCTATAGTACAGAATGAAAACCGAAAAAAGCACATTTCCATGCAATTGCTCATGCAATACAAAAATGAAACCATGTTTCAGGAATTCTAAGTGACAATACAGTAACTGTATTCTCAAATAACTATGTGCATAATTGTGGTATAGACTTATGGAAGCAAGTGTGTGAAACTTTCACCTTTGGAAACTACAAAAAGGACCTTTCACTAAGGGCCTCTCCTAAGGCCACATTTGCACGTGCGATAACTAAATGGAACTTTAGTTATGGGTATACTGCGGTATGGCTTTTTTAAGAGTCTTAAACTCTTAGAAGCTTAAAACTTGTAAAATCCAATGCACTAAGAAGATCTACATTCTACAAAGTATTTTTTTTTTTTAAAAAGCAGCTTTCAACTTTACAATGCACATTTCACTGGAATAAAGACATCACGAGGGCAGAGAAAACATCATCTTTGGGCACAACTTTCCCCCTTCCCTTCATTCCTGCAGCACTTTCTCAGAAAACCTTCATACAAGAAACTTCAAAATCCTCACCTTACTAATCATATTTAAATATCCACACTTTTTTTCCCAGATGTTATAAATCAAAGGACTCGTCCCCTCCCCTCAAATCCTTCTGCCCAGGCTGGCTGGGGATGCTTCGAAGTTTAGTCCAAATCCAGGCAAAAGACATCAGGCTGGAAAAGGCCAGGCTAAGATTTCGCCATGCAAGGAACAGTAACAGATGCTACCTTGTCACAGCATTTGCAGGAGATGGATGGCTAGCCGAGATTTGACTGCCAGGGAACAAAGAGTAAAAGATACCCTTCCACAAACCAGTGGAGAGTGGGAGGGTGGCTGGCTGAAAGTTGAAGGACAGAAGTCACTCTGCACTGCTTGGGAAGTCAGCCATGGAGCAGGAAAATTAAACTGTATACTTTTTTTTTTTTAATCAAAACCACAAATAGTAATCTAGGGAAATGAACAGAGATTTGGTCTAGTTAGTTTCTTTCCAAACTCACTTTATTTCCCTCCTTCTGCAGGCAAAACTTACAACTTAAGCTCTATTTAAAGTTATTCTTCAGAAAAAAGAAGACTCATGAACGTCCCAGAAACTGTTCGTTAACTGACCTACATGAGAAAATAATAATAATAATAATAATAATAATAATAATAATAATAATAATAATAATAATAATAATAATAATAATAAATCGAAGCATAGCCGCTAAAAGCACCCGAAGACAAGATTACAAACTGGAGACCCGCTTACAAAGGCAAGTAGGTTCTCGCACGCTAGGCTCAGAAACTTTTCGCCCAGGCCGCCACCCCCACTCCAAACTGTTGCATCTCCCGCTTACCTGTTCACATGTCTTGGGGGATCAACCAAAAGCGGCTCCTTTCCCCCAAAGAATCCAGATCACGAGCCTCTTTTCTTTTCTCGCTCCCCCTCTCCCAGGGAGGGGGGGGAAAAGGCAATTTGGGGGAGGAGGAAAAAATCCCGAAGAAAATCTAGCCACGACGGATGGACCAGGCGTCTGTCTTAACCACAAGAATCCAATCAGGAGGGGAAGAAAGTTTCAGGCGAGAGAGGTCCGTTCGTTGCAAAAAAGTTAATCGGGGGAGGGGAGGGGGCGGGCTGGGAGGAAAGAGAAGCGGGATACTGGTTGGGTGGGGGAGCGGCAAAAGGGGGGGAGAGAGAGAAACGGCTCCGCCTTTGGTTCCCTCTCCTAAAGCACAGGGGCGCTAGAGAAAGTTTGAAGTTGGGTAAGGAAGCGCAAAATTCAGGAAGGAGAGCGGGGAGGCGGGGGAACGGGAGAACCGGGAGCATGGGGGGGGGCGATTACTGTCTCGCTACTAAAACGAGGGCCGGGCGCTGCGGAGGTGGCCACTGCGCTGGGGCGAGCGTGCCTGTCCTGCTCTCTTTCTGTTCCAAGCGGTGCGGAGACGACGACGACGACGACGACTTCGGAGTCACAGCCTAGGAATGCTAAGAATGCGGGGCGGCCGCCGGCAATGGAAGGCAGGAAACGTCGGGGCTTTGAGTTGAGATCTCGCTCCTTTCCTCCCCCCCCCTCGCGCTTTACACACACACACACAGAGTTCCCCTCCCCCTTGTACAGGAATGAAAAGCCCCCGAAGGAAGCCCGGCCTCTTCACCACGCCGATCCGCTGAGGAGGCTCTTTCAAGCGGGAGACGGGCAGAGCAGATACCGAAGGAGAGTCCTCAGACGGCGCCGTCTTTTTCTTCCCCTCTAGCTGCTGGCTCTGAGCCCCGCTCGTGGGTCTGCCTGGCGCAGCGGCTTTGCGCGAAGCGCGTCGGGGTCGCTTCAGATTTACACGTGTCGTTCTCGGGGGAGCCAGGGGAGGGCAAGAGCCTCTGCGGGCAGGGAGGGCGGCGCGGCGAGAAAGGGACGTTTGGGGTCTCTCGCCAAGGGGGTGTATAAACCGAGGAACCCCGAAAATCCGTTTGAGTAGAAAAGGAGGCGCTTTGGCCGAGGGTGGGTGGGTGAGAAGTGAGGTTGGAAAAGCAGGCCGGCCGAAGGAACAGAGCGAAGTTTGGGAAGGGCGGAGTTTAAGGAAGCCTTGCGAGCCCAGCGGCCGATCTGGACTTGGCGAGTTGCCCTCTTACCGCCCCGCTGGGAGGTAACACTACATAACGTTGTCCGAAGATCTCGGACGCGTGTTTTGTAGCCAGACGTGCCCGTGGTTCGAATTTCGGCCAGTTCTTTTGGGAACTGAACGTACATGTGAGCATCTGCGTGGTTCAAACCATAGGAGTTGGCGGTTTGGAGGGAGATAACTACGGTAGCAAATGTCTCCTAAAACGATTTCTCTCGAAGTTGCTTGAACTGTTAATGCTTCTGTAATTGTCAATTTCTGCAATAGGTTACTGCCTGTTTTTTATGTTTTCTTTCATTTGATCGAAAGCTGGGGTAAGTCTGATTTAAATAAAATAGAGCAAGAATTTACGCATTATATTGTTTTTATGAAAATGTGGTTTCCTGTCCCGCATCACCAAGCTTTTCCAGGTGTTCAAGAAAACGAAAAACAAAGGCAACATGTTTGGATCATAAGACATACAGTAATGGATGGGATTCATTTGTATTTCCAGCAATGCAACCCTGCCCTCCCCCCATATTTCAATTTTGTCTTCCTGATAATGATTCCTTAGGTAAGCCAGCACAGGCCTTTATCTTAACAAATATTAGAAACTGCCCAAAAGCCATTAATAAACAACCCAACCAATGAATCCCTAAGATCACCCCTACCCACACAGACAGGCAAGACAGCAAACAGCACCCCTTACTGATGATGTTACCTAGTTAATGAAACTTCTACAAGCAAGCTCAGAGAGGACACAGGACCCCTCATTTCAACCCTGAGCTACAAATATTCTAATACTTACACACTTAGGTTCTCTCTTTGGCATTATCAACTTTTGATATGTTTGGTTTAAATAAAAATGCTTGGTTTTCTGTTTACAAGTAATTCCATTCAAAGCACAAATGGTTATTTATTCAACGTCTATAGCCACCCATCTCAATCAATGACTGGGCTGCTTACAAGTCATAAGTTACCAATTTATGAGTACCACTTCCTGTTCTTGCCAACAAAAATATTCCTAAATTGTGGGCAAGACTTTCTAAAAACAAATGGGAGAAATTTAATACATGAGTCTGAATTTGTATCCAACTAGGGAGAGCTGGATACAGCAGCAGCGATTGTGGGATGATGCGTAACAAGATTACCCAGATTTCACCATTGAAAAGAATCTTAATATTCCTAGTTTATTGAACTGCCTGCTATCAAGTTATCCACTCTTCATTTAATTCAGGGCTGTACTTAGTTTGCTATATTTATTTACAATAATTATTCCAATCATTTAAAACTTAACCCCAGTGGTATTGGTTGTTAATACCGGTAGTACATACCTGTATAATGTACTCAAAACTCAAAAAGAGCTGTGGATACTGGTACTGAATCCATGCATGCACTTACTTTGTTTGTATCTCCATTGAAGAGGTGCCTATACCAAAGCCAGTATAGTGTAGTGATTAAGACGTACTATAAGCAGGGTGAATCAGATTCTAGCTCCCCTCAGCCGTAATACAGTAGAAGCCTAATGGGTGATTTTGGATCATTCACTTTGCATATCTGCATCACTGGATTGTTGTGGGGAAAGTAGGAGCCATCTTGAACTCCTGAAAATGCAATACATAAATATAATAAGATATATCTTCTGGCTATACAGATTTTACAATAAGTCTATTTAGGACAATCGTATTTAATTTTAGATGAGTACATTTGCAGCTTAGTAAGTCTGAAAAAGGAGTTGAAGGACAAAAGTTCAGCATCACAATGGAATCAAGGTTATAAATCACACTTGCAACTGAACTGCATTGAAAAAAAAGTCACCAAGCTAATAGAGGTAAGAGGAGTCAAATCAAGGACCACCCAGGGCTAAATTGTTCCTGGAAGACATGGAACCTGTGCTAATCTTTGGATATTTATCGTGCATGTCTTTACCTGCTCTGGTCAACAAAGGAAGTTTTGTAACTTTTAAGTTGCAAAAAGATAACATTTTTTTTCTTTAAAAAAAAATGTGGCAGTACTGATGGAGCAAGGCCAGGCCTTCCTTCATTTGTTTTGGAGGATTAAAAAGTTTACCAGATCTTTCAGGCTTACCTGAACTTTAACATACCACTTGCATAAAAATAATGCTGTAATTTTTTAATTTGAACAATAGGAACTTGGTATAATTGGGGGATTAGCAGGGCAGTTTCAGGATTTCAGAGTAATGGGGGGGTGGAGAAGCTGCCTACACAGGACACAGATCACCTACAAACTTTGACAAAATAGCCAATACGCTAAATCCAGTTTAAATCCAAAAACCCTAAATCCGCAGTCTGGGATCTACAAGGGACTTACTGATCCCCAGTCAGTGTCCTTCAGTAAGCAGCCTATTACCGGTAAGCCTCTTGAGCTCTATAGGTGATGCTAACAAGGACCATTGGCCAATCTTTTAAAATGTTCATTGGATTATAGTAATATGAAATAATAAGCCTGACTCACAGGATTATTCAAAATGAATCCAGTGCATGTGGAAGGCTTTGAATATTTGAACGCATTAACTATTATTGCCTCCCCCAAAGATGATCATGTCCCCAAAATGGGTACCGTGCCTGGGATATACAGCATTTGCCTGGACACTGACTACAAGTGAAATTCTACTCCAAAATTGCTTTTGAATGTTGAGCACTCTCCTGTGAATACATAATACTAGAAGGAAGCACCTTTCAGTTCCTGGTAGGGAGAAACCTTCATGTTTAAACTGGCCCATAGTGCTTGCCTTTAGGACATTCAGTTCTGGAAGCTCTCCAATGAACCTAAGAAATTATATACACTTAAAGCAACAGTTAACAAAAAAAAAAAGGAATTTGCATTGGAAATCTGAATGCACATGGAATGGGCTGAAACATTTGAAAAAGCTGCTAGAGTAACATCCATCTGATTATCTTATTTGCATACTGTGCAACATACTGCCCCAGGGCCCGTTGCATGTCACACCTTGAGTTGGAAAGAGGACGGAAAAGACACATTCCAGAGGTGGGCTGAAGCTCCTGCAAGAAGCTCAGATAAGACCTGGATGAGCAGGTCTGAGCATCTATGTAGTAATGCAATGATTTTTCAAAATGCAACGTTTTAGATGTGTGCACCCACATTCTTCTGGTTTAAATCAGTTGCAGAAAATAAGATGACTTAAAAATCAAATATGTTAAAAAAAATCAAATATGTTAGACAAAGGCATATAGTAGTCTTCACAGTGCCCTAAAATTTTATTGTTTATATCGGTATATGGCATTTAAAAATATTTGTGTATGGGTATATACATTTATATGCATGCTCTTAAGCCTACCTTTTTGCACATGTCTTTTAATCCTGGTAATCTAACTTGATAAAAAAAATGATTGTTCATGCACCTTGGTTAGATTGTCATAACAGTGTGAGTGAAAGACATTAGGATACCTGTTTTTATTTTTTGTGTTTTGAGGGGAACTTGTGAAAGCAAGGAAGAGTAACAATCTTTAAAATTTCCTGGCATCTTTCAGAGATGCCCACATTTTTCTAAAACGATGGTATGCTTCTCTTTTTGCAAATTGTAGTTAGATAAATGATACATATTTACATATTGTTCCTGAGGCGAAGATAAGAAATCATTGTGTTGCAAAAGCTGACCCTAGGGGGGGAAAACTGAAGAGTTACAGTTGCAGCCAAACCAGAAGACTTGTGGTAGACATTGAATAACATGAGACATTACACTGCCTTTTGATAATTCTACTAAATTCAAAATAATAAAAATGATTTTTAATTGAAATTGAAAATTGAAAGAATATAATCTTGTAATGTTCAATTCAAGAATAGATTTCCAGTTCTTTTTATGCATTAATCCTACAGGGGTACAGAATGAAATGTTTAAAGTAAGAAATTAAGAGCTCTTTCAGAAATGCACCATCTTATGAGGCAAGCTGATTGGCATTCAAGAGATTCAAAAATACTTGAATCCTGGGAAGTAACACAGAACCCTTTTTCATGCAAAGAGAAATCAGCCAGCCGGAAAGAGTCCTACTTTCTCATTCCCAAAATACACTATAACGTGCCTGTGATTTACAGCAATCTTTCTTAATTTGTTGCCCTTAAAGTGTATTGTATTAATCATCTTACAGCACTCTCACCCGCGGAGATGATGGGAACTCTAGTCTAACCCATCCGGGGAATGAATTTGGAAAAACTGTTTCAACATATTTCAACCCAGCTCCATTTGTCAGGTCAAATACAACACATACGTTCTACAAAGTGCTATGATTTCCCTCTCTTGTTTGCCACTCCTTGATTGCAAGAAAAGTAGGTGATTGACTTTTCTACTGAATCTGCAAACCACAACACATTGACAAGCCACCTTTGAGGTTCAAGTAGCTCACTGAAAAGGCTTCTGATCTTGCTAGTTGTTGTTCATTGGCATTTTCTAAATGCTTGAGAATAATCACAATAGCCTTTTCAAAATTAACCTGCTATTCTCCTGCTGTGACAGATTTCAGCTCCCATACTTTCCAGTCATCTTGACTGAGAAATATTAGGCTGGTAAAAAGCACCGAGTTTCCAACCAGAATAAATGCAGGCTTTTTCACATTGACTTTCTAGCCAGAATATTCTATAGGTATCTGAATGAGCCAGTTCTCACTTTGTATTTTCTGTGCATATAACAATTCAGAGCCTAAAATACAATACACAAACATGTCAGATAAATGTTACATACCTCACAAAACGGGGGGGGGGGGAGAGAAACCCTTCATACCAAGTCTACATCTCTACTTTTCTCTGTATATTGTTTTAAAATGCTTTCAGTGTTTACTGTTTGTCACAACTACCTTTTGCAAACAGCATTGGAAAGAAGGTGCTGCTGCTACTAGTTTTCAGAGAGAAGTGCTACATCTCAAGCTTTTACACAAGAGTTAACAGGCTAGATTGCTTAAATATTGAATTATAACATCTATCCCATTGCTTCATATTGTGACTTTATTATGGTTTTATCATAATTTAATATGTTATGTCCTACATTGTATTGTCCACATACCTTACATACATACATATATGCATGCATACATATTTGCTGATGCTTTATTTAAATTAAATTTGTATCAGTGATTGCATGACCTTTATATGTCATACAGAATGCAATACACATAACAAAAACAGTGCTATTAAGCAGGAGCAAGGAAAAACAAGCCAATGACTTTTTTCCCTAACTGGGAAAGGACAGTTTCAATAAATACTTGTCTTAAAGACCTACCCAAAGGGACAAAGCAGAAGAGAAGTGCAAGAAAGCTCTGCCTATTGTATACTGTATGCTAGATTAGCTCTGATGGGACATTAGGAAAACCCAGATAATAATCTAAATGTATGGGGGTGCACATGCCCCTTATCAATTGATGAAAACCTAGTTATTTAAATTAGTTATTAAAAATTATTTTAAAAAATATACAGGTTATACTTTAATATACTTTCACAACCTAAAAAAACAGATGCTGAACATTACAGCATATAGGAAGAACGTACTGTATGTCAGTTCATTGTATCAATGCCTTCTAAAAGTCACTTTATATTTTGTGGAGCTTACAATCATTAAGTCAAAAGTTTATTTGCCTAATGTGTCTGTGCACGCTAATCCTTACACTTGCCAGCTTTATCTCCCTCCACTCTTGTTTGGAAAAAGGAATTTGGATTATGCAATCCTGGAAAACAAACCTGTTGCCTTGATGCATGAGCTAACATGTTATAATACTTTATGGCTTGCAATTACTAAGGCAGATACTAAGCCAAATAGTTTTCTTGGAGGTTATCATCCATTCAGATAACATGTTGAAAAAGAAAATAGGATGAAGTGCAGCTTCTCAAATAGAAATATAGCAATTTTTATTTTTGTTTTTCAAATGTTCTATACTTTAATATTAATTCTGAATCAATATAATTTTTCTTATACCTCTGTGTGTGTGCACAAGTATCTAACTAACGACCGCATCATCATTTATTATTCTTGCCACAGCAAGCCTGCAGAATCCAGTATTTCAATAATTTGTAGGCATTGTCATTTAAGAGCTTGAAAACAAACAGCCTAATTTTCAGCTATGATCGAAAGCTTGAATTCCTATGATCTGAAGCATGTTATGTTCCACTTAATAATTTGAATATGACTCCAGTACGGGCAACAGAAAAAAGGATCAGTTCTGAGCTAGTTTTCCTCCATATATGCCAGCCTACAAGAAGGCTCCAGGTTGTGGAAGTTTGATCCCAGTGGTCTAAGGACTGTTTAATAATAATGTTCATATGCTAAATTAAATATTCAAAAAGTAAAAAACCCAAAGCATGGAGCAATTATATAATTCAGTAATGGTAAATTGTTTCACTAAAAAGATTTATTACATTCAGAGGTAAAGAATTAGCATTTTCTTCTAGTGGGCTTCAAATTTAAGGTATATTTACTGTTTAAACAGTAGTAGCATTTTCAAGGGCTACAGAAGGATGTAGAGTTCATAGCTATTATTCACTCCACTGAACCCAACTCTAGATCTTCAATTTAATTCAATTTTTGGAGGAACAAAAATACAGTAGAATACCACTGTATGGACAATCTCTTGACTATAAAGCAGTGTTTTTCAAACTTGGCAACATTAGGATGCATGGACTTCAACTCCCAAAGTTGCCAAGTTTGAAAAATATTGCTCTAAAGCAGGGGTGTCAAACTCACAACGTAATATGACGTGTTGCAACGTATTGCAACTTTTTTTCCATTGCCAGCAAAGGGGTGTGCGCAGTTTTGCCATGACCCATCCGGCCCACGGGCCGGCAGTTTAACACCTCTGCTCTAAAGTGAGATACTGATTTTGAGAGGGCATGCTGGGTCTCTAGTTCTTACTTCTTGCTAGTCTTGTGTAGCAACCATTTGAAGTTACAATAATGTAAAAAAAAAACAAATTTATGACCAATCCTCACATTTACAACAGTCACAGTGTCTTGCAGTCATGTGATTGCCATTTGCGTGTTTCCCAGCCTGCTTGTGACAAAGCAGAGCTAATGGAGAACATGGAAGAAAAATTGTTACCTGATGCTTTGCTTAACAACTGCAGTGACTTGCTTAATGACTGAATGGGAAGCAATATCTTTAATCTTTCACCTTCATATGATTTTTCATTGAGCAACCATAGTGCTTAGTGACAGAATTGCTGGTCGCAACTGTACTCAATAAGTAAGGGTAACCCTAATCATCTTTGTGATGTCATCTTCTCTGCACTTTTTTTTAAGAGTCTCAATTCTGGGCCAAATTGTTTAATCTATTTTTAATCATTTTACTTTTTGTATGTTGATGTTTTTAATTGGGCTGTACACCGCCCCGAGTCCTTCGGGAGGGGGGCGGTATAGAAATTGCTAAATAAATAAATAAATAAATAAATAAATAAATAAATAAATAAATAAATAAATCTTTTTATATCATAGCAACCAAAACTGGATGCAATATTTGAAGTGTGGCCTTACCAAGACATTATAAAGTGTATTAACACTTTACATGAAATTGATTCTATCCCTCTGTTAATGCAGCCTAGGACTGCGTTGGCTTTTTTGGTAGCTGCAGCACACTTTCGGCTCCTGGTTAAGTGATTGTCCACTAGGACTTCCAAGATCCCTCTCGCAGTTACTACTATTGAGCCAGGTACCACCTATTCAATACCTATACATTTGGTTTTTCTTGATTAAATGTAAGACCTTACTTTTTTCTCCACTGAATTTCATACGGGCCCAGTGTTCAAGCCTGACAAGATCCTTCTGTATCTTGAGCCTATCTTCTGGAGTGTTAGCTATTATTCCTGCCAGTTTGGTGTCAACTGCAAATTTGATGAGTTCCCTTTCTATCTAAATCACTGATGAAGGTACTGAAGAGCACTGGGACTAAGACAGAGTATGTACTAAGTATGTAAAACTGAGTCTGTTTTACTGAAATATACGGTATACCTTTTTTACTCACGTTCCCACAAAGAGAGTACATACTATCATCATGTCAGGTTAGTATTAATTGTGCACACCTAAAGGAACTGAGATATTATGATTAAATCATTGGAAGCTTTTGGCAAAATCTAAGGCATCTTCATGATCCATTCTTTTAATGGCATATATGGCTGTGGCATATATTAGCAGCAATATTAATCACAGCTGTGGCTAACTAAAACTATTACTTATTTACAAAATGTCTAACTTTCTTTTCACTTATAAACAATCCCAGAGTAGGCTTTAAAACTTAAGATTCTAGTTTAGTGGGGCGCTGGCTAAATTGTGACATGGTCAATATCAATGGATTGCTTAAACTTCATCACACAGGGCCCTTTCTAATTCTAGTTATATTAGGCGCAATCAGCAATCTCTAATTTTGTTGATTTCAACTCCCAGAATTCTTGGCAATGGCCAACTGGGAGTGAAAATCCACAAACCTAATGTACTTAAGTTGGTGATATTTGCTCTAAGAGGATTGAAACAGAAAAGCAATAGCACCTTTAATCATGTAACTGACTTGATTTGATGTAACTAATTATTGTAACTGTTTGGTTCTTTAATTCAATATTACAGTTTTATCAGTTAAGAAGGTAGAATTCTTATTTACATTCACACATTGATCATAACATTGTTTTCTTGCTAACTTCAAATTCTCAGTTTGTATTTGTTTGAAATACCTCATTTACAATTAAATTTTGTATCTACTTTAACCCATCATAAAAGAGTCCTCAGTCTTTTAACTATTACAAGCAGAGTATACCCCCCCCCTTACTGTTTGATTTTTTTTACAGTCTTTTGGTTCTTAAGATCATATTTGTGTCAGGTCAAGAATCAAATTGCCCTGGCCATCTCACTATGGTTGCTTCGTCCCAGCCAATGGTCCAGGCAGAGGCCATATTTTCAGGGGTTTGCATATACACGTATCCAAGTACACAGATCACATCTATATCTACTCATGCATACAAATGAAGTAGACAGCATGCACAATCATACCGGTAAGCAGCAGGGAAGAATATAAACCATTTCCTTCAGAGCAACTGTACAATAAATCACTAATCATCTTGCTAATGGCAGGAAGATTGGGAATAATGGATGCCCTGCCCTATTCCCTCTCTCTCATTCTCTCTCTCAACTGGCACAAAGAGAGGGACACATTCAGCTTTCAGGATACAGATCACCCCCTTTTTTCTGCCATATATAACAATATGTACTGTACATGCAAGTAATTCTTAATAAATACAATTTTCTATTCCTTGGGAACACAGTAGCCAATGAAATAAGTTTCAAGACAGAGATCACCTGCAGTACATTATAGGTAGATTTAATTATATCATCCGAGGAAAAGAAATCCAAATACATTTGGAAAGTTTTTGCTCCCCCCCCCCAAGGCACATATAACAGTATGGATTTTCCTGTGTAAAAGGGGATCACCTAGTGGCAAGAATAGAAAAGATACTCTGAGATTTCAAAAATTAAGATGAAATTTATCACTCTGATAATCAGTTACAGAATAATCAATATTTTTATAATTTGAACCACCAACTCCAAAATAACATACATCTACTCAGAGTACCTAAGGCCAATGTAATTATCTTGGCATCCAAGGAAGGAAAAGAAATACATGCATTCTTTCCAGCAATAAAAGTGCAATGATAACAAATCCAATAACTAGGAATTTATATCCCTTTCATGATACTGAAAGGTTCTCATTGTATTAAAGTTTTGAGTGTTGGCAAATCTCACTCAGGTATTGTCTGCAGTGATTTATGAGCTTATTTATTTGCAGTAGCTTTATATTGTTGAGTTTGTAAATACTCTACCATATATAGCCACATAAAATTATAACATCATAAAACAGCCCTCTACCCCACCTCAAGGACACGGTGGTATCAGTGACTATAACAAAAATTCTCAGAAGCTCTATAGAAGACTTTTCACTACCTCCAGAAAACTGTAAGGCAAGTTGCAGTCCAGATCTCCTGATAAACAACAAATAGTCTTTGACTTATGTCCATTTGTTCAGTGATTATTCAAAGTTACTTCAGCACTGAAAAAAATGGACATATGACCAATCCTCAAAGATCCATCCAAGGCAGCATCATACGGTTATGATTAAGCCACTACGGTGCCTAGCTAACAATTATGACACTATATGGAATTGTGATCACTTGATCATCATTTGTGACCTTCCCTGCTGATTTC
Source organism: Bothrops alternatus (assembly GCA_034064705.1). Classification (NCBI taxonomy): domain Eukaryota; kingdom Metazoa; phylum Chordata; class Lepidosauria; order Squamata; family Viperidae; genus Bothrops; species Bothrops alternatus. Next base: position 41,582,454 of record JARGCV010000023.1, on the reverse strand, counting down.
CAACAAGTAAAATCAATGGGGAAGCCAGCAGGGAAGATGGCTAGTCACTCCAGTAAGACACTTCTGCATGCAGCATCCCCATCTGCCCACAGCCTCCACCAATTCACATTGGGCTTGCCAGGGCTTGTCCAACTTCCCCCATAGCACCCTCCTCTCTTACCTGAGACTCCTGCCACTTCATACATAACCCCCACACCTTGAGGAGGTTATGATAGTAACCAGGGCTCCCAGGATTGCCATATATATCATGTCAAGTCGCAAAGGTGCTTTTTCAAAAGGCAACTGGACTTTCTTGTTTTTCTTTGAAGAGATTTCGCTTCTCATCAGCTTCTTCAGTTCTGACTGGACAGTGGGGAATGGAAGGATTTATATGTCTCCATAGAGATATCATGTCAAGCTTTATGTCTGCATTGCTTATGTCACTCCCAATTGCCATCATAACCCAAGGACTACCTGTAGTCTAGCTCCCCCTCCTTTGATCTCATTGGAGAAGAAGTATCAACATGTTCCTCAGGGCTAAATGGATTATATTGACTCTACCTAAATCAGTCAGTCCTGTAAATATCCAGTTTCCAAGGCATTCATAATTTACAACCACCACTTTTAATTACATTGGAAGTCTACTGGAAGCCAGTGGAATGTCCACAAAACTGGTGTTGTACATTGCTGGCAATGCTGTAGCTGGACTGCCTCATTTTGCCACTTGCATTTTAACCTAAACAAGTGCAAAGTTATGCACATCGGGGCAAAGAACCCCAATTATACTTACCAACTGATGGGGACCAAACTTTCTGAGGCAACCCAAGAAAGGGATCTTGGGGTTTTGGTGGACAGCTCGATGAAGATGTCAACCCAATGCGCAGCAGCAGTAAAAAAAGCAAATTCCATGCTTGGCATGATTAGGAAGGGAATCGAAAATAAGTCAGCAAGTGTTGTATTGCCTCTGTACAAATCGATGGTGAGACCACACTTGGAGTACTGTGTACAGTTCTGGTCACCGCACCTCAAGAAGGATATAATGGAACTTGAAAAGGTGCAAAAAAGGGCAACAAGAATGATCAAGGAAATGGAGCGCCTCCCTTATGAAACCAGATTGCAACGCCTTGGTCTCTTCAGCCTTGAAAGACGGCGTTTAAGGGGTGACTTGATCGAAGTGTATAAAATCATGCATGGGATAGAAAATGTGGATAGAGAAAAATTCTTTTCTCTATCACACAATACCAGGACAAGGGGGCACTCCCTAAAGCTTATAGCTAAGAAAGTGAGGACAAATAAAGGGAAATATTTCTTCACCCAGAGGGTCGTTGATTTATGGAATTCACTTCCTGAAGGGGTCGTGACAGCTGTCAGCCTTGACAGCTTCAACGCAGGGCTAGATAGATTCATGGATGCAAAGTGTATTGGTGGTTATTAAAACAGATGTCCATGTGCCGCCTCTATGTTGGTTGAGGCAGGCAGGATTCCCTTGAGTACCATTTGTTTGGGGGTCAAGGGAAAGGGAGGGTTTTGCCTTCTCTTTCTGCTCAAGATCCCCATGTACATTTGGTGGGCCACTGTGTGACACAGAATGCTGGACTTGATGGGCTTTGGCCTGATTCAGCATGGCTCTTCTTATGTTCTTATGTTCTTATATTTAATAATTGCAACTTCAGAAAAGCATTCAAAGAGAGTACATTGCAGTAGTTGATCCAAGAAACAATGTGGCATGGACGATCCAAGCTGATTTTGCGTGTAAAGCAACTGCACCAGTGCTGAGTTATGTAACCTCCTCATATAACTTACATGGGAAATGGCCATTGGACCTGGGCAGCAGACTTGAAGAAGCTAGGCCTCTTAAGGGCAAATTTACAGCAAATTATACTGTGAATTCATAATTTCTATGTGCCTTTGTACCTTTATCCCTGACCATAACAGTTGAAAACAGTCCCTTTTTGACTGAAGGTACTAAGACTTTGTGTCTCAAGTGGTTGCAGTGTTCTCCTAAGCAAGATATGGATATTCCAGAGTTGTGAATCGGTACTATATTCACACTCCTCTTTAGTCATGCAATTCTCTGGGTATCACCATTTCATGGAGAGTGAAAGAGAACTTGGAGCTTCCCAACTCCTATGTAGTACAGGAATCTCCTTGAAGGCATGACTGAGGACACAGAATAATGTGAGGGGGAAATCAGGGTGGTGGTGAATGAAGAACAATTTTGCCCTCTTAGATTTCTTAAAGGAAATTAAAAATATAACTAAAATAAAATTCTCTAGTCTAGACAATTTGACTGGTCTGAGTCCTTCATTTTCCACTGTTGGCACCTTCTCTCTCTTTCTAAAATCACTAATGTCAATGAACCTGTCCAAGGAGAATTGACAACTATAACAAGTCAACAAGTGTTGGTGCTTACCTGATTATATAGCATCAAGTTGTCAACTCTTAGGGACTACACAGACCATTTCCAGGATGAATCCATTTACTTCCAGTTTAGGTTGCAATGAGTGAGGATTTTCTGTAATTTCTATTACCGGTATCTAGTGGTCAATTGGATTTTGGCAGTTCAGATAAACCAGCTCTTAATTTATTTTTGTGGACTGCACAATGCTGGATTCCTCCCCCCCTCCCCCGCTGCTCTAAAATAAATACATTGGTGCAGATCTTTTATTTCCTCCACGTTGTTGAGTTGTGCCTTAGGCTATAATGAAGAAAAAGAAATCTGAGTAAGCTTGGTTTCTGTCTCCCGCTTCCCACTTCATTTCCGATAAATTTTGGGGGGGGTAATAATAATGGGAGCTAGAGGTTCCCCCAAACAGGCTCCTCTATACTACGGTAATAGTGTTGTCTCATTGCTATGCAAGTCATTCCATGCTCAAGTCATCCGATCAGACTTCAGTTGGGCTGCGGCGCGGCTTAACAACTTCTTCAAGTTTTCAAAGCTGCGTGCAGTACAAGTCTTATAGAGAAAAAGTTGCAAAAGCTACAACAGCGCCCCCAGCAACTCTTTTGCCTTTAGCCAATCATCTCTCGCTTTTCGAATTCCTAGCCAGTGAGATTTGAAAAACAAGCCAGACTGCGCTGTTCGGAGGATTTCTATTGGTTCAACCGAAGAACGCGAGGCAAGATTATTTTCAATTACTGACCAATCGTTCTCGGATGGCTTCGGCTTCCCGAAGACTCGAGGGAGAAAGTGGCAAGTTTGAATTCGTAGCGGCGCTCGAGGAAAATAAAGTGAAAAAGAGCTTGGAGCGTTGCTGGATTCTTCGTGGGAAAGGTGAGGAATGAACTGCATTTAGGTTAGAGTTGCTGTTTTCTCCGCACTGTCAAGTAAAGACTGGCGGGTGCGGATATTGACGTGGTAAGGAACTAACTAACTAACTTGGAGGAACGTTGTCCATGGGGTCGCGATGGGTCAGACACGACTTCGCAACTAACAACAAAAAGGAAATAAAAATCTATAAAGAAGACAAAATATGTGCCAGTCATTAGAGATAAGTCAATTCAAGAAACAGGCAGGGCGGGGATTCCAGGAACTATGTTAGGAGTCTTTAAATTGGACCCATTGATGACTTGTGGACTTCAGCTCCCAAAGTTGGCTGAGGAATTCTGGGAGTTTAAGTCCACAAATCATAAAAGGGCCAAGTTTGAAGACCCCTGTACTATACTGTGTTAATGTTAATACATTATTAAAAGTCCACCCAATTTTCTTTCTGTCCCATGTGATACTAAACAAAAGCAAGGACCATTTTGAGTTTCTTTTTCACAGTTTCCACTTTTTCAGGATCGAATTGCCTTTCTTCCAAATCATCCTGTCATGTTGCATTACTGTCTGGTTTGGAAGCATTACTGCTTCAGACAGGAAGGTGGTGCAGAAAGTGGTGAAGATGGCAGAAAAGATTTTTGGTAATTCACTCCCTTCTCTCCAGGACATAGCACCTAAGCGATGCTACACATCTTTATGACCTGTTTACCTTGTTACCTTCTGGGAGGAGGCTTCGAGATATCCAAAGCAGAAAATCCATTTTGTTCCATATAGCATCAACCTTGTGAACTCTCAAGTTTCCTCTTTCCGCTATGTATTTAAAACGGACAGTGATTTTCATTTTTAATGTGGGCCAGTGTGGTCACATAAAAAATGACAATAAAGGTAATCTTATCTTACCTTACCTTACCTTACCTTTATCCTATCCTATCCTATGGGTTCACTTATTTCTTTCTCTAAATTCCTTTACACCAGGATAGTTTGCTACTCATGCAGACATGCAGATAGCTGTCAGGCTTCTGCAGTAACCCTAAAAGCTGGGAGATATTTAGGGATGTTAAGGTGGATCTTAAATTACACAATCCAAAATTAATTTGATGGGAGGCACAAGTCAAAGAAGCAGAGAAAAAGCACCAACCTAATACAGGGCCCTCACACAGATATTTCTATCAATCAGCAGGGCATAAGTGCCTAGTGTGGAGAAGTAGGCAAGACACATTTATTAGAAGAGGGTAGACAAAGTAATTGATAGATTTGAAAGTAAGAACTAGAAACGTGTAAAGAATCTTACTAGAAGTTGGTGAAGGATTTTAGCAGCCAAGAAATATAGTCAGAATGGCAACAAAAGTAACATATTCCCTATGTATGCACACTTGTATGCACACTTGACTGTTGAATAAAAATGTATTGCTACTTCCTGCATTTTATTGGTTTATAAGAATCCACAATTGACAAGGAAGATCTGAATAAAATTGGGTTTCAAAAAGGGCAACAAGCTTACGATCATTCTATTATTGTATTATGTTGTGGGAAACGTACCTAAGATTATCTGAGTAGAGAAAGACAGTTTTCTTGGAAGGTGATTTTTGCATTTTATTTAAGTGGCCATATAAATGTTTTTAATTAAAATGTTCTTAATTAAAATAAATATTGCTATATATAGTCCACTTCTACAGGTATTGAGGCATTGTAGAAATACAATGCTTCCCCAAGTTAGATTTTTTTAGGAGGTCTCTGGAGGGTTATTGATGTTTTATAATATTACTATTTATAAATATGCAGGCAGAGCATAATCAATGTTAAACCGTTCAGGGAAGCAGCTAACAAAACTCTTAGGAATACTATTTCCCTAAAAGACAACTCTTTTCTTAAACTAATACAAAATAACTTCAGAAATATAAAGAACTAATCCATAAAGCTGGGAAAGGAAATAGGACAATCACCAGAGGGGTTGCTTAACTATTTGTAACAAAAGAAGAAACTGGAAAAAAAAAAAACCAACTGGGCTTGCCTTCATGCAGATAACATTCCAATGATCCTGTCTTTTATGTAATACTGACTTTCCATCATACCTGGTCTTATAGGTAACAGTATGGATTTTATATGTATCTTACTCGAAGGATCCCATTTAGTTCAGTAAGACTAATTCCTACATAAGCATGAATTCCTGTGTGGCTTGAAATACATCTACCTTTCATTTTGGTCATGTAAATATAATTTTAGACACTGAAAAATAATTTTTCCATTTTATAATGTCTATTCTGTATTAGGAGAGTGAAATCTGGTGACATGAGCTGGGTTGTGGAAGAGTGGAAAGAGGGTCTTTCCACCAGAGTCCTTCAGAAAATTCATGACCTTGAAAGTCAAGTTGAAAAATTTAAAAAGGAACGTCAGCAAAGGCAATTTCAACTGGAATCTCTGGAGGCAGCTTTGGAAAAACAGAAGCAGAAGGTAGCATAATTACTATTTTTGAAAAAAAAATACCATTATCACATTTCTTATAACTCCTGCATTGTGTTGATTAAAAGCTTGCATACTAAAAGCTGACAAGTTGTTGTTGATTTTTACAAGCTCTTTATTTTATAACTTCTTGTGAACTGAGAAAAAAAGTGGTGACCAGAATCACCTAAAATGTTCCCTATTACTCTTGAAGATTAAATAAAAGGATAAAATTCAATTGAGTATTCACAGGCCACAGTCTGTTGGTGTCTTCACGTACGGAAACAACAGAACATAGTTACAAGTCCTTATACGTGGAACCGTGTATTCCAGTATTTTTATTTGAAAAAAAATACCTTCTATTAAAAGGAATGTATGTTTCTTTTACATTAAAAGGGATATTCCTTTCTGATATGTTTTGTGTAGCTCCAGTTAAAGTCAACTTAGTGTCCACAAAAATGAACATACAATGTTTAAATTGGTCAAAGGCAACACTTGGCTCATAAATCATATAGGTGGGACAAGGATGAAAACTTTTATTTGTTCAATTTACCTGGATATAGTAATGGAAATGAATTCACATGCATTAAAAATTACAAATTATACACAGCATTTGGAAGACTTAAGGGCCAGAGCAAAAGGTTTATGGAGCTTTAACAATCTGGCTAAATATTTAGAAGCTGGAATAAGAATGACATAGTTTTTCTACATTCACCTGATTTTTAAAACCAAAATACCTAAGAAGACTCTTGAGACAGAATGGGATAATATGGAAGGGCAGTAGACCTGCTTAGATTAGCTTTCAGTATTATTCATTTTTCATCCTATTGATTCTCCCTATGCTGTTTTATCTTAGTGGGGGGAAAATACAGAGATTTTATGTGATGGGAAAGGCAGTTTGGTACCCAGAGGGATATGAAGAAATGCCTCTCTTTTTCTAAGCTGTTAGGTCAATATTTTCTTTCTTTTTTTCTTATTTTAATTTGTAGAAATAGAAATAGAGCTCTGTTTCATACCTGGTTTAGCTCTTAGGGACTTCACCAGGCTGTTTTTGTGCCCGAAGATAGTTACCTATGCCATAAAATAGGAAAATTAGATAGCTATCTATTCTCTGTAACCTTGTGAATCACATATTATATAAAAAAAGCTGAAGGCTACTGTTACATTTCCAAAAATATAAGTCTACCAAAACTGGGCAGCTACTAGTTGGCAACAAAGAGATATAGGCAACTCCAGGTCTCCAATAGTCACATTGCTGCAGCTGAGATTGGTAGCCCTATGAAATAGGATCTGAAAGTCAGACTTTGTAGATACATGTTCATGGATTCTTTATTATTCTTTTATTAAGGTTGTTAAGGGAAAAAATGAAGGTGCAACCTTGAAGAGAGAAAATCAGAACTTGATGGAACTTTGTGATAACTTAGACAAAAACAGGCAGAAACTTTTTCATGAACTTCAGATGAAAGAATCACAAATTAACTTTCAAGAAGGACAGCTCGTTTCAAGCAAGAAACAGGTTGAAAGTCTAGAGCAAGACCTTAAAAGGTGAACATCTTTTTTTTAAGCAAGGGAGTAAAATAGGAGTAGGTTGCACAATTGCGTTGGCTGGTCAGCACCAAAACCATTGCCGATTGTGTCTTTAGCAGTAGTGAGAAAGGAAATTCCAAATCCAATCTTATTCTGTTAAAGGCACTTGGTTTTATTGGAACTGTATTCATTTAGAAGAGCAAAGCTACTCATGCAACATAAAAAGTTAAAATACTTGGAAGCTTTTAACTTAGAACCTACATAAAAAAAGAACATTATAGCAGTGTTTAAAATTATACATGGTAAAAGGAAAGTGAAGAGAGATTTTTGTCTTTCTGATAATAACTGCTTCTAGAATGAATCAAGACAAAAGGAGACACCGAGTCCATCATTAATCTATTCAAATTGCTATAATAAGTTGGAATGATGGCCACCAATTTCCACTGCTTTAAGAAATGGTTGGATAAACTGATGAAGGACAAAGCTATTAATGGATCCTGATTATGTTGGCTGTGTTTTCCTTCCAGTAGCAGTGACAATGTGCCTCTCAAGATCATTTTTAGGAAAACCAAAGCTGGAGGGTGTTCTGTCCAACTTGTGGGCATTTCATAAGCATGTAGTTTACCATTTTGAATGGAATACTGATTAGATTGGCCTTTGTTCTGATGCAGAAAAGCTCTTCTGATGTTTTTTAGTTACTAATGAATTACATAAAACAATACCCTTTTTTTCAGCTTTGTTTTATTTTTGTAAATAGGAACATTTTTCCCTGGGAAATTATAGCCTGTCTAAAATTGGCACTGAAAAATTGGGGCCTAGCATCCCAAACTGAGCATTTTAATAGATAAAATAGTTTTAAAAATTTGTATATATTTTTTTACGTTTTCTTCCAGCAGAGTAGAATAAAGTGGTCTGGATCTATATTATAATGCAATGAAGGAAGGCAGTATTAACTTGCAAATCTGTAATATTCTAAAATAATATTGACATTTTCAGTGCTCCCATCAAGATTATCTTACCATTTTCTTGATTTATAAATACTTTCTGATTAAAAAGATTACGTTGTTTATATTCTATACAAATGTAGCAATATTCTTCCCTTGAAGCAATAGGAATGATTTCTGAGTAAACATACATAGAATTGCTCAGTAAGTTAAGCTGAAATTAATTTACACTGAATTCATTAGTACAAGTAATTTCCTAATGTGTTTCTTAAAATTCAATCAGGTTAAATTCAGTCTTAATTTTTTTGTTGCTATCCTAAATTTCTATCCATTTCATTAAAAAAAATAGATACAAATCTGAACTGGAAAGACAACCAAAGGCCTTTGGCAGTGGAGATACATCTTTTGAAAACACCCCACAGAGAATCAACACTGGCTCTCCAACAGCAATCTACAATGGTATAAGAAATACGTGTATCTATGTTCATTTTTCCCCTGAGGCTTTCTTTCTTTACTGAAAGCATCTCATTTCAATACCTTCATCCTTTTTACCATAAAAGGTCTATTGTGATATTTTTGTTCAACATTAATAGATTCAAAAATCAAAGACCGTCAAAGAAAATCATGCGAAGAAATTGAAGAAAGAAAATACCTGGAGGCAGAACCAAAAAGCATGACATCTCAGGTTAGACTTAAAAACCCTGTGTGGTATCCATACATGCTAACTGATTTAAAATAAGGAATCATGTGATTAACAATTTTAAAGTCAAGATTAGAATTAACAATTGAATAACAATGTATTTTTGCTTTGCTAGTGTTAGTGATCAATCATAGGAGACAGTACATGGCTAATTATACACTTACCATTTTCTTGCCTATCTTAACTTGTGTTTCTAATCTGTTTTTTACGGCACTGTTTTTGATAGGTTGGACTGTTTGGAGGACTACAGATGTGTTTGAGCTCTTCATATATGAAAAAACTAAAACCAAGTCCACAGTTTGTTGTTTCATTATCCTTTACTGAAGTGTCTTCTTTATTAAGACCATTTTCTCTCTTACTTTTAGAAGAAAACTAATGCCTTGCATTCAGAAGGTAATATAACTCGCAGAGAAATTGCCCGGCACCAAGCTTCCTCATGTGTATTCTCATGGCAACAAGAGCAAACTCCCAGCCACCTTTTGTCCAGCCGTCGAGAAACTCCTCATAGCAATGGATCAACCAAGTCACAATATCCTTTGGAATCTGCAGTAACTCTTAATCCTAATGTGATAAAATTAACCAAGAAAGATTTCATCAATTGCAATGTCTCCAACAACAGCCAGGACTCTTCAACCATTGAGCAACTGAAAACTCAAAACCAAGGTATTTTTAAAATATTATAAGCTACTTATTTTTCATATATTTGACAATGCAGTCTTTTTCTGCAATAGACAGCTGCTTTGGCTAGCGGCTGAGTGACAAACTGGTTGGCAATTCCTGGCAATCAATGAATCAACACTTGGTTGATCCCCCCAAAAAGAGGGACCCTGTATTTGTGGGAAGAAAATGCTAGGGAAAAAAAAACATTTTTCTGCAATACCACCATAATACTATCCAACTGACCCCTTATTTTGCACACTCATACAATAGCAGAAGAGTATATCTGATCCCTTGAATTCCATAGAGTGGGCAGGACTCAAATGCCGCACTTTTTGAAGGAAGCGTATAAGCATTTAAAGTGGTAGAAAATAAAGCTTAAGAGTTGTAGGGACTGCCTAGACCTGTAATGCCCTTTTTCAAAATCACCTCTTCCAGAAATCAGGCGATATTTTTTTTTCTCATTTTGAGTGTTGCTAAGGGGCAAAATGGGGGCCTTAGTCCTGTGTCCTTTAATTCCCCAGCACTAAAAGAAGAAGAACCAAAAATGTTAGCATGCCACAGCAGTAAAGTCCTAATATCACCCGTTGCTGCTCTTAGGCACAATGGAAAGATAAAATGTGGCTTTCAAGAATGAAATTGATCGTTCATGCCTAATTTGCTGCTAGAAGATAAGAACATTACAAGAAAATGTTATGATTTATATTAAGTATCAGAATAATGGTCTTGGTCTAGGGAAAAGGAAAGGTTTCAAGCCAGAATTGTCATGAAAAATGTAATAACTGATGTATCATTTTTACAGAAATAATTTATGCAGAGTTTTCATTTAGAGGGGTTACGCAGGTTTTTCTTGGCTGAGACTATATTTGGCTTTTGAATGGTATATTTGGAAAAACATGTCACTAACCAGTGGCACAAGCTAGGACAAAAACTAATTTTGTTTGCATTTTCATTTAATTAGAACTAAATACAGTTAATAGGATCACTTTCCAATTGTGGATTTAACAGTTTCCCCTTTTTGATGTATTGTGATCAGATCATGACATAATTTGATAAAGACATTAAGAGATGTTCTATATTCTGAGGGCCTTAAACTGTATACCACTGCTCAGGAACAGTATAGACCCTGCCTGTGAAGAAATCCAACATGTATCAAAGTATATTGTACTTATAATTTATGTATATAATTTTTTATATGTAGAGTTAAGATGCAGAATTCAGGAACTAGAAAATAAATTACAAATTCAGACACAAGACATGAAAGCCAACGTAATGAAGGTTCAGGATACTCATCTGCAAGTGGAAAATATGCAGATGGAATTAACTGAAAAAGAGAAAACTCTGAACAAGGCTAGAAATGAAATAATTAAAATTAGAATACAACTGAATCAAATGACTGATCAGGTAATGTGCTTTTTAAAATCTTGGAATCTTTTAAAATTCAAAGAACTGTTGTATGCATGCAACTGTTGTACACATGCAAGATCAAGCCTGATTGAGTTTAATATGACATGAGCATTATTTGCCTGCATGAGCTGTGTCTCTTAGAGAGGATTTGCATAAACTGTACCCATAGAGTTTCCACAGCTTGGTTTTCTAACCCTAATTGCTTGGGAAGGAGACAGGACCATTTTTTAAACTGCACTTACACTTAATGATTGAAGATTGCTGTTTTGAATAATGCTTGTAAATCTCAGCTCTTTCTCAAGGTGTTCTTACATTGGCAGGAAAAGTAAACTTCAGTTTTTATTGTCTTGGCTTCCTTGCTTTCTTTTTCCGGTCATAAATACAGGTAATCCTCTACTTAAAATGTTTAGTGACCATTAGAAATTACAGCAGAACTGAAAAAAGTCGCTTTTGATCATTTTTTTACCCTTATGACTGTTGCAGCATGTCCAGGGTCACATAATCAAAATTAAGACACTTGGCAGCTGGCCATATTTATGATGATTGCAGGGTTCCAGGGTCCTTCGGACAAGCAAAGTCAATGGGGAAACTGGATTCACTTAACAGCTGCAGTGATTCATTTAACAACTGACAAGAAAGGTTATCAAAATGGGGCAAAACTCACTTAAAAACTGTCTTGCTTAGCAGCATAAATTTTGGGCTCAATTGGGGTTGTAAGTTGACAACTACCTGTATATATTCATTTTTTACTTCATTAGAGCCATGGTGGTGCAGTAGTTAGAATGCAGTATTGCAGGCTGCTGCTGCCGACTGCCTGCAATTCGATTCTCACTGGCTCAAGGTTGACTCAGCCTTCCATCCTTCGGAGGTCGGTAAAATGAGGACCCAGATTATTGGGGCAATGTGCTGACTCTGTAAACGGCTTAGAGAGGGCTGTGTAACAGTATATAAGTCTGGGTGCTATTGTTATTGTTATTAACTATTGGTCTTTCTGCCTTTGTTTCAGGAGTTCAAACTATACTGTTTAGCATTTCCACCTATAATTTTGCCCATAACAATAGTGCTCTGAGACGTCACAATTTGCCAAAGTCATCCAACGGGCTTCCATTATGAATGGTAGATTAGATCCTAGTTCTCTGCATTAGCCATCACATCACTCTGGCTATTTTTTCTAAACTATCAGATGAGTACCAGAAACATTTGCCATCCATATTACCTTTACATTCTCTCTTTATAGCTTACGGCAAAAGAGAAAACGTTCAGAGAACTCTCAAACGAGCTAAACTGTCAGAAGCAAAATTTTGAAAGTGTGCAGTGTGCTTCACAACAGAAGATTAAGGACAAGGACCAAGAGGTGAGGTGCTGCATTATAGTTACATTTAGCCCTTCTTACAACCATTTGTTTAATAATGGTTCAAAATTATGACCACCTTAGAAAAGATGACTTACAACCTGTATTCACATTTAATGACTGTTGCACTACCATTGTGGTTATGCGATCACAATTCAGGCAGTTGGCAACCAGGTCCCATTTACAACTGGTTGCAGCATCCTGTGGCTATGTGATTGTCAATTTCCAGCAAAAACGTTCACTGGGGAAGCTAGACTTCCTCAGCAACTGGTTGGAGCTTTGAGAGAGAAGACATTGAAGGAAGCATGTGCATTCTTAATTGAATTTTTTTTTTGAATAGTTGACCCGGGAAACCTGAGAAATCTAATCTTTTGAGAATTTCTGGTTTTAAAATTGCATGTTTATAAGAGAAAATGTTCCATGTTCATTTGCATCCTTCCCTTCTTCATGTCAGAGTTCTAGTCTTTGCATTTACATGAGTAGACAGAATTGTCCCAACAAAGAGCGTAGTTTGAAAGCCTATGTGTCCATAGATCTACTATTGGTGCAGGTAGTATAACAGACTAACTCGCAATTTTTTTTATGTATGTTCGGTTTTGTGTCAGCCTCTGCCTATCACATGTAGAAACGTTTTCAGGTAGGTATTAGTGCAGAATGCTGGTGTTGATTTTGCAAATGGTCTCTAGCATTAGCAGGAATATTTACTCAGTTCCAGAAATTATACAGTCTATAACCTTACAAGAGCTATGGTAGTGCATTATGGCAGGCTAATTCTGCTGACTGCCAGGGGTTTGATCCTCTCCGGCTCAAGGTTGGTTCAGCCTTCCATCCTTCCTAGGTCAGTAAAATGAGGACCCAGATTGTTGGGGGCAATACGCTGACTCTGTAAACTGCTTAGACAGAGCTGTAAAGCACTGTTAAGCAGTATATAAGTCTAAGTGCTATTGATATTGCTGTATACATGCACATACAGCTTTTTCTTTTCTTTTTTTTCCCCAACATCTGAAATAGTTTATTCATGCCTGTGATTTAGTCTGCATACATATATAAACATTTATGCCACTAGGACACAGGCTCCTCCGACTTCCTTTATTTTCTCTTCTGCTCTTCGGCTGAAGAATTTTGCTTTCACAATGACAGGCTGCTTGGGCAGCTTTCCTTTGCCCAGGACTTTGTAATACCCAGAGCGTACAACATCAATAACTGGAGCTAGTCCTGCTGGATTTTTAGCATAATTCAGCCTTGTCTGCTCACTAACAAGCGTCCAGAGCTTATCCAGATTCACTGTCGGGCAGAAGTGCTGGTTCTTTTTCAAGTGGTAATGTCTCATACCAACCTTTCCAAAATAACCAGGGTGATATTTGTCAAAGTTAATCCTATGGTGGTGCATACCACCAGCATTTCCACGGCCTCCAGGATGTTTCCTGTGTTTACCAATACGTCCATGGCCATGACTGACATGCCCCCTTAGTTTCCTTGTCTTCCTCAGTCTGGAAGGCATCTTGCTTGATCGGCGACAAAAAGCCACATACAGCTTTTTCTATTAGGCATCTTTTAGGCCCATTTATTATCTTTGCATTAGATATCACATGCAAAAAGAAATTTCTCTGCATGAGCACAATCCATATATTTGTTGACAGTCTAGAAGGGAGAAAGTGTAGATTTTCAACTTCAAAGTGAACGCAAGATAGAGATTTGAAAGAATATGAAATAAGAATGGAAATGGAAGTTAGATTGTAAATAGACGTAAATATGTATGTAAATATATAAATATGTAAATAGTATAAAATGCAATTTGTAAATGGTATAAAAGATCAATGAATAGGGAGATATATGGTATAGTATGTATGGCAAAATAATAGCCAGAAAAGCCACACTGTGTTCAACCTGTTTTTAAATGTTTACTCAATAAAAAAAACTAAAAAAAAACACAATATATGTTGGAAAACATCTATTTTATTTTTACTAGAATGCGATGTCAAACATGCAGACATTTTTGGTGGCTATCAGGGACAAGATGGATAGTTTAGTCTAGTAGTTTAGATAGTTTAGATATTACCTTAAATGTAATGAAAAATTTTTTGGGGTAGAAGAACTGTTTTTTCATTTTCTTTCTTCTCGTACTAGAATTGTCTTGCAATTTTTTCCCTTAATTGTGAGCACTGAAATATTTTGAAACCTTGCTCAAATGACTGAAAGAAAAGAAAGCATAGTGCATATAAGATCTTACTAATTTGTAACAAGTATAACATTTTATGTAGGAACATATCCATGACTTCAGCAATAAAGTATAGCTACAAATCAATTTTTGAAGAATCTAGAGTTGTCAGTTGTTTCAGGACAGAAATAGCTTTTTTTATGTGACTCTGGTTGTTCCATGATTTCCAAATTTTGAACCAGTAGTGAATCTGGGATGACAAATGTATGAATCTCAGCCCCCAAATTCTCATTCTTGCACAGTTTCTCTACCATCTCCATTTTCAGATGTGATCCAGGTACAATTACAGGTAGTCCTTGACTTACGACTGTTCATTTAACAACACCAGAATTATGATGACCTTGCAAAATGTAGCACCTCCAGTCCCTATGAGTGTGCTCCTACTCTGTGGACTTCCTTGGTACTATAAGGGGCTGAGGGTGGCTGCGAGGTGGAGCCTTATCGGTTGTTGAAAGACCATTGGCTAGAACTTTACTTAAGAGAAATAAAGAACTCTTTAGAGGCCTACCTTGCATTGACCGCCATAACACTATTTTGCACTTACAACCATTTGCCAAGTGCCCCAAGATCATGTGATTGCCATTTGCAATCTTCTCTGACGACTTCCCAAGACACTCAATGGGGAGCTGACAATGAAGGTTGCAAGCTGCTGCTACCTGCCTAAGGGTTGGCTTAAAAAGCTGCCTCCTGAGAGTAGTTTAATTCCTTCAGCAGGTTGCAGAAACAGCTGAAATCCTGAAGTCCAAAGCTTTTGGCTCCATTCATGCACCCTTCTATCCTCAGAGGGGAACTGAATTCCTTTGGCAGGCAGCTGTTTCAGGAGTAGGGTGCCTCAAGAGTGAGGGTGGGGAGAGGCTCTGCAAAGTCCAGCAAAGACCACGGACTAGTATCTTTCTCCTCAGGGACTAAAACTTCTGTCTGCATTTTAGCAAGGAAGATTTTCAGCTCCTTCCAGAATCTTCATCATCCCCTTGAGGCATCCTGTCCAGTTAAAACATGTGTATGATCGCTTAACAGTCATAATCTGGAGTGTAAGGATTGCACTTGCTGAGTGAAGCTATCTTGTGGGCAGTGACATGTCTTCTTAATGGCTGCTTCACTCAGTGATGAAGTTTCTGGTTCCAATTGTGCTTCTAAGTCAAGGACTACCTGTATAATATCTTGGACAACACAGACACTTGATGGTGAAAGAGTCATGTTTCTAGAAAGCTGGATTTTTCTAATATTTTTTAAAAAATTGACTTTTTCTATGAGATTCTGTTTTTAGCAAGAATTTCTCTACTATTTACTGTTCGATAAATTAAAGTTTTCCATCTTTTGTTTTTAGATTCTCACAACAAAACAGCAGTTTGAAAAAAATGCCAAGGACTATGCACAGAAATTGAGTCAACTTGAACAGGCTCTACAAACAATCCAGTTGAAGGAAAAAGAATTGAAAGAAAATTATGAGGTAAATTAAAATTGTAATAGTAATTATACACCAGGGCAGAGAAGCAACACTCAAGCACCAGTGTATTCTTAGATAGCAAGCTTCCTGTCCTCCTGATGTTTTTAAAACAATTCTTGAGCATTTTGACAAAAATTGTAGTAGAAATCAGATAAAATAAAGAAATTTGAGATAAAGGCTTCGTTTAAACGAAGTTTCCTACAAGGATAGCACAGGGCATCCTGGTATGGCTTTAAAAAACAGTTAAAGATGACAGATCCCTAAAGGTGTTGACACTAATATATTGTAGAAAAGTTTATATTAATAAAGCTATCAATCTGGAAGGGAAGGTTAATGAACTGTCAAGGAATGATATGTATTTGAGAACTAAGCAGTAAATATATTAGTACATTTTTTGATACTTGGGATCTCTCTGTATCTTATTCCTTTTTTCAGTGTTGATAAACATGCCAATATTTTTGTTTGTTTTTGGTCTGAAAATTACAGTGACTGTTCAAGCCGTAACAAAATGCAGTAGAACCTTTTGGGACATTCAACATCGTCTTTCAGATAGATTGACATTTCCTAGATCTCAATTGTTCAAGCCCACAGTTTCCAAAATGTGCACTATGACACCCGTAGAGCACTACAGCAAATTCACAGGGGCACTGCAAGATAGCTTAGATTGTTGTGACATCCATTTAGGAAATTGTGTTTTGGGCAGTCTTTGGCCTAGGGCACCATGGAAGTATTATTGAGACACTAAGAATAACGTGAACCAAGAAAGTTAGGGAATTCTAGTTTAAGCTGATGGAAAATGATGCAATCTCGTTATAGTATAGTACATTTGTAGATACACCCAGTGGCAAGAGTTTCAAAGAGCTGTCTATGACTCTATGCCCTCCACATATGTTAGATTACAAATTCTTGCTGCCTGGAGAAATAGATGTTGTAGTCTAGTACATCTGAATCACAGCACATTGGAAAAGGTGGGACCACAGCAATCTGGATCAGTAGCCTTACAGAATCATATGCTTGCTGATGACACATGCAAGATAAATGGAAAGGTTTGAGGAGAGTATAGTGCCTTATTGCTTCTTTGCATATAGTCCAGTGCTAAAGGACTTGTATCGATTTTTTAAAATCCCACAAACTTAATTAGCCATATTCAGTGCTTTTTTTCTTAAAAAAAAAAAAAAAAAAGGTGCCAGAACTCACACACGTCATACAATCCGCCTTGCCTACCCTACAAGGTTCCATCCAAAAAAGGTGCCGGAACTCCATTCTGGGCATTCTATGAGAAAAAAAGCCCTGGCCATATTTATATTCTGGAAGTATTTAATGGTAACTGTTACAAGTTGCAAATCCCATTACACGTTCCATCTACCTAAACTCCTTGACTTTGATCATACAGTGGTACTTCAGTACTCGTCACGATTTGATCTGGGAGGCTCAAGGAGTACTAAAAATGACTAGTGCCAAACAAGGCACGCGACTTACCACGTGACCCTATGTTTCAGCCAGAAAGAACTTCCTTTCTGACCCTTTTCCTGTGTTAGCGACCTTCCCAGCATGACCAACTTCCTCTCTATCCTCTATGGCTGTCCTCTTCTTTCTTTTGCAGCAACTTTTCCTGCATGGCCAACTTCCTGTCCATTCTTGGATGGCCCTCCCCCTTTTCCTATCACAATGCATCGAGTACCAAACAAGCAACTAGTACTGGGACAACATTTTCATGTCAAAATGCATCAAGTACCAAATACTATGAGTTTTGAAGCAGTTGGGTACCGAGGTACCACTGTATTTTAAGGGAGTTTGTTTTTTTTTAAAAAAACCTATCATGTCAAGAACTTGCTTACTCTCAAAACTGTTAAAGATCAAGAGGCAATGTATGAAGTGAAGTGTATATGTAATATCCACAAGTATATTTTGTAAAGATAGAAAACTATGAGAAGGGAAGGTGGATGATATAAGCTAATTTTAGCCATTTATCTGCCTTCCCCTCCCTCCCCTTATCTCACTTCTTGATTTTCTTTGGCTTCTTTGTTACTTTTCTACTGTCCGTATAATATTGCTTACCCTAAGTGGAAGTAGCATAATGGATTTGTATGTCAAAAATTGTTCAAATATTTTGAAAGGTGGGCCTCTGGAGAGAACATTGGCACAATCCCCCGATTTTCTAACTATTTTGTTTGTTAGAGAAAACCGAGGCAAAGCTTGATCAACAGAATCACCAAGAAGTCCAGCCTTACTCTGAAGCTGATTTGCTTCAATAGCTGGAAATACAAACCTGCTTTGCCAGCAAATTTCCAGCTTATGCTGCCCATCCTGGTGGCCCCTTTCCCTACACTTGGCTTGGGTGCCTTGGTGCCCATCTGCTGGTAGCAACTCAATGGATAATTGAGGGCTCGAGACCAACAAAGCTCTGCCAATGCCATCTGTTATCTTAGCAGCTCAGGAGTGGGTGGTGCACGAATGTATGTGCCATTTTCTTTTGGAAAGATTCTTTATTTTATTCCCAAGAGGATAGGGTTATAAAGAATAGACCAATCGGCTTTTTTAAAAAATGCTTTGAAGTTGACAGCAAAGTGACCCCAAATCTTCCACATTCTCTGTTAGCAATAAAAAAAGGATGTAAAAACAAACCAGCCAAAAAGTCATGCTTTCCAGCCTCTGTAATGGAAAAGATGCCTGGCATTTGATTTAGGAATTCTCAAGGTAACTGAGTATCAAAAGGCTGGCCTCTAAGCTATCCCTGATATCGAACCTTGTCTTAGATGCTGGTTCTACTCCAAGACCTTTGGCTGTAGTCTAATTTATCTTTTCTTTTTAAGCTCCAAAAGAGATGCAGTTGGATTGTGACTCTCCGGTATTTTTTTTTTACCCTGTGGAAACCTCACCATGGCACAATTTATAATAGGCTAGAGGTTTCCTTCGTTAACAGCTGCACTTGGCAGTTGCTCGGAGCGGACACTGACTTTCAGTGTAGATTGCCATGTGACAATAGACTGAAAGTATAGGACACTTGGCTACTGGAGTTTGACACCTGATAAAAGATAAAATTTGGGTTGCAAATTTCCTTTGCAAGAAAATCTTTCTCTTTTTTATTCATCAGTTACTACCTTTTCCAATTTCATAGGAAATTAAGAAGCAAAATAACTTTCTCAGCTGCCAGTCTGCTGAACATCTGCAGGAAATTTCTCAACTAAAAGAAGGACTCTGTAGCACTAAACTATCCCTACAGCAGAGTCAGCATTTTGCTGAAGACCTGAAAAGTAAGTCAGGGGGTTTCTATTGTGCTTAATAATAGACCTTATTTCAATGCAACATCCTGGTGTGTGGTGTACACTTGGTAAAATCTCATTTGAATGCTATGGTGTGCCACTGTGTTGTTGTTGTTGTTGTTTTTTTAAAAAAGCAGAAATTGAATTTGCATTATGTCCTGCAATGGAAACCTTACCTGCTAGTCAAAAAGCCAAGAGTTCACAATTGATATCAGATTTATGAAATAATTATTCTCCCTTCTTTAATTATGTATCAATTATGTCATTTTGCCTTGCAGTTCCAAAACTTATCTAAAGAAAATTATTTGAACTCTTTCTTCTAGAAAAAAGAAATTAGTTCTATCCACCTTTCATAAATGTGTGATTGCTTATATAATTTGCATATTTCTATATAACTGCTAGGCATAACATGATATTTTTTAAATTGTGTTACGAACTGCCAGATTCTACCTTAAATGGCTCCCAGCAGGTTACAACTTAAAAACAATAGAACAATAAAAGCTGATAAAAACACAAACATAAGGTAGTAAATGTAATGTTACCATTATTCCCCAAAGATCTAGAACAGGGGTAAGCAACCTTGGCTCTTTTATGACTCGTGGACTTCAACTCCCAGAATTCCTGAGCCAGCCATGCTGGCTCAGGAATTCTGGGAGTTGAAGTCCATGAGTCATAAAAGAGCCAAGGTTGCCTACCCCTGACCTAGAACAATGTTCATCTTCAATAATCTCCAATAGGCCAAGAAGGTACCAATCTCATATCATGGGGACTGCAATAGAAAAAACTACTTGGAGATGTTACCCCTCCCCCTTCATTTCCCCTATAGAGGGGAATGTTAAAAGATATTGATGCAAGGTCAAAGTGGATAATAGAAGAGTGCTCTTATAAAGAGAAAGCATCTTGTATATCTTGACATAAATTGTTTTGATCTCAGAATCTAGTTCATTATCATGGCTTCTGGATATTCCAGAATATTCAACAAATTGCTTAGATGTTATACTTTTGATACTTCAAACATAAATGTAGAAAATCTCAAGACATAAGCACTTAGTCCCTATTCTCCTGGGTAAGATTTAATAAATATCAATCAACAGTTCAATGCTGTATTTTTCTATTTTTCTAATGCAAGTTGCCTGTTTTTAGATGCAATGGCAATCTGTAGTTTAATATTTCCTGGGAGCATAAAGATAGGAGTAGTTATCACAGGAGCACAGATTTTATTTGTGGAGTGTTAAGGAACTGGAGCCTGCATTTTGTCAGTTTATGTTTTAATCTTTGTATACTAAGCATTTCATATTTTACATTTTTTAATGACTCTCATTGCAGATAAAAATTGCTCACTTAAAAAAGAATTCAAATTGCTTGAAGAAAAACTGAACAAGCAAGATAATTCTGTCAGTTTAGAAAAAATGAGCCTTGCTGTTTCTGATGTTGAACATGAACACAATTCTCTCCAGCAAATTCTCAAGGACAAAGAAAATGTAATTGAAGAGCTCAATAAGAAACTGGAAAACACGGAAACTCTGCAGAAAACTACTTTAGAATGTAAAGACCTTAAAAAAGAGATTATGATTCTTTCTCAGTGGAAAAAGAAAAGCAAACAACTCTTGAATGAACTAGATTTAGAAAAAGAAGAATTAATGAGCAAAATACACAGTTTGGAAAATGCTTTAAAAGCTGAGCAACTTAAACGTCAGGAAAAGGAAATTGCTCTCAAAGATGAACATGAACAATTTAGTGAACAGCTGAACATTTTTGAGCAGGTGGTAAAAGATAAAACAACTGAACTAGAGACACAAAGAAAAGCCTATAGTGACCTCCAACAAAGAACAGCAATGTCTGAGGAAAAACTACAGAAAGAGAGAGAAAACAATTCACTAAAATTATTTGAGTTCACTAGAGAAATGGACATCTTGCAGAAAAGGCTTGACTCTGAAGCAAATGAAGGGTTAAAAAAGGAGAAATGTATTGTCTCACTTGAAACATCCTTAGCATTCCTTCAGAAACAGGTTGAAGAACTGGTCCAAGCCAGAGATGAAATGGAAAGATTAGCTGAAAAAGAAGACCCAAAGCAACAGATCTTCATTCAGGAGATGGAGCAGCATATCAGTGAATTACAAGAAACAGTTTTCCAAAAGGAAGGCCTACTTTCCAAAGCATTAGCAGCTCTTGAAGGAAAAAACGAGAATCTACAAAAGTTGATCGAGGAATCAAATAGGCAACAAACAGAGATTCAGGATTTGAAAGAGAGCAATGTGCTGCTTAAGGATTTGATCCAGCACCTAAAAGTCATGGGCTTAAAGGAAACAAATGTATCAACCGAAATATTCTCAGAACGAGATGAAACTGAAGGACTTCCAAATGAAAATTCCATGTTTGAAAATACTGTCAATATTTTGGAAGAAAAAGTCTTAAACATGGAGCAAGACATTTCCAAAAGTTTTAGAGAACAGAGGGAAAGCCTTTTGGAGCGGTCACAAGGAAAGCAAGAAGAGAGCTTGTTACTGCCAGAAGCTGATGAAGAAGTAGAAAGGAAAAGTACAAAGGAAGATTATTTAGGAAGTATAAGGAATCAGACTTGCCATTTAAAGGTACAAGAAACCATATCTGATACACCAGAAAAACCGCTTACAAATAAATATGAGCGGTTGCAGACTAAGCCAATGTCCTTGGAGAAGAAAAAGAATAATTTGCTATGGCAACTTGAAAAAAATCACTCAGTATCTGAAGAAACTAATAGTTTAAGAGAGGAGGAAACAGGAGAAAATAATAGGTGCCCTTCTGTAAATATCTTGCTGCAAACACTGATCTCAGAAATGAAAGTAAGTGAACATGCAGCACTTGACTTTGTTTTAAACGAACCAGCATTAGAACAGCTGAGGGTATTTGTAGAAGAAAGAGAGAATGAAGGTAAGAAGTATCAGGTGAAGCTTGAACTGCTTCAAATGGACCTTGAGGACAGAGAAATTTCTTTAGAAAATTATGCTGATCAGATAAAGGACTTGGAGATGATATTGAGAACTAGGGAGATAAAAATGGAAGAAAGTGAAATGGAAAAAGAGAAGTTGCTGCATAAATTACAAGCACTTAAAGATTTGCAAAATTCAGCCTCAAAGATAACAGAGATCAGTGAAGATGACCAATCACCAATGTGTTTCAGTGCTGTAATCAAGGACAATTTTAACCTACAGAAAGATGCCAAGTGTTCATCACTTCCTCATGATCTGATGCCCAGCCAAAATGATTATCTCCAATTAGTATCCTCCCTACACATGACAATGAGCAAGCTAAATGAGTTGGAGAAAATGTGTGAACACCTGCAGAAAGAAGACTCAGCATTAGCATCACAGCTGAAAGACTCACAGTTGGAATGCATCATAAACACAGATATTATGAGAAAAGAATTAATAGAAAAAATGGATAGGCTGAAAGTAGAGACCATTTCTGTTTCTGATAAATTAAGAGAAAAGAGTAAAATGGAAGCACAATCTGATATGAAGGAAGTCCCCTTAATAACTCCAGAGGGTTATATGCAATTTGATTACGAATATTTGAAATTAATTAACAAAGAAATCAAAACACAGTTGAATGAAATCAAGGAAAAGATCTTTTCTTTGAAAAAAGAATATGAAATTTTATATATTCAAAACCTGAATGTGGCCTTTGAATTGTCAGAGTTGGAATCCTACAATGAGATGCTTAAAGATAAAACTATTGCATTGTCAATACTCAGCAAAGCTGAGCTAGTTTCTTTTCCAGTACGGATGATGCAAAGCTCAGTCAATAAAGGATTTAAAGCATATGGAAAATTTTGTATGGAAACTCTATATGATCGTGAAGACTTCCCCCATACAAAACGAATGTTTATGGAGTCTGATTTGGAAAATGGTGTGTCATCAAATGAAGTGGGACGACAAATTGATCTGGAAGATAGTTTTGAACAATTTAATATCGTTGATGAGTTATATAGCGATGATGCCTGGGCCTTTCTCACTAAACCAATGGCTACGTCCAAACATTTTCAATGTGAATATTGTGAACACTCCTTTAAGATGCTTAAGGAATCATTTAGATCTCAGAAGATTCTGGAAAGTAAGGAAATAGAGAAGATTCAAGAGCTGCTCCTTTCTACAAAGAAGGAAGTAGATGGTCTACGAAAGGGCAGTATATCTGGCAATGACCACTGGCAACAAAAAGTTCATAAAGTGATCCTGCAAGTGGTTTCTGAATTTCCAGCTGAGAAGAAACTTCCTAAGCTGTTCTCTCAGAAACAAGGAGAACTACAAGACCTTGATTTAAGTTCTCATCCAATAATTTATGCTGATGCTGGCCAAGTAAGTTTGCCTAATTTGACTGAATTTCTTTAGGCATATTCAAGGAAATGTCCCTGTCTTGACTTTCCTTCTTTTGTGGGGCAATAGGGGTTACTTTGCTTGATGACTGAGAGGATACTGGTCAAGAACGTAGAAAGCCTTAACGTAGGCCTTTCCCAAAACACAAACATGGAATTAATTACACTTTGCTTTGCTTTGAAGACAGAGTTTTCAACAGCATTGAAAACTGATGCCTTGTGATCAGAAGTAGTTGAATATTTGTTTTTATATCTCAATTCTAAAAGAATAGCTAACTTACTAATTTGAGTTTGCACCAATTAAATTAAATGTTTCTGAGATTCCAGCCATTAAAAAAAACCATTTTTGTTACTCTTCCTGTTCCAAGTTAATACATATTAGTTCTTGTGGTATAGATTCATGTAGTCCTAGCAACACTTGTAGAACAGTAGATTGAAGAAAGCTGCCAATATGCATAATTTTAATCCCATTCTGGCTTTATAAAATTACACATATTTACATGTGCTCACAAAGTGAGCCTACTTTAGTAGTTAATGTGAGATACAGAGGATAGAATATACATTTTGGAAGCACCACAGTGCTTATTCAGAAGGAAAATCAAGATGTCTAAGCAGTTAATAGGAACAACACGCTTTATATTGAGACTGTCCTTGAAGATCAGAAGCTTCAATAGTTCACCCTGCAGCAGATCAATCAGTGATGGGCATGCTTTGGTATTTCATTCTAGAGGGCAGGTATTAATATGGAAAAGTCATGCTCCTGGTTTCCTAGGATATTCCCAGGCAGATGTTATGGAAGATAGACAATCCCTCAAGTAACTAGGCCCTATACCATGTTGGGTTTTATAAGTCATAACCAGCACCTTAAATCATGCCTGGAAGCAAACTGGTAACCAGTGCATCTCACAAAGCTGGGGAGCCTCATGGAAATACCAAAGCGTGTTCAAGTAGTCAGATCACAAATTGACTAGGATATGAGTGACTGATGGGTAGATGATGATGAAGATATGAGGAAGACATTCCCAAGGTTGACATAAGTGTAATAGTTTGTTAATTATCAACTAACTTTCATTTGATGAAAATAACTTTTGTTTTATTCCGCTTTAGCCAATATCTGCTAATCAACTGCCTAATCCCTTATCCTATTTGAAAATGGATAGCTTTCTTGGGGAAAGCCTTGGACTAAAAGCTATAAATGATCAAGCAGTAAAAATCTATGAAGCAAACAGAAGACAAAAAAGTTCTGCATATGTAGCAAATATAACATCTACAGAAAAATACTTCCCACATCTCAATAAAGCAAATGACCGATCTATACATTCTTCAAGATGTCCTCTAGAGTCATCCTTTTTTCCTTCAAATATCAGCACATACATGTTGGGAAACTCCATGGAAAACCAGAAGGCCACTGAAATGCTTTGGTTATCAATAAAGAAAGCTGGTAATGACAATTCTAAGCTTTCCCATGATGTAGAGGAAAGCAACAAAATAGTTAATATGGAAGTTCAGTATCTGCATTCAGATTTGAATTCAAAAAATACAGAGTTGACTGAAGAGGTTGCGCGTGCGGAATGTAACAAAATAGCTGTGGTTCTTGACCAAGAAAAGGAAGACTTGAATGAGGTGCTCCAAACAGTACCTTTTGATACACAGCAATTATCTTTTAACTTTATGACTCGTGAGCTAGAACTTAATAAGGTAAAATCAGAATGGGGAATGTACAAAAGCAGATTGCCTGATGCAACACATGCTTTAGAAGAATTACAAATGATCAAAGCAGACAATACCCAGAAGCTTTTTGAAGCTGAAACTGAACTGAGCAGGATAAAATCTGAGAAAACAAATTGTGAAACTTATACCTTGGCCATGGAGACAGATACTGAAAAGCTTCTATCAAAAAGCAAGCGGTTGGAGCAAGAAAAACAAATCAAGATAAAAAATATTTTTGGCCTTCATGAGCAACTAAAGATTATCACTGCAGAGAGAAACCAATCCAATCAGACTACTTTGCTAAGGGATAAAGAAGTATTGGATCATCTGTGCAACAAAATGGAGAAGAATATAAAAGAGCTTGACTCAAATCAAATGGATTCTATTGAATTTATCAAAGTATTGGAAGCAGAAAGGAAAACCCAAGCAAAATTCCTTCCAGCTGCTAAGGCCGCAAAGGATCAATTATCAGTTGAAAATGTGTGCTATGTGGTGCAGTTCCAGAATCTGGACAGAGTTATGAGGGATCTCATGTTGGAAAAAGAGGCAGCAGAAATTCAAATCAAATATCTGACTGACGCAAGAGAAGTGAACCTTAGAGAATATGAAATTTTACACAGAAAGCTAACCATATCTGAAGCCAAAAATGCCAAGATATCCAAGTCCTTGGAAGGATCACTAGCAGAAAAAGGTGAACTTGCAGCACGGCTAAATTCTGCACAGGTAGAAGCAGATCAGTTGCGACAAGGCATTGAAAAGCTGAAAATAAAAATAGAATCTGATGAAAGGAGCAGGCATTATCTGGCTGAAAAGTGGAAAAAAAGTAATAGAAAAGCTGATGTTCTCACAGACAAAATTGAATATCTGGAAAGAGAATTATATATGTCAGAGGAGAATTTGGAAGATGCAATTCTTAGATTGGAGACAGCTAAAGCAGAGACTGAAATAATAAAGACTGACATAGAAAGGATGTGTTTGAGCCAACAACATTTAGAAGGTGAAGCCGAAGTCTTTAAGTTAGAGAAAGAGACTCTAGAGAAAGACTTGAAAGAAAAACAAGACAAAGTAACTAGTTTAGAAGTTACTAATTCTACATTAATAAATCAACTGAAAGATAACGAAAAAGAGAAGGTGAAAATGAGAGGTGAATGTGAAAATGCATTAAGATTGATGGAATCACAGCTAAAAAAGCTCTGTGAAGAAATTAAACTCCTTTATAGTGAGAAAGAAACTTTCAAGTCAAAAGAACAGGATCTCATTTGTGAAATTACTTCTCTCAAACATGACAATATGCAGTTGGCTGGTTATCTGGAAGAAGCACAATCCAGTAGCGCTACTGTAGAGCAGTTGATGAGAGCTTTCATCCAGGAATTACAAAGCTTCAAGCAAACACTGAATGAAAATGTTTCTGAGCCGTTGCTCAAAAATGAATCTTTGCAAGCTATCCAAAATGACCTACAGGTCAAAAATGAATCTTTGCAAGCTATCCAAAATGACCTACAGGTCAAACCTATCAAAGAAAATCTAGAAGTCACATCATGTGAAAAAGCCATCTTTGAAAAGGTATTGTACAATTTGTATACAACATGGGTAGAGTATCCTGGAGAGTAAAAGCATCTGTATAAAATAGGATCTCTGTACTGAGGGAAATTTTGTAACAGTTACTAAACACAGTTTAGAAATACAGTTCTTGCTGTGTTCATTGGGGCTTGATTCTAGGTAACTATGCCGAAAATTGCAGCACCTGTCGATGTAAGGCCCACTTGTTATACAGCAATGTTTCTCATTCTGATGCTCTCAGCATGAATTGGATGAGCAATGGTGGCTTGAAATTCTGAAAATAGAATCCAAATAATCTAGAAGATATAATTATCTTGTGTTTATCTTATGTGTTTGTATTTTGGTTCTTATGATTTTTTTAGTTTTGTACACCACCTTAAGTTGTTTTGAAATGGCAGCCTTATAAACCTAGATAATGATAATGATATTTACCTTATGTGATTAAAGGTAATAGATTATAATTACAAGATGAATATACAAAGTAAAACCTTGAGAAAAATAAAAACATTTTCGCTCAGTGTAAAAAAGAAAACAAAGTAAGCATTTGGCTTACTTTTTGGAGGGTGTTTCAAAAATTTCTTCCTGTCACCAGAGAAAGCCCTGGATCTGAGATGAAATTGCAAATGTAATGAAAGGGCTGGCAGTTAAAATCAAATGGAAAATCAGCTGGCCGGGATAGAAACAGGTAATGCTTGAGATAATTTAAGTTCAAAGACCACTAAGCTTTAATCAGAAGAAGTCATATTAGAAACAACTGGATTCAGAACTGAATAAATATCCAATGCATTTTGTTTTAATTATATAAAGTTTCTATTGTAATAAAAACATATATGTTGTTTTAATTATGCAGGCAAACAGCCTAAATCAAATTCTTCAACTCAAAGAAGAATATGATTCTTTCTGTCATTCAATTCAATTGTGTTTGAACGCCTATAAAATGCTAAAGCAGGAAAAAGCAGTAATGGAGAAGCAAATTTGTGAACTTGAAACTCAGATGAAGATGATTGCTCCATGTACGTAGCATGTTTTGAAAGAAAACAGACTTTTTCCATCAGTAGCTACAGGTGTCAATAGAATGCAAAGAAAAAATGTTTGTTGTGGAGGGATTTAAATGGATTATATAGAGCCAGCAGAGCTTTTATCTATAAATATCTCTTCAAAGTATCTTTTATTCCTGTCTCTGCTAAAGTACTTGTTTTCTCATCTACATAGTGGTAACTAAAGGGAAGGTCTTCTCACACCTCTTTGGGAATGAACAGGGAAAGGACATATGTAAATGCATGGATACATTTTTGCTGTCCTCCATGTCCTATTTGAACAACCGTTCTAAAAACCCATATATAAGAGTGCAAGATTTATTTTAGTAAATTTAGTAATTCATAGTAATGACCCCTCTTGTTTTGCATAGGTTTTCCGGTGGATGTTGGTGCAGAAGAAATTGGGTTGGAGCTAGAAGAACTGAAAGAATCAGTTGAGGAGAAAACCAAAGAGGCAAATCACAACTTGGAAAAATATTGTGCACTGTTAATTAAGCATGATAAATTAGAAGAAGAAAATGAGATGCTAAGGACACAGGTCTCACTTTTAAACACTTGTCTCAAGCGGTTATCAAATGACACCAGTTCCTCTCTCAGAAGTTTTCAAAACCCAGTGGAAATCAACGGGCTTCTTACAGAAAGAGCAGATGTGCCTAAGATCATGAAGAAGGAAGAAAGATGTGAAGAAAACAGAATCAATGGTGAGAATTCACTTTGAAAAACTTAAGTATTCTTAATAGTTATCTTCTGTAATTATGGATGGTTTAGAATGTTACTACTTTTTTCTCCCTTTTTTAATTAATGTAAATAGTGGGAAGATGCAGCACAGATGAAAGGGAGTAGCATTTAGACTTATATACCACTTCATAGTACTTTACACCACTCTGAGCGATTAGTACTTCATCAAGCAATTGGAAAGTGCTGCTTATCATTGAAGAGCCCTTCATGATACATGCTGTCAGACCCATCAGATAGACCAGTGGTGGCAAACCTATGGCACAGGTGCCAGAGGCGGCACCCAGAGCCCTCTGTGAGTACTCATGCCAGCCCCAACTCCCGCATGGCCCCCTCCTCACCAGCAGCCCCCCCCGGAGTCGCCCTCGAACATGGCCCGCGCGGAGCAGTGCAGCCAAGGACATGGCAACCAGGCAGCAGGGACATGACTCCACCCTTGCGCCCTGTTGCATGCAGTTGATGCTACGGGGCGTAGGTGGAAGGCGTGGCTGCCATAGCACTGCTGGGCCGCCTGGGTGATCTGCGGCAGGTCATAGAAGTGGTGGATGGCCCTGCAGGTGGGGGCGGAGTGGGCAGGGATGGGGGAGGGGCAGGGGTGGGCAGGGAGGGCCGGTTTTTGGGCACTCGGCCTCTAAAAGGTTCGCCATCACTGAGATAGACCAAACCAGGAAACCCAGGTCCCCAGGAAGGCTACAATTATTTTTATTGAAAGTGACTGTAATGCTATTACCTCCTCTCCCTTCATGTACCCATGTAAATTAGGGAAGTGTCTGTCTGAGCTTCTTCTGCATAATTTCTCTCTGTTGTGGAATTAAAATACTGGTCACTTTAGTGATGAATCTTAGATATCTCCATCAAGATCATCTTCTTTGCTCTCTACAAAGAGCCAAGTTTCTTACGACGCCAATTGTTTTTGTTCAGTCTGTGAGATCTAGGAGAGTGAGAATGCTTTAGATTTCTTCCATAAAAATGGAAGCCATCTTTTCTGTTGCAGCATAAGTTCTGTGGAATATAGTTTTAGATAGCCTTGACCATTCTGACCATCCCCAAACCCCTGAAAACCTGGCTCTCCCTGAGCCCTGGGCGAGACCATTTTGCCATCTGCTTTATGATGATAATGATCATACAGTAGCTGGATTGGTATGCCTAAGGGAGAAGTAAATTAGCAAACTGACTGGATTATTTATTTATTAGTGTATTTAGCCGCAGCCAGAGACAAAAGGAGAATTGAGAAATGTAGGTGAATCTTACATCACTTAACACAACTTCATAGTGTAGTTACATCATACAGTTTCCCCTTTTCCTCAGTAAGGAAGGGAAATGTAGGTTAAATATAATTCAAAAAGTAAAATAGTAGAAATGTTAGGCCCCACTAACTCACTGGAATTTACTCAGGTAAATATGGAGATAACTGCAGCCTTAGTATACCTAGGGCAGTCTTCTGTATTCTAGCAGTACACAGGCAGGTCTGGAAGTTTCCAGCTTGGTGATGACCAAAGGAGATAATTTTTTCAAGTTATCTTGTACTCGTGGAAAATGTATGTGTGTGTGTGTGTATGTATGTATGTATCTATCTATCTATCTATATATCTATATCTATCTATCTATCTATCTATCTATCTATCTATCTATCTATATATATATATATATATATATATATATATATATATATGTACGTATTTATTTATATTCATCAAACAAAAATTACAAATGCAAACAAAGAAAATCAAAATGTGACAGGGACAATAGGCATGCCAGCGCACTTATACACACTTAAAAGCTTCTAGGAGGTCCACAGAAGTTAAGTTAGAATTAAATTGAATTAAATTGTTTTTCAAGCCCCAATCAAATTCTAGAGATAGAAATACTTTCGTATAAATATGCACAGTCACTGGATGTTGTGGTCTCCCAGAACTGGCATGATGGTCTGCTGACACTAATCTTCTGTTTTCCCTTTTTTACATAGCCTACTAAATGTATAAGGAATTTTCTCAAGTGTTTTTAATATCCTTCCAGAATACAGCCGTCCTTGCATTTCTCATCAAGCATCCTTAGAGCCAAGAATGGACTCCTGTCTTTTCAGTCCTAGCTTGAAATCGCCAACATTTATTGATAACTCACAAATAACAGAGAAGGTTAAGACAGAGAATCTTAAAACAACAGCAGAGGGCAGCAGACTACAAAAGGTAACCAGCATTATTAAACATCAGCTTGAATGTGTCAAATAAGAGAAATTCAATATTAATATTAGTTAATATTTCCAAGTGCTCCTAAGAGTGACTTATCAACGAGCTGTAAACATATTTAAGATGAAGACAAAAAGTGAATAAAGGCAGCAGAGATCTCCCATAGTGTTTTCCTGATCTCACTACATTATGGAATCTTAAAAAAATATTCTTCCTATGTATGCCTGTGACGTATGTATGGGATGTTCTTGTATTGCTTCTTTTCCTTCTTGAAGGCACAATGCTCAGAAAATTATAATTCATTTATCAATTTTAAGGATAAACAATAATAAACGGAGTGCCTGAAGCAGATGTCTGTTTCACAACTGCTTACAACTGCTTACAAAATTTCTGCCTACTTGATAAACATGAACTTCTAATATGATGCCTATCAGATATAAAGGACTTCAAAAGCTAGGGGAGGCGAGTCTGGAATAAACTATGTTTTGAATAAATTCTAAACTTGCTGATGATAATGATCATAGAATTTCCATGAATTCAGGATGCTTACAATGTCTAAAAATAAATTCAGTAAAATCCCACTGGGGTAAACAAATACGACAGTGTATGAAAACATGATGCTCAACAATTCATATACAAAAAGATAAAAGCAACGGTCCAGCTTCATCACAAAACCAAAATTCAAACTCAGAAATCAACACTCAGACTAAACAATTCATTTCCCCAAAGCCCCCTCAATTAGAAACTTCTTGACAATGTTTAGAAAAAAAAATAGGAAAGTTGCCAAACAAATCAGTGAAAGCAAGGTATTTCCTAGCATTGAGATTATTAGAGAGATGGATTGTCTTTAGTTCCATATCCCCTGATTTCTCTCAAGGATGGAATCCTAAACATCTTTCTGGACTCAAGTATGGAACCCAGCTCTTGGGCAGATTTGTGTACATACTTTGAGAATAATGCTAATGGCATCAACAGTGTCTTAGGAGGCAAGTTCATGCTCTAAATCAAGAGCAAATAATGCCAATTAATTGGCATTTTCCAATTAATTTTGCCTTCTCAAATTTTCCAAATTTATGGATACCAAGTATAGCCTATTATATTAACTTCATTGGTTCACCTCCTCTGGAAGTACCCATCTGCCAAACTTCTGCTTAAGAACTGAAGAAGCTTATCTCTCTAAGAGATATCTAAGAGGCAACAGGATTCATATAAACAGAAAAATCAACAAGCGAATAGGATTAATTTTTCTGCTACTTTCATTTAAAATACCGCTAAATTTTATTTACATTTTCTTTGCATAACTGAAATACCTTGTTTCTTATGTATGTTTCAGATGAATCATGATCAAGTTGATAGTTCGGATCAGGATTTTATTCCCAGATCCCCCCTTTCCATCTCTAGCCTGTCATCTCAAAAGGTTGCTGAACGACCTGCCAACCATCTTGATATAAGATACTTTCCAAGCACAAAAGAAAATGATTTGGACGAAGCCTGCCATGTACAATGAATCAGGACTGAGTTGGTGTTAGACTTGAAATCCCAGCAGCAAAGAATGATTCAGAATGAAATGCTAAGAATGTCTTCATAAGCTTCTTTAAGTCCATATCTGATGCAAAGGAAGAATCCTATTTACGACTGCATGGGTAACAAAAGGAAGCCATGTCTGATCCTAGGAGCTGGGGTGGCATAGTGGTTAGAGCAATGGTTCTCAACCTGTGGGTCGCGACCCCATTCGGGGTCGAACGACCGTTTCACGGGGGTCGCCAACCACCGCAGTCCGCCATTTTTTTCCCCCATTTCCCCTCGGCCGTCACGCGCGCGCTGCACATGCGCGATTCGGCCCGTCGTGCCGCGCATGCGTGATTCGGCCCGTCGTGCCACGCATGCACAATTCGGTCCGCGTGCGCCGCGCATGCGTGGTTCGGTCCACTGCGTGTGCCACGCATGCCCGATTCAGCCTGTCGTGCCGCGCATGCGCGATTCGGGCCGTCGTGTGCGCGCCGCCCATGCACGGTTCGGCACGTCGCGTGGTGCATGCGCGGCGGATGCGCGGTTCAGCGTCGCGCGCAGGCAGCGCATGCACGGTTCAGCCCGTTGCGCTGCGCACGTGTGGTTTGGCCCATTGCGCTGCGCATGTGCGGTTCGGCCCGTCGTGCCGCGCATGCGTGGTTCGGCCCGTCGCATCGCGCATGCGTGGTTTGGCGCGCCGTGCATGCGCGGTTCGGCCCGTCGCGGATCGCCACGCATGCGTGGTTTGGCCCATTGCACGCGTGCTGTGCATGCGTGGTTCGGCCCTCTGTGCCACGCATGCGCGGCACAGGTCAGGGTCGCGCCATGCATGGGCGGCGCAGGTGGGGTCTCGGCCTGAAAAAGGTTGAGAACCGCTGGGTTAGAGTAACACAGGGTTATTTTGTCCACTGCCAGGAGTTCGATCCTGACCAGCTCAAGGTTGACTCAGCCTTCCATCCTTCTGAGGCCAGTACAATGAGGAGCCAGACTGTTGGGGGCAATATGCTGACTCTGTAAACTGCCCAGAGAATGCTAAAAAGCACTGTGGAGCAGGTATATAAGTCTAAGTGCTATTGATATTGCTATCCCAACATTCTGGGATATGCATCTATAAGGACATATTTGTAGCCACAAAAGGTTTTTACAAGCTATGAGGTTTTGTATATAACAGTAAGTTGTGGTTTGCTATGTGTGCCCGAATAAAGGAGCTTGAAGAAAATGAATAGCTAAGTTGCTCCACTTACCAAAACATTCAATTTCATTTTACTAAATTCCTAAATTATATTTATTTGTGTGAAAATCATGAATGGCAATGTAAAGGAACTTCACTTTCTGAAGAAATTGCTAATATATGGATACAGTTCAGACAACTATGGATATTAGACAATCCAGAAATAAAAAGCTGGCTATGAACCATGAACTGTAATTTAGCATTATATCTGTATGTAATCAATGCCATTTTTCTTAATATTTTCAGAGAAAAAGGCCCTTTCTGGAAAAAGTAAATCCTAAATATACTATGTCTTGTTTCCAAGCACTTTTTAAACAAAAATAGTGTTGCTTGACAGTGAGATAATGCAGACATATACAATAATAAATACAAATTAAAAACGAATAGCCACTGCCCAAATCCTGCTAGCCCCTTCCCCGAGTCTTTATTTGGACATTTTGAAAGAGAAGAAAAAGGCAAGCACCAAGAAAGTTGTATTGGGCAGCACATCTGGACCAACACTGTTTCAAGATAAATTTTATATTGGAATATTTTAAGATAGGGCATGCAACTTTTCTTCAAGATTATAAATGCAAACTGCAATCATCAGTCTTTGAATTGGTTCTAAATCAATAGAAAGGAAAATTTGGAAGCACAGTGTAGTGGTTATGGTCCTGGGCTAGAAATTCGGAGATTGATTTCTCATCCTCCTTTAAACATGAAAGCTGTTTGGGTAGATCTCCTGCAGATCACTCTATCTCACAGGGTTGTTGGGAAAGCAGGAGGCAGGAACGTTATGTCACCTTGAGCTGACCAAAAATACAAAGTGGGATAAAAACCTAATAAATTATCAAACCTGTTTAAACGGACTCACTTAAAAACTGGTTTAACCTGTAACTCACATTCTTGTACTATAGAAAGACATGTCA
This sequence comes from Bothrops alternatus, assembly GCA_034064705.1. Lineage (NCBI taxonomy): Eukaryota > Metazoa > Chordata > Lepidosauria > Squamata > Viperidae > Bothrops > Bothrops alternatus. The sequence continues at coordinate 41,548,033 of JARGCV010000023.1, read as the reverse complement.
GTTCCAAATTATTGTAGTTTTTCCCCCCTTATTCCATTTGTTTATTTTAGCCCTTTGTATTGTTTTACTATTTAATTTAGTTCATTTTATTTGAATGGTATTTACAGGATTAGTTTTTCTGTTTTTATTCTTCAAGAAAATAAGAGTATTAACAGAAGGTTATCAATAACTAAGGGGATGAGTCGCTTGCTGCTTATAGACCCCTAATAAATGCCACCCCACTACTCCCCACCAGGCAAAGAACCTTTAAAACCAAGCATTCTCAACTTCCAAGCCTATGTATTGAATAATATTTGAAACAGGAGTTTACATATCTTTTTATTATAATATCATCTAAAGTGGACCTGTGTGAAGGACCAAGTTGAGAGAGATCAACCTAAATCCCAATGGAGGTACACATCAACAGCAGTATGATAGCACATAATTTCATCATCAGTCAAAGCATTATTCGGATGTAGGCATTAAGAACAATAAAGACACATCCTTATCCCTATGAAGGAAAGAAAGATGCAAACACCTGTTTTGAATCATTCCATCCCAGATGAGCCAGTTAGAAGCATGGTAATAACAGCATATTGCCACATGGGGTTGCCATATTACAGACCCAACAATCAAATAAAATCTTATCTTTAAGTGCTCTAAATGTAAAGCTTGGTTATTTGAATTAATTTACAGTGATTCTAGATCTGGGATGCAGAAACCCAGATGACCATTAAATGGCAGAAAACAGATACGCCTGACTCCTGACTGCCATCTGATGATATCTGGAGTTTGCTGCCCGGATCTAGTAGTCCTATCTCTGCAGATATGCAGATATTATTGAACTAATACATTTGCTAGCAGAAGTCATTAGAAAATATAGTAAATTGCTTCAGTGAGCAAACTGCTAGGAATCGCTAGGGGAATTTCTTTTTGAAATCCAAGTGTAGCTTTTGAAGCTTACTTCTGGCTTCTCAGTAACAAGATGCTGAGAATTCAAATATATAGTTTGCTTTACCTCGCAATACAATTGTCTTCAATAGCTAAAACTCCACTGGAGTTTCTACCTGGATCAACAAAAAAGAATATAAATTTAACACATTTTCTGTCAGTAATTATGTTGACAGGTATTTTAAGTATGCAGATTAGTCCGTTTTTATGAGTACTTTTATATTGCTTCAGTCAATTCACTCTTAAGTTGCTTAATTACACCTTACAAATTAATAAGTTAGTCTTACACATTGCTTAATATTTTACTTTTATGATGCATAGATTTTTGCACAAAGTAAAATACTGTAAAGAGAAATGTCACAAGAGTGACATCTTCTGGCAGATTTTATAAATCACAAGGAGATAGATGTTTGTAGGAACCTCAGAATTGTTTGCTGTCCTGTTCTTATAATGTTTATGCAAGATGTTACAAATGTTTTAACTGTTGACCAATTCTATCATCTTAACCATCTTCTCTACACTTTCTGAAACTTCTGTCATGCATATCGAATTTTTTGTAAGACAATTTACCCTAAGGCAAGTATATACCCATGAATGTATATTTGAATGCTGGGACAAATAACCTGGAATGTAGAATAATACATACTCTACAATCTCAAAAGTTCTCAAAAAGAAATTATTCACTTTAACACACTTTCAAAATCACTTAGGGAAATCTATGGCAGGGGTGGTGTTCCACAAGCATAAAAGTGCCTCTTGATTGAGGGCTATTTAGAGAATATGGAAAGTGGAATAAGATTACATTTGGCAAGACCTGAGACATCTGTAAATGTTCATTTTATAACAAGGAGACAAGCCTGATTATGTTATGGTACCAAACTTAAGGTTTTCTTAACCTATGTTAAATGTTTGTAACTGTAAAATGTATTACTGTCTATGCTGCACTGGCATTGATTCTGGTGTTTGTGTATGATGCTTAATATCTTTTTATACTGAACAGGTATACAAGTGAGTAAATATTGTTATAAATAAATAATATTTTCTAGCATTAAGCCATGATACTTTTCCCTTGATTTTAATCAAACATTTTACTCTTTCTCAGTAAATTGAATGGAGTCAAAAAGAGCATGTTTTATCTAAATTGCTCACACTATCCAATCCCTATAATGGCACCTGCAAAGGATTGGGGAGAGGGGGGGGAGGTGTCACAGTTCCACTGGCAGCAGTGCAGTTGAAAGCCTGCCTCTGTAGTATATGCATTGATCCTGCTGCAGATGCTGCTGCATCCATGATAAGGCTATTAATACATGACCTTGGGCTAGCTTGCTCAGTCTGTGTTTACAGTATCTCTATGGAGGGTAACTATCTGCATCTAAACTTCCTTGGATACAGTGCAAATACAAATGAAGGGATATCTCTAGGCATGCTTAGACTGAACAGTTATTGATTTTTATTGTTGCAGTCGTATATGATGTACATATTAGATATAATCCAATGAAAGCCATTATACTTTGTTCCTGTTTTACCTCATATTCACTTGATGTAAATACTACATGCAAGCTCTCTATTTATTCTTATTAACTCTTAGTCTTGGTTAGGAATTTGCAGACATGTTAAGAAAAATATGGATGGAGAAAATCTAACAATCTAAGTAGAAGCTTTAAAATACTGTAAAATGGATAGTCAATGTAAATGGGAAAGGGGGGTGTGTGTATATGTACACACACACACACATATGCAGTATATAAATATATACAGGTAGTCCTCAAATTACGAATGTAATGTAATGTAATCCATTCGTAATTCGAGGATTTGTAGGAGTGAATCTCGTACCTTGAACGAGATCATTCCCTGCTTTTGCCCATGCATTCACTAATTGAATGCATGGTTCGTTAAGTGCACATGAGGTATCTCAGGGTGGACAAGGCCACGGGGGGGGGCTAGTGATGGAACAGACCCCCAAGGCCTTCCCAATCCACTAAAATACCTCATGCTTCTCCATCCCTTCGTGCCGCGCCAGACTCACCTTGCAAAGATCTGTCTCCTCTCTGTTGCTGTTTCATTGCCTTTGATTGCAGAGTCGATGGATGCTGTAATATTCCGTTGAGTTCAGGCACCTATCCTCTTTTGCAGACAAAACTTCCAGTCTCCATCAGATCTTTGTCAGGTCTCCGTCGGGGCAAAAAGTGTCTAAGTGCCTATGGAGCGCTTGGAAATAGGATGCTTTGCTCCATTTCCAAGCACCCAATTCGCACACAGACGAAGCCTCCAGTCTCCTTCAGGTCGCCATCTGGGCGAAAAATGTTCCGGTGGTGGTAGAAAGGAGTTGGGGGGGGGGAGAGCAGGAGACAGGCACTGCAAAACTTTTTGTGTCGAGAATAAAAGTTTTTGGGGTCCCTGATCTCGCGAGAGTTCAGGTACCCATTCTCTGCAAAAGAGGATGGGTGCCTGAACTTGCGCGATATTACGGCATCCAGGAGCTTCCATCAACTCTCCTCTGTCTCGAAGGCAAAGAAACTGCGGCAGAGATATCTTTGCAAGGAAAGTGAGTCTGGTGTGGCAAGATGGGAGGGGGAAGCAGTTGTGGGGAGCAGGGGGGGAAATATGGTGAATGTTGCAGAGCCTCTAGTCGTTCGTAAGGGCGAACAACTGCCATAGTGCTGCAACATTCATAATTTTGGGACTTGCTTGTAAACACTAGGAAGTGCTTATCATGTAAATTCGAATGGCGCTAAGTGAACGCTCTTAACTTGAGGATTACCTGTATCAGAATTTTCTCCAAGAGGAACATTCTCATTAGTGAAAAGTAGCTTTTTGAACAGTTAGAAAGTAAGAAAACAAGCTGTTGCAAAAGGGCATGAATTGCCTATAACTTGTAAGCAGAACTTGTCTTGGTTTTAATCAGGTTGGTTTCATTTACTTTAACAGTTACGCTGATTTATATGACCAATTATATCCCAGCACCCTGAGGTTTTAAATATAGTCCTTTTAAAAATAGCTAAGATTAGCTTGCTCTTCTTTTGCTTTTCCTGCATGGGCTGGGAAACACTCCTTAATAAAGCCCAAATACAATTGTTTCAGTGACAGTTTGCATTAATGAAACACTAATAAGGAGAACAAAAAGGGAAAGAACTAGTGTGCAAGCCATCTTCCTCCCATGCAATATCAAATATCATTTCTAATAAGCTGGAAGCAAGTTGAGCACTTTGGAACAGAACAATCTTTGTAAAGTAATTTGTATTTTGGAAACAAAGCCTGCTACAGAGTTTGGTTACATTAAATCCAGATTTTTCCCATGTAGGATATTTGGCTACAAAAAGCTTTCAGGAAATTCTGCCTGACACCAAGGATGAAAAGTTGATGCTTAATATATAAAGAATGTGACATGGGATGAAGAGATACTTGTTTGTAACCTTATAATAACTTTAAAACAGTTATTAAATTTGTCTAGACTTGCTGTAATGAAGGTTGGAAGTCAGTTGTCTATATATTTCTGTTTCCTTATCATATGCTCATCTTTGTTCTTGCGCTTTTTATTCTTAGTATTTTTTCTTTCTATTTAGTTTCTTTAAGTTTAGTTTGTATTAAGTTTTACTTTATTGTAACATAAAATCACTCGTAGTTAAAATAAAATCAATTCTAGAAAATGATTGATGTCTATCAGAGAAAAAAGTAAATTCTTGGTCCCTCCCATGTCTTTCTCTCCATATGTCTAACAAATTAAAATCATCTTTAATATCAAAAAAAGATTTAGGCAATATTGAACGCGTTTGAGAAACAGATAAGATCTTTTTCTTGTCCAAACCAGCATCAAGAACTCCATTCCAGTCCCCCATTAAAATACAAGATCTATAATCCAACTGTATTAGCTTTCTATGCAGTGATTTATAAAATATACCTTGTTTTTGGTTTGGAGCATATATACCCACCAACAAAACTTTCTTCCCATCCAATAAAATTTCTATAGCTAAAAATCTTCCATGAGTATCTGCTTCTATTAATTTAGCTTTTATATGATTTTTAACATAAATAACAATTCCATTTTTTTGTCTAAAGATGATGCCACAAAGTGTGTACCCAATTTGTTATTAATCAAATATTTCTGGTCCAAAGTTCTAATATGAGTTTCTTGTAAACAGATTACATCATTTTTACATTGCTTCAAATAATGAAATATCTTCTTCCTTTTTTGTGGAGAATTTAAACCGTTGACATTCCATGTCAAATACTTATTTGACATGATCTTTTCGTGAAAGCTTCTGCAAGGCCGAAACTACCTCTTCCTTCCTCTTAGGCCTTGCTCCCATGGCTTCCAAAGATGTCAGATCAGCTTGCTTGGTTTGAATTAATTCACGTGCACCCCTTGGATCTTTAGGCTTATCCGCTACCAGAGGTTGAAAAATATCAATTAGCTGCACTGGTTGTTCAACTGCTTTATCCATATCCGTCGAAGGAATTATTCGAGGTTGTTGAGATTCCGAAATTTGCAATGATTCTAAATCTTTAACCAAAATTGCCCTCTTAGATTTTGGGGAAGTAGATCTATCAGCCATCAATATATTGTCAAAGAAATCCTTTGCTTTGGCAACAGTAGTCAGACGATATCTATTATTTTTAAAAAACAAAGAAAGTCCAGTTGGAACCTCCCATCTATATTGTATCTCTCTTCTTTTAAGCTCCTCTGTCAAAAAAGCATAATCTTTTCTTAACCTCAGCATTTTGGGAGGTATCTCTTTCAAAACCAGTACTTCTTGACCAGCAACACTCAGTTGTTTATTGTAGGCTGTTGAAAGAACCCAATTTCTGTATTTTCTTGTATTAAAATATATCACAATATCTCTAGGCAAATTTCTTTGTGCTGCGATACGTGAGTTCATTCTAAACAACCGTTCAATCTGCCAGTCCACATTCTCAACTGAATCATCCAAAAATTTTGATAGAGCTTCAATAACAATTTTTCTTAAATCCTCTTGGTTCCCATTTGGGGCTTCTCTAAGTCCCCTAATTCTAACCGCAAACTGCAAACTGCATCTGATGATATTGTGTCAAAGTAGCCTGATCTTGTACATCACTTTCATTTTCCTGCGCAATCCACACTTTACTTTTTTCACTTTCACTAGGTAGAGAAAGCGATCGCCATTTTGAAAAATTTTTTGTTGATTCAAGAAAACTTATAAATACAAAGGCAGAAACAAAATAACAGTATACTTGCAACAATCAAAAGACTCCTGTATTCAGTCCGTCTGTTTAAAGTCCTTGTAAGTCAATCTTAAGAGCAGAGGCGGTCACGGCGTCTAATTCTGTCAGCCGACAGAAGCGTCTCTGAGCAGGAGCATTTCAAGTGCCTGGGGAGCACACCTTCTCTGCCCCTGAAAACTTGTTCCAGGGGTCTTGGAAGGGCTCAACCCGGCTCTTGAAGCTCTACTCCCCTTCTTTGCCCGAAGAAGAGTTTTTTCGCTGCAACAAACAGCTGGTGAGCGCTGTTGTTGACAGCTAACTGACACAGAGATCGGAGCCTCACGTTAGAGACTCCAGCGACGCCGGTGGAACCACCGGAAGCCCCAGAGTGATTTTATGTTAAGTTTAAAGAAAGCTAAAATTTTACCTAATGTATTGTCTGATCATAACCCAGTTATGATGGAACTAAGGACTGGTCAATATATATGCAGATCCTGGAGACTTAATGAAAATTTGTTTAATTATGAAATGTATGTGGAAGAATGTAAAAAGGCTATCAAGGAATTTTTCAGGTTAAATTTGAATATAGGCTTACCAATAGAAACGGTGTGGGACGCTAGCAAGGCCCATATGCGTGGTATTTTAATTGAATTGAATGCAAGACATAGACGTAAACAAGAGGAAAAGAGAAGAGTTTTAGAAGCGGAGATAAAAAAGAAAGAGTTATTATTAATAGATAAACCGGATGATAGTAATATTAAAGAAGGGATAAAGGTTTTACGGAAACAATTTGATATTTTGATGACCGACCAGGTTGCCAGGAATATACAATATGCTAAACATAATACTTTTTTTAATGCTAATAAACCTGGCAGATGGTTGGCTTATACATTAAGGAAAAAACAAAAATCCCGTTTAATTGAGAAGGTAGAATATAAGGGGCAAGAAGTATTTCATCAGGATGCTATTAAGAAGGCTTTTCTAGAGTTCTATACCAAATTGTATGCTGAAGAAAAAGTTCAAGAGCAAGAGGTAGATGCCTTTTTACAAAATCAAAATGTTATGGAAATCACTTTGGAACAAAGAGATAGATTAAATGCTGTGATTAGATCAGATGAAATTATTGACGTAATTAAGCAATTGAAATTGGGAAAATCTCCAGGAACTGATGGTTTTACTACGATTTATTATAAGTGTTTACAGGAGGAAGTGGTCGAACATTTGAGGGAGTTATTTGTGAATATACAAGAGGGTGGTCGGGTTCCACCCTCCTGGAAAACGGCTAATGTTTGTTTGATTCCTAAAGAGGGCAAAGATAATGTTCAAGTAGAAAATTTCAGACCTATCTCATTGTTAAATACGGATTACAAGATTTTTGCAAAAATTTTGGCTAATAGATTAATGACAGTTTTGACACAGAGGATACACCCGGACCAGACTGGTTTTTTACAAGGGAGACAGATGAAAACCAATGTTAGACAACTTGTTAACATACTGGAATACTTGGATAAACATATTCAAGTGCCGGCTGTTTTAATGTTTTTAGATGCAGAAAAAGCTTTTGATAGATTGAATTGGACATTTCTGCAAAGGCTTGTGGTAAGGATGGGAATGGGGGACCAGTTTATTAATTCTATAACAGCTATATATCAGAAACAAACAGGATAGATTATAGTAAATGGTCAATTAACAGATTTGTTCAACATTGAAAAGGGTACTAGACAGGGTTGTCCCTTATCTCCTTTATTGTTTGTCTTAACTTTAGAGGTTTTATTGAATAGGATTAGAGCATCAGAGGAATTAAAGGGGGTACAAATTAGAAAACATGATTATAGATTATGTGCCTTTGCAGATGATTTACTTGTGACATTGACTCAGCCAATGCAATCGGTTCAGAGTTTGATGGAAATTATTCGAAATTACGGAAAAGTATCAGGTTTTAAATTAAATTTATCCAAGACAAAGATGTTGGTTAAAAATTTTGATAATAAATTAAAACAAGATTTGGAAAGAATAACGGGATGTGAGATAGTTAAAAAAGTTAAATATTTAGGAATTTATATAGAAGCCTCAAATGGTAAACTATATAAGAATAATTATGAGTTCTTATGGAGTAAAGTGCAAAAAGAAATGGAGAATTGGAAAAAACTACAATTATCTATTTTGGGTAGGATAGCCGCTATTAAAATGAATGTATTACCGAAATTTCTATTTTTATTTCAAATGTTGCCAATACTTAAAAAGGATGGGAATCTTGATGAATGGCAGAAAGGTATAAACAATTTTATTTGGGATGGCAAGAAACCAAGGGTTAAACTTAAAATCATTCAAGATACAAGAGAGAGAGGTGGAATGAAAGTGCCTAATTTCAAATTATATTATTATGCAGCAGTTCTAGTGGCAATAAGTGATTGGATTAATTTAACAAATGAAAGAATACTGAATATAGAAGGATATGGGTTAGTGTATGGGTTCCACGCCTATTTAGTTTATGATAAAAAATTGGACAGGGGATTTAAAGAGCATATATTAAGAAACTCTGTGATGCGTGTCTGGAAAAAGTATTATTATAAGTTAAATGGTAAAATTCCTTTATGGACTGTTCCCAGACATGCAATACAGAGTGTGGGTATACAACAAATTCAAGACGTGGAGCCCTATGATAAACTTTTGAATAAAGAAGGGAATAGCTTAGAACTGAAATCACTAGATAGATTAAGGGAGGAAGGTATAGCTCATAATTGGTATCATCATGCACAACTTCAAGCCAGATGGCAAAAAGATGTTAAGATGGGTTTTTCTTTAAAGGATGAAAAACTGATTATACAAATTAGAGACCAAAGAGCGATGCATATTAAAAGAATATATGATGCTTTAATTGAAATTGATTCTGGAAAGGAACTAGTTAAAGATTGTATGATTAAGTGGGAAGGGAATTTTGGACATTCAATTAGGATGGAAACTTGGAAGAGAATATGGGTGAAAAATGTTAAGTTTACACAAGCTCAGCATTTAAGAGAGAATTTTTATAAAATGTTTTATAGATGGCATTTAGACCCCAAAAAATTGTCGCTTATGTATCCAAATCTGAAACCCAAATGTTGGAGATGCGAATCTATGGATGCAACTTATTTTCACATTTGGTGGACATGTAAAAAAATTAAGGCTTTTTGGATAAAAATATGGTGGATTCTTCAAAATATTTTGAAAAAGCGTATTGAGTTTGTACCACAGTTATTTTTGTTGGGTATAACAAAGGACTGTTCCACCATAGAGACTAAGTTGATCTTGAACTTGACTACGGCTGCAAGACTGTTGGTGGGTCAATATTGGAAGTCATCTGAAATACCATCTATTGAAGAATGGACATTAAAAGTTACCCATCTGGTGGAGATGGCTAAGATATCAGCGTACCTGAAGAACCACTCAAATGAAACATTTTTGATGGATTGGAAAAAATGGATTGATTATATGCAAAAGAAATATCAATTGAAAGAATTAGATATGATATATAGATAAATAGTTACTAAATAGTAGATTAGCGGGGTTTCTTGCATTTTTTACTCTGTATTCACTCCGGGAAGCCTGGGGGGGAGGGGGGAGGGAGATAATAAGTAATAGATTATGTTTCTCAACTGTAGTTGGGGATATTAAGGGAATAGATTTTTTCTTTTTTTTCTTAGGGTGCTCGGGAAAACTCTACACCGCATTGGATGGTGAGGAAGGTGGTTTGGAGGTTAGGGGTTAGGATGTGGGAGGATGTGGTGGGGGGGGTTTCCGAGCAGCTATTTGTATTGTTTGTTAAATTTGTTATTTGTCTGTTATCAGTTGAGTTATTATATCTCTGTGTTAAAATTTGTTAAAACTTTATAAAATTTAATAAAAATAATTAATAATAATAAAAAAAGTTTTACTTTATTGTAATCAAAATCCTTAATAAAAAATTATACACAGCAGATCTGTTGCTCTACTAGAAAGCCCAGATTTTTGCAGCCCAGTTCTGCAGAATTGTCTTGAAGGTACTTGGCTCTGAATTGAAAGGACAAGCTAATGTAATAGTTGAATCATGATGCAATTGAGGAATTAATAAAGTGACTTTATATTGAATTAAATCATCGCTAAGTACTGAAGAGTCTAGAAAGAATGAGTGTCACGATACTGTTGTTCAGTCTTATTTGAAGGGGGTTTAATACTTCTGTCTACACTGCTATGATCCCTTTCTAGACCTGTTTGAATCTTGAGGGAGTGAGACTATTAACAGCAATAGCAATAACACTTAAACATACATACCGTATTTTTCCATTTATAAGATGCACCCTTGTATAAGACACCCCCCAATTATGGTACTGGTACTTCTCAGAAGCATCACACAAGGGAGGCAACTTCCTCCAATCAGATGGCGCTCTGCAGGCTTAGTCCTGCCCACCCCCTCTGCCGTCAATCACTGTACTGAGGCAGCTTCCTGGGGCCTCTTGCGGCTTCAGCCCGAGCTGCACCAGTGAAAAACGGGTCATAGAAGGTGGTTGGCTTTCTCTCCATCCAGGCAGCATCTCGGGCCAGCGGTATCCTCCTGCACCAAGCAGCATGTAAAGAACCTACACAGATATGCCCTGGGTTGCAGAGGTTACCATTATTTTTTCGTGTATAAGACGTTGCACTTGTATAAGACGCACCTAATTTTTGAATAGGGTGTTTGCAGGAAAAAATAGCGTCTTATACACGGAAAAATATAGTATTTAACACTTAGACTTGTATACCACTTCACAGTGCTTTACAACTCTCTCTAAGCTGTTTAGAGTGTCAGTATATTGGCCCCAACAATCTGGGTCCTCATTTTATTGACCTAGGAAGGATGGAAGACTGAGACAACCTGGAGCCAGTGAGATTCGAACTGCTGGCAACTGGCAGTCAGCAGAAGCAGCCTGCAGCAGTGCAGTCTAACCACTGCATCACCTATTCTGGTACCTATGCAGATTTTGTATTAAAGGGTTTTGTTTTTTTTAGCTAAAAGGAAAAACTTTATCTTTTCAATTTAAATCTTAAACATCTATACAGAATTTTCAGATAATTTAGATCAGTGGTTCTCAACCTGTGGGTCGCGACCCCATTTGGGGTCGAACGACCATTTCACGGGGGTCGCCAAACAATGCAGTCCGCCATTTTTCCCCCTTTTCCTTAACTGTGCTACTCCCTCTTATTCTATTGGCTTTTGAAAGCCAATAGAATAGACTCTCTTGAATAGAGTCTAATTCTATTAGCTTTCAAAAACCAATAGGAATTGTCCAGGCTGTCTCTGCCCTGCTGAGCCCGCCAAAAGTCCCAGTCTGCAAATGGTGCTGCAAATTGTCTGCAGCGAAGGTGAGCTGTCTAGAAGTTTCCACCCCTCCCTGCTGAGCAACAACTAAAAATGTAAGTAAAAGAGGGCCAGGGGTGGGAGGTGGGAGGCCGGCGGGCGTAGGGAGGGTTGCTGGCGCACGTGGGGCCCGGCGGGTGCCTTACCTCCCTTGGGCTGGGCCAGCTGGTGGCCCAGCCGGTGGTCGCCCTGCGCCATCGCTGCCCCTTGCCAGCTACACCTCGGCCAGCGCAGGGGGTGGCACCACGCATGTGTGGCGCTCCCGGGCAGGGAAAGTCCTCGACTTACGACCGGTTGGGAAGTCCTCAACTTACGACCAGTTGGGAAGTCCTCGATTTACAACCGGTTGAGGGTCGCGGCATTAAAAAGGTTGAGAACCACTCATTTAGATGGATGGTTTTTCTAAATCTGCTTAGGACAGGACTAGGTAACTAATATAAATTAAACAATTTCCTAGAAAGTTACAAGGAATTTACCTGGTGCATTCATTTTAAAGCATGCATGGGTATTTATATATAAAGACAAGCACAGTTAAATACAATAGAGAGTTTGATCTATTGATAAAGATTACATATTTTGTCTGATCAGATCTTGGCTCTTGTGGGAAATGTAGGAGAGAAAAAAAAATCTTAACCTTTAAAATGTAGAGCAAAGAAACATTTTTTGATGTGTTTTCACGCATATGCATAAAGAACATTTATAATAGGTCTGACATTACAATATTACATATAATCTTCACTTAACAACCATTTGAAGTTACAATACATTTTTACAAAGTTATTTGCAATCCATCCTCAGTCATGTGATCACATTTTAGGCACTGGCAACCAACTTGCATTTATGACCAGCTGCAATGTTCCCACCCTCACATGACTAATCTGCAATATTTTTTTGGCATTTTTCATCAGAAAATGGAATACCTGCAATAGATACAAATGTTAAAGTATTTTGAAATCAATCTGTTTGATTGAATTTCTTTTTCCCAATTGCTTTCATTTTGATAAAAAGTGACACTGTTTCTTTGGAACTGAGTTCACATAAGGGAGGTAGCAGACTAGTGTGGTCATTGTAAGAAGAATATCTATTTGAAACCTCTTTTTCCTGTATACATAACTAAATGTGTTCTGGAAGGTTCTCCAGTTTTCTAGATGTATTGCATGTTTAACTCAGCAGGATTTCTAAATGAACGTTTATACAATTTCACTATTAAACTTAGACGTAAATAGACCTTAATATGTATTTAATCTCTTCGTGCCATCTTTCTACTGTAAAATATATGGTACAGGTAACCTTTCAAACAAATTATAATAATTGACACAGAATCACCCTAAAGGCTGTTGGATGAGCACACAAAAAAAAATTGTCTCAAAGGTGCTTTTTGAAAAATGACTGAGAATCTCCATAGCCAAAAAGACATATATAATTTTTAATGACCAAAGTCCCCTAACAAGTCTTATTAATTGATAATATCACAAGATATTGATGATTCAAGAAACAGGCAATTGGGTTTCGGTAGCCCTCACACTGCTGATCCTTCGCTGATATCATTTTTCTGTAACAATGCAGTGATACATAAATGTTGTACAACAGTACAAATTGTTTATATAAGTTGTAAATATCACATGAGGAAAGCTACTTAAAGAGTCAATGCTATTTAAAATAAAGCTTATCAGCCAAATAATTATAACAATGAAATAATAAGGAACAATGAATGAATGCTGCTAGATAAAGATGAACTGAATTATACATTTATTACTTGATTTCACAATCCAACATCTGAGATGGCTGTTCTGGTAGGGCTGACATTGCTAGACTTCAAAAGTCTGGACAGACCATTAGATAGCAAATAAACTTTTATGTTCTTTCGAGATAAGTTGCATGGGTTACAATTCCAGAACTGCAAAAATATGGAGGAGCAATAGATGGCAGCAAAGAGACACAGAAAACTCTAACTCTCCAAGTTGCTGTCTAGATATACTAATTCTCTTTTCAGTGGAAGTAGGTTTGTAAGTATCTTATTGTGAGCTATTTAAGTACAATTATGTATCAAAAAGGATTGGTGTTCTTAAGAATTGAGAACCTCATTAAAATACAGACTACAAAAATACTTGTGCCTAGATGAATTTAGAAGTCTAATTTGTATTAGCAGATTAATTAAGGTTTATTGTAAATTACTTTCAGCATAGTAAATTTCTTCCTATGCTTATTATGAAATCTTTACTCTTCTTTGAATATGATACTTTAGAAGGCTATAGATAGGCCAATGTATAATTTATATTAAAGCCACTATTCCCATGTTTCAATGCAGTGTAACTCAGAAGAATCAGGCAGATGAGTGTAAATGTTCAAATCTTCCTCCAGGCCTTGAAAAATTCTTTGTATTTTTACCTTTAAAAAGTGGAGAAGGGAAACAGGGAAGAAAAGAGAGAGAGATTTTTAAAAATTGGACTCTTAGGGCTGTTTATTATTACTATAGCTATATCCAAATGTTTAAGTCAGACTAATTCCCTAGAAATATGTCCTGCACAGGCATAATTTCAACCTAAAGAGCTCCTAGTGTCCAAATATGTCATTATATCTCATGCAATGTGGTAGCTCATAATGAACCAGAGATCTGCAGTGTAACTTTCTTCTCTACTTCTTTTCCTCTCTCTAATGAGGCTGCAATTTGTTTACTTCTAGTACTTTTATACTCCAATGACATGAGTAAAGAGGAGTGTCAAGTACATGAACTGTATAGGACCTCTGTAATTCAGACCAGGAATGTCCAGCTGTAACCACATACAGGCTGGAAAGCTTTATAATTTTTAATGTGAACCAAGATGAAATTGATTAGACTCAGAAAGGTGTTTTTATGATCAGCTTTCAATTAAGCTAAATTTTATTTTATTCATTTCCTGTCCATTTTTGGGAATGTGGCTCTCAGAATGCTGTTCAAATTTGGCCCTCACTCTCCATACAAGTGGTATGTGCTTGTACTAAAAATCTATTCTTCAAACGTTCTACTTCAGAACTTTATCATCACCCAACAGAATTTCAAAGAAAACTGAATGACAGGGATTGTCTAATTACCTGTTGGGATGCTTGTCGAACACTGCAGAATATATCGGGACCGTCTTCTGCCACATACTTCCCTTCGACCGGTGAGAGCGCACAGGGTCGGCCTCCTCCGGGTCCCATCAGCGAAACAATGCCGTCTGGCGGGTCCTAGGGGGAGGGCCTTCTCTGTTGTGGCGCCCACCCTCTGGAACCAACTGCCCCCTGAAGTCCGCGTTTCCCCCACTCTCCTGGCCTTCCGGAAGAATTTGAAAACTTATCTATGCCGGCAGGCCTGGGATGATTGTGATTGTGTCTGTATGATGAATGTGTTTGGGGGGTCTTTTAAATGTTTTGTTGACTCGGTTTTTGGTTTTTAAATGCTGTGATGGTTTTTTTGTTTTTTGTTTGTTCATGTTGTTAGCCGCTCCGAGTCCTTTGGAGAGGAGCGGCATAAAAATCCAATTAATTAATAATAATAATAATAATAATAATAATAATAATAAATATCTTACACTTTCTTGAAATTGCAGGAGGAAACCAGTATTAGTACTTTTACCTTTCTCCTGATGTACCCAACCTTCACTTCCCTAAGGGCAGGCGATGTTCAGAATAATAGAGTTGTAAGCTCTTCTAGTCCAACCCCCTTGCACAAGCAGTATACCATGGCTGTCCAATCTCACCCACAATTTCTGAAGGTAAGCTGTTCCAGTGGGTAATTGGTCTTATTGTCAAGGAATGTTTCCTTAGCTCTAGGTTGTTTCTCTCCTTGATTAGTTTCTACTCGTTGCTTCTCATCCTGCCTTCTGGTGCTAGGTACTGCTAAAGTAACTTTTGCTACTTTTTCAAGAACAGTCATTCTTCCCATCTTTATGAAAGCATTTGTGCATCTTAAAAGTTTCTCCCTATCTTCAACAATATTCTACCAATATATAAATTCATCTACCTTGCTATAATTTTAATTATGTATGTATAATTTGCAAATGTTCATTCCTGTCAATCACAACTGTCTTAGTGTTTGATACATTAATTTTCAGATCCATATTTTTTATTTCATAAAAACTAGACACTTACTGTAAGGAATTTACAGGGCTTTATCACAGTTACCAATTTATTTATACTAATATTAAAAGCTCTCTATAGCTAAAATCTCTCCATAGTTGTAGGATGTGACCTTTAAAAAGATGAATTCTAGACTGCCTGGTTGAGGCACATTACAAATCAATTGCCTTTAATAAGCAATTTTTGCCAAGTACCATAATCTATAGAAGTTAACCCAAATTCTGTTTCAATTGTTCTTTAACAGATTTTGTACTGAATGCTATTTACACTATTGTCTGAACATTACAGTTGCTAAAATAGCCTATTCTATTGCAGTGATCCCATCAAAACCCACTCTACCATCCAATTATTCTGCAATTACTTAGATTATCACATCATTGTCTTTATAGAAAATCTGGTTACGTCTCACATAACCTCTGATTTTACAGAAGGCTGATGAAGAATGCCAATATAGTGTATAGCTATTTCTTTTGCCCAATTAGTTTTGGAAGTTTAAGTCTTCCAGGTTTATGTGACAAAACCTGCTTTCTAAAGGCTAGTGTTTCAGCAAGCCAATAAAAACGTAGGTTTTTTTCCTTCCCAGGAAAGAAAAGAGCAGTAGATGTCCCCTAGAAACATCTCAATCAATGAGAATAGGGATAGAAATGACCTTGGAGGTCTTCTAGTCCATCCCCTTGCTCAAGCAGGCAACCCTATACCATACCATTTCAGACAAGTGGCTGTCCAGTCTCTTCTTTAAGAAACTCCAGTGATAAAGCACCCACAACTTCTGAAGGCAAGCTGTTCCACTGATTAATTGTTCTCACTGTTAGGAAGTTTCTCCTAATTCCATTAATTCTCTTGGTCACAGAAAATTAACTCCTTAATTCTTTGTGATGATAGTTGGAAACCAAACTCTGGAACTGATAAACATTGGGCCAATTTAGGTAAGATTTTCTGAAATTAAAGTCTGAGATATGTAACTTTTTTAGGCTGAGGACAGCTGTTCACCTTTCGTGGCTCACAGGAGTCCATCCTCCAAAAAGTATGTATTTCAGATAACATTAATTAAATCTTTTTGGCAAAATTATTCCATGTGTATTTAACACATCTCTTTTCTCATATTAACATTGCAACATATCCAGCAAAAGAAGTAGGTTTTGGTCCAATTAGTAGTTAAGGCATCAGGCTTGAAACTGGGTGACCGTGAGTTCTGGTCCTGCCATGGACATGAAACCAGTTGGGTGACCTTGGATCAGTCACATTCTCTCAGCCCTAGGAAGGAAGCAATGGCAAATCACGCCTGAAAAACCTTATCAAGAAAACTTCAGAGACTTGTGCAGGCAGTCTCTGAGAATCAGATACAACTGAATAGAAGAAATATATGTATATGTACTACTGTCCTGGACAAAACCCAGAGCATACAGGAGTAAGATGGCACCCAAAGATGAGCTGCTGAGATAATGCCTGAGACAGCAGCAGATATGGGTGGAAGATCAAGTATGGGAAGTGCCATGGCTGGGCAAGATCTCTTGATATATACCTAGGGATGTACCATCAATTGATAACTGACATTGCAGAGTTGGAAAGTCCCACCATTGGCTGGAAAGAGATGGAATAAAAGGCAGCCCAGAGGTTCATGGCTACAGAAGAACAAGCACTAGCACTATTCTGCAGGAGTCAATCACACTAGACCGGACTCCAAATGCAGATTATGCAGAGATGCCTCAGAAACAGTCCAGCACATAATGACAGAGTGTAAGATGCAGGCAGGAACAGCATACCCTGAACGGCACAACTAAGTAGCTGGCATTGTGTTCAGGAACATCTGCACAGTGTTTGGGCTGGACCTTCCGAAGTCCTGATGGAAGATTCCACAGAGGTTATGGAGAATAATAGGGCTATGATTCTGTGTGACTTCCAGATCCACATGGACAGGGAGGTACTAGCCAATCAATCAGACATCATGGTAGTAAATAAGGACCAGAAGACAGTAGGAGTGATAGATTCAGTGATGCCAAGTGATAGCAACATCAGGAAGAAGTTGGAGAAGTACCAGGGCCTGAAGGAGAAGTACTAGGGCCTGGAGAGAATGTGAAAAGTAAAGGACAAACTGATGCCAGTGATGGTAGGAGAACTTGGGGCTATGACTGTAAGCTGGGAGAGTGCTCCAACGAATCCCAGGAACAACATCAGAGCTCTCTGTCCAGAAGTGAGTGCAGTGCAGGGAACAGCTAAGATACTGTGCAGAACTCTCAAACTCCCAGGTCTCTAGCAGTATACCCGAGACTGAGGAAGATACGCACCATACATATGGATGAAAAGGGAATTTAGATAAATGATTGACAGACACAAACAGACAGACATGCAGAAAATCTATGTCGTTACTAGTAGTCGAAAATAACTTGATTGCATATACTCTTTCAATTAATATAAAGAACCCAAAGCTATGAAGAATACACACTCAATTTTGTATTTCTACTGTCACCAGTTTTGTTCACCATGTGCTTTGTACCATCAGTATAGGCTTCATGCTAAAGAGGATGCTTTGAAACTTGGAGAAGTTGAGCATTTTCCCCCTGGATTTACAATTTAACAATGTATGAAACGATCCATTTCTTATAAGTAGAAAGTTAAACATTCTCTCTGACATTATCTGTTGAGTCAGATGGCAGAAATGACAAATCCAAATTTTTGTTGCAAGAAAGATTCACATTTGGCTACTCCAGAATGCAGATTGCTACCTACTCAATCAAACATTGTTTTGTTTAGTTGTACTTTGGAGATATACGAAAACATTTTCGCCTTTTTTCTTTTGAATTTATTACCCCTATAATTCATTTCTTTGTAGCTTTTGGCACCTGAATTTCTTCTCCTAATTAAAAAGTGTAGCAGCCTAAACACTGTAATATATTTTTTTTCTAGACATGCATAAGACTATTCATGGAATACATTGCAGTGGTTATGAGTATTACTTACCTCATCAAGGTCACACCTGTTGATAATATGCATTCGAATTATATCACCTAATGACCTTAAAGGGAAAGAAAGAAAAAGAAAACAAAATACATCAATAAAATAATAACACAGATATTACTTCGTTTTCAAGGCACTTAAAAAATACAAACTGCTGGATCTTCAGAGTCACCTAAGAATCTCCATATTATTGTTATCCAAAGATAAAACTGTCCCCATTAAAAAAAGGATCAAAGATAATTTAAAGTCTAAAAGGGAGATAATTTAATTTCAATTCAATAGGATATTTAGGATAGGATAATTCAATTAGATATATTGTTGCAATATATCTAATATTTACTGAACATCACTCAGAAACACATCATCTGGATATAAAGTACATGTACAATCATTTTTCAAGCCATCACATTTTAACTGAAATATTCCTTCTATACGTATAAGGAGCATACATGGTTAATACATATGTATCAAATACATAATTACATATTTATAAAGAATGCATATTTATAAAGAATGCATAACAAACAATTCAAACAATGATCAATGCTGTGGTTGAGCTATTACTTTCTCTAACATTTGCGTAGCATTGAAAGGAATTTAAATTTCCTGAAACAGCCCTATTTGTTCTGCTCAACAAAGCAGAATCCAAATGTTGATGATTTATTTAGTTTCACCATGGAATAACTACCTTTATGATAACTGGAACAACCTTCCCCAACATTGTGTTCTTCCAATATATTGTCAGTATTGCTTCCTGAACTTTTGGTGTTGCAGTTGAAAAAGTTCCAGAAAATAGTAAATGTGATTGGGATGGTTTATAATGTGTTGCATTGTAAGCAGAGGAATCAAAAGTAGTTTATACTAAAAGTATCTTCACAATGCAGAACAACCTTTAGCCTAATAAAACTATTGTCTCTACCATGTGCTACGAAGGATGATGGGAGATAAAATAATTTCTTTAATCTATATTACCAAGCAATTTTCATTTCCAATGACATTCACTTCATGGAATGTCACCCACCCATTTTTAAGACCATTTGATTAGAGGTAACATCTCTCCTGGGTTTTGTTAATGTTCTGTGTTATACGTGCCTCCACACAGAAAGTTGGGATGTGTACCAAACAAATAAGTTTATCTTCAATAACTATATTTTTAATGGAATATATTTTACTTTGTCACATGCTTAATGTACTAAAGATACGGCAGTAATATTAGCCATCCTGATACTAACACAATGCTATTTTAGGTATCTTCAGTCAAATGAGTTTTTTAAGTATGTAATAAAACTTAAAACTTTGAAACACATTCCACTGTTTGCATTTTCCATCTTATGTTTAATCATATGTACATATGTTGGAATTGATGCAAGAATTGTCAAACATGTATGGTATTGTCTAGCTTTACATGTATAACTTTCATGGTACCTTGGTTTAGCCTTGTAAAGAATCACCATCATTCCAGGAAAAGGGTGAGAAAAATTTGTCTTGCCATACTGGGGACCTGATTATTGGAAAGCTGCATAATAACAATGGGTCCTTATTCTTTGAATAAGATAAATTGAACTGATATATGAAGTTAGTTGGATTGTAAGGAGCAAGAGAATCAGAATTTTACATTGCAAAGCCATGAATTAAACTGCAAATTGCCACTATTGCGCTTTTGTTAGAGCACAAGCATCTACAAAGGAGCAATTAAAGCATTCAGCATCTTGAAGAATCATTTGAATTTGCTGACATAAAGTTTGAAGCAAGAATTGTATTATTTCTGTTGGGACAAAGAAAAAATAGTGCTTTGTTAGAATCTGTTTAGATTGTCCTACATTTACTGTTGGATTGTTTTACATATTGTGATTTTAATTAAAGAAAGGTATCTATTGAAATCTTTGCCAATTTATTCCAATTTAGACCCAACACAGGTGGAAGTTAGGCCAACGTGAAGAAAATATTTCATCTTAGGAGAACATATTTTACATACTATTCACAGAAATAAATTATTTCTAAAAAAATTTTGACTCACTTCTTCCAGTAACAACTTCTAAGCAAAATATAATTTGTAACTTCTTGAAGCAACTGTAGGTACTTCAACTCTTCATTTCTTAAAAAACAAAGAGACAAAAATAAGAACAGGTATATCTGTGGAAAAGCAGCTCTTGTGTTTTAATCATTCTTTTCTTCCTACAACTTACATTAAAACTGTCAAATATTGTTGAAATGAATTACCTGAAAGTCAGTCTAATGACTCTAATCATATAGACATGATATAGGTTTCCTCAGCTTTGCTGCCCTCCAGATGAGTAAACCTCAGCTTCCAGAATTTTAACAATCATGCTGGTTAGGAATTCTGGGAGTTGGAGTCCACCTATCTACTGTCCATGGGAGCGAAATAGCAAAACTCATGTCATGATATTATTACACAAACCCTGCAGCATATGTTCCTGTGTCAGACAGCAGGATGCCAAGCACAAAAAAAATGAAGTTTGAGTCACAACAACAACATATGGAGCCATCTTGTCTGTCACTGTACTCAAGGATTTTTGGGGTCATACTTGCATCATATCATAAATATCATTAAGCTACAGATTGGTAGCTATAGCCCCTGAAATCTTTCTTATACCTCCTGCAGTGTTTTTTTTTAATCACAAGGAACAAAAAAGAGTTTCACATCATTATGAGATGTAAACATACAAAACCTGTTCAGTATGCCCTAAAATAAGCTTAACATTTTGTTAAAAATGAAGGGGAATAAGCAAACTATCTCCTGAGTCAGTTAAAAAGAATCAGCCAATCTGGTGTTATTATGCCCCAAAGCCAAGTGCAACATCTGTGCTGTTCACAAAACATCAAAAGGTTACCCAACTACTGTCAGAAATCCATTACATTAAGGTAAAACTTAACAACTTACATTATGGCATAGCGTGATAGGGAGCCAGCACTGATTCCAATGTGGTTTAAAAAGGCTTTTAAGCCCATCATCTTGACTACAGTTCTTCAGAGATTTAAAATAACTTTCTCAGCCATATTGGAACTAGGGAAGAAAATGGCAAAGAGTGCTCTGCTCTTTAACACCAACCTGCAGAAAAACCATGGCCAAATCTATTCTGAAGAGTGCAAAAGAGATGTGGGTAATCTGCATGGAATGCCTAGTTGATATTGTGGGTTTTGCATATCACCTGCTCTCATCATTGAGATGATAATATTAGTATAGACACAGTGGTGTGATTCAAATACCTGAACAATTGGTTTTCTTATTGGATGCAGGCCTGGGAGGCCTTCTCCAGGCCTCTGAGGCCTAGACTGGACTTCCAGAAGCACTGTGAATTAAGACGGTTCTCCAAACTCAGCAAAATTTAGTTATTGGTTCTACCGAACTGGTGTGAACTGGTTGAATCCCACCACTGCATAGACAGATCATTTATCCTGCTTCCAGACTCAGAAGCATCTGGTTGCCCATAAAAGAGAAGAAGCCAGACTAGATAGGCCTTTGCCTGAGTCATTCAGAAGCCTTGTTAGATTATTACAATCTAACAATGTCTTCATATTTTCAGGTTTCTTGAAACAGCCACAGCGTTCTTATTAAAAATAAATGCAGAACTCACTTTGCACGAAGAAGTGTTTGAATAGCACCTGAGTTCCCAGAATGTTTCTATAATTTTTAAACACAAAGAAAAAGGCATAAGCAATTGCTTTATCTCATTCATTGCTTTATATTGAGGCTGTGCAAATCATTGAATAGGTATTTGCTTTGGCGAACATCTGTTCCAAAGCAGCCATGTTGCTTCACTTTGCATTGCAAAGTTTTAATGAATGCTGCAGATGACGGGTCACTCTTCATTCACCCCAAGTGTTGACAAAGTGTGCAAGAGGCTACACAGCTTTGTCTTCTCTAGCTGCCCTTGTCAAAGCCCAAGGAGGCAACTGCCTGGATGCAATGTCAAGATCAATGCTCTTCTGGCTTTGGCAAAGTACAAGTAGGAAATAACAATAAGCTTCAAGGCAATGCAAAATCCTTTTTATAAACAAATGCTATCCCCTCTTTATGTCAATTAAGAGAAGCACATCACCTCTGCAGCACCAGTCTCTTTGTCATAACAAGTCTAGGTCACCTTGCACAGATCTACCATTTTATATAGGTAGCTTCACAATAATTAGCTTCACAGCAACTACAGTTTGAGCATGTGTGATAGGCTGACAATTATTTGTTTTTCTGGAAAAAAAAATCCAGTTTGAATGGACAAGATCATAAGGCACAAAATGTCTCTCTGAAAAGGCCTTAATAATTCATAGAATGAAAATACTTGAGAATGAGACATGGTCTTTTTCGGATGCAGGACAACAAAACCAGTTCTTAAAAGACAGAATATATAATATATATTGCACATACTTTATCTGTATCTGCATGTATTCCTTTTGTATACCCATTATGAAATCAATTTGGATTTCTGCACAAATCCTGCATATTTTTACACACTGTTGTCTGACAGGATATAATTAGGGACACTTCCACGCCACCACTTTTATCCCTCTGTCTGACAAAAGTAGTTTAACATTGATCTGAAATCAATTTCATTGCTGCTGATCCTCAAATTTATACACACACACACACACACAAACACACACACACACACACACACACACACACACACACGATCAGCACATCCGCTGGTGATTTGGGTTTTTTTTTCTAAAAATCTGAATGGTTGGTCTTAGAAGGAGAATCTGAAAAGCTACTAAGGCACACTTTTTTGTTCCCTTTAAATACCAGTGAAAATAATAGTGATTCACCAAGAGGCCACCCTGTTTGAATCTTTGTTAGAAACTGGAAAGTGCAATGATAGAAGAGTTCTGCCAATGGGAAACTAACAATGGGAAACAAGCTCCCACAATACAGCCATCTGCCTGCCAGACACAGAACACACATTCCCATAAGGGAGGGATGTTCTTGGTCACATACATATGGAATCAAAAATCCCAACTGTTCCCTCTGGTGAAATTGTCACATGCTTGGTGCTCTCTGAGCTTTATCATTACCCAAGTAGGTAACATCATCAGTGATAGTGATAGATAAACAGATTTACTTTCTGTTTATATCCCATAGCTTACCCTGCCAATTTGCTGGGGGTGTGGTTTGTTCCTTGGTAGTTCCTTGATTACAGCATTGTTTTCTCCTTGTTTGCCTAGTGCTAACCCCTGCTTATCTGGATGTTGGTTGCTGCACTGAAGAAAACATTTCTTTTGAATACATCCCATGTCAGGAATAGCTGATGATTTACCACATTGGTAGAAAGGCTTCACACTTAGATGTGAATGCCATCTCAAATTAAAGACAAATAAAGTTTTCTTGTGATCACATGGTAAATCTGTTGTCTAACACAGATGTCCACAACCTTTTGGGCACCAGGGACTGGTTACATGGTTTTTCCGCAGACTGGAGGGGGTGTGGTTTTGTGTGCTGCCTGCATCCCGCAGATGGGGCTTTGCTTGTTTGTATGGCCCAGTTGCTGGCATGCCGCGGCCCTGTACCAGTCCACAGAGCGGGAGTTGAAGACCCCTGATCTAACACAAACATCATAAAAGCATGGATCTTTTAGCAGGCCCTTGGTCAAGAAGAACCCTGCATTCTTTATTTTCTGGATTGCGATTTCTGTTTTTTTTTTTTACTGTTATATTGTGTTCCTCACTTGTTCTATGTGCTGCCTTGAGTTGCTTAACAATTAGGCAGCAATACAAAGCACACACACACACACACACAGATTCTGACAATATTCTGCTTTGTTTTAAGCTATCAGGTTAAGCCAAAACCCAACTAATCCACTGAAAAATTGATAGAACAAAATATTTTGTAATTATCAAAATGAAGTATCTTCTTCTTCTTCTTGTGCCATATCCGTTATCGGACGTTGGTAATCATGTTGGTGATCCTGTTTTTATGTATATGAATATACATATTTATGTATATATATGAAGTATATATTCTACAATTGATATTTTTTGCTTTTTTCCTGAAAATAACAATTATGAAAAATGCCACTAACTGGGTAGCTATTTCGAATTTAGGATGTGCATAGTTTTTGTTATATGAATACACATTTGATACTAAATAGTCCAATGAAGTACTTTGAATTATCACTTTTCAAACTGTTTTTTTTTCTGTTGTTGCTGCAATGCTGCAAAGACCAAAATGCAAATGAAAAAGGGAAATGTTAATTTCAGACTTGTGTTCTCTTGTTCCTTTAAAGCAACTCTGCACACCTACTGCTACACTACAATCACAGATACTATCTGCAAATTATGAAAATTTTAATTCTGTATGTGTTTGGGAAAAATTGCTTTTAAAGGTAAAGCAGCTTTTTTCTGAAAAGCAAAATAACAGTGTGTTTCTTCCGCACAATTTCTGACTACACTAGTGAACAGCTGATTTATGTTTTTACATTTTCTTTTAAGAGGGAAAATTCTGCATTGTATTGTGTTATGACTTTTATATGTTTTTAAACAATGTGTTTTTAAAGCAGCTCTGTAATTTTAGGTGTACTGTCACAGAACACCACTGTCATTATCCACTCTGAAATATTAGATTTCCCAAAGAAGTGCAGTTTTAAATTGCTTTCAGAACTAGTTTTACTTAGAAGAATCAAATATCATTAATCACAACACAATCTCACTTGTGTCTTCTCAGAAATTAGCCTCCCTGAATCTAATGAGACCCATTTTTCAGTGCATGTGGGTAGAGGATTCAAATTTCATTATGGATAAATAAAAAAAATGAGCAATGCCCAATACATTTTAATACTACTATTGATATTTATGAATGTTACTGCCTGTGTAATTTAAGTAGGACATAGCAACCTTGAGTGGATGGCATGGATGGTCATCTGCATAAGCTCTTAGACACTCATTATCAGTAGACCTGGAAGATGAAAAAAACAATAAAACATATCAGCAACACTGACAGCAATTTAAAATGTACTTGTCTGAACCCGAGAATGGTTCATCTTCACCAACTATTCGTAAACCAATTGATAATAAGCTGACAAACACTTTACCTGTAAACACTTTTTGATCTTTTGTGTGATTGTGTATGAGGAGAAAGACTTTTCTTCCGGCACAGATGATTATAATATCTATATTTTGAAAGAAATGATTTGCTTGCTGTTTTTAAGAGCTTTGGGGTAAAAGGCTGCTTTCTTTCTGTAAACCAATCAGCATGGGTGTCCAGTAGATCTCCACTGGTAGTTTTCTTCTTTTTGTGAATATGACACAACTTCCCAGGAGACAAGGAAAGAGGTAAAGTACACGGCTGGACTGCACTTCTGTATGTGCGAGATAAGATTGAATCTCGAGTAGGGTGATGCTCCTCTTTTCTCAAGGGAGACGATCTTTCTCTTGAAACCAAATTCAGGTGATTTGGTGACCGCTGAGAATTTAGGAAAAACAGACAGAACATTTAAAAAATGCAATTGTCCATTTTCACCCTAGAGCAGGGGTAGGCAATCTCGGCTCTTTTATGACTCGTGGACTTCAACTAGCCGAATTTCTGAGCCAGCACAACTGGCTTAAGAATTCTGCGAGTCGAAGTCCACGAGTCATAAAAGAGCCAAGGTTGCCTACCCCTGCCCTAGAATCATATGCCCAAAATCTTATAAAGGACAATAAATACAGGTAGTCCTTGACTTACAAGTGTTTGTTTAGTGACTGTTCAAAGTTGCAGCATTGAAAAAATGTGACTTATGACCATTTGTCACAGTCATGACCTTTGTAGCATCCCCATAATCATGTGATCAAAATTCAGATGCTTGGCAGCTGGTTCATATTTATGACCATTGTTGTGTCCCAAGGTCATGTGATCCCCCCTTTGCGGCCTTCTGACAAGCAAAGTCAATGGGGAAACTAGATTCACTTAACAGCCAGGATACTAACTTAACAATTGCAGTGATTCGCTTAACAACTGTGGCAAGAAATGTCATAAAATGGGGCAAAGCTCACTTAACAAACGTTTCACTTAACCACTGAAATTTTGGGCTCAATTGTTGTTGTAAGTTGATGACTACCTATATAGCAGATTTAATTGTTAAAAACGTAGCTGGGAAATCAAATTCTTCCATTCTACACTCCAGGAACAAATTGCTTTTACAGGTTTTTCCTGTGTTTAAAATCAAATATCTCCAATATAAATAGCAACATAGTAGAGTAAAAGTTTAAGCCCAGCTGGGCTAGCTTTATCACTGCAGATTTTTTTTCTTAAAAAAAAGCAAAGATACATTCTACTTGTGGGAAGAAAAACTCAAGCATATAAAAATTTGTGTAAGCACAGGCATTGTAAACTCCTCCTTGTAGCCCCCATTCTTACTTCATTCAATTATGGGACCAAGAATTGGTACAGGTAAATAGTACTTTACAAAAGAATGATAAAAGGACATGATTTAGAATCAGCAGAAATTTATCTTTAGGCTGGAACTGACATTATAAAAGAAGCTTCAGTTTTCCATGGACAGGTCTTGCAAAAATCTAGGTGGGAAATCAAATCAAACCTAATGAGGAAGGGGGGTAAAATGATGAAAATGTGAGTAGGAAAAAACACTTTTACTGATTCATCATCCTAGTGATATTTATACCAGTTTTAACTCACAGGACCATCTCAAGTCACATGGGCCATTTTGCTGAAGAGATGATAAAACAGAGTTGGAGAAGACAAATTTAATTTAACATTGATCACAATCCATAATTAATTAATTAATCTGATTATTGCAATAATAATGTAATGTAACTTTATTTCAAATCAAATGAAATAAATTAAAACAACACAGAGTTTGAAAGTAGATTGCTCTTACTGCTGCTGAACTAGCATCTAATTAAGGTGCTCAGCACCTTAGGAAAACAAGTTGAGGATATGGGTCCATATTCCATTATTAGAGTAGACAATTATAGCATTAAGCTTTCCCCAAAGTGATGTTTCATTCGGTCTACGAATGAAATGGTTTTCATGCCCTCATCAGACACTGGAATACAGACCCTTGGGAGAGATATTCACTTCCTATCAATTGCCTCCAAAACATAGTACAGTATATTATCTTACTTTGTGATTCTTAGTGGGAACACTTTTAGAATGGCATGGTGGTGTAGAATGGATCAATGCTATTTCTTTCTTGAATTTTTCAACAGCTTTGATAAGCTTCTCTCTTTTCTGTTGGTCTCTGTCTGTAATATGAAAGTTTTGACACAAAGAGCTTATCATCTTCCAATAAAAGAGACTTTCTATAGCTCAGGGTTGAACTGTAGAGTTGTTGGTGCTCACCAAGCTTGGGTGTTTACTTGCAGATCCTTCTTTACCCAGCAAAATGTTACCTATTCCTCAGAATTTTCTTTAGCATAGTGTAACTATACATTTAAGTCAAGCCTGTCCAACCTCTTAGCTTGCCTAAGCCACATTAAATGAAGAGGAATTGTCTTGGGCAAGATATAAAATATATAATATAATAAATATACAATATATAATATATAATATAATATATATTAAATCATTCATTCATTATGATCTTGTGGTGCTGCATTACTAGTTGTTGAGGGCCACATGCCTGATTTAAAGAGCTTGGGAGAAGAAAGCTAAATTAAGACCTTTCAATATCTTATCTAACACATTTCCTTAAAAAAAAACACATTTCAACCCTCAGCAAATTTTAGTAACAGGTAAGATGTTGTTATTATTCACAGTATTGAGCCAAATAATTTCTTTCCTCTAACTTTTCTTTTTCATTGGTATTTAATGTGTTGAACTGAGAACATTACCACTTTAAAATATATATATATATAAAAGAATGGTAAAGTCAGGCATAAAGAAAATATAGAAAAGAGATTTAAAATTTCCAGGAAAGGGAAGAAAAAGAAACATAATCAACTGAAAATTGGGCCAAACATTTCAGAGGTTGTTAAGTGAATATAAAATTATGGGATATCCCTATGTGTGTTGCTTTTGATTTGAAGAAGGTGGAATATAAGTTAATATGGCTTTCTTATATGGCTAGTTTATTTTTAAACTGTTGTATCAAAAGTAAGTTAAAGTTTGGATAACCTAACAAAATTATTAGATAATTTAACAATATTAAATTATTAGAACCGAAGTAAGCAAAAAAATATTAGGATGATGATTAGATTCATATATTTAAATTTATTCCATTGTGTAAAGAATTTTACAGAGTGGACATAATGGAGAGAAAAAACTCTTGGTACATTAGAAAATTGTCTACCTATAAGGAAAAGGTTTACAATAGGAGCATGGTAAGAAGGAATTAGTGTAGGAAATGTAGTTCCAAATATTGCAGGTATAGAAGTGATAGCTAATAAATTGGGTAACCTGACTGCAGAAATCCAGAAACTGAGCCATTCAATTTCTGCCTCCTTAACTGCTCTGAATTGTTGGGGACACCATAAAGATACTACCTGACACATCTCAATCAGAATAACAGAGTAAGAGAGTTGGAAGGGACCTTGAAGGTCTTTTAGTCCAACCTCCTGCTCAAGCAGGAGCCGCTATACCAGTGGTTCTCAACCTTTCTCAGGTTGAGACCCCACTTGCCCTGCCCATGCGTGCTGTGACCCTGACCTGGGCGCGCGCGCGCCAGCGTGCACAAAAAAAAATAAATAAAATAAATAAAAAAATAAAAAAAACAAAATGGCGTCCACGACGGGCGGATCTGCGCATGCGCGGATCGCCCCGTCATGTGCGCCGTGCATGCGCGGATCCGCCCGTCGCGGCCGCCATTTTGTTTTTTTTGTTTAATTTTTTTTAAAAAATTTTCGGCGCGACGGGCGGATCTGCGCATACGCGGCGCGTGAGCGCCAAAAAAATAAATAAATAAAAAAATAAAAAAACACCAAAATGGCGGCCCGCGGTGTCCGGCGACCCCCGCAAAATGGTCGTGCGACCCCAAGGTTGAGAACCGCTGCGCTATACCATTCCAGACAAGTGGTTATCCAATCTCTTCTTAAAAGCTTCCAGTGATGGAGCGCCCACAACTTCTGAAGGCAAGCCGTTCATTCATAAATGTAGAGGTCTCACTGCTACATCCTGGGCTACAGCATGGTCTGAAACCCAGAATGTGGGATTGCTAAGTGAACAAATGAGTAAATCATAAGAGATAGATTCAACAATCATGCTCCAATGGAGGTGAGGAAAATAATCTGGGAATATATAACTATGAAGATAAAATAGGTTGGAAGAGGTTGGAAAATAGTAAACATTTCTTTCCTATCTTGTTCTAACAAAATTGCTATTTATGTATATTATAACAGCTCAGAAGTAATGGATAGTATATCCTATGATTCCCTTAGATCTTAACTTACCCAGTAATATGGTACTTCTTCCAAACAGATAATAATATACACTATGGAAGGCCATGCTAAATCACACTGGCTATATACTTTAAAAGCCTATACTTTTAATTATATAATGCCCATTTCTTCCTGCACCATTTTTTTCTCTACCTGGTTTCAATATCTGTAGGCTAACAACTATCATAAAAAGTCCTTAATATTTATGCTTTGCTATTAATTATATTACTTTTGTCCATCGTCCATAAGGCTGCTTCCAATTATAATGGAGTAAATATTAATAAATTAAGGAAGTGAATTATTAAATTCAAATGTTAAAAAGTTAAGAAGAGTGATTTGTTAAATTTAAATGTTAACAAAATAAGAACAATGGATTATTCAATTAAGGACTAGTATTTATTGTAATGTTTTCTGTTTTATGCAATAATCTGTAAAGCATTTTAATGGATCTGTATTTCTCAGCAGTAATCATGTTATGAATAAGAAAACGTTTTATCTATTACTTGAATGAACACAGGTTACTGAAAAATCCCATCAGACAGAAAGCTACTATACCATAAAATCACTCTAATTACCTAATAAAATATATATTTTTCTGTTGCTAAGCAAAGATTAAGTATGAGCCAATTTTGAGAGCTATGAACACTTCCGATATATATAAAAAATATTTGTACATAAGGCCCGTTAAATACATCACAGCTTACAGTGCATTTCTATACATGTTCATTTAGATTCAAAGAATATTCATTTACACTTTACATTCATTATATAATAGTCATCCCTTCACAAATTACTTGAAATTCAACCTCTTAACAATGACATCACATACGGTTTAAAAAATTATCCAAAAGTGATTCTACTATTAAAACTAACATTTAGTGTCAAAATTGGAAATTGTTAACACATTATCTCCAAAAATTGCTCTACTGAAAGTACTGTACCTAGTTAAGTCAGTAATAATCACACTTAAAAACATCTACTTAATATTTCAAAGCAGTGATGTTCCTATAACGTGAATCACTCTTGCTATCATTTTTCGCTTTGTAAAGCAGTCTTCTTTATGTTAAGCTATGCAGATTCTGCTCTCTCTCCCATGTTAACATGGCTGCATTTCTTGAATCATTTTAAGATGTTTTTAAGGAAGAGGCAGAATGCACGCTCAGCAAATATTTTGTTCTGTAACAAAAACTAACGGAGGAGCTGAAAACTGGAAGAAACCTCTGGTATACAGTAATCAGTTTCTTAGATCTGTTGTTCAGAAACCATTTCAAGGTTATTTATTTATTATTTATTATTTAAATTATTTATTATAAGCCGCGCCTTATGGAGCGAAGATGCAGGCAGGGAGGGGGGGGAGGCGCTGGAGCAGAGGGGGAAGCGGAGAATCGGCGGAGGGCAAGGGGCGAGAAAGGGAAGCGGAGAATCGGCGGAGGGCGGAGGGCGAGAAAGGGAAGCGGAGAATCGGCGGAGGGCGGAGGGCAAGGGGCGAGAAAGGGAAGCGGAGAATCGGCGGAGGGCAACGGGCGAGAAAGGGAAGCGGAGAATCGGCGGAGGGCGGAGGGCAAGGGGCGAGAAAGGGAAGCGGAGAATCGGCGGAGGGCAACGGGCGAGAAAGGGAAGCGGAGAATCGGCGGAGGACCGAGGGCAAGGGGCGAGAAAGGGAAGCGGAGAATCGGCGGACGGCGGAGGGCAAAGGGCGAGAAAGGGAAGCGGAGAATCGGCGGAGGGCAACGGGCGAGAAAGGGAAGCGGAGAATCGGCGGAGGGCGGAGGGCAAGGGGCGAGAAAGGGAAGTGGAGAATCGGCGGACGGCGGAGGGCAAGGGGCGAGAAAGGGAAGCGGAGAATCGGCGGAGGGCAAGGGGCGAGAAAGGGAAGCGGAGAATCGGCGGAGGGCGGAGGGCAAGGGAGTACGATATAGTACTCACCAAAAGGCCGCCTGGGGAGGCTTGGAACTGTAGTCCAACCTGGAAAGGTGGCGAGCCGTCGCTGCTACCGCCTGCAAGCAGCCATCCCCCTTCCCGCTACTCGCCTGACTCCTAAGCCCATCGCCCGCAACCCCCGTGGAGTGGCGCGCGTGCGCAGCACCGCCTCCTTAGTATTAGATCAAGGAAAAGGGTACCAGATGGCCGCGCGGATCCTTTACGGTAATTTGTCCTTATGATGGCTGAAAAAGTTGATGTTGATGTGAAAGGTGCAAAAACCGTAACTGTGAAGACCTCAGGACATGAGAAAACCCATTATACTGTTGTGTTGTCCTGCTGCGCGGATGGCACCAAGTTGCCTCCAATGATAATTTTGAAAAGAAAAACCATGCCGAAAGAGGTGATCCCACGTGGAGTTATTGTCCATGTTCATGAGAAAGGATGGATGGATGAAGGTGGAATGAAAATATGGATAGAAAAAGTGTGGTCCAAACGCCCTGGAGGGCTTCAGAAGAAACCTGCCCTACTAGTACTTGACCAGTTTAGGGCACATATCAGTGACAACACAAAAAAAATCTTTAAAATAGCAAAGACCCATCTAGCTGTCATTCCTGGGGGGCTTACTAGCCAGTTGCAACCTCTGGATGTTTCACTTAACAAGCCATTTAAAGTGTTCATGCGAGAGGAGTGGAACAAGTGGATGGCTGCTGGGAATCATGACCTGACACCCACTGGAAGAATGAAAAGGCCCACCATCACTCAAGTTTGTGAGTGGGTGAAAACGTCATGGCAAGCCGTGAAGGATGAAACGGTTGTAAGTTCCTTCAAGAAATGTGGCATCAGTAATGCCTTGGATGGTTCAGAGGATGGTGTCCTTTATGAAGACCCTGACACCAGTGATAGTGAGCCACTGAGCGTGACAAGTTCGGACAGTTGTGAGGAATTTTTGGGATTTCCCAATGACTAGAGACCTTATCTTTTACAGTAATGATGGTTCTTAATGCTGCTGTTGGCTATTGTTCATGTTAAGTTATCCTGTTATTGTAATAAATATTTTAGCCCACTTTTTGGCTCAAAATATTTTTTCCTATTTTCCTCCTCTAAAAATTAGGTGCGTCTTATCAGCAGGTGCGCCCTATAGAGCGCAAAATACGGTACATTATATACATATAAAAAACCCTTAAGTTAAAAAAAACCCTTAAGTTAAAAAAAAAAAGAAAGAAACCAATCATTCCACGAACATACACTGGCTAGGGGCAAGATGTTAGCTGCCCCAGGCCTGCCGGCAAAAGTGTGTTTTAAGCAATTTACGAAAGGCGGAGAGGGTGGGGGCGACACGGATCTCCGGGGGAAGTTGGTTCCAGAGGGCCGGGGCCGCAACAGAGAAGGCTCTTCCCCTAGGCCCTGCCAGGCAACGCTGTCTGGCTGACGGGACCTGGAGAAGGCCCACTCTGTGGGCCCTAACCAGCCGCTGGGATTCAGAGAAAGCCACTAGAGCTTATTAAGACAATTCTTTTACCTTAAATTAGGATAGTGATTCCAAAGAATCTTTTCATACACTCTTTTGGGGCCTTTTTTCACTTATTGCTTATTATCTATTAATAGTAACAACAAAAACAATTTCTGCAGATTCAATGCCATTCATGTACAAGACCTTTTACTCAGAATAGATTTGATAGGACATTGCCCCAAAGGATTTACAATCTAAAAATAGGCAAAGAGAAAGAAACAAGGAAGAAAGATATTATTGTTCTGAAGTTATTTTAATTGTAACCTCTTAAGCGTAGTTATTTGTTAAAAACAAAACAAAACCTTATCACTTTATATATTCCATGGAGGTAAGAATGAGAAAAGAGAGAATGGAAAACAAGGAATCTAAGGGCTGATTAAGGATATCGGAGCTGCATGAGTAAAAATCATAATACAGTATTAAGATATCAGAGCAAAGGAACAGAGAAAAATTTATAGTGCATCCAGAAGATAAGTCTCCCACTTTAGCAGGGGCAAAATATATGCCAAAGATATGTGATTCATTGCTATTGCTTTAAAACATTCAAAATGAAATAAAATTATTTTGAAACAATTACATGGTGCAGAGAGTTAATTATCTATTCTTCTTCCAGTAGATGTACTCAAGCATAGGCTAGACAGCAATGTATCTTGGAAGTTTTCACTGAAATGTTGAATTACAAAATCACAGGAAAATACTTTGGCCAACCGCTTCTGCTAAAAAGTCTTTTTTACTATTATGGTCTTTTTGATCCAATAATAGTATATTTATTTATCCTGGTATATTTTATTTCAATTTACACATTTTATTTTCTTGTTATTAATTGCATTCTCTTGTTTTAATTGTCATGAAGTGCTCAGAGTAGTTGGGAGTTGGGTGGCCATCAATTTTATAAATAAGATAGATAAATAGAGTTCATTATTTGAACTCAAGAATAGGGTTTTTTTGATAAGTCTGTATAAGGTTCTTAACTTTTTTTGTGCCATGGAGCCCTATGAGAATCAGGTGAAACTACCAATGCTTTGTCAAAAAATGTATTTAAATATACCTAACATAAAATATATGGATATAGATTGTATTACAAGGGAAGCCAAACAGATTCAAATACAGTTTTTGAAATATTAAAAAATAACAAATTGTAATACATTGATACACACATTGATACAGATGCTTCCTAATTAGCCTATTAGATCAGTAAACAATGCAAAAACTTTTTTGTTAGAGTATAATAATTTTAAATAGTAACATTTATTAAAGTTAACAAATATTTTTGGAATCAAAAGGCTATAAATTACTTTGTTGCCTACATACATATGCAATGAAAAGCTAAATTTAAGTTAATGGTTGGTAAAAATAAATCTGCCTTAATTTGTGGTAAAAATAAAATTGCATTTTTTCTCTCCTAATTGAATGTCCATGGACTCCAGGTTAGGAACTATAGTCTATTGCATTGGTTCTCAACCTGTGGTCCATGGACCCCTGGGGGTCCACAATGTCATCACAGGGGGTCCGTAAAGTCTGGACCTCCCCAAACCTCCTAACAATTACACTTAACAGTCATGAAATATTCCAATGGAGATTTCATATGGTGGCTATGTTCTTCCTAACACTAAAAAGAGAATAAAAGCCAATAGCACTGGAGAGGGAGCAGAATGTAGGACAATTGGTAGGAAAGGGGAGAGAGAAAGTAAGGAAATATACAATAGATCAGTGGTCCACAACCTTTTCTTCATCATGGAACCTTTTAAATACTTTTTGTCGCCAGGGACCATGGCCACGGACCACCAAATACAAAAAGTATTTAAAAGGTTCCATGATGAAGAAAAGGTTGTGGACCACTGATCTATTGTATATTTCCTTGCTTTCTCTCTCCCCTTTCCTACCAATTGTCCTACATTCTGCTCCCTCTCCAGTGCTATTGGCTTTTATTCTCTTTTTAGTGTTAGGAAGAACATAGCCACCATATGAAATCTCCATTGGAATATTTAATGACTGTTAAGTGTAATTGTTAGGAGGTTTGGGGAGGTTCAGACTTTATTGATTCTGAAGCAGAGTTTCATGTCATTTCTTAATACTTCCAAATTCTCCCCTGTCTTCGGGTATGTTTGAAATGCCCCCGTAGGTGGAAATTCATCTTGTGTGATCAGTGTTATTGCTACTCTGGGATATCCTGTAAGAAACTTGGAGCATATGTAACTGAACCTTTTTTTCTGTTAATGATACAATCACCCGTCTATGAAGTACACACGTCCCTCACTTAGGTTTGAGAGCTGGGACTAGGGGACAGAGAGAGAAAGAGTCCAAAACAAACATTTCCAGTCCAAACAAAATGAAACCAGACATTATTTGGAAAACAAAGCAAGTTGTACCTACATTTAATACTTGTGTTCAAACTCTTTGGAGCAGATGAATCAACAGCAGCTGAATTAACAACAACAAAAATGTTTATCTTCTCAACACAGTATTCCATCTTCAAATGCAGAAAAGAGAAACAAATAGCTTGCTTACAACCAATAGGAAGCAGAGGTTATTGAAGCCTGGATTCAATTATCATTGGGCTCTTAAGGAATCTTATTTAGATGCTTTGCTTATAAATAAACTGATGATACCTTCCTTGTTGACTATGAGATGAAAACTACTACCGTAGTCCAACTGTAAAAAAGTGTAATAGTGAGATATAAATTTCAAGAAATAGCTGTGTGATTTGATTTTGCTTTTCTGTTTGAAGTGAGCCCTGTTTCTCATCTTGTTCAAGCCAAGCAATCTACCTGCAGTGCTTCAGGGACGTTATTGGCATGCGTTTTTGTTTTCAAAGTATCCTCCACAGCTTTCACCTCATTTCTTAGTTTGGCAGTTTGCATATTTTTAAAAAGTGATACATGATAAAACTGTTTTGGAAAGGGAAGAAATGACTCAGGCCTATAAAAAAATAGTATAAATAGTTTGAATTTCTGCCATAAAGCAAGAGCTTCTGTTTTAGCTCAATACAGAGTGGGAACAAATGTTTCTAAACTGTGGTTGCATGCACTTCCAAATTGACCTTCCTACAAACATTATGCATATCCGTTTGAGCATAATGAGCTAACTACTGCTTGAATCTTCATTGTTAGTAAAAAAAATTAAGGCTGTACAAAAAGCCTGATGGGAATTTAAAATGGGAGCAGGCAACTTGAATAATAAGAGGAATTTCCACAGTTCAGCAAATTTTACTGTAGTAATAATGGATATAGAATACAGT
The DNA here is from genome assembly GCA_034064705.1 of Bothrops alternatus. Taxonomy (NCBI): domain Eukaryota; kingdom Metazoa; phylum Chordata; class Lepidosauria; order Squamata; family Viperidae; genus Bothrops; species Bothrops alternatus. The sequence continues at coordinate 41,511,526 of JARGCV010000023.1, read as the reverse complement.
CCAGTTTTTAGGCAAGATGTATTTTCTGCAGTTCTGTACAATACTAATTAAAAGCTATTGCCTTATTAATTTATTTTCATTCATTCCTTTAATATATTAAAGATTATTCTATCGTTTCTTTTCTATAAGTCTATAATGGCTAACAATAATAAGATCATTAAGCAAAAAAGTGGTTTTCAATTCACCTAAAAATCAAATTAGATTTGATCAAATATACATTTAAAATGTATAAATATATTCATTCAGGACAAGACTTCAAACTATTGTCTTTTGTACCAATTTAACCAGCAGATGCAGAAAGATGTATGAAGGTGAACAGATGAAAGGCTTTGTGGCTCAAAGGGAATACTTTCTTCTAATTAATTAATTAAAACAAGGTTATGTGCAGCCTCCCAGAAAGTGGGTCCTTGGGGTCCCCTCCAAAGCTGCTACCATAAATTAGTGATGATTTCCATTTCCTGCTTTTGTACCACAGGATCACAGAGCAGGGGAGTGCCTGAGCAGATTGTCAACATCTTCCATAAAATATTTAGGAATTTCTTCTTTTAGTTTTGAGGAGATCCACATTTCTTCATAAATAAATTGTGATCAGTGTATGTACAATCTAAGCCAGTAATGTATAGAATCAGAGCCCAAATGGATAGAAAATCCCCTCTTCTTTTTTTTTATTAGACATGTCGCCTATCCTTTCTTTTATACAGCCTAGAAGGTTCCACAGGGAAGGGGGTGGAGAACATTCTTTTCACGAGGGTGACCTGATTGTTTGCAAATGGTTTTCTTTTATTTGTAAGCTGCCAGGAGTTGTCAAAGTGTTGAATGGCCTTGAACCTTGATTACATAAATAAATAAGAATGGGGATTCTCCTGCCAGGGTAAGTCTTTATTTTGATAGAAGAGGAAAAACAGAAGTAGTAGTCTAATACAAGTCATAGGAGTCACACTCCCAGTTGGTGCTTAAGCCAACATGGTTTCCCTCTTCCACCCAACTTCTATGGCTCTTTAGAGAATCCTATACTGCAGGGTGTTCTCTTGTTTCTCTAGGAAACAAAGACTACTATCATTTCTTCTGTCTTATAATATAGGACAGTTCACACAGACCAACAGAAGAACATGTACAGTATAGTTTTGTAAAATCATGGTAAACCAACCAAGCTAGAAGAAAAAATATCTTCTTAATCCAAAGCATACCTATACACAAGCAAATATGTATTTTTCTGCATGATTGTAGTCCATGAAACAAACAGAACATCCACGGAGACAATGTATTATCAATATGCTGTTTTGTTCATACCCTTCAGAGATCTACATAGGATTATCAAAAAGAAATTATATTTCTGTATGCTACTTAAACTTTTTCTTGCAGAGATTTTGCTTAGTGACCCACCTCACATATTTGAATGCAATGCTAGATTCTTTAGTATAACTCAGAACTGGATTGCAAGGTTTGAAAAGTTGAAAGCAGCTTCATTAGGGGAGCAATGAAGAAATCAGCTTTGAAAACTCACTGTGTCAGGAAATAATCCCTAAACATTTTACCTCCTGGAATGTTTTATTGGAATGGGAAATATGAGGACAGACACTGGGATTTTTGTCATCTCTGGATTAGGCTAGTGCAATAATGCAAGGACTTGGGACAGCCCTTGGAAACCACCGAAAAACTTTAGCTCGTCCAGAATGCAGCAGCCCATGTTCACCAGTCACAGGCTGCCCTGTTATACTGCTTCTGCATAACATATAATAGATGTCACTGTGTTTCTGTTTGCTATCTTTTAAGCCCTATATGGTTTGGTATCTAGCTAAGAAATTACCTTTACCAGTTAGATTCTGTCTAATTGAGCCAGACTGCCAGGGAATACCTACTAGAAGTCCCTGTAGGTGCAATGGGACCACAGGCATTGTCTGGGGCAACTCCTCTCCCATAGAACAGCCTGCCCCCACCCATAAGCAAAGGAAGAATCCATTCTTATGGTCTCTAGAGGGGAAAAAAGTTTTTTGCAAAACGCCTTGAGAATGACGACAGGGTGTATAGAACTAGCCTACTAGACTAATAAAACCATGTATGTACATATGCATGTATGTAAGTTTATTTATATCCTGCCTTTATTATTTTCACAAATACTTCAAGGCAGAGAACATATCCAACACACCTTCCTCCTATTTTTTCCACAACAACAACCCTGGGTGGTGGGCTGGGCTTAAAAGAGTGACTGACCCAAAGTCATCCAGCTGGCTTCCATAGCTAAGGAGGGAATTGAATTCACCACCTGTTACTTTCTAGCTTGGTGCTTTAACCACTAGACCAAACTGGCTTTCTGCACCAGTTGTACCATTAATTAGAATTTATTTTATATGTTATTAATATCTACCTTTTAGAGAAAACTACAACTGAGGCAGTAGATAAACTGCTTAAATAAATATAATAATGCTGGAATGCTGAAGGTTATAAAGTACTCTTGAATTAATTTCCCCATTTTTTTGTTGTCTTTTATTCTACTTCATGCAGGTATACTGACAGCAAGCTACTCGACATAGCAGAGAATGTAACTTTAAAATAGCAGAGAACTCAACTTTAAAATGGTTTCTGGTAGTTCGGATCTGTTTATACATTGATGAATCCAACGGGGTTGAGCGGGGGGGGGGGAGCTTGGCTCTTTTGCTTTCAGCCATCAGAGTTTCTTTGCTATGAATTTTAAAGGTTACTTCAAACAGAAAGCAAAAACAGGGAAGTCGTTGGCTTGACAGTACTTTTTTAAAAATAATGGTCCAAAGTATAAAAAATGCACTTCAGCTTTCTGTATGGTTCTTCTTTAAGGAGAATTGTTTGATTTGCTATTACCAAGCTGAATCAGCAGACAAGCTCCATATCTCTTCTGGTGCTTTTATGACATTAAGACCATATAAAACCTGAGACTTATAAAAAAAAAAAAGCAACACTACAGAACACCACAAGTCCAAGATCTCAGACTACCATAGAATTGGGACTCTTTATCTGGTAACTTGAAGAACAAAAACATCACAAGAATAATGGTAAAATATAAGGCTATTGTGCTCCTTTTATTAACTGACTGTAACAATTACAGGCAGTCCTGGACTTATAAGAGTTCATTTAGTGAATGTTCTAAGTTACAACGGCACTGAAAAAAAGTGACTTACGACTGTGCAGTGATTTACTTAACTGTGGCAAGAAAGGTCATAAAATGTCTCATTTAGCACAGAAATCTTATGCTCATTTGTGGTAATAAATTGAGGACTACTTAAATCTTAAAAGACAAAAACAGAAAGCTTAGGTTAGCTTAGGCTAAACGTTTCACAAACTCCCTAAGAAGTGGGCATTGAACAGACTACAGATTTTGCTCAAGGTAACTCAGAACTCGTCTTACAACTTTCTACACAAAACCAATAATTATACAATATTTGGAAGTGATCTTTTAAAAAATAATATTAAGATATTTGGGTTTGAGAAAGATCAACGATGTACATCTTTGTTAAACTGAATCCACACTAAACTACAATTGTCAGATGCCTCAGAAGAAAAAAATATTTTATGTAGTAAATACCTTTGGCAGCGAGCAGTTTTCTGTAATGCACAGCCATGTGATCTTGAACAATGTACTGACTTGAGAGTTTGCAGGAAGAACTTGGAGAAAAGGCTGAGGAAATTTTTTAAAAAAATGATTCTAGTTATTGGATTTAAATATCTGGCACATTGAAACAAAGGAAATTTGGGTCACCTGAAACTCAAATACTATGGATATTAAACATTAAATAGAGTATGGTAATTAAAAATTAGGTAAAACTTAATAACAGGATATGGATTGTTCATGAAGATTTATTAAGACATGTATAAGCGAAAAATGTATTGATAAATGTGATAATGAAGTTGTCACTGAATTTTATATAATTAGAAATTTACTTAAATATGATATAGCAAATGTTAAGGGAAACAGAAGAAATATTTGATGATGTAACCTGAGATATTTACTAAAGATTTTGTTGTTGAACTATTGATTAACCCAATCACCATGTTGCCTTCCAAATACTCAAATGTAAAATTGGAAAACCAATAAAACATTATTAAAAAAAATATCTGGCACATTGATTTCTGAGGAATTCTTACACTTCTAGATAAATGCATTTTCTGAAATATCTGAAGCAAAGGAAGTGGTATTTCAATGTGGTTTCTTTTTCTTTTTGTACTACTTTATCATAAAGTAATAAATAAATGAACTGAAATAAATAATGAATGAGATCTTTGTATGTATTCTTATTACATCTGCATTTCTTCATATGCTACCACTTATACATAGCTCTTAAAGAATATTATGTTCAAGGTTTAATCTTCCAATACAATCTCCATTTGAAAAGATTTAAAAGCTGATGATTTTGTACCTCAGGAGGTAAGAAATAGAAAAAAAATTATGGATGTCTATTTTTCCAGGAATACAAACTCCAGGCTTAATTTTTTTTTATTAGTCTGTCCTGTCTCTCCCACAAACTGTTACGTTAGTCAGTATAAAGGAGAGTACATGAATGCAAGCATTCCGGAATTTGGAATGACTGTTTATATTTCTGTTCTTGCTTTCCAAACTTAACACTTGGTTAAATATTCATATTATGCACTATCATCATTTGATAAAAATTTATTATGGTAGAAACAAAGTTGCAAAATGACTGAAAACAAGAGAAAAGAAAGCTGCAAAACTTATTAAAAAAATTAAGTCCAGTTGCTGAAAAGGGAAAAAGTGAAATGTGTCATTTTCTTCCCACTTTACATACATGGACAAGTTTGATTTTCAAATCTGTTTGAGCTGAGTTCCAAGATCAAAGTACAACAATATCAAGTCTCACCCTCCAATGCTGACCCTCTGAAAGTGGCCTCCATAGGAGCATGGAAGACCTCACTTCTGAAAGACAGTCACAAAAACTGCATGTTTGCTAAACTGCATGTTGACAAGTACTTCTGGAAGAATGTCCTTGAACAGATGAAACAAAATTATAGTACAGATTTTTAGCAAATCACAGCAACTCAATGTTCACAGTCCTACTGTGAAAAATTGAGAAGGTTCCATAATATTATGGTGCCGTTTTGTTGTCTCCGATACTAGATGCATTGAATCTAGGCAGGGCACAATAAAATCCAAACATATCAAGGCATTCTGGAACTAAACATAATCCCCAGTGTTAGAATGTTCTATCTCAGTCATAGGTCATAGGTCCTCCACAGAATGACCCAAAGATACATCTAAAAGAGCACAAGAATGGTTTTAAATCAAACTAAACTCTGGACTTTTCTGAAGTGTCCTGCCAAACATCCTGATCTGAAGCCGATAGAACATCTAAACTGGGAGATGTCAAGTCAACTGCTACAGAGCGGGACAAATTGCTGTTGAGAAGTATAAAAGGCATATTCAGAGCTACGGAAAGTTTTTGACTGCTGTTATTGCCTCAAAAGAGTATGTTACAAAACATTAAGTTGGGGTACAATAGTTATGTCCATGCCATTTTTATTTCTTTAATTATTTGCAAGACTAAGCTTTCCAATAGCTACACCTAAACTATTGAACATCTGCTCAGGAAACTAAGTTTGTACATTTTATTTTGGGCTTTTCCAGTGATGAAATCAACCATACTTAGGAAGCCATTTTTCCCAGATAAAATGTAAATTGTATTGGATTTTTTTTTTAGCAACTGCAGCAATCTTCTTAGGTTAGAAGCACACTTGGAATGTATAAGTATATTCAGAAAATAACTCCTACATGGGAAATTGAACATAAGAGGCATTTTCAACATTAATAATAGATTTATTTTGAATAAAATATACATTGAAAAATTTATTTGTAATCTTCCCTAGAAAGCTCTGAAGCAAGTAAGATTTTGCTCTCCCAAATCTACCCAATGCTTATACAATATGCTAAGAATCTAGAAAAGTGATTCTAACTGTTTAAATGGGGAGAGCCTAAATGTTATCAAGAATAACAATGAAATTGGTTCTCCCCCCCTTTTATGGTCTATAAAATACATCTGGCAAAATATCTCTCTGTTTACTTCTCAGCTTTTCTAAGAACAGAGCAATTTTCCACTTAGGTTTCTTTTCCAACTGTGACACAGAAGTTTTGTGGCTGGTTTTCTGCAGGTAGATAACACTGATTTCAAACAAAAATTAGGTTAGAAATCTGAAGCTGCTCTTCCCCTTTCCTGATTTACATTGTTTATATCAGCTGAAGCATGAATTTGCAGTTGAAAGCTAGAGAAATGATTGATTGGTAAATCCATTGTATCCTATGAGAGGCAATTTTAATTATCATGTTAATCTCTAGTATTTTATTAACAACAATAGAGAAGGATAAAGCAATCTTAATAAAGTTTAATAAATGATAGGCAGTCAGGGTCAAGCTGGCCTGTTTTGCAACTTAAAGGCAAAATATTAATCATATTATGAAGGCAGTTTCTGAGCTTGTATTCACCCAGTGATACCAGGATTTTAGGTGTGCAAATGTTCTTGCTAGGTAAAATATACAATTAGTCAATGCAGGACACCAGAAATAGATGTCATATCTGGAATCCTGGAACTCTTTGATCCTCATGAAATCAATGAGAATTAGAATAATAGTTTTATAAGCTGTAATTAAATGCTTTACACAAGGGCAGAAATCCAAGGTTTATCCCTGACTCCAGACATGTATATAAGCTACCTAAGCAGCTTTGTCTAAATTATCCAGATGGATTTATTTTTAGATTTTATTTCTCTAGATGCAATCATTATTACATGGTAATGCTTGCATTTCTCCAGTATGCAATATCCCCAGCTCATAAATTTTCCCCATTCCTATTACTGATTTTGATTAAGAACACAGCTGAGCACACAGCAGGTTTTTTCAGTGCTCAACTAATGAATAATGGGCAAAGGTCAAGAAGCTGTGATCTTTACCAGGCTACCCAAAGAGAGCCTGAGAGCCGTATGTAGTCCATGAATTTCCTATTGCTGACTCACGTTTTCCAGAGAGTTCTATTGTCTTTAATATATATCCAGAACATTGTTGAAAACTAGTTGTATATTTGGAGTATAGTGCCACCTCATACGTAATGATAACAAACTTTTACCCTTTTTCATTGCACACCAAGATTTTTGAAGTGCTGTATTGATGTCTTAGGACAATAATGAATTAGAAATGGTAGATAAAATTATCCTACCCCAAGCTCTCTAGGTACACTCATCAACATGTAAATGAGTTCAGTTTGCTTTGCATGAGATTACTACTCCAGTACATCATTAGTAATGGATCTGACTTTGCTCCTAAATTTCAATGTATTGGCTATGTTAAAGGGTACTTTTTTACCTGCTGTAAATTGGTACCAGATAAAAATGATTTCAAGTGTACTATCTTTGGAGAACATACAGAAATTGCAGTTGGCACAAAATACATTGTCAGAATTCTAACTGAGACCACCCATTCAGAATATATATTGCATCAGTTTTGATTAGTGCTCTATTTTAAATCAACTCTGCCAAAGATGGCAACTTATTTATTTTGGCCATACATCTCCACCATGAGTTTCAGTCAGCCTCTAGCTACTTGAAATGCCAATCAAAATGTGTTCTTGGAAGGTGGTTTATATACTGATTTTATGTTAATCAGCAAAGTCATGTGACTGGGACAGTATAAAGTGTTCATGCATAAGTAACAGCATGTTAGCAGCAGGCTTTTACATTTATAGATTGTTGTTCAAAGTTAGGGTATCAACTACTCTGAAAACTATCAGAATATTAAAAGCAAAGAAAATAGATGATAATCTAATTCATGATTATCAGTCAATGTTCTCTATGCTGCACTAGTTTCCAGGTTTCCAGAAATAAGTCTGTCTATACTCATGCTCCTGAAATCCTTGAAACTGAGAATTACATTTGGTGATTTAAATGCATGTAATGCTCTATGTAGCCTTGAGATTCTTCTGTGCCTTATCTGTATTAAGAATTATTTATTACTGAAAAGTGTTGGGTTTCTTTTTAAAATCAACCACATCTATAAAATCACCTTTAGAGAGAACAGACAATGATAAATTAGCAGGAAAAAAGTATCAATAGTTTTCTCAGCAAGAATATTTTCCTTATTCCAAACCCACTAGGCCATTACAACTGCAGCTTTGTAATTACTAATTTACTCTGTATCTGCAGATTAAACTGAAATAGATTACTTTGGCATATTACATTTTGAATAAATCATATCTGAAGTTATAAATTTCTTGTTGTAAATCTGAAAGCAGCAATAATCATGCCTGATTGATGCAACAGAAATGGCAATAAAACATGCCTCTACCATTTGGCTGATGAGCCAAAATGTATGAACTGAAATGTACTGGGTAGGCTATTTTGTTTGCTATCATACTTGGAACCACAATTAAACTGCTGTTCTCTCCAGTGCTCAGTTAAAGTTTGTGGATAAGGGGGTGGTATCCACACAAAAGTATCAGCCAGTTTAAGGTTGATCGTATGCTTGGCCTAGATTTAATGGGGATTTCATAAAATAGCCACCTGTGCAAAGCACCAGCAGTGGTATTTAAATTAATCCCTAAATGGGCATAAAAATGATGCTGTGGAATGCAAAATGAAGATCCCGGGTGAGATTATGTTTTTGATATCAAGATTACAACCACTGCATTAAAAGTTGTCCAGTGAAGAAGAAGGGAGTCAGAAATCCAGCAGTGGTTATCTCAGTTTACATCATATAGAAATATAATATCTGAATCAGTTATCAGCATAAAAATGAGGAAGACCCAAAATTCTGTGAGCTATAAGCCCAATAATCTCCAGGATAGAGATGATTTAATTAAATTAACTAATTTGAGTTATTGGCATCTCTTTGCAAGGACTTAGACCAGGGGTTCTCAACCTTGGCAACTTTAAGACTTGTGGACTTCAATTCCCAGAATTCCTCAGCCAGCTGAGGAAAGCTCAGCAAAGCTGGCTGAGGAATTCTGGGAGTTGAAGTCCACAAGTCTTAAAGTTGCCAAGGTTGAGAACCCCTGACTTAGACTGAATGACAATGTCTTCCTGAACTATGGTAGTAGAAAACAAGCAGAAATAAAAGCATCAACATTTGGGGAAAGATTCAGACCTGGGCTTTCACAAGTTCTTAGAAAAAGAGAATCAGTCATCTTGAATGTCATCCTCCTTAAGCAAATGCATAAAGTTACTATCACTCATGACCTACAGCTTTACATACCCATGCCCTGGTAACTGAGACTTACATATTTCAACACATTGTATGTGGGACTACTACTAAAGATAGGGTAGACATTTCAGTACAATACAATACAAATTCTAGATTGGTTCCCAACACTAAGGCTATGTAGACAAATCATACCACTTCATTTTGTTTCTGGATTTTTAATGGGCAATAAACTCTAGCATCCAGGTATTTGTTGGCCTGCCTTCAGCTCACATCAGTTTACTACCAGCTTCATCTGAGGTGTGGATAAGATCATTGTAGTGGTGGCATACTGATTTTAAAGTATTCTTCTTTTAGTGACCCAATTGTGATTTAGTTGACTGTTTTCATTATGGCTTTGTTTAATGATTATCTTACATTTTCTAATGAACTATCCTTGGAACATTTATCCTACAGGATGATATATGTAGATCTGATAAAGGTTATTTGCTAAAAATGCCATGCCCCTGATGTAAGTTAAGGGGGGGGGTAGAGTAGAAGTATTTCATCCCTTTAAAACTTTCTCCAGCTATATGTTCAGGAATATTTTGATTCTATAAACATTGAAATGATAATTACTTTGCCAAAAGCAAGATATCACTTCAAAGCTATGAAACCAAATCAAAGATGCAAAACCAAATATTTTCCATTATATCCTTTATGCATTATTCTGAGAGATGACATCATTGATTATGCTATTGTGCAATGAAGCAATTGGTCTACACTTGTTATTTCCAAGTGCCTTGCAGATATTTTAATCCAAACTTAGTTTTCAAATTTCCCCAAACTCTATTGCCTGTTTACTATAATTACTTACCTGGCTTACCTGGGTGAAATAATGATCCTGAAAAACTAAACTAAAACTAAAATAGTTACAAACCATATCCTACATTTCTAAAGAAATGATTTGAGATTGTATTAAAAATCACTGAATAAAAACCATTGGCATTCAAGTAATCTTTTTGTAATAAATCAGTGTTTCTCAACCTGGACAGCTTGAAGAGAGCTCTGCTGGTTGGGGAATTCTGGGAATTGAAGTCCGTGCTTCTTCAAGCTGACAAAGTTGAGAAAGACTATAATAAACTATTTTGAATCACCTTAAGCACCCCAATACGTTAATCAAATGGTACCGTATTTACATATTTGAATGTTTAGCTCCTTTCATTTTGAAGGACAGCATACCTATATGAAGTAAATAATATTTTTGTCATTTCTGAAGACAGTTTACATTATTAAGAATATTAGACTGGAATATATAACTTTTCTCTTGCTGAAAATGTTAAATACTTACCACTGCTTTTAATAGTCATATGTCCTCTGAAAGGGCCCATCAAGGAACAGTTGAGAATCCTCATAGCTAGTCAGGACACTTGTTGGGGGGGGGGAAGCAAAGGAAATATTGAAATGCTAATTCTGATTTTCTTTGATGTAAACTTTGTTGACAGTCAGAATCAACCAGCCAATATTACTAGCCAATAAAACATGTATTTACTGTAGATGACTGCAATAGTTTATGAGAATGATACAAGACGGGGAAAAGTTGCAGCCTAGGTGACAGTCTGATAAACACAATCTGAGTCTGAAGGAGGAATGGGGGTGAAAAAAAATGCTTCAGAAGGGACCCCTCCTAGTTTTCAGGAGAGTAAAAGTGTGTGTGTGTGTGTGTGTGTGTGTGTGTGTGTGTGTGTGTGTGTGTGTGTGTGTGTGTGTGTGTGTAGGGGAAAATAGGTACTTTCGACTTGAAAGATTATGTTACTGTAACCTTAAAATACAGATAGCATTAATAATGCTCATGATACTTCTTCTTTGGGCTACCTCAAAGGACTGATTTATTTATTAGATTTATATCCTGCCTTTTCTTTAGGAATAACTTCCCCATCCATGCTTTTCCCTTCACTCACATCCTATAAATTAGAATGAATTAAGAAAGAGTGACTGCTGTAAGTCATCCAGTATTTTCCATGACTGAAGACAAATTAGAAATCAGAGCTTCTTAGTCCTAGTCTCCTTTAGCCATTGCTCCAAATTAGGGACATGAGAACTGTTTCACTAGATTATTGATTTAATCTCATGAACACCTCTCTGCCACATCTCAATTAAATTCTTTGAACAAAAAAAAAACAAACCCAGTACCTTGCATGCTGCAAACCATTATCCTATATTTATGTACAAGAATATTTCTACCCCTGACTTATCCTCCAGAGGCTTTCTTAGAAAACAAGCATTATTGGTGATTTATTCAGTGCTTTCTTTGGAAGTTCGTCTACCTGTTCAAAGAAAAAGTGATGGATAGCAACCTGCTTACAGTACTTTGCTTCTTAGTATAGGTAGACTTGGTAAACAAACCGTCTCCCTTTTTTAGATTTGTTTAAATGAAGCAATTCAGTCTGGGACTGGGGATCCATCTTTCTTGCATTGAAATGGGAAAATGTTATCTTGGAATTGGAGCCTAATAGTCATAAATAATGCAACACTTCAAGTGAAAAAAGACAGCAGCACTAATAGAAAATGATAGAATACACAGTATATTTGGTGCTTAGATGTGAGAGTGATGATGAATAACTATGATATCAAATTAACATAAGCATCCATATAAAGTATTGCCTTGTTCTAAACCGGAGTATCCAACCTTGGCAACTTTAAGACTCGTGGACTTCAATTCCCGGAATTCCTCAGGCAAACATGCCGGCTTGGGAATTCTGAAATTGAAGTCCACAAGTCTTAAAGTTGCTAAGGTTGGATACCCCTGTTCTAAACATTAATACAAAGCAAGTAATTAAATAAATAAAATAAAAAGAACCATGAGACAGATCTTGGGCCGCAACGGTCAGATTTCTAACATTTCCACCATAAATAAAAATATTTTAGCCTCTCTGATTTCAGTTTAAGTAAATGTGCAATTTCACATGGGATATGGATAGCTGACTTCTGACCAAAACAAATATTATAGTTAAGAAGTCATTAGTAAGGGAGAAAGGTCTTTTTGATCAGCATTGGGCTCTCCTTAAACACAAATTATGGTAATTGATATGACTAGATATGCCATTGTGGCTTGTGTCATGCTCTGTTTTTCTTTAGTTTTTGAAAAAATGTAGAACTCATTAGAAAGTATATTGTTCCCTTTATAGGGCAATATGAATTAATTATAGAGAGACAGTTTGGTGCAATAATTAAGGCATCAGACTAAAAACCTAGTGATTGTGAATTCCAGTACCGTATTAGACACAAAACCAGTCGGGTTATCTTTAGCCAGTCACTCTCTCTCAACCCTAGGAAAGAGGCAATAGCAAATCATTTCTGAAATCTTCAAAAAAAAACTGCAGACACCTGTCCAGTCAATCACCAACACTGAGAGGAAGGAAAAAAGTCAGAAGGAAGGAAGGAAGGAAGGAGGGAGGGAGGGAGGGAGGGAAGGAAGGAAGGAAGGAAAATAAAGAGATAGACAAACAGACAGAAGAAAAGGAACTCTTTGTAACTATTCTTGGGAATAAGTTAAATTGTTATGTACTTTCTGAATGACTGGCAGAGTACCTTATGCAATGACTAAATTTTGCCCGGTAGCTAATTGTGTAAGACAACATTTAGCCAATTCCTTGGAAACACTTTTGTCTATTATATAAATTGTTTAATTTCAGTGGAAGATTGCTACAGTAGTTGGCAAAGATTAATTTAGAAGGACAGAAAAAAATTACGTTTTAAGGGGTTTTTTTATATTTTTCGCTGACAACTGACAACTGGATAGTGGACTCATATGTTACATGTGTTACATATAGACATATAACATATTACAGGCATACAAATACATGAAACCAACAGCTTGTAATTTCTATGCTTTGGTTTGAATGACTATATTAAAAGTGATGCTGTTGTTAACTGTCTACCTAATCTGGTGTTGTTTCACTTAAAGTAAGCAATCTAAGGTTTAATTATTTTGAACTTCAATTGCTACAATCCCTAGCCAGGACTGTCAATGCCAAGAAGTCATAGGATCTGCAGCCCAAAACATGTAGAAGGCACAATTTGCTTGTCCTCCTGATCTGTTTTGTCTTTCCCATATCTGTTTCCCATAAATCCTTTATGTAAATAAGTCAAGAAACAGAATCTTGATGTTCTTAATAAGAGGTAAATGTTTTAGTCATTATCCTGTGTTTCTTTGTCCTTGCAATAAAATGGGGTTGAGCATGTCACTTCTAACGGTATTTTGGGTCTCAATTTCTTTCCCTTGTCTCTAAATAGTGAACTACATTTTATAACTTTTTTTTATACAGTAGTAAAATATAGACACTTGTCATTCCCTCCTGTAACATCCAAGCATAAGTAGGCTGATAGACAGCAGGTAGTCTATTCATCATTGGTTAGCTTCCCCATTGAGACAGAACCAGGCGAAATTATTGCTTCTGTCATAGCCAAGGCACCTCTCAAATACTTTGCTGTGCTGTGGGTCTCATTGAAGACAATGCAGAGAATCAGATTTCAGGATTTTATTTTCATGATCACAAAAGCCTCTCCTATGAAGCCTATGAAGATAGATTATGATTGGGAACATAATCTTTCAGGCAATATTCATTAAAAAAAAGAAAATCTCTGAGGTAAATATGGTCAGGGAAAAAAGTAGGGTAACATTTACCCTAACCCAAGTGGTTTTCATGTTACTCTCACTTAAAGTTGCTCTTCTGAAGTACAATCCTATCTCCCACCGGAATGCTGCTAATTATCTTCCGTATTAGTGAAGGATTACCGGTCAGTGTTTCAACTAGCCACTCCTCCCAAGCTGAATATTCTTACTCTACAGCCTGAATGTTGATTTCTGTTTCTGCATTACATTTTCAAATTTTCAACACTGAAAACAAGAGTTATTATTGGACTATTTTTAAATTAAAAAATAATGCAAGAACAGATAATCTAAGCACACAGCAAACAGCATGTTTAAAAACTTAAAAATAAAAGTTCAAGGCAATACATTTTTAGAGTGGATGCTTGTCTTAATGTTGTGCTTGCTACATTCTTTAAGATTCTGGTTGTCCTAAAGTACCTAGGTGCCAAGCCAGAAAGGGCCTTATATAGGCTAAAAACAGCACTCTGAATTGTACTAGGAAGCTACTAATAAGCAACGCCAGGAAGACAATAGAGATGTAATACGGTCAGGGCATTGAGCACTAAAAAAGAAGTCACTGGAGAGGTAGGTCACTGGATTTTGAACCTATTGCAGTTTCTCAGTAAATTTCAAGGGCAGCACTATGTAACACAGTATTATACCCAGCAGTGATAATGGTGTGAGTCACTGGAGCAAGATCCTTCCCCAGAGAGAGGCCTCTTAGCTATGACTTTCACCCATGCATGCAGCAATAATTGTGAATCCAAAGAACTTTCAGGCATAAGGACAAGACTTTGGCAGGCTTAATTTAGCAATATACACTGAAATATCATCAACATGTTGGAGATGCCACACTCTTAACTGATAAATGATCTTTCTGTGCATTTTCATGTAAAAATTTAAAAGAAAAAAAACGAGCCCCTGACATTTCAAAACGTAGTACTGGTAGCTTAACCACTGCAAATCAGTGCCTCCAGTCTCAACCTATGCAGATAGTCCAGAAGGATACCATAGTTGAAGGTATCACAAAAAGAACCACTAGATCAGTGATGGCGAACCTTTTAGAGACCGAGTGCCCAAACTGCAACCCAAAACCTACTTATGTATCGTCGGGTGCCGGGTGGGCGTGGCTCATTGGGTGGTCGTGGCCCATTGGGTGGGCAAGGCTGCGGTGGTAACAGCAGACCGGGTGGGACTAAAAAGTTCAATCAATCAATTCCAACTTTGTGAGATATTTTTTTTCTGCAAGAAGTTGAAATTGATTTGATTGAACCTTTTTTTTTGCACATGGTGGCAGAGGCCTAAAGTGAAAAGGTTTTATAAAACCCAGCTGAAGGCCTAGGCCTGGGATGACAGCACATGTGCCCACAGAAAGGGCTCTGCGTGCCACCTGTGGCACACGTGCCATAGGTTCGCCACCACGGCACTAGAGGCTTCCTCAGGCAGAACTCAGCAAAATATAAGACAGCAAAATAATGGGAAAGATAGATGAGTTTTGTCCTTCATCCTCAAATTTGATCACCAGTTCCTTGAAATTTAAGTTAAAGGGAATACATTTCAACTCTGCATTGTCTATGAATCTCTCCAAAGGAACCTTATTTCAGCTCTAATTAAAACAAACTCTTCTTTGCTTTTCAGATATTGCTTAGCCTTAAGGCATTAATCTGCCAGCAGAATTAGCTTTATGAAAGCATCTAGTACATCTAGATTTCACATGCCGAGATTATTCCTGTTTCTTGACCTTTCTGGAAACTAACAATGAAGGTACTGCTGCTGCAAACAACAGCTTCCCTTCAATTATCTGTTCCATTTCGGAAAAGATCTCCATTTATTCTAAATCAAACCTCATTTGTGACTCAAGCATGACTGCTTCTTGAATGTATTGCTTTTTAAAAAGTTCTAAACATTTATTGGTCAACTGAGTAGAATGCAATTAATGGATTTATTGTAGCTTAAAAATAGAACAGGAGTTAATCACAGCCAGGCAGCTATTGTGCTACCACTATAGCATAGAAAATCAATAGCAACTGCCGTGGTTTCACTCCCCCCTCAATTAAATTGTACAGTTAAACAAATGGATAGGATGATTTAGATCTTTAAAAATGTTTATTCTGATTGCAGTTCCATGTCCTGAGAAAGTCTATATTGCTGTGGTAGGGAAAGAAAAAGAATCTGAACTCTGCTCTTTGCTATCTATACATTCTATCTATCCCATCATTTTTTAAAAAAACCATGTTTATTAAAAGCTATCTGGGAATACTGAATAAATTTATCACATAACTACATAGAATGAAGTGGCATCTTTTGTTTTCTGTAAATGAGAATTCAAGGAATTCAGATTACTTCAGTAAAGATTATTCTCTTAGATCAGACATGTCAAAGTCATGACATCATGTGACAGCGCACAACATACCGGTATCAGAACTTTTTCCCCATTGCCGACAATGGGGTGGGTGCAGTTTCCTGGTGACATGTCCGGCCAATGGGCCAGCAATTTAACACCCCTGTCCTACATACCGTAGTAATTGTGTGTTAGCATAACATAACTTCATAGTTATGTACCAGGTGTTAGAGCTGAAGAAATTTGAAAATAGTTCAACATACCCTAAAAGAAGATATCCTTGCTTATATTCTAGCCCAGTGATGGCGAACCTATGGCACGCATGCCAGAAGCAGCACTCAGAGCCCTCTCTGTGGGCACACCCGCCGCCAGCATCTCACGCAGGTCCATTAGGCCGCTGCTGGCACCCGGAGCAACAGTCCCACCCAGCCCAAAGGAGGCGAAGCAGCCAGCTAGCAACCTCAAGTAGAGGTGGTAGAGCATGTCCCCATGCACTTGCTGGCCTCTGTGTGCGGGGGCCAATGGTGTCAGGCAGCAGCCGCCCCTGCCTTGCCTTGCCTTGCCCTGCAGCAATGGCACCCCTGCCCTATCCCCTGCTTTACCCCACAGGACGAGCCTGCTACCCACTGCCCCACCCACCAGAGATCCCCTGGATCTCCCCCAATCTTGCCCAGCCCATAGGCATCCCCCTATGAGCAATCTGGAGGTGGCCACGCCCATCCCAGCCATGACAACCCAGTCTGCCATGTCCACTGCAGCCACACCCACCCAGTGGGCCATGCCCCCCCCCGCTGCCCCTCTCCGAAGGCACCACAATGCTGATGCGGCCCTGACACTTTGCGATAAATAAGTGTGTTTTGGGTTACGGTTTGGGCACTCGGTCTCTAAAAGGTTTGCCATCACTGTTCTAGCCACTAACCATCTATGAGGTTGTCATTTCCGGGACCACCTTCTCTCTCTGTGTGTGTGCAAGAATAAAAGCAAAGATGGTCTGATCAAGGTCAAAGTCACCATGAACAGATTGGTTTAACTTCTCTGATTTTTATCTCTCTGCTTAGATACTAATACAACTGCAAGCAAGATAATGAAAAGTGGGGAAATGGTGCTTAATTTTGTAATTGTTTTAGCCTGGAGCCTCCTCTGTGCCTGGAGGCCAGAAATAATAGTCAGCATTTTTATGAACAGCTTTGTGTATGTGTGTACTGGATACTATATTCATCTAAGCCAGGGTTTCCACACCATGTTTTGAGAAAACCTGAGGTCTTCAAATGTATGTATGTGTGTACATACATGTGATGTGAATTTATTGTTATTAGGGTTTTGCCTCTAGATAAAGAATCCCAAGGTTGGTGTAGCCTGAAAAAAAATGGAAAATTCATGATATAACCCCTCGTCATACTTTCTAGCTGGTAAAATGAGAACTGTGCAAAGCCCTGATCTGAAATAAAAGAAGTATTAAGCTTCTATTCCTTTATTGCCCATCACCAGTGATAAAGTCTCATATCCCAAAAGGCTTTTCTTGGAAGCAGATACATTTGCAGAAGCTGTGCAAAAAGTATAAATTGTGATCTTCTGTTTCCTCCAGATTGCCATGAGAAAAGTTCTTTTAAAAAAAAGAGATCAAAAATGGCCATGCAAGAAAGAGGTAGCTCAAGAAGATAGTTACTAAATGGGAAAGCTAGAAAAGTTTCATGAAAAACACCATATTGCCCTTCTTAACAACGCCTTCAACTGGAAACACAAATTTCAAATACAACAAGTCATTATTTTACAGGTAGTCCTCGACTAATGACCACAACTGAGCCCAACATTTCTGTTGCTGAGTGAGACATTTGCTAAGTGAATTTTGCCTAGTTTTAGGACCTTTCTTGCCACAGTGGTTAAGTGAATCACTGCAGTTGTTAAGTTAGTAATGGGGTTGTTAAGTGAATCTGGCTTCCCCATTGACTTTGCTTGTCAGAAGATCACAAAAGGTGATCACATGACCCGCGTGGACACTGCAACCGCCATAAAGCATCTGAATTTTGATCAGATGACCATAGAGATGCTGCAATGGTTGTAAGTGTGAAAAACAGTCATAAGTCACTTTTTTCAGTGCCACTGTAACTTTAAACGGTCATTAAATGAACGGTTATAAGTAGAGGACTACCAGTATTAAGGCTTGGTTTCCACTTCACACCAACCCCTCATGTGGTTTTTGTGGTGTTGCCTTAGCATATTTTATAGGACACACAAATAGAATACATTGTAGAAGCCCTGCTCATTTGGGTTTTTTTTCTTAGTAATGATTAGAAAAATCACAATTATTAGTACCTGATAGGTAGCATTTTAATCATAATGTTGCCACATTGTGCTAATAAATTCTGGGATTGAAAGTAAGCACAGATTATTGAAATCACCTTGCTTCATAGTAATAGGCTGCTGTGTCAAATATCCCATAAAAGTAGCAAATGCACTTCAAGCACAGATGAAAGTGATAAAAGAAATAGTTACAGAAAATTTTCTTCTGATGACAGTTCAGAGGAATCAGAAAGCCTTGTTTATTATGTTTCGTTGCAATGATACACTGCTAGGGGTTCCATAAGTTGTTTTTCAGATTCAGATTGTGACTATCTGGTTTAGTTTAATTACTGTTTATTGAACAAGCCATTACAACTAATTCTAAGCCCTATGAAGCACAGTGTACAAGCCACAGTGTACAAGCCACAATGGCTGGCTTCACACTTACTATCATGTGCGGCATTTCAAGCCATTCTCTCATGAAAATGTTTCAGTTCAAAGGAATATTAATCAGTCAGACATTTCAACAGTAGTCAACTAATTAGACTGCTTCTTTAAAGCTTTTGCAGTGTCTGGTCTTCAGTCTGAAAGACTTCAAGACGAGATTGCAGCATAATAAAAGCAACACTGTCTCTGTCCTTAGGTTTAGGTTTTACGAAGATACAATAAAAAATAAAAGAGCAGAAAGGAATGGGAAAGAGAAAATAATTCTGGGACCAGGTCTTAATGTTTTATGATTTAATGAGATGAAATGAGGTATAAAAGGTGGCCCAGATGATGTCACTGCCTCCAAAAAGATGGACATTTTGCTCTTCAACATGCCAATTAGCATTATGAGCTGGGACCAGTGATACAGTATAATAATTTCATAAGTATTATGCTATTCTGCCTGACAATCATTATCCCATTTAAGCACCAGCAATCATTGAGAAAGGTAAAACTGTTTTAGTGTAGCTGATTTGAGGGGAATCAAGGAAGAAATTGGATTTGGAAACATTGTTCTCTAATGTGCAAAAACAGCAAAATATCACATTGCACTAACATTGATTATGTATGAACTCTAAAAGCTACAAATTGCTGAAAACACATGATTTAATTAAAAATAACCAATGGATATAGGTAAACAATCTCTCTGCATCTATTGTGCACCATAAGAATATGACTGATTGGCTCGATCTGTTTTACATTAGCCACAGTTTAATATGCCATCTGCTAACAGCAGGTAAAATTTTTCATTTTACCTGTTCAATATTATATATGGTGCCTACAACCTAATTTTACACTCTCGGATACATGGGTATTTGGGCTATGTAAAGATTGTTGAATTAGTTATTAGGATTACACTTCAATAGTTTAAAATAAGATTGTGGTACCTGGAATCATTTCCCTATGTTACAGGATCTGATAACAAAAACAGAAGACAACATATTTTATTCCAAAATGTATTGGAATAAAATATATTCGATCTCTATGTTTTATGCGGAAAGTCCAGATGCAAGTGATACCGTCAACCAGCTATGTTAATAGAAAATCAGCCTTGAGAGTAAGAAAGTCTCTGCTTGAATGACAAATACCGGTATATCCTTAAGATATTTGGGCATTTTTGTTACTTGATTTCTCTTGGTATTTTTAAATGCACTATCAGGTCAGATGTTACAAGCTTCTTAGAGTCAATATTCCATAGATGAAGATGTCTAAGGAGGTTTATGCAAAGCTTTCCAAGGAGCTACTGCACTTGGCAACCACTACAGGACAACATAGGAACCCATGAAGCCGCCACAATGCTTTTGCAAGACTCATGCAGCTATTTGAGAGCTACTTCGGATAGTTTCCCCCCCCCCCCGATAAGAATATTGAACTATAATTCTGGGATTTACAGGGAAGCAAAGACAAGCACAGTTAGTTGGTGCCAGACAAAATGAGAAGTTACTCTAGGACAGAGTTGAGTGGGGGGTGGGGTGGAGGGAGGCGCGCGGAAATGCCAGTGTTATGAAGAAAGAGAAAAATCTCCCGGTTCTTTCTCAACAATCCTACCACCGCAGTGACTACAACGGAGAGGAGAGTAAAAGGAGCGTTACTTTCACGAGCCGGATCTCTTTCTCCTTCCTCGACTTCCTTTGCTGAACGAACCGACCGCTGCCAACGAAAAGAGGAGGGGAGAAGAGACAGAGGACGCTTTTACCTTCGGCGGCTCGCGACGCGGGAAAGTTCTTTCTCCAGGCCGCGCCGGCGAAGGCGAGGGACGCTCGGTATTTTTCTCAGGAAGTCTGCAAAAGCTATAGGAAGGCGTTAGTCCCCGCTGCGGTGCGATTATTCCCATAACAACAGGAACCACAAACCGGTCACCCGGGGAGGGCAAACAAATGGCTTGGAAACCGCCCCGCATGGGGTCAGCCGGGGACAGGCCGGCCTCGGTGGCAAGGCTATAGTCTCCCCATGAAAGAGAGGCGAGTTGTAGATGTTGTGGGTATCTCTCGAGAACGGGAGGGGGCATTTATATACCGGTATATATAAAAAAAGGAAAATGAGAGTATTATAAGATATCAGGTGCCATGATGATTGCTGCACAATATGTTTTTATGTTCAATGTTGATTGTTTTAATAAAAGAATTTTATATATTAAAAAAAAAAAAAAGATAGCAGGAAGGTAAAAGACCAGCTTGGGGACAGATGCTCATATCAATCAGCAAGAGTCCTGGGCTACCGGCCTCTGAGTAGGGTTACAGCCCTATGCTTGTTTTAGATGGGGGCACCTGAATAGGGCCTCCCTACAAAATGGTATTGGGGGGGGGAAATGAATGAGCCCTGAAGAAAGGAGTATGGTTCTAGCCAGGGTTTACTTTGGAGAGATTGTGGGGAATGGCTTTCAAATGCATCGTGTCCCCCGCCCCCATTTTAAGTGAAAAGGATTGAATAGATGGAAAATAGACAATGTCCTGTGGTTGGTGTGTATGCTGTTGCCCTCTTAGGTAGAGAGTATCTCAAGCTGGACTTTGCCCAACAGAAACATTACCTTTTGGTACTTGAGATCGTCTCTTTCCCGACCCTGGCATTCAACACCTGCTCTCTATTTTCTTCTTCTTCTGCATTTATGCTGGGAAACAATGCTGGCTGTAGCTATTTTGGAACCTGAAGCCAAATGTAAGATAACTCCCCCCCCTTAGTTTATGTGCTAATAGAAACACAGGTTGGAGGCGAGAAGATAGAATTGGTGCCCCTGTCTAGCTTCTGCTGCACTTCTGCACTATCTGCTCTGATTTAGGGAACATTTTCTTCCAACTAAGTGATTTTAGTAATCCCACTGAGCTCTTCATAAATAATGCATTTTTATTTCAGAGTAGTCATGTTTATTGGAGAGTTTTAAAAGCTTCCCTAATTATCTCAATTTAGAGAAATGCTTTTTTTTAAAAAAAATTAGTTCTCAAGTTCTCAGCTTCACACAATAAATGTTAGGAAAGTATGCCTTACTGCAGCAAGTTGCAAAGAAATCAATCATCTTTTGTACTGCTTTTCAAGTCTTGGAGAAAATACAAAGCACTCTGAATATGCTATTAATGCACCTTGTTAAATGAAACGTGCACACCTGTTATTGTATCACCATCTCTCTACTTGATTTGAAATCCATAGCATCACAATCACTCAAGTTCTAATAGAAAATATATGTGAGAACTCATGCTGTGCTCCTAAGTAGTGATGCAGGAGGAGGCAAATTGTTCCAAATTTAGTTTGTTTCAGCCTTTTACTTATCTTCATTCTGGACTGGAAGTCTTTCTTTCAGAGGTTTCCTGGACAGATTCATGTTGGAGTTTGATATGTGTTGGATGTCACTATCCTCCTTCCACCTTGGGGAGGGAGGGTTGTAGCAAATTGGTTAGGTTATCTTCCCCACCCTATATACATACATACATACATACATACATACATACATACATACATACATACATACATACATACATGGGTCTCAATATAACAAAAAAGCATAACAGTCTTAACATTGGTTTGCATTTATTGAATGGAGCTTATAACCTTTTCTCATTTTCTTCTAGTCATGTAGGGCTCGTGTTTCCGGAGCACTTCCTCCCCTCCCCTTTAGCTAAAACATATCTACACAGCGTGTCGGGGTCTTTCCCCTGCTCACCAATGCTCCTAACTCCCTAATGTATGTGTGTGCTTCTCGGGGGTGGCCATCCAATAGTTCTCGCTCACTATGTCCCCCCCTTTTCATTGTTATATATATATATACATATACATATACATAACAAAGACATATATATATATATATATATATATATATATATATATATATATATATATATATATATATATATATATATATATATATATATATATATATATATATATATATATATATATATATATATATGACACCTTCGTAATCTGGCCACATGGCAAAGGAAAACTGGACAACTTCCTTACACACCTCAACAGCCTACACCCCAAAATACAGTTCACCATGGAAACAGAAGCTAACAACCAACTTCCCTTCCTGGATGTCTTAGTCTACAAGAAATCCAATGGCTCCCTAGGACACACCATCTACCAGAAGAAAACACACACAAACCGCTATCTGCACGCACGCTCACACCACCACCCAGCACAGATCAACTCCGTAGCCAAGACACTCATCTCCAGAACCAAATGCCTAGCTGACGAACAACACCTAAAAACCGAACTACACACTCTCACTAATGTACTAACATCCAATGGATTCCCAAGAAATAAGATTTCCAACTTAATCCAAAAAGAAACTCCCACCAAAATCCATGACAGAGAACAAGAAAACGGCAAAGCCCTCCTCCCATACATAAAAGGCACCACAGACAAAATCAGCAAAGTCCTGCACAAATATAATATCAAAACAGCATTCTGCACAAACAGAAAAAAAATATCCACCATCCTAAGAAACCCTAAAGACAAAATTGAGTTAGAAAATCAAGGAGTATATGAAATCCCATGTACTGCTTGCCCCACTACATACATTGGACAAACCAACAGGAGGATAAATGCACGCATTGAAGAACACAAAAACTCAATCAAAAGAGAGGAACCAACTTCTTCCCTGGTCCAACACCTTAAAGCCACAGGACATGAAATTGATTTCAAAAAGACCAGAACAATTGCCAAAACTGAACATTTTAATAACAGAATAATCAGAGAAGCCATCGAGATAGAAAAACGCCCCCACAGCATGAACAAACGAGATGATACCTCCCGCCTACCAGCCATTTGGAAACCCGCCCTTATTGAAAAACGTATTCCTAACTCTAAGATTGACACCAGAAACACACAGGATGCCACCTCCACACAGCCACACAAAAAGCAAACCCAAACCCACACCAATGATGAGGCAAGACCACAGACCAGGAGCCAGACCAGAGCTGCAACATTAGCCACTTTGAACCTCTCCAGCACAACAAAGCCCCCACCCAAACAGAACACCCCCCCAGCCAATCAGAACACAGCCAACCCCCCAGCCAATCAGAGCACAGCCAAGCCCCTAACCAATCAGAACATAGCCAAGCTCCCAGCCAATCAGTTCAAACCCCCACTGGCAGTTAAAAGGAAAAAACAGCTTAGACCACACATTGCTCCTGGTAGCAGAAGCCAAAAGCACCAGCCTGACGATGATGAATGAGATTTCATCGAAACGTTGCCAAGACACTTCAAATTCTACGTGGGAGAAAACCCGAAGAACCAAAGACCTGCATACAGACACCCGCGAAAACCTCAGAAAACATATATATATATATATATATATATATATATATATATATATATATATATATATATATATATATATATATATATATATATATATATATATATATATATATATATATATATATATATATATATATATATATATATATATATATATATATATATATATATATATACACATATATATGTTTTCTGAGGTTTTCGCGAGTGTTTGTATGTAGGTCTTTGGTTCTTCGGGTTTTCTCCCACGTAGAATTTGAAGTGTCTTGGCGACGTTTCGATGAAGTCCCATTTGCCATCTTCAGGCTGGTGCTTTCCTGGGCATTATGTTAACCAAATATATATAAAAAAAGAAATGAACACCAGGATATAATAAACCAGACTGTTTAATATAAACAAGCCTGTGGTTAAGAAGAGTCACTAAGCTTTCGTCCGACCAAAAACTGCCGGCATCATCAGAATTAGAATAGAAGGAGATCAGGAAGGCAGCTCATATAGCCTTCTGCCTCTGCGCCCCGCTCCTTGAGTGTGTCATCGGCCCGTTGATTGTATTAATCCGTATCACGCAGAGTTGTTCCGCATCAGGCAAACTGTCCTTGGCTTCACTGGTTGTTTTATGATCCTCAAGTGCTCCTTTAGAGCATGTACAAGCACTTGGAGGGCAGCTGTCAATCTGTCCCTACGCCCAGTCTTCCTCCCAGGACCATTATCCTCTCCCACCCCCAAGGCCGTTGTAATTCCTCCGCTCCAGTCCTGCAACAAGCAGCTGTTCCAGCATTCCTGCTCTCTGTCCTTCCCCCACCAGACAGAATGCTACATTATATTAGCAACCACCCGGTAGCACACAAAATCAGCTGTGTCCAGACACTATTTAAACGATTCCCATAGTAGCACGGGCAGAGCTAAAGTCGAGGAGAAAAAAAACATCTTCATCACATCTTCATGCACAATAGCTATCCCATGGGGTTTGTGAGACAGCATAGTAGACCACATCGAAATCATAGAGACTCACGCTCCAATGTGACAGCAATGCCGGCCACACGAACAACCCTCCCTCACATCCATGGTGTCTCCGAGGCCACGGCATGGCTGTTGGCCCCCTACAATGTGAGCGTTGCCCATAGGCCCGAGCACACCCTTAGGTCCAAAGTAATGCATCCAAAAGAACCGCTCCCCAACGGTCAAAGATCGTCTGTGGTTTACAGAATCAATTGCAAAGACTGTGCGAGCAATTACCTTGGGGAAACTACTAAAAGGCTGAGGACCAGAGTCCATGAACATGAACTGACTATTAGAAGGCAGGAGCAACACTCACAAGTGTGGGCCCATATGTCCACCTCTGGCCACACGTTCGATCTAGCTAATGCAGAGGCTATAGCTCGTGAGACTACTAAAGGTGGCCGCCTACTCAAGGAAGACTGGTTCTCTAATGAAAATTCCATCAACCGGCATATAGATCTTTTGCCACCTTACCAGACTCTTAGGAGATGGGAAAAACAGCGCCACGGCCTGCTGAGAAGACATTTAACCCTTCCTTGGCAGGATTGGGGCAGTAGAATGATGGATGAGGTGGGCAGAATCTCTAAGGAAAATTATGACAGCGTTTTGCATAATTGGGACGATGGCTCTATAGGTGAGACGAGCACGACTCCCATGGACCGAGATGATGGACCAAACGGCCCTAAGCCAGGGATGGATGCGCTGAGGCGATCTGGAAGGAGGGGGAGGGAGGGGGAAGACAGAGAGCAGGAATTCCAGAACAGCTGCTTATTGCAGGACTGGAGCGGAGGAATTACGACAATGGCCTTGGGGGTGGGGGAGGATAATGGCCCTGGGAGGGAGGGAGACTGAGTGTCAATGCTGCAAATATTGTATATTCTTGCTTTGACAATATGCAGAACTGTCTGGTATTTTTGGGGTTAATACAAAGCAGATGGGGGTGGGAGCAAAGCGTGGGGAAAGAAAGAGGAAGGAAACCTTTGACCTTCACACTAATTGGATAACGTGAGATATGACAGCTAATTTAGGGAGGGAACATGCTGATAATTAAACTGCTCAGAGAAAGAGAACTTAGTTCTTAGCATAAGCCTCCGTTATGACTGTGCCGACATTTTGTAACATTAAAATACTTTTAGGAAAATAAAGGTCTGAAAGTTCTTTGAAGTGTTTCATTAGCCAGAACCATAACAATATGCTAAGGACTCAATCATTTTAAAAAGACCTGGGGTCCTGAACCCCATCCATTTCCTCTAGGCTTGAGAGGAGCTGGTAAAGATTTGGGGAAGATCTCATTATGGAGAAAGAAAGATTGCCTGAGGCCATCCCCCTGGCTGCAACAGTTTCCCCGGGGGTGGGGAAGCGACAGCCAGCAAGCCGGAGGAGAGAGGAATCTGGCAGATTTCCCAGCTGAGAGCAAAGACTTCAAAAGCGGAACGGAGAGATAACCAAGTTGTGGGTGAGTCATTGGAAAGATTTCAAAACTCAGAGATGAAACCCAAAAATCAATTCCTACAGCCTATAGCCCTTCCATTGTAGACGTTCCTGCCAGGGACTTCAGCCCTGACGAGAGTGGGAATCCCAGTCTGAGTCCTCTGCAGTAATGGGGAGATTGGGTTCCCCAGCAGGTGGATGATCCATGTCCTCTGAACTTGCCAAAGCTAATAGAGTTCTTGCAATGCCTTGGGTGGTACAGAATCCAGGAGATCAGCAGCTGGTAGGAGAACAGCCACAGCAAGGAGATTGGCCACAGCCTCCAAACGTGCAACCTCTGGACATAAACCAGCAACAACAGCCCCAGTGGGGGCCACAGCAGCCTATGTTCGTACCACCCTTCAAAGCAACCTTCAATGGATATCCAGAGAAGCTGGTTTTTTTCCTCAATCAAGTGCATTCTCACTTGAATCGCTGGGCCTATCTCTACCCAGAACCAGAGGCCATGGTCGATGTCATTGCGTCCAACCTAGAGGGAGAAGAATTTGAATGGTTGAACAATCTATGTAGCGAGCAAGCCCCCGAATTGGAAGATCCCCACCTCTTTCTCTTAAGTCTGAGAGAACGATTTGAGGACCTATCCATTGGCCTCAAAGCAGCAGGACAAATTCACAAAATAAAACAAGCCAGGGAGCCTGCCCAGGAATACGTGCGAGAGTTCCGCAAGATAGCAGGTTGAATAGGGGGGTGGCCTGAGCAGGCCCTCATCCACTACTTCATCGAGGGATTAGACGATCACCTCTCTCAGGCCTGCATCTATCAAGAAGTACCTAATCGGATACAGGATTTGCCCTTCTTGTAAGGGGAACCGAATGTCAACGCTGACGAATTGACAGCCGCCCTCCAAGTGCACACGCTCTAAAAGAGCACTTGAGGATCGTAAAACAACCAGTGGAGCCAAGGACAGTTTGCCTGATGCAGAACAACTCTGTGCGATATGGATTAATACAATCAACAGGCCGATGACGCGCTCAAGGAGCCGGGCGCAGAGGCAGGAGGCTATATGAGCTGCCTTCCCAATCTCTTTCTATTCTAACTCTGATGACGCCGGCAGTTTTTGGCCGGACAAAAGCTTAGTGACTCTTCTTAACCACAGGCTTCTTTATATTAAAGTCTGATTTATTTTATCCTGGTGTTCAATCCCGGGTATACACATAATGTGAAGTAAAATAAGGTGATCACCAGGATAAAATCATAAACATAGATTAAACATGTAGATTAAACATTTATGTTTATGATTTTATCCTGGTGATCACCTTATTTTACTTCACACACACGCACGCGCATGCACACACACACACACACACACACACAATATTTCCAGAGACATATTAAAATGTCTCATTTAATATGTCCAGAGACATATTAAAAACTCAGCTTTCCACATCTCAACTTTTAGCTATAGGGTTATATTTACATATATAAATGTGGAAAGCTGAGTTTTTAATATTCATTTTAATAATATAGAGGTCCATTTGAACTTTTTGCTGACAATTGGATAAGGAGAAGAAGTTATTTATTTCATACTAACATGGGTTATGAGATCAAGACTTTTATATTTGTTAACTATGCAAGGGTTATATTTGTGACAAGGATGGGAAGTTACTTTCTTATAGAAGCATTCTTCTCTTTTTCTTTTCCCCCACTTTCTATCTTGTACTATCATTTATTGTTCTTTTAAAAAAACCTTAATAAAATTGCAAAAATCTAGTTAGTTTTAAGTTAGATTTACCATATTCTGGTCTGCAGAAATCCAGAAAGCCACTAGATGGCAGGAAAGAAACATAGGACGCCCAACTGTTTGTTGCCATCTAGTGGTTTTATCCCATTATTTATTTAAAATGTTTAAATAGCTACCCATTTTATAACCAACATTGGGTAGCTCCTAATCAAAAGTAAAAACAACATAAACACTTTTACAGTGTGGATCTGGCAAGCTTAATTTTAATACTGATGACCCCAGGAAAAAGCATTCTTAGAATTGAAATATTGATTTATAGCCATGAATAAGGGCATTCACTATCCATATTGCTTACTGAATTCTGTTCATTCTCATTGATGTGTGAGCTTTGAGAACATATCTTGTGATGACTTATTACTATCCTCTCATTCTCACCTAGTAATAAGGGAATAACTTGGAGCTGCTGCAGAAGGAGAGACCAAGGGTCTTATTTTGTATTCCCAGTAGATTTGATTCTTAGACAACAATCCTATTTATTAAGCAAAAGATATAGACTTAGCTATTAACTTTCTGTGCAGTTTCAGAATGGTGTATAGATGATACCGGTAGGAGAAGGATTTTTCAGTCAGCTGCTAAAAATGAGAGATTTAGCAAAACACATTCAATAAAATGTAGCTTTAGGGCATGTCCTGTGAAGTGTTCTGATTGTGTAAACATAACCAAACTGTGAGACCCAAGCTAATGCAAATTCTCCATGGAATGACTCATAAATAAAAGCAAATTAATAAATGTTCTGTCCCCCCCCCATTTTAAAAAAGCACAAGCATGATCAACACTAAAGAATTCTTTTGAACAAGAATAGCAAGCCATAACTTTGAACACAGCTTATGTTTATTAGTTTTGGTTACTGTGCTTGTTGACCTGTGCTTTGATGACATCGCACATTCATGAGAGTCAATAATCAGATAATTTCTTTCCTCCTCAAGGGACAAAAGTTTTAAAAGAAGAATTACAATTAGCAATTCCTTTTAGTTAGCAGAAGAAGCAGTAAGGTGATAAAAGGCATAAACTCTTGTTGCTGCCAGACTTCCTGTCTCATCTGAATTTAATAGGAAATTTGGGTGGTCCAAAATTTATTTAAAAGAATTAAATGATAGGCTCTCAGTGTGGATGCCACTTCCGGAAGTCCATTCTGGGCCTGGGCAACAAAAAATTAGCTACTGGTTCTGCCAAAGTGGTGTGAATCCAGAATTTGACTGAAAGAGCAGAGATGGAAAATTGTTTATGAGTGATTTTTTAAAAAATATAAATGGTGTAAAAAGAAGTAGAGAAATGTTCAGGACAGCCATGAAGTATGTAGAGAGCTAGTTTGCTGTAGTGGTTAAGGCACCAAGCTAGAAATTGGGAGATTCTGACTTTTAGTCCTGCCTTCTGTGCTGTACAACACAAATATATTTGGTATATAGATTTTTTTTGGTTTGGTGTTTTTGCTACCGAGCTAACAGTTGCTTAAGATATGAGGAAAGCGAAATTTAGGAGGAATGCAGCATGGAACAAGGAAAACGATTAAGCAACCAGTATAAGCTACCATTATGATGGACATTTGACCAGAAATAGCCTTCTTTGAATATGGCAGACATAAACACCTCACCTGATTCTTGGAATCCCTTAATTTCTTCATGCACAAATTCTTAAAGCATGCTTTCAAAATAGAATTTACCAGGAAGTCTAAATTGTTGTGTTTGTGTTTTCTTCATCATCAATTTAAAAGTAATGATCCAGAAACTTGGACCAACAGGAAGGATGTGAATGAAGAGAGGCCTTTAAATAGCTTGTTGACAAATCTAATACACCTTTCAAAAACAATATCCATCAGCATTTTGTACAACTTGTCCTGTACTGCGTGTTGCTGTATCCCTGAGGGATACATACTGGCTTAATTTTCACAACTCTGGTTGCAATCCTCTCTTCTACAGGAAACTATGTGTTAACCCCTGAACTATAAATTTTGCTACAGGAAAATATCAGGGAAACCACAGGCTATTTTTTTTTGTCTTTAGCAATAGAGGAAGAAGTCCATCCAATCTAGAGTACTTCATCCACTTGAATAAAATTGAAAGATGTGAGATCAGATGCATCTACCATTTCCTCACTAGATCTACTTTGGGGGAATGTTCCATCAACATAACAGAATCAGTGAAGAAAATGATCATCATTTCTTCTGTCATCAATTGTTCACCTGCTTTCATCTTCTCTAGTCACCCCTCGCCCCCAAAATCTGGTGGCTTACAAACTGCCAAAAACAAGGAAAAGGGTCTTGTTTTTGCACCAATTTGCATTAAAGTTTCACATGCTCATTTGTTTATATGCATCTGCTGTATATCAAGAAGCAATTACTATCATTTAAATAGGAAAATAATTATACTACAGTAGACAAAATTGCAAGTGTTTTACTGCTCTGATGTGAAACATACGCTCCAAGGCTCCTAATTCATTATTATGGAGCAGGTGGTAGCTCCACAATAATGTGGTGGCACAGTGGATAGAATGCAGTATTGCAGGCTAATTCAGCTCATTGCCAGGAGTTCACTTCTCACAAGCTGAAGATTGACTCAGCCATCCATCTTTCCAAGGTCAGTAAAAGGAGGACCCAGATTGTTGGGGGCAATATGCTGATTGTGTAAACAGCTTAGAAAGGCTATAAAGCATTGTGAAGTGATATATAATCTAAGTGCTACTGCTATTGTTATGAAAGCCCCTTTGGCTTGATCGTTAATGTCATAGACCAGTGATGGCGAACCTTTTAGAGATGAAGTGCCCAAACAGCAACCCAAAATCCATTTATGTATCATCGGTGCTGGGTGTGTGTGGCCCATTGGGTGTGTTTGGCCCATTGGGTGGGTGTGCCTGCAGTGGTAACAGCAGACTGGGTGGAACTAAAAAGTTCAATCAATCAATTCCAACTTTGCGAGATCTTTTTTCCCCACAAGAAATTGAAATTGATTGATTGAACCTTTTTTTTTTTTTGCACACAGCGGTGGAGGCCTAAAGCAAAAAGGTTTTATAAAACCCAGCTGAAGGCCTAGGATTGGGACAACGGCACACATGCCCACAGAGAGGGCTCTGCGTGCCACCTGTGGCACACGTGCCATAGGTTCACCACCACAATCATAGACCAATAGCAGAGATACTTGAGTTCTAAATCCTTCCTAGGCACAAAGCCAGCTAGATAACTTTGGGCCAGTCATATCTTTTCAGCCTTAGGAAGAAAGCAACAGAAAACCAGGAAAAATGCATGGACATAAAGTCACCTTGAGTCAAAACTGACTTGAAGGCACAATTGCATAGTTTTTATTACAGTTCTTTATTTTTCAATCAGATGCCCAACTGTTCTTTTTGCTGATAATTTGGGTAACAGAAGACAGTCTTCTCATGAGCAAATAGCTAAAAGACAACCCTGAGAGACTGAGAAAATGATATTGACAGAATGAGCAAAAGAAGAGTAAACCAGTCAGACCCTTTCCCTAAGATGGAAGGAACAGGTAAGTCTACAAAAGAGGAAAAATGTAAGCATATTGCTAAATATTAAAAATAGCCACCCTCATTATGATTAAAAGCATATCCTGATTTGTATATATCAGTATCTAATTCAGTGTTGCTCAACCTTGGCAAGTCTAAAATGTGTGGATTTCAACTTCCAGAATTCCCCAGCCAGCAAAGTCACTCTTAGGTTTGAATGTATTTCTGCAAAATCTGTTCCACGTTTCAAGAACATAAATTGGAAAAAGCTGCCACATACTGTATACCACAAATTTGAAAGGCAATCCAGCAAGAGAATACGCATAAGACACATTGAACAATAAGCAAATGCAGCCAATATGATTGTACTTACATTCAAAATGTAACAGCAATCACAATTTCTTTTTTTTTTTTTTGTTTCTGGATCAGTCTGTGATTTTGAGTCTTATTGGATAACATAATCATTACCCCTAAAGAAGAAGAAAAGAGACAACCAGAAAGAATTTTCAAATCTCACTTTCAGCTCCCATGACTTCTGATTCCATATAAGTTACACAAATGAAGCAATATTTCCATAATTGAAAGTACCATTTTGGAATATAGGCATGCAATAAGAGCTGTTTGGTCCTTTGAAAAGGATTTGCAACACATTTTACCTATATGGAATTTCAATAGATTAACTGTATTCTGACAGAGGCTCATGTTCTTTATTTATTTCTAAATGGCATGCTTCTTATATTTCCGAGGATCAACTCTGTAGGAACAAAGACTCAAAATGGAGAGATAAGCTTTGGAATTGTGTCCCTGTGAAAACTAAGCGATTAGTATATTTAGATATTTAATGAAGATGTAATGACCTTACATTTGTAAAGTAGGACAGTGATTGCACAAAGAGCTCTGAGCAAAAGTTACTCCAAGGTCAAATAAATTGAAAAATATTTTTGTCCCTGGCTTGGGGTTTGAGGGTGGGTGGTATTATTTTGTGCTAATTTTCCTCCTTCCTCCGGGGCCAGTTTCATTGTTGGTGAGAGAGAGATCTAGTCCACAGTCTCTGCCTTGTGGTTTGTCTCAAGGCTCCATGCTCTTTCCTCTCCTGTTTAACAAGTACATGAAGCAGCTGGAAAAGGTCATCTGAATGTCATTGACCCATATCTGGTTGTAACCAGCTGCTGACCATTAGTTGAGAAGATTCCTATGCATAGGCTTTAAGCTAATTTAATTTGAACTTTTATATATGTCCCACCCATATGTTTTCTTCATAGTCACATGGAGAATACCGGATATAATACCATATGCTGTTACACAATCAAACATGACACAATGTACACGTATGCTTAAGATTTGTCTGTTTGTCTGTTTGTCTAAAGCTATCTATCTATCTATCTATCTATCTATCTATCTATCTATCTATCTATCTATCTATCTATCTATAGCTTCAAGATATATTTTAATAGAAAGTAATATGGAAAATTTTAAATAAATAAATACATAAATGATTAACGAACAAAGAAATAAATAATGGATACTTATGGATTCCTTCCTTCCTCCCTCCCTCCCTCCCTCAAATTACAGTCTGATTTAAACTTATTATGTTAAGTTATTAATAGACTAAGGATATTGAATTTGATAGTCCCAGAGAGCAAATGACAAATGCTTAAATAAGATGATATGATTTGATTCAATTATTATATCCTGAGATTCCAGAGAAAATAATTATCAGAAATAATTTCCTTCTCAGAAAACCTAGCCAGGCAAATAAAGGGACAAATGAGCAGAAGAATTAAGAGGCACACAGACAAGCAGTACTGTGGTTTATAAGCTTAGCTGTATATGTATCAAGCTTATCAACTCTAATGTGGTGATTTGTGCTAGTCTTTCCTGTGAGTGTGTTCGACAAGTGTTAAATTGCAAATTCTATAACTCTCAGATAACATGATTAAATTTGAAGAATTGTGGTCTAACTTATGTGGAAAGCATTAGGGTAGTAAAAATGATTTAGACATTTCCTATTTGCTAATTAGGTGCCATAAAAGGCCTTTCCCTGAAAACTTAGGCACAACTTTATTATCATTATTACTATCTACATCTCCATCTGTAGAGGACATTCCAGGGTCCTCCCTCATCAATTTTTCTTCAGTCTTGAATCACTTTCCTCATCATCCCCACCACTCTCACGTAAAAGGGCAATAGCCTGCAGATACGAATATTTTTTAATCAAAATGCTAAAGTTTTGTAGAATTGGATTTTTCTAGCCCCTAGTGTCGCCATGGGTGACTGTAAAATCAAAATAAATTTTCTCTAGGATGATTATTATATGATTATTTCCTCCAGAAAAACCTTTCTTAATATTGAATGTCTAGAACAGGATTATAACTGCATCATCTCTACCAGAGTATTAGGATTCTAGTCAACAGCATCTGGAAGTCCAAGATTGAGAATGAATGATCTAGGGCATTGGTTCTCAATCTGGGGTCTGTGGACCCCTGAGGGGGCTGCAATGTCATCACAGGAAGTCCACAAAGGCTTGAAGAAATGTTATGATTTAAATCTTGAGTTAAGTCTTGGGAGTCCGTGACCAGGGTCAGTGGGCACAAAAGGTATTTAAAAGGGATCCATGGTGAACAGAAGGTTGAGAAGCACTGATCTAAAGCTTATATAGCAATGTGGCTGATTGTCTTCTTTGCTCACTTCTATTCCAATCAGGTCAGGATCACTGCATTAAGTGTCAATGACCTCCTCACCTGGGTTGTGGAATTCCAAATAGACAAAACTGCAATTGTTTGAATATCCTAATTAATTAACTGCACAGTATGTCACCAAAACATTTTATAATATTATATTAAAGAAGGTTAATAATCGTACAAACACTAGAAGTCTTCAGTACCCTAATTCATAGTTCCCCAACCTTTCCAGCTCGGAGACAGTGGCAGCAGGCAGGGAGGGGATGGTTTCACGTGTGCATGTGCTGCTTTAACAAATGCAGCTGCATGCACGCGCACACACATGCTCGCCCAACGCTTCCACAGCCCGGTTCTAAACAGGCTGTAACCTGTCAATGGGCCGTGGACCAGGGGTTGGGACCCCTGCTCTATGTTACCAATTATTTGGATTACATAGCATTTTTTTCCAAATGTAACATTTATGCAGACTGTAAGGTTTGAACTAAATGCATTTCTGCTTCCTTCCATCTTTTCCTAGGCAATTTTTTAAAAAGGAGTCAGCATTGACCACACTGGCTGAAAATTATGGAAATTATAGTCCAAAATGTCTGAAGGACACCAAATTGAAGAAAGTTAGAATTAACAAACTTACTGCAAGCATACATTCAAAATACAGTTAGCACCGAATTTAGCAGTAGTAATTATTTCTATACTATGGGTTACATTGTACATATTAGTGGATTGTAATTTTGTTTTGAGCCTCATGTGTAGGTCATAAAATGGAATGTAGGAACACAAATGTAGGAACATTATTAACCAAAAGCAAGG
Source organism: Bothrops alternatus (assembly GCA_034064705.1). Taxonomy (NCBI): domain Eukaryota; kingdom Metazoa; phylum Chordata; class Lepidosauria; order Squamata; family Viperidae; genus Bothrops; species Bothrops alternatus. The sequence continues at coordinate 41,476,186 of JARGCV010000023.1, read as the reverse complement.
AAAGTATAGTAGAATTAATGTGTCTTTTTTCTTTTAATTAGAATGCAGAGACAGAATAATTGCAACAACTAGCAGTACAGATAATCCTTACTTTGTGGCCATATTTGGGATTGCAGTTACTGTATTTAAGTCAGTGCTGTCTTAAATCGAGTCATTGTATCATCAGATCTGATTTTATGATCATTTTTACAGCATTCATTAAGTAAACCCATTAGTGTTAAATGAAAGGTTTTAAGTCAAGAGTACCTGTATATCTCCTTGCTAGAGCATGAATTTTTACATGACAGCTGTACTCTAGCTAGAATCGATGCATTCTAAAAAGATAAAGATGTGAATTGTGTTTGTATCAGATAGATGCATCTGTATTTTTAGCCATTTTTCACTCATAGCAGAAAAAACATAATGGAGAAAAAATACACTGCAAAACTCAGAGAAGTTCAGAAGTGGAATAGTAATTGTATTCTGGTCCATGTCTGAAATTAAGTGCAGTTCCAAAGAAAAGTTTATCTCTTAGTGGAAATTTAGCAAAATCATTAAGAATTCCTACCTATAGTCTAAATGAAAATAGTCCAACCCAGGCATCAGGATATCTCTCCCAAAGATATTGGCCTTCACATACAACAATGTCCTCAAATGGAAGGGAAGACATGGAGCAAAATAGTCCTGATAATCTACTATACCAATGGCAGTTTGCAGTAGTAAATGGGCTAATTACCCTTTCTTATTTAATGCCATAGCTCCTTAACTGCATAGCAGTAGATTAAATGCCAGGGATATTGAAAAGGTAGAATGTCATCCATTTGACTTTTTAATACCAACCAATAAAGCAAATAACGATATTTTCAAATTAATATCTGGAGTAATGTGAACAGGCCACACTGTTAAGGTCATGCCTCCACTTGTACGTGGAATTATTCATTGTTCACACGCAGTTGCTGTCAATGCAGTATAAGATTCTTGAAAATGAGCAAGAGATTTGGCCATCCAATTATTTTGTAGGCCAAGGAGGATTTTATGAAGTGGAACATGTGGATGAAGTGCTCTGCTGCTATTAGAATACCTGAATGCAAGGACAGTTAGAACAATTAGTGGAAAGAGTTGCCTCCAGAAAATCCAAAATCTCCAGTTTTGGAGTTGTCTCCAACTGGAGATTTTTAAGAACAGAGTGGACAACCTTTTGTCTGAAATATTATAGGCTTTCCTGTTTGAGCAGGGGGTTGGACTAAAAGACCTCCAAGGTCCCTTTCAACTCTGTTATTCTGTTATGTTTCCTGGTTGCAAGCAGTTGCAATTGGACACGAACAAGCTTGGGTGAAATTTGGCCCAGCCAATGTCCCAGTGTGGTGCTGAACACAGGTTCTATAATGATTGCTTCTTAATATGATCCTATGTTTAATGTCGATTGTTTTAATAAAAAGATTTGAACTTTAAAAAAAATATATGGTAGGGTTGCTGCCTTACTTTAGCACATGGGTGTCAAACTCGCCATGTCACGTGACGTGTCGCAACATATCGCGACTTTTTTTTGCATTGCCAGAGCTGGGGTGGGTGCGGCCTCCGCATGATGCAACCGGTCCACGGGCCGGCAGTTTGACACCCCTGCTTTAGCAGAAGTTTCACACACACACACACGCACACACGCACACATGCACGCACACACACAAGTCCCTCTGTGCCTGGCAGCCATTTTCCAATACTGTCTATATTTCTTAAATTCAAATATCCACTGTACTAAATAGACAGGAGATCATAACCAGCTAACACATAAAGTATATTTGTTATGTTGTAAATAGACAAAGGGGATTCTGAGCAGTCTCAGGATATTGGGCAGTAAAGAAGAGCTTTCTTTTACCCTTCGTATAATTTTACTTCCAGGCACTACTAATATCTAACCATGAAATGCAAAAAAAGATTTTTTGTTAGGACTACAGCAAGAAAAAAATAATGTATCCTTCCCAACTTCATGTGTTCAAAATCCAGTTTGAAACCCATTCAGAAAAGTATCTAATTGAGTGCAGTTACTGAACTAAATTATTGAATCAGATTGAGTTCAGATTTCTGAATCAATTTGAAAAAAAAAACATTTATGCACATGTAGAGAAGCATCCAAATCATCCAATTCAATTCTGAGTCATTTCATGTGATTCAACAAATTGAATTAAAATTTAATTCTGAAATTTAATTAGGAGGTTCAATCAAATCACCAACAAAATGAATCTCTAAACTGAATTTTTACATAGCCTAATTCTAATGACATCCCTGTTGTTGATATTTTTATCATGAAAAAATGCAGCCAATTTTATTCACACAGTTAATGCCTCATCTGATTTTGCTCTAACAATATCAAAGTCTTCTCCCTCCCTCCCTCCCTCCCTCTATATGTGGAACACTATGAAGACTATAGCTGAGGCACACGTTGGAAAGAACGCCAGACATTGCTTCCATTCAGTGGTGGGATTCAAATATGTGAACAACTGGTTCTCTGTATGGATGCCGCTTCTGGAAGTCCATTCTGGGTCTGAGCAACAAAAAATTAGCTACCGGTTCTGCCGAAGTGGTGCAAACTGGCTGAATTCCATTACAAGATAGGGAAGCTGTCTGCAAAAAATGTTTAGATAGGAAGATGTACTGTATTGCAATTGAAACTGCAAATTGTAATTACTGGGACTTCTGTAAATATTTATTTTTTCCATCCTGCTATCACCATTGGCAATAACACAAAAGCCCTATTTTTAAGTTGGTGCATTTACTATATATCCACACCTATGAGAATTTGAGGTAAAAATGTTAGCCCTGCATGAGCAAAGTATGTAATTATATAGAATTTAAGAGATTTGAAAAAAAGCATGGGGCAATATTAATAAACGAAGCTTGATCCTTAGCCTTGGTTTAGATGCAGTTTTTTTTTTGACCGTTTCACATCTTCAAAGCTGCAACATGACATGGAAACAAAAGAGTCATTTTGTATTCGGCTTCTGTAAAATTAGACTCTCAGCAAATGCATCTCAAGAAGCCACTTTAAGAATGGCTTATCAAAAGGTGGATCTAAGTTCAACTTCAATCTTTATTAGTTTATTTGTTCTTCAAGCTACAGAGAAAATCTAGCAGGGAGAAGAGTTATGATATGTAAATAAAATCCCACAGCTAGCAAACATGAAAGTAGGAAAAGATTGCCCAAATTTTTAAATTTTGAATTTGTCCAATGATGTCCGTTCTCTAATGAAACACACACACACACACACACAAAATTTCAGTAACTTCTTTTTGTTTGGACTTTTGGTCCATTTTAGTACATTTTAGGAAATGGCCCCAGAGCCAATGTTTATAACCAGTGTGATGAAAGAAGAGGTAAATTATTAAATTCATCTGGCATTCTCCTGTTAACAGTAAAGCATATAATGGCAACCACAACAATCATTTTGCCACTAAATTTTGAAGTTGAGGTCTTGGAAAATCCAAAAGCTCACAATGATGAAAAGAGCCCTATGGTGGTTTGGATGAAATTCATCCACCCCTGAGTAAAAAAAACATAAAGATAAGATAAAATAATCTAATATCAGTATTCAAAATTATCTTATGTTCTACATGGCACTTTAACATTCTGATCTTAGGCACGTGTATGAGAGATGCTGTTCATGCCTGAAAACTTTAAGAGGCTCATTAAAAGATGTTTAAAGTAGCCCTTTATGGCATTGGACCAGGATACTTACGGGACCGTCTACTGCCACATACTTCCCTTCGACCGGTGAGAGCGCACAGGGTCGGCCTCCTCCGGGTCCCGTCAGCGAAAAAATGCCGTCTGGCGGGTCCTAGGGGGAGGGCCTTCTCTGTTGTGGCGCCCACCCTCTGGAACCAACTGCCCCCTGAAGTCCGCGTTTCCCCCACTCTCCCGGCCTTCCGGAAGAATCTAAAAACTTATCTATGCTGGCAGGCCTGGGGATGACTGTGATTGTGTGTGAATGATGAATGTGTTTGGGGGGTCTTTTTAAATGCTTTTTAGATTTGGTTTTAGATTTTTGAAATGCTGAGATGTTTTTGTTTATGTTGTTAGCCGCTCCGAGTCCTTGGAGAGGAGTGGCATAAAAATTTAATTAATAAATAATAAATTCAGTTTTACAAAGCAATTTTTTCTCCTGTTCAGATTAAAAATGGAAATTTAAAAATAATTCTATGGATAGATTTAGTTCAATGGCCCAATCTAGAATTCTGACCTGTTTTTTTTCCTAATAAAAGTACAGATTGCCCAATCTAAGCTGCAATTCCAGAACAGGATATAATTGTACTTTGTATGGCATTAAAAAATGAAAATGGCTGCATTTGTATTTTTCAGATAGATGAATGAAATTAGCTAGTGGACTAGACATTTATGGCAAATTTGAGCCTACCAATTTTCAGTTAATTTGGTGCAGGCTTTCCAAATGACATTCCCATAATAATTATTTTTTAAACACAATCTGCTGAAATCTGTAGTAATAGTATCCCTTTTTTTGAGGACAGAAAAGTTTAACACAACAAGCCAAACAGCTAATAAACAGCATCGAGTAGAATAAACCAGCTACATTAAACCAATCAGAATCACATTATAACCTCATAACATTGGTCATAGAGTGGTACTGCCTACTTGAAATCCACACCTTTTTCTGCTGCTCCCCCCCCCCCAGCTTTCCCCCTTACTTGAGAATTTGGACCTGTTCTCCAACAGTATCTCTACTGCAGCCAAATTCACCAAGCACAGATTTGGACTAGATCTTGTAGAGGATGAAGTCTGGACTGAAACTGAACTACATTGGTCCAGCTTCAATCTGGGACTCCAAAAGAGAGAGGTGTGTGTGTGTGTGTGTGTGTGTGTGTGTGTGTGTGTGTGTTACTAAGGGTTTATGGCCATCCATCTTTCAGATTGTGACTCTGGTTAACTAACAACTAATTGCACCACCATAGATGGAAATAAGCATGTTCTTCAAGGCCTTATTAAAGGCCAGCAAATCTTAGGTGGCGAAGTGTTCAAGAGGGCAGGTAGTGTGACAGAGAAAATATGCCCCCAGTGAAGACACTAAAGGGAGCTAGAGTGTGCTAATTTTATCTGGTTTCTTGTGGTAGGCAGATTCAGTTAGAAATAAGCAGCCCCATAAGTAACCTTGCCCTTTGATCCAGAGATGAAGATTCCCTATTTCATTTCTAGATTTGGGGTTCATCTCTTACTGTTGCATACTCCTTATAATAGTCAGTTTTCTCTGTACACTATGTTACATAAATAAAAAATAAGATGAAGGAATCAGTTCTGAAAGCTGGGCAAATGCCAGGTGCCCTCTAAATGGAGGGAAAGTTTTCGCCATTTAGAGCAGGGATCCCCGACCTGTGAGCCATGGAACACCCCCCCACTCGCACTCACACACCCCCACTCGCACTAGGGCCTCAGCCTCAGGGCACAAAAATGGACTGCAGCCGTACCACAGGGCACAAAACCAAGACACCGCCCACACCATGGGGTACAAAAATGTAATGACACCATGTCGTGAGGCATAGAAATGGGGTGCTGTCTCGCGGGGTGCAGAAATGGGATGCTGCTGCACCGTGGGGTACAAAAACAGGCCACTGCATTTGCGGGGTGCAAAAACAGCACTGCATCGAGAATGGGGCAGGGCTAGCAAGTATCACGTGGGCACTAGCGCCACCCTGCGCATGTGTGTGTAGCTCTGTGTGCGTGCGTGTGCATGTACTTAAAATGCTTCCCCCTCCCTTTCCCTTTCCCTCTGATCCACCAACCGAGAAAGGTTGGTGACCTCTGATCTAGAGATTCTTCTGCTACCGGTACATAAGTTCTTTCTCATACACATTTCAATAGTTTCTAAGAAAAAGTTCTTGCAGCTAGATTTTTCTCAATTCCTTTGGATTTGACTGGGGTGGAAAATGCTGTGCACCTTGGTAGCATCCATTTTAATCTAAGGCATGCTTTTCAGAGCTCACCCATCAAATTTGAAAAAATTAAAGATTAATTGGCTACCAACAACATTCATTCAAAATTTTAATTTCAATGTATAGGAATAGACAATTTTGTCCATTCAAAGTGTCTGGGTGACACTAGCAGCCCTTGAGTTAATTAGAATTGGGCTGCAGAAGTGGCGCGCAAGCATGCTCGCACACCCCCTCTTGCATGAGCAGCAGACAAGCACGCGCGCTCCATTTGCACAAGCACCATGTGTCTGTGCCTGCCGTACACGCAAATGGAGCTGCGTACACACGCCCATTGCTTGTGCAGAACTATCCCCTCTCCTGCCCCGCCCCCTCCGCCAATCCACAAAAGCAAAAAGTTTGGGATTGGGATTTATAGTAATCAGCCATTAAGATCAATGATGAGGGATTATGAGTTTGTAGTCCGAAATATCTGCAGGATAACATTTTCCCAAGTCCTAAAAAGATAATCAAAATTTAATAATTCTCATTTATATTTATAATGTTCTGGCAAGACATAATTAAAAGACAAAAATAGGGACAATTGCTAGAAATTAGATGGCTTCTTATGAAATGAAATGTATTGGTATGCCCAAAAATTAGTAGGACAATTGGCACACATAATATTATGTAGACCTGAGCTAGTCTAAAATCAGGTTTTAAAAAAAGCCTTAATTTTGTGTTTTTTTTTTGAAAACAGTATTTCTTAATAATTGATGGTTCTTTTAATGCTTAAAGAATGAATAGACAGGGCATTCTCTTCACACAGAAAGCTTCTTTCATATAATGTCTGTCCCAAGCTGCATTAGTAGAAACGTTTTAAAGCAGTGGCTCCCAACCTTTTCTATACCTTGCACTCCTAGAACGCTTCTGATATATTCTCTCACCCCTTACAAAAGTTCGAAATAACAAATTATGTATATACACTATAATTTTGAAACTTCTAAACCAAAGTTTTCGCACCCCCTGGAATATTGTCTCACACCCCCAGGGGCTGCGAACACCCCCTGTTGGGAACCTCTGTTTTAAAGGATGGTGCTTGCCAAAAGTAATTCTAAAAATGATTATTCTCATTGAAAAATAGATTACATTTATCTTGCATGTGATTTTGCTCCACTAGATTACCTCATGGGCTAAAACTTAGAAACTGCAATTAGGTAGATATTCCATTTACCCAGTGGAAATGTCCTTTGCATAAAGGGCACAGTGTGGGAATAATTTGGCTGAAATATAATTTTAAGAAAAGCAACATATTCAGTGCCTTAGGTGAGGGGGAGTAAATCAATAATTACACAACTAGAATGAGTTATTTTGATTCTCTTACCGTAGTTAGCTGAGCAGTGCTGCTTTATCTTGGACCCCTTCCACATGTTTGCCAGCTTCTCCCTCCCCAATAATTGCTAGAAGTAATTTTGTAGCACAATGTAGTGCTCAGCAAGTGCCTGAACAAATGTAAAGATCTGGACTTATTGTGTAGATCCATAGTGAAGGGGCAGTGGTGAAACAGGATTAGGGAATGGAGAGAAGGTAGAATTTGTTAATTCCTATTTTGTGTCTGTCCTTGTCCAAAGGGAAATTAATCCCTGGTTGATCAGAGTTATACAACTGGGAAAAGGAGCGAAATGCCAGTTAGGATAGACATGGAAATATTAAGAGAAAATTTATGAAGTTAAGTGAATTAAAGCTCCCCAGAACAAAATGGGTTATATCCCAAAGTTTGAAGGAGCTAATGGATATGATTACATTTATCTCTGTGAATTGTTCCAGACTGGACAAATCTCAGAAAATTGAAGGAGAGCAAATGTCAGCCTCATCTTCAAAAAGAAGGAAGAGGAGAACCCAGGGAATTAAATGGACATTAGCTTGAAATGGACAAGGCCTTTGAATAAATAATAAGCAACATGCTTGTGAACATTGGAATAAACATACAATACTTCAGTCAAGAATGAAGGATGAATTTGTTCATGAACAACTCATGCCAAAATAACCTAATTTCCTTTGATAGAATTACTAGCTTCTCATATCAGGGGAATATCATAGACTTCAGATCTCAGAAAAGCCTTTTAAATGATATTCTCCTTCATAAAATGGTAAAAATGTTAGATGATGCTACTGTTGGATGGACTCATCTTTGATTGAATGACTGTGTGCTAAGTGTGTTAATTAATAGTGCCCTTCAACTTGGGCACTATCACAAAGGGCGGTATCACAAAGTCTGTGCTGTCTCCTATTCAACATTTTTATCAATTACTAAGATGAAGAGGTTATTCATAAAGTTTGCAGATGACACAAAATGGAGAAGAGTAGCCAGCATTTGAAATGAAAGAGAGAAGTTTGAAAAGTTCTAAACAGCCTTGAATGGTGAGCTAAATGAATGGGATGGAATATAATAGGCAGAAATGTAATTTTCTTTATCTGGCTATGAAAGATGTAAGGTGCAAGTATTTCCAAGATGAGGAAGTCTTGGCTTAGCAGTAATACATGTAATAACCAGAAGGTTCTGGGTGTCTCTGTTAAATTTGAACCAGCAGTGTGATGCAGCTGGAAGAAATGCAAATACTGTATTTGGTGCATTAACAGAAACACAGATCACTCCGAACAATTGTTCTCTTCAAGTCTGTGCTGGTCGGACTCCGTTTGGAATACCATTGTGTCCAGTATCAGACACAATCGTTCAGAAAGGACAATGACAATTGGAGTAAGTTAAAAAGAGGGTTAATAGGATGGTGAAGCAAAGCTTCTGAGAAACAGTCAAAGAATCTGAGGATATCTAGCCCAGAGAAAGGAAGACTAAGGAGATAGCCGACTTTAGGTATTTGAAGGGTTGTCACATAGAAGAGAAAGTGGAATTCTTCTCTATTTACCTAGATGATAAGATAGAACAAATGGTTAAAATCATAAGGAAATAGGTTCAGGCTAGAAATCAGAATAAACTGTTCAAGCTGTCAGCTAGTGGAGCACACTGATTACTGAGTTCTCTTTGGTCAACGGTCTTCAAATAGAAAGTGACTGGTCATCTGTCAGAGATTCTTTAGTACTGTAGATCCTGTGCTGAGTAGAGAATTTGGCTAAATGACCTATAAGATTTATCCTACTGTTATTAAATTATACAGGTATTCCTTGACTTATGATCATTTGTTCAATGACCATTTGAAACTATGACAGTGAGGAACAAAGGAAATTATGAGCCCTGCCTCAAGTGATGGCCGTAACAGCATCCCCACGATCATGTGAACAAAATTTGGGCATGTGATCAAAATCTGCCTGCCCTAACAACCAGCTGCAACTGTCCATATTTTCCCATCTCCCCCCTCCCCACCTATGCCCTTAAATGTTGGGGAAGCTCCAGTGCTGCATCACAAAACAGCCAGCCAGCTACATAAAGGCCCAAGAAATCTCTACAGAGGGGCGCAAAGTGGCTGCTTGAGGGGAAGTTGCAAGTGCCCTTAAAAATCCAGGGCTGCACTATGGCATGAAGCAGCCACTCCCCCACAATATGTCAAATGCCTGGGCCACCCCAGCACAGCACAGCCACCCTCGCTGTCCTTCATCTGACTCACGATTTTCTCTGTCCCACTGCTTACAAGGCATGCCCAGCCTGGCCCTTTGCTAAGAAAAATGAATGCTAAATGCAACCACTCAGCTGCAGTACTTGTGATGTACATTGTGATTCATTATTTTTTTTTAAGGTAGAATTTCCCCCTTTCCTTTCATTTACAATGTACTGTAGTTATATTATCTATGGTGGAACAAGCCCATTCTACTCACTTGAAGCAGTAGTTGCATCTGATTGCCATGCATTGTTGCTTAGTTATTGGTTTTACTCATATCCAGTCTGAAATTATATAATTCTCAATATAAATCAACACTGGCAATACTATCTGGACTTTCTTGGAAATAAAGCAGGAATGCTTTATTTGATACACACACCAGCTCAGCATCCCTGATGTTGCAATTATATGTTTAACTAATATATATATATATATGTGTGTGTATATATATATATGTGTATATATATATGTGTGTGTGTGTGTGTGTATATATATATATATGTATATATATATATGTGTGTGTGTGTGTGTATATATATATATGTGTATATATATATATATGTGTGTGTGTGTGTGTGTATATATGTGTGTATATATAGTGGATTAATACTGCAATAAGATTGAGGCCTTTGGAATGGCAGGTGTTGCTTTGTGATTTAATTTGTTAAAATTTGTTAAATCCCTAGTGATTTCATCTGTTAAAATATCAAGTTAGGAAATAGTCCAACTTTAAAAGGAGTGACCTGTAATTCAGCCCCAGACATACTCTTAGTTCTGTCAGTACTGTTTCAACAGTGGTTTTATTGTTCATAACCAGTGCATGATGATCTCTGGCAAGAGAGAAATTATTTTGTTTGATTTTGTACTTGTAATAGTTTCAAGCAATACATCAATTTTTTCATGCTTTCTCAGCAAGAAGGCAATTATACATCACTGAAAAAATAAAAAACACAAAAACACAAAAAACGCTTTTTGTAGAAGTTCTCTTAGTCCAGTGTGCTACTCTCACATGTTCCAATCAGATAAAACCTGTTTAACTGGTATTTAGAGACAAGCTGCCTCTGATCTAAAGTTAATACATAATACAACATTAATACAATTTATTAATAGTTTATTCAGGTACATAACATCCACATGGATTTGTAACAGTTGCCCATATTTCTGCTATGGGTTCCATAAAATGGAACTCATAGCAGAAATATGGGCAACTGTTACAAATTACTGAATGTATTTCCATGTGCAAATATTTCCTAATGATTGAATGACTCTCTAATACCCGCAGGAAAACGAGGGGGGAATAAAACTTCTGTCCATTTTTACTAATATCACAAACTTCAATTTATAGTGAAAAGCCCTGTAGTGGATTGATTTTGCCATTTGAAGGTAAAATGAAATTAAAAAGACTTTGACTATCTTTTTTTTCCCACCAGCTCTACAATTGGTCTTGAATCTAGACATAGGTAAAGATGGGACAAGATAGTTTCTCTCTTTGTTTTTAATTCCCTCGCATATTAAAACTTCCTCTCATTACAAAAGTAACATGCTGGGCAATTCAATAGTGTAGCAATTTTGTTCTCCCTCCTTGAAACTGTAAAATAAATTTGGATTTATTTGTCACATATATATATCTGCCCATGTCACTAAACAAGTGACTCTGGGTAGTTTACAACAAAGCTAAAAGTAGTTAATAAATATCCCAAACAACAACAACAACAACAATCATCATTATCATCATCATCTATAAAAAGACTTAAACATAAAAAATGATGAAGGAATGTTAATAGTAACGGAGTCACTTCACTTGTTCACCAGTCCTCTGGGATACCCAAGCCTGATGGCACAACCAGGACTTGAGAGATGTTCAGAAACAGAAAATTGATGGAGCTCACTTCAAGGAGAGAATATTCCATAAACATGTGATGCCCCAGCAGAAAAGACCTGTTGCCTTGGATCTGCTTATGTAGCTTGCTAGGCAACAGAACACATAACAAGCTCTCTCTGCTGGATCTGGTAGCATGGGCAGATGTAATCAGGAACAGGCAGTTCCTCTAAACCCCGGGCCTATGCCAACAGTTGACACCAGCACCTTGAATTAGACCCAGAAATTGGTAACAATGCAGTTCACAATCCAGAGGTTTAATGTGTCTACTAGAAACACACATAGCTGCTAAAAAATAATATAATATAATATAATATAATATAATATAATATAATATAATATGATGTGATGTGATGTGATGTGATGTGATGTGATGTGATGTGATGTGATGTGATGTGATGTGATGTGATGTGATGTGATATAATATAATATAATATAATATAATATAATATAATATAATATAGAATTTTTTTTTCAAAAGCTAAACCAAAACAATATCCTTGGTAACATGAGATATATTTACTGCTTTATTCACACTAAGTGTACATCAAGTCTTATTGTTTTACCTTTGAAATATTGCAGAGAAGATCAGTGGTGGGAGTCAAATATGTGAACAACCGGTTCTCTGTGTGGATGCCGCTTCCGGAAGTCCATTCTGGGCCTGGGTAACAAAAAATTAGCTACCAGTTCTGCCGAATTGGTCCGAACTGGCTGAATCCCACCACTGGAGGAGATTCATTTAAAAAATGGGCAGAAAGTTCCTCCATAATTGCATATCTACTTCTAAATGAATAAAGAAACAGGTTGGCTCACCTAACTATAAAATGGGCTACGTCTACTTTAATACAGTTCAGACAACAATAAATAAATATATTGTTTTCTTCTTGAACCTCTTGGATGTGGTTTTCGGTGGCATGGAGGTTTACAAGCTGTTAGGTATGTTTCTCCAAAACAGTTCAGTAAGATGCTATGTTGGGACATTCTGCTTTCCTTCTCTTTCACTGGAGAAAAACCTGGCGAAATCTCACTCATTCATAATGAGACATGGAGATACTCAGAAAACATTTCATCATCTCTGCAGCTATTTGAGCTCAATGTTGCAGATTAAGGCCCTAGGAGGATAGTTAAGTGTCAGGAAAAACAAGGACAGAGAAAAGCACAGATTGCATAACATTTACATATGCTAATTCATGTCTACAAATGCTTATTTAGAAATAATTACCATAATTTGCATAGAAATTGACTTTTGTGTGGATCTTTGTCTTTAATCCTGAATTGAACTTGACCACTCTTCCAAGAGAAATCTATCATCTTGATAGCCCAGAATTCTATGAAACAATGATTTAACTTACCTACACATTTGATCTTCATCCTAATAAAATAATCACAAGAACATAAAACTTCTTTTTCTTGAGGCTTCTGGGTGAGGAAGGGTAAGCTAATATGTCTCCAAACAAGCAGAGACAATGACTGTGGCTAAGACTGAAAGACCAGCAAGTAGACCAGTCCCATGGAATGACTTTTGATGAGGAGATGATGGGAGGGCACTCATTTGTGCTCTAGATGGTTGCTGCTTGTTAGGAGACTGCAGGATAGTAGTTTCAGTGCTAAGAAATGAAGGGAACCATCATGCTATCAACTGTGGCACAGGCTTTAAAAAAATGCTGAATTTGCTAATTCACTTTCTAATCACTTTTAGAAATTACTCACTTAGTTACTTTAAGGATATTAGAGATCTTCAAAATGATAAGTTTGAAAAGCCACCTGGTAAGTTCACCTTTGTTTTTGAATAAAAATAAATATTAACTATAAGCTAAAAGCTAAATAAGAATTAGAGTCAAGAAAGTTGTAAATGAATTACAGGAACAGACACTGGAATAATAGAATCTTATGACTTTTGCTATAAGATTTTGGAAGTAATTATATAAATAAACACCACCTTTGTGGGAACCAATGTGTTTAGTTTATCCTAAATCAAAACTGAAACTTAAGATTTTATAATTTCAGAAGTAGAACACTAGAGGGAACTAAAGACTTCAGGTGGAAAGGGAAAAAGGGGAGAAAAAGTAAAAAGCCCATATTTTGTCTTTGGTTAGCATTGGAACTTGCAAAACAATAGAGGTGATTTTTGAAGAATGGGTCAAAAATAGCAGCTTCAATCAGAGTAATGTTGCATGCATAAAAGAAACATTGATCTACCATATACTGTAGATATATCTAAAAGAAGAAATTACTAAAATATAATATCTTGGAAGATTTACATGATAAAGAGAACAAAGAAGTTTTGCCTGATGTCAAATGCCATGATAACATTTGAATGAAGATTAAAATATTAGAAGCAAAAGGAAGGAGTACAAAATTGGTTTATTTGACCAAATTTAAAATAAGAAATGGTTGTATAGAACTGGGAATCCCATTATGGATTTTTTTTTTGCTGAAACTAAGACTGAAAGGTTAATGATTTATGGGTCTGCATATGGATAAAGTATGGATTATGGGAAGAAGAGATATTTGCATGTAAAGTTATGGGGGAATGAATTATGGTTGTTTGTATTTATGATGAAGAATAGAAGCCTAGTGGCTTCTGTGTTTAGTTCGTTTTTTTTCCTTTTTCTAATGTTTTTAAAACCATCAAAGAAACTTCTTTTTAAAAAAACTACTTTTTCTTCCTTTTCCAGATTTAGTTTTTAACAGTCTTTTACCTATGAAAGAGCTGTGCTACAATAAGAAGAATCATCAGGTATTGAAAATAATGGAAAAACAAAATGGGTAGAGATGGAAACAGACAGACATCTTCGAAAACTCAAAATGTTATAGGAGTCAGGATTGAAAAATGAAACCCTTTCAGACTGCAGATAGGACTCGACTTATGACCGTAACTGAGCCAAACATTTATGTTGCTAACTGAGACATTTATTATGTGAATTTTGCTCCATTTTATAACCTTTCTTGCCACTGTTGTTAAGTTAGTAACATGGGCATTAAGTGAAACTGGCTTCCCCATTGACTTTGCTTGTCAGAAGTTTGCAAAAGGTGATCATATGACACCAAGACACTGCAACTGTCATAAATATGAGTTTTGATCATGTGACCATGGGGGATGCTACAACGGTCATAAGTGTGAAAAATGGTCATAAGTTTTTTCGGTGCTGTGGTAACTTCGAATGGTCACTAAACAAACTGTTGTAAGGGCTATTTGTACTATTGTCAATTCTGCAATTCTGGGGGGGGGAGGGAGGGGAGAGCCAAGCTGGCTTCTAGCCTTTAGACTGATAGAATCCAAAATAGATCCCAATTAGTTTCTCACTTCTCTGGAGAACTAATTTTACTGTTGAACTGTTCCTGTTGTTAGGAGTCCCCCCACCCTCTGATATTTAGATGAATTTTGCTTTCTTGTAATTTTAATTCATTTTTCTATTTTTCACTCTGAAACAAGAGAGATTTTCTTTGAGCTAGCCCTTCAAATATTCATGTTTTTCAAGACTACATATTCCAATTCCAATTTTTAGGGCTTGCTTCTAATCCCCTCATCATCTTCATTGCCTTTATCTGAATCTATTCTAATTTTGGGGAATTGGTCTTCAAATGTGATGGTGTCAGATTTCATGCCAGGCTGTGCAATATATCTAAATCTTCAGATTCTTCACCTTGTATTCAGAGGTTTGATTGCAGCTGAAAGTCACAGTGATGACATACATAAGATGCTTTTTTGCAGACAAGGTAGAAGTCATATATACAGAACACAGAACACAGTAATCAAAACAGATAGTGTTCTAATTCCTAGGCATTTTCCTCCCTTTTTCAGACCAATGGGCATATAGTTTTTCTTATTAGCCTTTAGATTGGGATCCACCTGCTCAGTGATTACATAATAGTTTTATCTGGCCTAAGAATGACTGTTTCTTACCTTTTTAGCTTCAGCCCTGGACAGAGTACTTGAAGAGCACTCTGACCCAAACAGAATCTAAAGGAGTAATCATGATTTGGAAATACCACTTTACATACAGCCTAAAATTGCATTTGCTTTTTACAGACATATTACACTGCAAGCTCATATTCAGTTTGCAATCTTCTATTAATTTGAAGATCTTTTTCTTATATACTGTTATCAAAGTACTATTATCTCTCATTTGAATTTTGTCTTCTAAGTGGACTTTCACTTGTCTTTGTTCAACTTTATTTTTCAGCCCATTTCTCTAAATTACTGAGATGGGTTTGGAATTTGATTCCTGTCTTCTAGCGGTACAACCACCCACACAATTTTATGAAATGTGCAAACCTGATAAGCATTTCCTTTACCTCTTCATTCAAAGCATTAAGGAAAACATTGTGGAATAGAGTATCCAGCATAGCCTCTGTTTCTGAGCATGATTTTTGGGAAATCATGAAACTAGGCCCTCGGAGTCCTAGTGGACAATCACTTAAATATGAGCCAGCAGTGTGCTGCAGCTGCCAAAAAGGCCAACACAGTGCTAGGCTACATTAACAGAGGGATAGAATCAAAATCACGTGAAGTGTTAATACCACTTTACAATGCCTTGGTAAGGCCACACTTGGAATACTGCATCCAGTTTTGGTCACCATGATGTAAAAAAGATGTTGAGACTCTAGAAAGAGTACAGAGAAGAGCAACAAAGATTAGGGGACTGGAGGCTAAAGCATATAAGGAATGGCTGCTAGAATTGGGTATGTCTAGTTTAATGAAGAGAAGGACGAGGGGGGATATGGAGCAGTGTTCCAATATCTCAGGGGCTGCCACAAACAAGAGGGAGTCAAGCTATTTTCCAAAGTGCCTGAAGGCAGGACAAGAAGCAACAGATGGAAACTAATCAAGGAGAGAAGCAACCTAGAACTAAGGAGAAACTTCCTGACAGTTAGAACAATTAATCAGTGGAACAACCTGCTTCCAGAAGCGGTAAATGTTCCAAGACTGGAAGTTTTTAAGAAAAGACTGGACAGCCATTTGTCCGAAATGGTATAGGGTTTCCTGCCTGAACAGGGGATTGGACTAGATGACCTCCAAAGTCCCTTCCAACTTTATTTATTATTTATTATTATTATTATTATTATTATTATTATTATTATTATTATTATTATATCTGTGTATCCATTCAATTGTCATGTCATGCTGCACACACTTAAACTAGCTTGGTAATCAGCATGTACTTTGTTAAATGCTTTGCTGAAATCAAGTTGTACTTTGCCTACAGTATTCCCATAATCTATTAAGGAAACTAACCTGATCAAAAAATGAGATAAAAGTAGTTTAGTAACATTTTCCTTAACAAATCTAAGCTAATTCTTGCAAATCATCTTATGAATTTCTATTTCTGTAAGATACATTTTCTATGATACTATTTGATTTCTATAACCTCCAATGGGCTTATTTCTTCACTGAGGTTGTAAAGGTAGAATTTCATGTATACATTTCAACTCTCCTTCAATATTTAAACGTAAAGCTTTTTTTCTCATTAAAGCCAAAGTATGTGTCTTAGTTCCTGTGGGTTTTTCCAGTTCTTTTAATTAAAACAAATGGATCCAGCTGCAAAAATAGATAACTAGTTTATGAAATTAAAAGCTGAAACTAATATATCTTCAGAGACTGACTAGATATAAAAAAATCAAAGCTGGGTAGAAAGCATTTATAAGGTAACATTTTAGGTAAAGTAAAATGAATACATTTATTTTACAATACATCCACTGACCTGAGGGTCAACAAATATTTTCAAGGAAGGCTTTTTAATTTTTCTTTTTTACAACAAACAAAAATGAGGAGGTGCATTTCAGAAGATTGGATTATAAAATAAGTCAATCTTTTTTGTGAGGAACAATCCAGATGTAATTATCTGGAAGTTTGGATGATGGTGCTAGAAAAGCAATGGAGAAAAAAATAATGAACAAATGGGGTAAACAAAATAAAACTTGATGTAATTAAGTATGGGGTCAGGATTTCTGTGAGTGATGTGTAACCTGTTTTGAGATAAATGATAGTCTGCTTCTCAAAAGTAAATCTAAGGAGAGCATTTTCCAAATGAAATTTACTTGTTGAATGCTCTCAAAAAGTGTTAAACCTCTTCTTTCATCTGTACTTAAATAGAATCTTTAGATCTTTTGCATTTGGGGTGTCTGCCTTCCCCCTACTCCTCTTTTTCTTTTTCTTGATTTCAGGTAGTGTTTTAGTTGCTTAGTGAGTGGTATTTACATGACTACTGCAGCTATTATATCTTTGTCTAGCAACACTTAGTGGATAGTTTCTCAGTATTCATAAATACTATATTTTTGAATACCTGATCTGCGGAAAACCTGGATAGGGTCATTGTCTTCCTATTACCTTGTAACCCAAATGACCTTTTGGCATTTCTTTATTCCTGCTTCCATAAGCAACCCTGTACTTCCTAGCCCTAGTTCCAGAGGGCCTTAAAATGATGTATAATGAGGCAGTTCTGATGAATATGTTTACAAATAGAATCAGATATGACACAAAAAGAAAAGGGCTTAAGAAAACATCTGGCTGGCCATTGCTGGACTCCTCAAGATAGGACAGTTTCAGTTTAAGTTTAAATAAGCTTCTGTTGGTGCAAAATGGAAATTATAGATTTGTATAGAATAGACACTGAACAGTTGAAAGTTTTGATTGATTAAGATAATTTATATTTAGATATATTAATGATTTTATTCGAATCAATTTGATTATAATATTATATATAGATAGAGAGGGAAATTTTAATAAATATTGTGTGAACTGCATATTTATAATGCTATTGTTTTCTTTTTGTAATTGATCACCATATCTCTACATTGGCTCTTAAGCTTCTGTTGGTGCAAAATGGAAAACTAATAAAATTGTTTGAAATAAGATAGGACAGTGGATGAACTTATAAGTTTTAAATAGCCATAATGCTATTTTAAAAAAGTGGCATGGACAAAACTTTTTGGTCACTTTAAAAAACACTTTAATGGAGCTTTTGAACAGTGCCTCATATAACAAAATAATGACATGATTTTTTCCCCTTTAAATGCTTTATATGTAGTTCCACCATTAAATCAGAAATCATTTTCTGTTCACTGAAATGAATAAGGCAAAATAGATGAGAGTTTCTTACATTCATGCACACACAGAAACTTATTATTATATTTAGTGACCACAGGACCTTAAAAATAAACTTGGATGTGGTGACTCTTTGTTCTTTAAAGAATGGAAAATATTGTGTACTTTAAACCCTGCTGAGTCTCTAAAATTACTTGGATACTCCTGCAATAGCAATTGAATTGCATTCCACATGTCTTAGGCATAAGGAATGCTTGAACATGAAGAGAAAATAAATAAGTATTTATTCTGAATGGTATATTCAAGTTCTTGCCTTTTCATTTTCTCCAGATGATTTTTGATACAGGTTATTTTTTCTCTCTCATAAGGGAGACTTGTCAGAGAAACCTCAGCAAGAAATATTTTGCAATTAAATCAGGCATAGTTTGTAAAGGGATGTAAATCATCTTTGAGATGTGATGGATTTCTTGTCATTAATGACTGATTGATTTGTGAGTGACAGCTTGATTATTTGGGGCAGGAAGTAGAATCACAAACATTTGCATGCAGTTAAGAATGAAACATGCCAGGTGGACGAAATGGCTTCAAGTGAATCACTCTTTGGAGGAATGGGAAGAAAATATTGTATCCAAGGGAAGAATAAAGCACGCTGATTTCTAAATTGATCACAAATGATGAACCTACAAGCCAGATATCACTTCCATTGTAAGTATTTTTGGCTACAGATCAAAGTAAATTTCACAACTGTTGTGTCATGTCAATGATTCAAATGGTTTGAATTCATCAGCTGAGATTTAGAACCAGATTAAATGGGTAAAATCCATGTTGGTGAAACTAAATATTAGTTGTTCCAACTTTTAATCTTAATAATTTATCATGTTACTACTATTAAGATTTTCAGAGCATAAGAATAATGTGGAACTCCATACAGTTCAATCCTATATAATTAGTTTATTCAGAAATACTTTCTTCTGAAACCAATGAGATTTATGTTTATTTTAACATGAAAAAAGTACGTCTGTATACAGATTGCTGCATACATAGATTTCAGTAGCTGAACAAGTTAAAACCTAATTTAAATGTTAAACTGAAATTTATTATCTCTTCTACAATTTTATTTAGGAGTAAAATATTTGAACTCAGTGGGACTTACTTCTAAGTCGACAAGCGTATGATAGGTGCTACATTCCAATGGATATTGGATTTTAATCTTAGTTTCTTATTAACCTTATCAGAACCAATGTACTTTACAGCAATGTATGGGAGCCAATTCATACAAGCCTTTTCTTTGTCTTCCATCTACAATAAGCTTTTTCTTTTGTACATCATATATTATATTCTTTGTCCATATATTTGCAAAATATATTTGAAGTCCACTGCTTGATGTAAATTTCCAAGGAGATTAAAATTAAATTAGACTGATGGGTATCTACACATATCTCAAACATTGTATCTTTTTAAAATAATGAAATAAAACTGGGCTATAAAGTAATAGGAAGGCAAGCTACTCTTTTTTTTTGGCATTTTTCCATTGTCTGATTTATGTCTTCCTTGATTTTTTGGCAAATGCAGGAGAAAGGTATCAGAGGTATCCTGTCTTGTTATTCAACAATTTTGCTTATAATTGTGCTTATATTTAAACTGGAAATTGCACTGAAAAATGTCTTCATTGTTCGGGGACAGAATACTAATTAACAGATGTTTACCAAATCCAATACAATTTGCACTATCAATATCTATATCTTATTGTACATGAATATATCCATGTTGATTACATTATGATCAAGCGATGAGCAAGATGAAGGAATAAATACATTGAAAATGATGGCATGGAATGAACAGCAGACAAATGAGAATTGGAAGGTTTGACTGCATCAAAACAACCTGTTTTAAAAAACAATGACAGCATTTTTTCCCCTTCCTTCCAGAATAGTTCAGGGCGATGGAACCGGATGCGTCATGGCAAAACCGGCAATGGGGAAAAAAAATCACAACATGTCACGACACGTCATGTAACGTTTTGAGTTTTTGACACCCCTGGTCTAGAACAATCTGGAAGAATTGGGTGGGAAAGTTTTAAGCCAACCCATAACAATAAAACTAACAATAATGATAAATACAAAAATTAAAAATCAAGTTCCTTAAAGAGAAATTCAGAAAAGCAAATTAAGTATTTTTAAATACCTCCGGGAACTTGCATATCCTCAGTTGTTTTCTGAAAAAAGATAACATGGGTATCAGTCAAATCGATCTGCTAGAGAGCTGCCCTCAAAGAGCTGCACAGAGATAAGCATAGTTCACATCATGAAAACAATTATTCTACGGCATTATTTTATCTACAGTGCGGAACAGCATGGAACATTTGGGTCTGCGCAATTCTAGCACTATTTCTTTTTTAAATTTATAGCAAATTGATGTTGGCAGAAGGATGGAGATCCCCAAACTGTTGCCTACGAAGCCCTGTGATCTTCAAACCCTAGTCCCAGCTCTTTCTTTGAGATAGTGATTTGGTAGTTCCTGCAATAAAGCTCTATTGTCCAGGAATCTTCTCAAAAGGGATCCAATCCATAATTCTGCTGAGGATTCTCAAACCACCTGCTGCCTTTCTTATGATTAAAGGCAAAATGCAAAAGTGAAAATAATTTCTATAATGTCACCTCCTGGCTATGAAATGTAGAGTTAAGAGTTACTACTCTACAAACTTTCACTGTGGAAAAAGATAAATTGCAGAGCTATTCAGGTCATGGTAATACCGTAGCTGGCAAAATTGAAGGCTGAAGTTAAACAGCCAGTTCCATACTTCGGACAAAGAAATGAAAGACTTAGCAGCACAACCTAGCCAAGCTGATTCAAAAGTCCAATATAAAGTCCTGGCTTAATATTTTATCTGTTGTAATCTTGAAGCAGAGGAATCTCTTGTTCAGATTTTTGCATTTCTCCAGCTTCTGGGAGATCAATCAGATGTTCCTGGGAATAATGGAAGTCCATTCTTTATCCAGCCTGTTTTCTTGGATTTCTAAGCTGACCTTTTTCCTCCAAGAGAGGTTTGTGATTCACAGATATCGAAACCTATAGTATGACATAAAATGGAATCCTAAAATGTGACATTTTAGCCTATGTCATACATTCTGTAGTTATGTTGATTATTAAGAGTCCTTATCTAGCTCTATTCCAGACTTTCCATGAAAAATTGTGATGCTGGGTACAAGGCAGTTCATAAAATATTCATTTCTGGAACCAGGATCTGAAAACAGCCAGGCACAAAATAGTGGCAATGGTTATTGGATATTTCTATTTTCAGCTGGAGCAATCAGTACACCACTTGCATAGATAAACTGGGGCTCTCTGAAACTTTATGAGCCTTTATAGTTTGCAACTGAAATTCTGCTTTTTTCAACCTTAATGATTTACCAGGGAAATAGCCAAGGATGTTTCTAAGGATGAAATTAGTGGATCTATAAATTGCATATTTGTGTTCTTCATTTCTGAGTTTGTATTTATTCTGCTATAAGCACATACTTGATCCTATCAGATATAGGGAAGAACTTAATCCTTCTACAGCTTCATAAGTGTCTGGAGGGAGTAACATTGGACAAATTATGAAATGTATATATCATTATATCATGACATAAAACATAACTTATATACTCCTGTCATAAAAACATGACTTATATACTCCTGTCATGACTTATATACTCCTGAAATACAAGTATACAAGGGAAGGGTGCAGTTTGTGTTGTGACTAAAGATTGGCTATGCCAATCTTTCATTTACCATTTCATTGTTTGTTTTAAACAAAAAGTAAAACAACCCTGTATATACATATGATGTGCATGTACATTTTAAAAATAAAAGTGTGGAGAAAAGAATCAGCTTCACTCACTCCTTATGTTGGGATCTCAACCTAGAACAGTAAATAAAAATATCATGTATTCACTAGCTTAGCTTGAGTTCTAGACCCAGAAGTTCATATTAATGGGAGCTTTTAGCATAAATGGACAATTTCTTTCTGGTGCCCTGTTTATAGGATACACTGAATAATCAAAATGATTGTTCGTTGGCTTATTAAATTTTAGGGCTGAGTAATTCACAAGGTGAGCTTCCAAATTATTGTTCATAAAACTATGTTCCTAATTTTTTATTAACGTTAAAGAATGCATAGAGAAAAATTGGGGGAGATAAAAAGTTAGGGACTGAGTACTGGAAAGAAGCCAAAAGAACCTCTTCATGTGATTTGTTCTCATTTGTAATTAGATTAATTTTTCCCAGAAGCTCCTAGAGTGGGAACAGAAAATCACTTTAGGCTGTGACCTACCTATGAAGGATCTGGATGAACCTGCATCCGAAATATTACATTTGAAGGAATACTGTCCTTTATAAAAAATATGATTACTCAACACATGAATAAATGATTACAAATATATGGATCCATATTCACCAATGATGAAAACTGTCAATGCATGAGCAATGCTATTGACCATAGTTATAAAGATTTGGGTCTGTGGATGAGGAAGAAAGAAAGAAGAAATCTTTTTTCTGTTAAAATGAGTAGCACCCTCAAGATATTAAATATCAGCCTTTTCACAAATAACAGCCTTCTATTTTTATTCTAGGTAGCATAACCAAAATATCATTAACAAATTCTTTATCTATCCATTCATTGACAGAAAAGAGAGGAGAACAATGAAGCTGGTAAAATAATCAATCCAGGTTATATTGTGTTCTGATCCCTGAATAGTAGAGGAAAGATTAACCTACTAGTATTGTTCTTTCAACTTCAAAAAGCCATGGTTCATGCCTTAGAACTAGTTTCTCACCTTCAGAAGAACCATTCTACTTCTCTGCTATTGTTAGTTGCCTCCACTGGGAGTAAGTGCATCATCTCAATTATTTGGATGATGTGCTGTTTTGAATCACAAATGAGGAATTTTCTATGGCTAAAGGATACGTCAGATACAGAAATTGTACCCAGAGATATATAAGCCTTTTTTTACAGTAGGATAAGCTTGAGTTGTTTGATAACTGGACACATACCTTCAACCTTAATTATTATTAGATGGCACATAAATTCAGGTGTTTCACTTCCCTCTTAAATGTATTTATCTAATGGATTTCAAGGTCATCTAACTCCAAAAAGATTCTGGACAGCTTACTATTTTAAAAGCATACTTAATAAAAAAGAAAGAAAAACATGAACTGCAACATGAATAAAAACTAAAAAATCATCAGGGGCTTCTTAAACACTCCAGATCTTCAGAGACTTATAGAACATTTGAAGGACAGGAACCATGTGGTTCCCCAGAGGGATGATGTCCCAGAGGGCAAGTGGAATGACAGATTGTCTACTGCAATAGGAAAAGCAAACACAAACATAGAAAAAGAGAGGAAGAAAAAGACAAGGGACGAAAATGTTATGCATTTTAAGATGAGATTAATTTGAACAGCCTACCCCAGGTATCTAACGGATTCTACTGGGCTTCAGAGGGAGGTTGGGGTTCTTCCTGGGGTTTTGTTACATGGTTCAACCAGAGCCATACTCTCTGACTGCTTTGAATATGAGGAGAACAATGGCCTTACACTGAATATGCAGAGTCCTTGTGTGTGTGTGGGGGGGGTCCTAAAGGGCCCCCTAGTTTTTAGAGGAATTCTGGATGCTGAAGCAGCATGACAGGTGCCGAGACTGTTACTGGAAGAAATGAATGGATTCAGCTGAGTAGGAGTAACAGCCTTAGTCTCATAGCAATAAAAGTGGGGAAATGTTATTTTTTTCATCTGTATCACATCTGGGGACAGTTGGCTAGTGGTTTTAGTTAGTGTAATTTAGTCTTTCATGGGTAAGAGACATTAGGGAAACACTTAGTTGCCTATTTTAGGCATCTGTTGGATAAACCTTTTTGAATTCAATGATTCAGATTGCCTGAAACATGACCTTACCCGATAATCTGGAGAGAATTTGGCCTTCCTAGCCTTGGTAGGGATTTAGTCCAAAGTCGCTGCTGTGTAGGGTGCCGTGGATTTTCTCCTCTTCCCTGATCCTATTCACCATTTATGTTAAGCCACTGAGTGTGGTATTCCATGGACATGGGGCAGGGTATCATCGGTGTGCTGATAATACCAGCTGTATATTTTTGCATTGGGTTGACTAAGTGATGCTGTTGATGTTCTTTCCCAGTGTCCAAAGCCCGTAGGGCATGATGATGACAGCCTGCCTTTTTTATAAATATAACTCAAGATCGCGAAGCTATGTAACATTCCTGCCTTCTATTTTCCCCACAACAACAACAACAACTCTGTGAAGTGGGTTGGGTTGAAAAAAATGACTGGTCCAAAGTCACCCAGCTAGTTTTCATGCTTAAGGGTGCTCTAGTTCTCACAGTCTTTTGGTTCCTAGGTCAGAACCTTAACTACTTCATCATACTTCATCATTCTCTATCTGTAGCTGGAGGAAAAGAGGCTTTGGCACAACCTTAGCAAAGAGATGCATTTTGCACTATGATGTCACATGGCTTGCTTTTCATTTATGTGTCTACTCTATCCCATATGCGACAGCTCTATCCCCAGATATCCAAGAAACTCTGTGTGGTGAACAGAATCAAACATGAAACATGACATTCCACTAAAACAAAAAAAAAGAAACCAAATCATGTCCCAAATCATAATAAAAAAGTCATTTCCCACTTGCCCCATGTGCATATGCCTGTATCTTTCCCTTTTTCTCTGCCGATATATAGGGAGCAATCGAAAATTAGATATCTCTCGTCCTGTGATCCTGATAATATATTCCAAATTGTTGGAAACTTTCACCCCAGCAGCTTCATGTTAAACAGGAGTAGAGAAAGACAGAGTCACGAGACACTTCACAATTCAGGATTGTGTGCTAGACTTCTGAAATCTGACTGATACTGATTGAAATCATCTCCAGGAAGAGGAGCAGAATGGATACAATATAGTATCACCCAACCCCAACTCAAGAGCTAATTCAGAAGAATGATACAATCAATTCTGAGTAGAATTTGCAGTATATTCAGTGATTCCAGAGAAGTTAAGGCAACTTACAAGTTCTCCTCTTGTAGTTCCCTGCCTTATTTCATTTGGCAGGAGCAGCTAGAAAACAGAAAGATCTGGGAACTCCATGAAGAAAGAGGAATTTTTTGAGATTTTCTTTTCTCATGTTTTTCAGGAGTTCAATTCAGTAATATACTATAAAGCCAAGAACCAAGATACACCACCCTAACCATAAGACAACCTTAAGGTCCAGCATTTTTTTTTATTGAAATACTTTTTGGGGAAAGCTTGTTTCCTTTTTCCTATTAAGTTGATGTATTTGAATTTGAGTCTGACATAGATGGCAAAACTTTTGCTTAACTTTTGATAAGCATTTAAAAATATTTTGTAGAATTGTTCTTTATTTTTATTTGGAGCATAAATAGAGGTCTCCTGCTTTGTCTTTATTGGTCAGTCTTTATTGATTTGTGAAAAAGATAATTTAACATACTGTAAGATTTGTGAACGCTGAAGCTTCTCTGTGCTGTATTTTTAATTTTTCATAATAGTTTTCTTACCTTATAGCAGCGGTTCTCAACCTTTTTCAGGCCGCAACCCTGACCTGCGCCGCGCATGTGCGGCGTGACCCCGACTTGCACCGTGCATGCGCAACGTGACGGCCCGCATCGCGCATGCACGGCGTGACAGCCCGCATTGTGCATGCGCAGTGCTACCCTGCGCATGCGCGGTGCTGCCCCCTGCGCCGGCCGAGGCGTAGGCCGCCATCCGTTTGGGGCGGCAGCAGGCAGGCCCAGGTGCTCTTGGGCGGCTGCGGCGGCGACGGCGGAGGGCGATCATGGGCTGGACCACCAGCTGGCCCAGCCCAAGGGAGGTAAGCCACCCGCTGGGCCTCACGCGTGCCAAAAACTCTCCCTGCGCCCACCGCTGCCCTGCTAGCCTTGCCTTCGCTGCCGCCCGTTTGGGGCGGCGACAGGCAGGCCCAGGCACTCCTGGGCGGCCGTGGCAGCGACGGCGCAGGGCGACCACGGACTGGGCCACCAGCTGGCCCCGCCCAAGGGAGGTAAGCCACCTGCTGGGCCCCACGTACGCCAAAAACCCTCCCTGCACCCGCTGGCCTCCCACCTCCCACCCCTGGCCCTCTTTTACTTACAGTTTTAGTAGTTCTCAGCAGGGAGGAGTGGAAACTTCCGGAGAGCTTGCCTTCGCTGCAGACAACTTGCAGCACCGTTTGCAGACTGGGACTTTTGGTGGGCTCAGCAGGGCGGAGACAGCCTGGACAATTCCTATTGGCTTTTGAAAGCCAATAGAATTAGACTCTATGCAAGAGAGTCTATTCTATTGGCTTTCAAAAGCCAATAGAATAAGAGGGAGTAGTACAGCTAAGGAAAAGGGAAAAAAATAATGGCGTAGCACAGCTAAGGAAAAGGGGGGGGAAAATGGCGGACTGCGTTGTTTGGCGACCCCCGTGAAATGGTCATTCAACCCCAAATGGGGTCGCGACCCACAGGTTGAGAACCGCTGCCTTATAGTTAGACCACTTGCTATAAGCTACATGACTAAAATACATAAAAGTGTAGGTTAAATCACAAGTGTTAATAGAACAAACCCATTATAATGTCATTTAAATAAATAGCAGTTGTAGTAATACATGGTAGCCAAGAAGACAATTTACCAAGTGTCTCTTTTTAATATTGCTGTGTAATTTCTGCTTTGTTTTAATTTGCAGGCTCTAGCATTAAGCAACTTTAGGAATAAAAGGGATACTTCATTTTAACTATCACACTTGCTTGGCAATAGTTGTCCCAATGAAGACTTATAAATTGTGTCATGTCTAGCCAGTATATTATATAATTCTAATGTGTTGTTTGGGTACCTAGCAGATATGGAAGGATAGGTGGCCAATTGTGTTGCACAAACTGTTACTTATCTTAGTTATGTACACCCTTAGCTCATGATCCTTGTCTGTATGAAACACAATTATTCTATATACTGGTGGGGCTGATTCTGAGTGGCAGCTCCTCTGATAGATATCCTTCAAGGAGAATTAAATGTAAGTGATGTAGAAAGAGAGTTGCTTCTTGAATAATTAAATGCCCATAGAACCATGGTGGCGAACCTATGGCACATGTACCAAACTGGGCACGCAGAGCCCTTTCTGTCGGCACACACACCAGAGGGATGCTCCCCTCCTCCTCTCCACATGCGTCTCACTAGTGGGAACTGGGGAGGGCAGGGAAACCGAATCCATCAGCGCTCTCATGGAAATAGCTGCAAGAACTGGGCGGGGAGAGGGGAACCTATAAAAGGAGCAGGTTTTGGTGGGAGTGCAGTGAGAGTGTGAGTGAGTGAGCAGATGGCCTTTGGAAGTGATGGTGGGCATGAGTTTGGAGAAGACAAGTAGGATGCGGCATCCGTTTCACTTTGCAGAAGGCTAGCGGGGGAAGGAGAACATGTAAGTTTGTACTTGGGAGAAAGGGAGAGAGAGAGAGAGAGAGAGAGAGAGAGAGAGAGAGAGAGGGAGGGAGGGAGGAAGGAAGGAAGGAAGGCTGGGCCCACCAGCGCCTCTGGGCAGATGTGCGGCCAGGCCTGCACACATCCTCAGGTGGAGGAGCCGGGCAGCCGTGGCTCTTGCTCCCCTCCAGCTTCCATCTGCCCATCGAGCTTAGCGCACCTGGCTAGCCAGCAATAGGCTGGATAGCACCGGATGGTGGCAGCTGCCCTGGGATGAACAGTAGGAGGGGTGGGTGCTCCTGATGTCCACAGGGAGAGAAGCAGTGAGGAGGCTCCGCGCCCAGCCCCAGAAGGGCACAGCAAGTGAGGCAGTAGCCCCATGCGAGTCTCCGTGCGTGAGCGCCCCCCCCCCGCCCTCCAGTCAAGCGAAGCTGTGGCATCTGCAGCAGAAGAGTGCAGGCGGGCAGCAGAAGGCACAAGGAACCCTGATCCCAGCAAAGCCCCTGCCCACTCTCCTCCTCCCCCCTCGGAAGAGCTGTGGGGCTCAGGAGCCTCCCCAAACCCCCCACCCCTGGTCCCTAGGGCATGCTAGCCATCTTTCTCCCCAAAGGAAGGAGATGAGCCACCTTGACAGCAGCTTGGTTGTTTTCCTGCAGATGTTTCATTACCAAAACTAGGCAACGTCATCAATGCGCCTAGTATGGGTAAATAAATGTTTGCAAGAAAAAAATCAAGCTCAGGGAGCACCAAGGACCCTTCACTTCTTATGTGGATTCACTATTAACTTTGAATGCATACTTTTTATAAACCTATTTTTAATTGATCTTTTATGAGTGCAAAATTATTTCAACTAATATTAATATTAAAAATTAATAGCATTTTGCTTTATTATAAGCAAATTTGCAGTTATTTTTGGTAATTTGCTCCAACCTATTTTACAGTAATTTGTTCTTTTTATGTTGCTTTTTGTAAGGCAACCAGAGCTGGTTGCCATCAGTGGCACTGAAATGAAATGAATTACTTTCTTAAAATTTTTTTATAAACCAATTAATTGAAAAATAAGTCTAAAAGGTGTTTTCCTGTTTGACTATACATTTCCAATGCAAAACAAATATTAAATGGGAATATAATTCCAACTTATATATATATATATATATATATCAAATGTATTGAACTCTGCCTTTCCTGCTCTGAGCAGATGTTATGTCCAGTAGTATAGGAAACATTTAGCAAAATAAAGAAAAAAAGTGAGTCCATATGTTGCAATTCTAGTTATAGCAAATCAACCATATTTTATTAGTGCTAGAAACAATTTTTTTGAAAACACATTTAGTTCTAATGAATTTTTGCCTGTGATGAACCCAATTTCTGCAGATTTTTTTTTTAAATCTAATAATTTGCTGCTTGAACCTGCTGAAGCCTGTTGATATACTTTTGAAAAACTGGATTTTCCATGGTGTGAACAAATACAGTTTCTATACCTGGAATTTTTTTGAAATAATAAATCAATTTATTTAAACTTATATTACCATTCTGATCAGAAAGACTTAGAGGAGCTTTATTATTCATATTAAAATAATCTCTTATATCACAGAATTCATGCCATTCTAATAATCATATGAGCCACATTTTTGGAGCAGTCAACCATCCACACTAAAAAGGAAGCTGTGATTACATGGTTATGGCCACCATCTTGGCATATTTCATTCCTCTCATTGGCACTTCTGATCCCTTTCCAGAACAAATAGAGATGGGGCCACAAGAAGAAGTTAGCTACAAAGAAGATTCACCCTTGGGAACGATGATGACACTCCTTGGGATTTTATTGGATGGCTAGTTTTTATTTGGAAAAAGCTGTGTCAAAGATGCCACATTCTGAGCCATACAGTTTTTACAGCAACAATTAACATCTTGAATTTTATATCTGGATGTCTACTGCCAACCAGTCATGGACCCAGTTGCTCTTTGGGGATCTGCATTTGGGATCATTTACAGCTTCTACCTGAAAGGAATTATGGAATCCAATTACAAAGTAACAAATGGATGGTTTTGGTTATAGTGAAGCACATACAGTTTTAATAGTGAAGCACATACAGTTTTAATAGTGGTGGTGCAGTGGTTAGAATGCAGTACTGCAGGCTAATTCTGCTGACTGCCAGCAGTTTGGCAGTTCAATTCCCATTGACTCATGGTTGACTCAGCCTTCCATCCTTCTGAGGTTGGAGGCAATATGCTGACTCTATAGACCAGCGGTTCTCAACCTTTTTCAGGCTTTGACCCCAACCTGCGCCGCGCATGCGCGGCGCAATGACCTGCATCGTGCATGTGCGGCGCGATGACCTGCATCGTGCATGCGTGGTGCTGCCCCCTGCGCCGGCCAAGGCATAGGCCGCCGCCCATTCGGGGCAGCGGCAGACAGGCCCAGGTGCTCAGGTACTCCTGGGCGGCTGCGGCGGTGACGGTAAAGGGCAACCACGGGCTGGGCCACCAGCTGGCCCAGCCCAAGGGAGGTAAGACACCCACAGGGCCCCACAAAAACAATTCAATAACAATTCAATTTTTGCAAAATTCAAGGATTACATTATTAGCAATAGTACTTAGACTTACATTTCACTTCACAGTGCTTTACAGTCCTCTCTAAGTGTTCTATAGCAGCGGTTCTCAACATGTGGGTCGCTGCTGGCCCAGCCCAAGGGAGGTAAGACACCCGCTGGGCTCAACGCGTGCCAAAAACTCTCCCTGCACCCGCCGCTGCCCCTCTAGCATTGCCTTCGCTGCCGCCCGTTTGGGGCGGCGGCAGGCAGGCCCAGGCGCTCCTGGGCGGCCGCGGCAGAAATGGCGCAGGGCGACCATGGGCTGGGCCACCAGCTGGCCCAGCCCAAGGGAGGTAAGCCACCCACCGGGGCCCACGTACGCCAAAAAACCTCCCTGCGCCCGCCGGCCTCCCACCTCCCACCCCTGGCCCTCTTTTACTTACAGTTTTAGTAGTTCTCAGTAGGGAGGGGTGGAAACGTCCAGAGAGCTCACCTTCGCTGCAGACAACTTGCAGCACCGTTTGCAGACTGGGACTTTTGGCAGGCTCAGCAGGGCGGAGACAGCCTGGACAATTCCTATTGGCTTTTGAAAGCCAATAGAATTAGACTCTATTCAAGAGAGTCTATTCTATTGGCTTTCAAAAGCCAATAGAATAAGAGGGAGTAGCACAGCTAAGGAAAAGGGGAAAAATGGCGTAGCACAGTTAAGGAAAAGGGGGGGAAAATGGCAGACTGCGTTGTTTGGTGACCTCCGTGAAATCGTCGTTCAACCCCAAATGGGGTCGCGACCCACAGGTTGAGAACCGCTGCTATAGAACACTTAGAGAGGACTGTAAAGCACTGTGAAGTGAAATGTAAGTCTAAGTACTATTGCTAATAATGGAAATTATAATTTTCTTTTACTGTATGTTTTATGAGGGTCATATATGTAATCCTTGAATTTTGCAAAAATTGAATTGTTATATAGAATGGAGAGAGAGCCACTTGGGTGTAATGTTTAAGGCAACATGCTAGAAACTGGGAGACCAGAAGATCGAGTGCTGCTATGCTGGAACCAGCTCATACTTACTGTCAAGTATATATGGATTGTGTTTTCTGCATTTTTCTTTTAGCTTATAGATTTTTCCATGTACATTTTATTATATCAATCTTCCTATTCAGATTATCATCAGAACTATTCAGCTCTGGCATAAACTTATTATGATAAAGATTTTGTATTTAATAATATAATATTCTCCTGAAACCAGTTTTTGGAATTAGTTTCCCTTTTTGTTTTTTTATTTAAATACAGCCCGTTTTAATTAAACATAGCTCATTTCACAGTCTACCCAAATGAGTGTTTCCTATAAATCATTGATTTGTAATGCAGATTGCACTCCTACCTTATCTGGGTTAATATCCTCTAACCTAATCAGTGATTTCAGGTCTCCAAGTATGGGACAATGAGGCTGCTCTTGGAAAGGATGACCCAGGTCCAGCTATTTCTTTCCAGGTGCTGTGAAAAAAACATTATTAAAGTTACTAAAAAAAGTTTTTTTTAACTTTGATGTCAGCAGTCCTACATTGAAGGTGGGGAATGAAATGCATTAACTATAGTCACATTAACTCAATCATTAAAACCAGTTTTCTGAGTTCTTACCAAGCACTGAATTATAGACGCACCAAACAGGTTGGTTAACAAAAAACAAAACAAAAAAACCTAATAAAAACCTATAACCGAAGTTAAAACAAAATATGTTTAGCATGTTGTACCAATGAAGTCACTACCAGTAGCATTTTCTCTGACCTGGTTAATCTTGTGATATGAAGCCTACTGAAAAGATGCATCAAGAAAACTATGGGTTTATACAACCATGTACTTCCCATTGGCACATTCAAACCACCAAGAAATCTACCTCAACCAAGGGCTGGGTACAATTAAAAAGGAAAGATCCAAAGTGGGGAAAAATGAGATAAAGAAAGTAGGTCCAAAATGGCTTCAGAAAAGATATTGCACAATATTTATTTACCTTAGATTTCCATTTTTACCCATCACTCTTTTTCTGTGGTAGAATATAACATGAACATGATTTCCAACAATTTAAATGCAAACATACATACTAAAAGATCAAATGTTATTAACCATTTCAAGCTGAGCTTCCTACAATTAGTGTGATTTAAGTAAGCTTATAACGCCAATCGTAAACCAATTGCAATGAGTTGGGGTTGTGTTAAATGTTGCCTTTAAATCACTTGGTTCATATAAAGAAGGGCACAGGAAGGTTTTTCTTATTGGCACTGTTTTTTCCTTAATGCAGAATCATCATTAGATGCAATCCTATGGCTTTTAATTTCAGCTCATCTAAGATCAATTAAGCTAAATTTCTAAATTTCTAAAATCAAGAAAATTAATTGCATTAGTGCACATTTCATGTGCAACTAGATTTATGAAAATACAGCTGGTGATCTGAGAATCCTACAATAAGCCTTGCAAGCAGGTAAAGGAGTTTATACCTTGACAGTATTAACAATTGCAATACATGGACTTCCGGGTTAGACATTGTGGTGTAATGGACGCAGAAAAATAGGACTCCATTTTCCATGTCTGATTTCGCTTTGCTGGGGACCTAGAAAGGGTCTAAAGTCGCTCCGAATAGGTGACAAAGAAGAAGGGGACCTTCATCAATCGTGGAGGGGTGGCAGCCCTTCTGTTTGATCTGAGGAAGCCCTTCAAAATAGTGGAAGAAAGACTGGCCACATTTATGTGCCCAGCCAGAAGCCACTGACAACCCAAGATAAGCACTAACTGGCAACTTCTGAACAACACAGATAGAACTGGTGAGAACAATCCTCTCTTTATAACTTTAAAACCTTTTCCTGGAAAAAAAAACTCCCAAAGCAAAGGATCTCTGGATGATAGAGAGAAGGGGAATTTCCACCCTGTTCTCTCAAGAAAAGAGAAATGGTGAATAACTTTCTTCGAGTAGAAATTAGAGAAAACTACAAGATTAATTTGGATTTAATATAGATACATAGCTTTGACAAATTTGAGGACTAAAAGTATTTTTAAGACTTTATATTCAAAAATATATTTGGAAAGTTGATGAAATAGGTTTGGATTTAAAAGCTGGAAGATGGATGTTAATGACATCTAGTGGTGAATCTTGGCATTACAATTTATTATGCTTAAAGAAAATTTGGCATAAAGCCCGGAAAAAGATAAGGCTCTTTGCAGACTGCAGCTGAGAAAAGGAAAAAAAAAAATCCTTGGGCTGTTTTATCTGTATGAAGGAGACAATAAACCATTCTAAATTGGACGGCCTGGATTACACATATTGACTGATTTATAGTTTCAAGAATTATCAAGAAATATTAAAAAACTGTGGGAAAGTTGTTTCTGGACTATTTCTCTTTGGAAGAAACATGGATAATCAACAAGAAACAATTGTTTTAAATTATGAGGAGACTAAAATAATTTAAAAAACATAAATGAGCAACTCTCCAACTTAAACTTGCAAGCAAAAAATATTCAGAAAATGACCATAAAGTATGAACTACAAACTGAGAAACCAGACAAAAAAAAATAGAGGAAACTGACATGAAGATAGAGAATTTGAAAGAAGAAACCAATAGACAGGTGGAGATAAATAAAAATTTGGAAGACCCAGATATAACACTGGAAATGGGAAAGATATTTTACTTTTTAAGACTTCAGATCATGTTTGAGGACAAGGAAGAAGAATTGATAGAATGGATGACAGAGCTCTTGGGGAAAATGCTGAAAATTGGGGAACAAGAGACTAAAAGAGAAACTGAAGGAGAAAGAAAATGGAGGCTGTTTAATGAATATAAATGAATCAAGCATTTTTACAAAAACACTTTAATTAAATTACCTCAGGTTTATCTATGACATAAGAAAATTGCCTTTGGAAGAATTTATCTCTCCATTTGATATAACATAGGGTGCTCTTGTTTTTATTTAAAAAATTATTAAAATAAAACGAAAACAGGAAAATATTGTTTCTATATTTCAAACAAAATATTAACATTAGGTTCTTCCTCTTCACATCTTCATATGCTTTCAAAATGGTCCTAGGTACAGTTTTAAGATGGCTGTTGCTAGCACATTATATTCATCTAAGATCACCCTGCCATTGCTGAAATGATATAAAGCCTGTCTGTATTATTGCCGTTTTGGCACCACAATTGTCGTATAACTGTAGAAGACACTATAAATTGCTAGTGTAGGAATGGCCTAATTTTATGATAGTAATGTGCAGGGAATGCAGCATTTGATTCAGAGTACTTTGAAAAATATGCTGGTGCAATTTGAATACATCATTTCAGTTTAGAGCAGGATTGATGGCCTTCATAGCTTTTTGTAGAAAAACATTTTTGCAGTTAAATGAGTTTAAGTTTGAGGAATATTAGAAACTTCTAGGACTAATGTTATAGAATGAAAACTACCAGTCCCAAAGAAAATAATTTTTATTTTAGACAAAAATTCTTGCAACTTTTCTTTTTGTTTCTTTCTTTAGGGCTAGAGTTAAAGGACATTTACTAAAAAGCATTACTTAGACAAATAGTTAAGCAAATATTTTAAATTTAAAAACGGCAAATGTTTGCTTATGGAAAGTGCTTCAACTGAAACCCCTAAACTCTTCCAGTGATCTGCTTTGGCCATTTGGAATGTCCATTGGGACATTATTTATGTATTTAATATCAAATCAGACACATCTGCATGATAAAATGTTGGAAGCAGAGGTATGCTATTTTGATGCTACCTGTACCCCTTTCCTGTATGTGTATGATAACACAATGCTGCTTTCATAATTTGGGACATTCTCCTCTGCATAGATGTCTCTGAATCAAATAATTTTTTCCTTATTTCCCTGAAACAGCTGGCAGAACTAAAAACTGGGAAATGTTTCAGAAGATGACATGTGTTGTGTCCTGAGCCTGCAAAAGCAGGCTTGGGACATTGCATTGGTCCCGGGCATTCCAAGGCTGCCCGGGACCAGACTGAGTGGCACCAGCCTTGTGCACTTGCGCAAGGCAAGGAATGATTAGTTACATTGTTTGCCATAGTCCGGGTCCTTCGTCTTTAAAAGAAGCCTGCTTTACTTTTGTTGGTTGTTGGTTGTAAGAGAGCAGAGACAAGAATAAAGAACTCTTATTTTCACCATGTGTCTTCGTGATTGCATTCGAACCCAGAAATTAACACTGGCGACAAAGGTAGGATCTTCTGCAAACAAAAAAAGGAAGTTTTGAAGATTTATTTAAGAAGTCCGGAAGAGGGAAGACGGCGTCTGAATCAGCGTCCCAGCCTGCCAGTACAGAGACGCTGGAGGGTGAGTTCGGCTACAGGACCCTTTCCCTTAGAAAAGTTTGCAGAAGAGCAATTGGTGAAGTTTGCAACTAAGAATGGCAAAAATTGGGCGTTTGTCTGATTTTGATGTCTCACACCCAGAGAGATGGAATTCTTATGTAGCAAGGGTGGAGAATTACTTCAGAGTAAATCAAATTAGAGAAGATGGCTTGAAGGCTGCAACTCTATTGTGTGTGTGTGGACAGGAGGCTTTTGAAATTGCAGAAAACCTGGTGGTCCCTGCACCTCTGGAGTCAGTGGCATATACTGACTTGAAGAAGCTGTTGAAGGAACACTTCCAGCCAAATTTGTCTGTTATTGCTTGGAGGCACGCATTTGAACAGAGGGACCAGAAGCAGAGTGAATCTGCTACAGACTTTATTGTGGCTTTAAGGAGAGCAGTCAGGTCTTATGAGTTCAAAGACCTGGAAGAGAGGCTGCATGATAGATTTGTTTGTGGGCTAAGGAAGAGAGACTTGCCGCAGAATATTTTTTGCTAAGGAAGAAGTCTCTTTCCAAGATGCACTACGAGAGGTGACAGCTGAGGAAGCAGCAGGTGGGGCTGTGAAGACATTACGGCTCACCAGAAGCACTCCAGAGACAGCTACAGTCCATCAAGAGGACGTTCAAGAAGGATCGGATGAGGATCCTGAAGAGGAGGTGAATAGGGTCTATCAGCCAGCTGAAAGGAGGCAGAAGGAACATCAGGAAAAGGCCCCAGCATCTCTTCAATGCTTCAGGTGTGGAAGTCACCACAAGCAAGCTAACTGCAAGTTTCGTTTCGCCATTTTCAGAGCATGTGGCAGGCAAGGCCACATAGCATCCATCTGTTTGGGTCGCCAGAAGGTCCAACCTCATGGAGAATTGCGTCTGAAAGATACCAGGGTCCCCAGCCAACATAGGGTGGGCTTCTGCGCATCGCGCAGGAGTATTTTGATAACAGTAACACATAAGCCCCTTAAGAAGAAACTGTCCATCAACTTAAGGTTGCAAGGGGTTCCCTTAGAGGGTCCCTTAGATGTGGTGGTTGTTGGGGGTGATTGTACAAGTCTTATTGGACTTGATTGGTTTGAGGACCTAGGGATCTAGGTAACTGGGCTGCACCATTTGGAAACGTTGAGCCTTGCAAAAGTCTGCAGGGAGTTTGCAGATGTGTTTAGTTCAGAGTTAGGATCCTACAAGGAGCCTTCCATTTCGCTAAGGTTAGACCCAAACATCATGCCAATCAGGGTTAAACCTAGGAGGGTACCTTTTGCCCTCAAGGGTAAGATTGATGCTGAGCTGGACAAATTGCTCCAGCAGGGCATTCTGGAACCTGTGGACTCAAGTCCATGGGAAACCCCCATAGTAATGCCTCTAAAGGCTAATGGGGACATATGTATATGTGCAGATTACAAGTGCACACTGAATAAGGTGCTGCAACAGCACGCTTATCCAGTACCTGTGGTAAGTCACATTCTGGCTTCCCTCAAGGGGGGCATATTTTTGCAAAGCTGGACCTGGCACAACAACTACCTGTTGATGAGGCAGCTGCAGAGGCCCAGACTATTGTAACTCACAGAGGGGCTTTTAAGGTCAAGAGACTGCAATTTGGGGTAAATGTAGCCCCTGGCATATTCCAAAGTGTCATGGAAAGTACACTTCGAGGTATTCCTGGGGTCTGTCGATACTTTGATGATGTCCTCATTGCTGGGGAATCATCTCAAAATTTAGCAGAGAGGTTAAGGGCTGTCTTGCTTCGTTTTCGAAAAGCAGGCCTTAAACTATGTTCTAAGACAGGAGTCACTGCTACTGACTCCTTAGGATTCAGGATAGATGCTCAAGGCATTCACCCTGCTGAAACTAAATTGCAAACTATCCAGCAGGCCCCAAGCCCTAAGACTAAAGAGTGAGCTGCAAGCCTTTTTGGGGCTATTAAATTTTTACCATGCATTTCTCCCACATAAAGCTGCAGTAGCAGAGCCACTACAGAGACAAGCAGGCTCCATGGCATTGGACTAAAATCCATGACAAGAGTTTCAATGAGGTTAAAGCCTTGCTCACTTCTAATGCTGTTTTAGCGCATTTCAATGAGCAACTGCCTGTTTGCATCGCTTGCGATGCATCTCCTTATGGGGTGGGAGCTGTACTTAGCCATCTGAAGGCTGATGGGACACAGGTCCCTGTGGCCTATTATTCAAGGACTCTGACTTCTGCAGAGTGAAATTACACTCAAATTGACAGAGAAGCCTTGGCCATAGTGGCTGGCATTAAGAAATTTCATGATTTCTTATATGGCTGCCACTTCATGGTCTTTACTGACCATAAGCCTCTGCTGGGTTTGTTTACCACTAATAAACAGACCCCACACATTATTTCTCCTTGTATGCTGAGATGGCCCATTTTCCTGTCAGCATATGACTATACATTAGTTCACAAACCTGGGAAAGAAATGGGCCATGCTGATGGCCTGAGTAGACTACCTCTGAACCAAGTAGAACCAGATCCTGCTCCAGCTGTTAATATTCTGTCCATCCAGGAGTTGCCTGAGTCTCCCTTCAATGCTAGGGATGTGGCTGCAGAAACTGCCACTGATCACACACTTACACGCGTGCTGACATGGGTGCTGTCAGGATGGCCTGACAAGTGCCCTGATACTGAGTTCCAAAGCTTCTGGCTCAAGAAGCATGAGCTGTCCACCTTTAAGGGTTGCCTGTTATGGGGAAGCAGGGTAGTGATCCCAGCCTCATTGAGGTCTAGAATCTTGATCTCTCTGCATGAGGACATCCTGGTATAGTCAGGATGAAAGCGCTTGCGCGCAGCCATCTTTGGTGGCCTGGACTCGATAAAGCCATCGAGGCTCAGGTGCACGGGTGTCAAGTGTGCCAACAGTTTAGGCCTGAAATGTCTCAGGCCCCAGTACATAGGTGGGAGGAAACTCAAACCCCATGGTCTAGGGTGCATATAGATTACGCTGGGCCCTTTCAGGGGCAATTCTTCCTGGTTGTTGTGGACAGCCATTCCAAGTGGCTAGAAGTTGTTCCTGTTTCCTCCACTACTACTGCCAGGACTATCCAAGTGTTGAGAGGAATTTTTGCATCACACGGTCTTCCAGATGTTCTGGTTTCAGATAATGGCCCTCAATTTACCTCTTCTGAGTTCCAGGATTTTCTCTAGGCCAGCATGATCCGCCATGCAACTTCGGCTCCCTTTCATCCATCTTCCAACAGGCTGGCAGAGAGGATGGTGCGCACGACCAAAGATGCCCTCAAGAAACTGACTTATGGTAACTGGCATCACAGGTTAGCAGATTTCCTTCTTGCACATTGCACCACACCATGCACTGCCACAGGGAAGAGCCCTGCTGAACTCCACTGGGGTCGCCGCCTCATCACTAAACTGGACAGGTTGCACCCTGACTGGGTGGCTTCACAAGTGTCACAACCGCGGGCACCTAGTAGACTCCAGGTGGGCGATCTGGTTTGGGCAAGGAACTATGGGCCTGGTCATCTCTGGATCACAGCTGTGGTCTGCAAGGTCTCTGGGCCTTTGCCAAAGTGGCTTTGGAAGACGGCCGCATTCTTCGCAGACACATAGACCAACTGCGTTGGAGACTGGACTCTCACCCTTCCGCTCCTGGCTGTACTCTGGGGGGGGAGGACCATAACATGCATTCTGGGGATCAGTTTCACTGGTCATCACTAGCCACTGCTGAAGTTATTGGGGAGTCATCACAAGGTTCCACAAGTGCTCCTGACAGGAATTCATGGGATAGGGGGTCATCCCACATATCCATCATCACTCCAGACAGGGAGACTGACCGGGGGTATCCAAACAATCCACAAACTGCAAGAGAAGAAGAATTCCAACAGGGGCGCTTGTCCAATTCCGCAATTGCTCCCAAAAGGAGGTCATCAGCAAGGGGGGTTGCCAGGGAAGTGACTTCTGACTCTGGCACTTTGGGCATGTGCTCGGGGGCCACTGGATACTGGGACACTTCCACGACCCACTACTCTCCATCTGCTGGCCTTGGGTCCGAGGGACAGTGTTCCCAAGAAGGATCCATTGTGGACCTGGGGACTACCACCCCTCCAAGCCATGCTGGTTTGGACTTAGAGGGTCCAGCCAGCCAGCAGATGGGTGGGTCAACCAGGTATTCTGGGCAGCAAAGTCCTGGCCTGCCTAGCCTGGTAGGCGAGCAGGTAGGCCAGGCACCCTCACCGGGGTCACCTGGGAATTTGAGGCAGCAACGCCCTGGCCTGCCTTGCCTGGTAGGCGAACAGGGGGGCCAGGCAATCCCATCTGGCCTGAGAAGGTCGCAGCAGGCCAAGTGCCCACCCAAACATCTTAGGGAATTTGTGAAGTTGCTGTCAAGTCAATAAGGATATTTCAGGAGGATCGTGAACACAGGAAGCATTCAGATAGAATGAGTAATATTTTTTGATTTCAGAAACATTCAGGCTCATTGCATTTGATTACTGGACTGTACAACACTCCTGCCAGTAAATAGATACCTTATGGGTATCAGGAGTGTTCCATCTAGGGGGGAGGGGTGTTGTGTCCTGAGCCTCCAAAAGCAGGCTCAGGATGTTGCATTGGTCCCGGGCATTCCAAGGCTCCCCAGGACCAGGAATGATTAGTTACGTTGTTTGCCGTAGTCCGGGTCCTTCATCTTTAAAAGAAGCCTGCTTTACTTTTGTTGGTTGTTGGTTGTAAGAGAGCAGAGACAAGAATAAAGAACTCTTATTTTCACCATGTGTCTTCGTGATTGCATTCAAACCCAGAATTTAACAACATGGATCAGATGAAGAATGCGACATTTGAAAGGCCCTAAATCATCTTTGTACCCAGAAAATTAGAAGTTTCAGACTTACAATATCAAATGGACATCATATACTCTTTTCATAACTTTTTGATATTCTCAGGGTTATGCATTGTTATCGTGTCATAAGTAGCAAAGAATTTGTGTGAGAAACTAGAAAGATATTTGGAACTTCTTTTTTTGGTCTGAAACATTTTGCTCCTTATTCAAGTATCTTCTTCAGTCCGAGCAAGTTGGTTAGGGGACCCCCTATACATCCCCTAGGGTGGTTTCATTTCCTACCTAATCTGAATAGGCTCCTTAGGTGAGTAGAAAGAGAGTCGTTAAGAGTCACTGTTCCTAAATCTTTTCTTCTAGATGGGTAGTTAAGTGTTCTCCTAGTCAGGGGTAGGCAACCTTGGCTCTTTTATGACTCGTGGACTTCACCTCCCAGAATTCCATGCTGGTTCAGGAATTCTGGCAGTTGAGGTCCATGAGTCATAAAAGAGCCAAGGTTGCCTACCCCTGCGGTGAAGCTGTGATCTTTATTTTCTTTCAAGAGCAGCATAAAAAAGTTGTGTCTGAGGCCTCCATCTATATTGAGGGAAAGACTTTCCACTTTGGACTAAATTCACTAGAAAGATACTTTGCAGTCTCAGTCTTTGTTGCCCTGATTTTCTTTTTATGTGATGTTTTGTCAATGTTTAAAATACATGCTTAATAAAGTTTTGAACTAATCCAGAACTCAGACTTCAGAAGTAATCTGTAAATTGGAATGCATAATGATTACACACTATTGTGGTATTGGTATCAAAAATATGAAATGGTCTGGTTTCTGAAAGAGATTGTAAAACAATAAAATATTCTCAAAGAAAATTTGGCATAGCAATACAATTAGTTATTATTGTTAGACCTCAACAATATGTTGCTCTTTTAGAGATTAAAGATATCTACTTCTAACCATGTCACTGTGTAATGGAAGAGAAAGAAGCAAGAGTACCCAGTGTGGTGATAAGCAAAAGTCTTAGAAACACAACAGAAATAACCTTTTTGCACGTAAAACTTTTCTCATCAGAAAACTGTTTTGCTTGTATTAGAAATCAGTTGTACTGGGGTCCTCCAAACATTTTATTATACATGATGTTGTACTTGCTAACCAGTGACAGAGAATCAGAAGGAAACTGTTATCAAGTGCTAACTCCTCTTCATTGCAAAAAAAATCCAAATTAAAATATCTGCAACCAAGGTCTATCCAGTCTGTTTAACACATATCCAGTCCACCATCTCTCTGCATAGTTGATTCCACTCTTAAACTATATTATCAAGATTTCTTGACATTCATTCAACTTCCTGAAGCTTAATATCTTATTACATCTTCCCCATTTTGGTAAATCAAAAAACATGTAACCAGATCTAATTACTTTTCACTAAATTAATTTCTCTCCTATTAGTTGCTATTTGAATATGGACCATGATTTTTTTCCGTTCCATTGTTCTTGTAAAGTATCAGTGTACAAATGCTATGGATAAGAAATAAAAAGACAATTTTGAGCTACTGGATGAAACTCCTATTACAGATTTAAAAGATATGGAGTGCATGTATTTAATATAAAATCTTACATGAGGTGTAATGGAAGCAAGAAAATAAAGACATCTTTGAGTTGAATATCAATTTTGGTAACTCAGTGGATACAGCTTACTTGGCAATAATAATAAAAAATGGCATATTGTCTTTTTGTAGATTCCCCCCTCACTAATTTTTCAAGTCAAGACTGTAGTCCTGGGATTTCCTAGTAGTGTCTTAGTGCTACTAAGAAGTTAGTTCCAAATCCAAATGAGATAGGCCACCTCCTGCCAACTTCTGATATGTTCAAAGAAAAAATAAATGCAAAGAAAATAATAGAATTAAAAGGCAATGAAAACATAGTTTAACCACTTTTGCAACACTTTTATTCTCCATCCCTGAAACTTTAGGAGCAGATGAGTATGTGTGAGTAAGGGCTAAGAAGGGGTCGGCAAACTTAGCTAAAGACTTAGCTAGGCAAAATGCCAACCCATCCAGACCTGCTTCAAAACCCTGACTCCTGCATGTCTGATTGATGGTCTTCTAAGTGGGAGCAGCAGGAAACCCAGAGTTAAGAACCAATCACCTTGTCTGTAATGACTAGCTAATCACAAATCAGGTCAGCACAACTTGGCAGTGACTTGGGACAAATGCTGCAGATGAAGGATAAGGTTAGCAATGGGTTACACACATTTTATGCCAATTTTCTTTTGCGCCAACACAGCAAAGAGGATAGCACTTTAATTCAGTAGTGAGAAATACTCTTTGAGACGAATTCTTAATTTCATGTTTTATTGAGTATATGTGACAGCTCACATTATTCTTCTTTCTGAAAAATCTCCCCTCCCTGCGTGTGTAAATTTAGTACAAAAACTTTTCTAAAAGTGAGATTGTTAATAGTTACTTTGCCTCCTAAATGTGGAACTTTTTTCACATAAGTGTAGAAGGAATTGTAGGTCAAGAAATTTTCTGCCCTTTGGGAGGAAAAAAATAATGTTCCTGTTTGTATAGGACCACTGCTATCAAACATTGCAGGAAAAAAAGAGAATAGCATTTTAT
This sequence comes from Bothrops alternatus, assembly GCA_034064705.1. Classification (NCBI taxonomy): domain Eukaryota; kingdom Metazoa; phylum Chordata; class Lepidosauria; order Squamata; family Viperidae; genus Bothrops; species Bothrops alternatus. Next base: position 41,433,019 of record JARGCV010000023.1, on the reverse strand, counting down.
GTATGAAATTTTCCAGGCTCTGACGGAAAATAATTAGGTCAAGTAAATATGTTGCTATGCCTTTTTTTTACTGTAATCTAGAAGCTTTGTTTCAAGTTTTGCAGATGCTTTTAACAATCAGGAGAATTTCAGCCAAAATCTACAGCCAACATATGGCTGCTCTCCTAAAACAACTCTAGATTATTGGCACAAATAAAAATAGTCTAAGGTCTAATGTCAAGAAAAGCATAGATATATTTATTTCATTTATGCATACTTTCTCTATGACGTGGACTCATGAAGTTAAATTCATTGATTTCAGTTGATCTGAGGACTGAAATTCAGTAAATCTTTCATTAAGGGATGTATCCTGGGGACAGAGTTGTTGCAATATAATTATTATCAAAACATTTTTAGAAGTTGGTTGAATGTTTACTTGTTAAGACCAGGACTTCTCCTGCTTCTGATAAGCCTAGTTTATAGGAATATCTTTTGGCACATGTTCATCTGGCAACTTCATTTCATAGCATTAGTTTAGGACTTCAACATATACGGTATTACTTCAAAGAATAATGGCTGCCGTAACAATCTAATTACTGGTTTACACCTTAAAGTAATTAGTTAATAAGAGCAAATATATAATATAGTATACCCATATAGCATTCTTAACAGTAAGGTGGAAATAATTTGTCATTTCCTTTTTCTGGGAATTTTTGCCATCTTCTGGTGGTTTCTTATGCACAAAATTAGCCCATCTCTGCTTAGGAATTTGGAAGAATTGGGGGAAAGAATCAGCCATGTTCAGCTAGCTACTGCCATTTGAGATTAACTTTATTTAGGCTGAATTTTTTTTCATAGCTTTATCTGAGCTTTGGGATACTCTCACACAGAAATATTTTAAATATGTTAATATTTAATTGTAATGTACTTTTTGAGTGTTACATTGTTTGCTCTGGGTTTCCTAAATTTTGTTAGCTTCATTAATATGTCAATGTGTAAATGTTATCATATACAAATAAATCAGAAATAAATAGCATGAACCATCATCACCTGCTACTATACTTTATAGACCTAAAACTGTACAATCACTTGAACCATTGAACACAACCTTTATTTGGCAGCATGACTGAAATTAGGAGAAATAATATGTCTGCATATAACAGGCTGCAGGGCAAGGTAGCTGGGGGGATGGGAAAAGCAAACTATTGTGTAAGGAAAGCAAGTCTAAACTTAGCATCTTTCCTATGTGCTACTTTTATATGTATATGCAAGCATGACATTTACTTCAAATAAGAAACCATTTATAGTTTAAGCAAAAGGTTATACATTCTAAGGCAGTCTAAATCTACCACAGATCCATTGGATAATGTTATTTCTTAACCATGTAGAAAAATAATACAATAGTTGACACTAGCCAATATCACATATACCAATTTTCTTGGCACTGAAATAAAGAGATAACTAGGGTCAGCCCATAGTTACAGAAGAGCATACATTTTCATTCATCTGTAAGCTAAATTAGCCAAATATCTTTTGTTTTGTACTTCCTGCCTTGGTATCAGCTCTCTAGGTAAAGCAGACAGGAAATACAACTGGATGAGCTAATTCTACTTTATTGTAAAACTATATCTTGCAAGTCTGAAGGCAGAAACTTTCCACCACCACTTTCAACCAGTTGAACAATCTTTGATTGCTTCCCAGTCAGCATTTCCCCCCCTCATACTCCAAACTCATTCACACATCCCATTACCCTTGCCTATAAATGAATAAGCAACTAACAGTGAAAGGTTCAAAGGAACTAATCCAAATGTCACTTGTGGAAATGTTTCAGGCTCTTTCTCCAATTCTCATCAGTCTTTATTTATACTGTTTAAATTTTATCTCACATTGACATGTATCTGATTCAAATATTCAGCCTAGAAGAGAGATTGTTAAGGTGAAAAATGGCAATGCTAGTGTGTATATTTTCTTCCCTTTTCTACTTCCTTCTGGCTTCATCATTTCATTTATTAGATCCTCATCTCCATTGGTAGGCATGATGATATCATCATGCAAATGACAATTACATATTTGCACTGTCTTGCAAATAGCTAGGTCACTTCATTTCTGTGATGATGTCAACATGTGTCCCTTTTGACCTCCTCCACAGATACCCATCCCACAACAGTTGAATGAACATGCTCCAATCATCATTTTCTGTATCTTGTCCCCATCATGTATCCTTTGTCTTGTATCTGTATCTTTAAAGTCATATTGAGTTATTCCAGTTTTGAAGTATTGTTTTCCCTCTTCTCATGACACATTTGTCATGCATTCTTTGATATTGCAGTAGATGAAGCTCCTGTTGACCACTTTTAGGGTTTGGTGGGATGTCACTTCCCATCTTGGAGACTAGAACTGATCCTCCATAACCACTTGGCTTAGGATGTAGGAAAGACTGGCACCTGGCTTCCACAGAGCCTGATCAGTACTTCCCAAAGCGCCCGATGGGTCTCAAACAAGTTCCTCTTTTGACAATGCTAAACCTATTTTTAAACTGTTTTATCTAGACTGAAGGTTGATTTCTGCCAACTTTGTTGCTGGTTTTGTCACCCTTGGATGAATTATTAGTTTCTGTTGCTTTAGGCAACAGGGCCATTTTTGTGGCCACACTTTTTTATGATTTTGTTCTGCATATTCCATTCTGACTTCATGGCTGGCCTTTGGCTATTTTCAGGCACAGTTGGCCACCAGGACAGAACTGGACTTGTAGCCAGCATTATTATTCTCTTAAGCACTACTAGTCAGAGACAGAACTCCAAGGTTGTTGATCATTATGCTTTCTTCTAATGTGGCCGGTCAGTCAGCATTTTAGGGAGCAAATACAACAGACATGTTAAACACAAGGCCCGGGGGCTGGATGTGGCCTGCGAAGTGGTTTCATGTGGCCTGCGAAGCCATCCTGGAAACAGTGAGGGAATGGCCCCCAATGCCTTGGCCCTGGCCCAGGCCGGTCGGCCGGGAGCCAATGTACAATTTTGTGGTGGCCATCTATGCTGAAATGCAGTCTCCCTCTGACTTTGCCCTGGTACCCATCATGAACAACCTGGCTAAGGAAAGCAAGCACAGCAGCAGCAGCCTTGAGGAGGAGGTAAGTCCAGCTGGGTGTCCTGCTGAGCCTGGGCTTGGTGACACGGATGCTCGAGGGCCAGGCTGGGCATTTGACCTCTGCTACCCAGGGCTCCGGGCATCCCACACCACCATCCAGCCCCCCCATGGTCTGAGGGGAACAGTGAGGCTCCTCCAGTGGACCATGTCTTGGCACTTGCCCCTGTCGTACCCTCTTCTGCCAGAGACCCTCAGATCTGTCCCATTCCTGCCCAGGCCTCCACAGGCACCCTTGACCCAAACAATGTAGAGCTGGCCATGCCCACCCAATAGGCCACACCCACTCCCTCCACACCCACCCAGTAGCCCACACCTACTCCCTTCCACACCCACCCAGTAGGCCACACCCACCCAGCCCCCCAAGGGCAACTGTAATGCTGATGAAATTGAGTTTGACACCCCTGAAATAATGTTCTTTCTGTTAGTCAGGCAACTGACAGGTGCTATTTCAAGCCCCATCTTCCCCCACCCCAATACTATTTATTAAGGAGAGCAATTGCTTTTGGAGGAAAACAAAGGCAGGAGAAATCCACGCACTGCTCTCCAGCAGTTGTTCCCCTTTAAAGCAGTAGCTGGCTGCATTCCTCATTCATTCTGTGGCTGAGGAAGACTCGACCATCTCTCTGGGCAGCCATTGCTATGTAAGTACCCTTGTCTGCGGATCACTTTATCACGGGCCATTTGTCGGCGCCCTTTTGCTTCCCCTCCCTCGCCCTTCTAATTTCGAGCCCGCAGTCCTTCCAGGCTCCAGGCGCTCCTCTGACTTCGTGGCTGAGTTCACGGGCTGCTGAATCTGTAGCCACGAGGAAGCCAACGACATCGTGGATAGTATTCGGGGAAATGGCAGGCAGCGGCCAGGCGGGACCTGGACCCCGTGGGCTCGAGCGGCTCTCAATCTCTTCGAAGAACCCATCCCGCGTGGAACGAAGGTCTGCGGATGGAGGTTGGCTTCGGCGCCCGCCTCTTATTCAGAAGGGGCGAGCCGTATCACGCACCGGAGTGGATGAAGAGGCGCGACCAGCAGCCCCGCGGTCACCTGCTCCAAGGATCCGAGGGAGGCGGAGTCTGAGGGAGAAGTCCCCTTCCGTCTTTACAAACCAAAACGCCGCGCCCGCGCGAGAGAGATCCCGCGCGCCTCGGAGCGAGCGAGCGAGCGAGCGACAGCGTGCCGGCCGAGCTCCGTCTCTCAGAGCGCGAGTCACCCATGGGGGAAGCGAGAGAGCCACGTTCAAGAAAGCTCGGGGAATGTCCGGGAGAGGCTGAGGCAGAAGAGGAGTGGTGCTGAGGGAGTTCCACACATACACACCTTGAGTGGTGCCCAGACACCGCACGAGACGCACGCACGAGACGTTACACACACACACACACACACACCCGCCCGCGCGCGCACACACAGACACACACGCACATTCGCGCACGACTAGGCGAGCGCAGAGGCGGCTCACACACCCCAGCGAGAGGGCGCGCGTGGAATCCGAGCTCAGCATCCAAGCCTTCCCTGCTTTGCCTCTCCCTGTCTCCTTCTGTCTCTCTGGTTCCTCTCCAGCCCCACGCGCTTTCTTGTCCTCTTTTTCTCCCCTCCCCTTTCCTCCCCAGCCCTCCCACCCCCACCTCTTTTCCTCTCAAACTCTGCCTCCCCGAGCCCTGAAAAAATGCCTGCCCGTGAAGCGAGGAGAGGGCACCGGGTCTGTAAATAAGAAGTGAGTACTCGTACAATGGCGCGTCTCGCTGGCTCGGAAAAGGAAAAAAAAAAAATCCGGCTGCCTGGAAAAAAAAATGCTGCATGGTCCTTTGCTTTTGCCGATGCATCTTCGCTCTAGGGCAAAGGAAGCCCCCCTCCCCCTGGTCCTACCCTCCTCATTGCAGGCGAACCCGTTTTGCCCGTGCCCACCTCCCCCCCCCACTGCCTTCTCTCTCTCTCCTTCCCCCACCCCCCTCTCGCCTCGCCATCCCTATTGCACGGGCTCTTCCTGCTGCATGCAACACCTTGGCTCAAAAGCTCTGGGTTACACTTCATCTTTGTTCAAGGGGTGCTTGGCTTTGAGTGACGGGGGGAAAAGGGGGGGGGGAGGAAGGGAGGTTTCGAGTTTGAAAGCTCAAGCAAAAAAAAAAGAGGTGATATTGCTATTAATATTTTTTTTTAAAAAAAAGATGGGGCTTTTCCAAACTCGTTGCCTGCTATCCTTGTGGACGTAGTAGAAAGAAGATGTGCAGTGATGCTGTTGATTGAATTCAGGAACATCTCTGGGGGAGGGGAAAGGGAGGAAACTGGTTGCTTCTTATTAAAAAAAGGGGGCAAGAAAGAAGGATGGGGGTTTAATTTTCCTTCAAACATCCACAGGACTGGGAACGCTTATTCCTTGTTGTGTGTGAAATGGAACCTTGAATCTTGGCTGGATGAAAAAGCTTCCTATGAGCTAAAGGAAACAGGGAAGAGTTTGTAGTAGCACCAATTAGAACAGTGCAAGAGGAAGACACTTTATGCTGCCATCCCATCCCCATTGTTAGTTTAGCTGCATGCAGCTTCCTTAAAGGGGAGTGGATGAAGGCAACTTGGGAACTGCACTTACCCGGGATGCCAAGATTTCCTTGGGAGTGTGGGCATACATTGCCTCTGAACAAGAGGGGGGCGCTATTGTTACCACTATGATAAATCACTGTTTTTTTTAAAAAAAGAACAGCAGGTGTAGGTGAATAGAGGAGGGTTTGTTGCACTAAACCTGGATTGCCTCCATTTTGGGGTGGGAAGGTGGATGGAACAGGGTGACAACACACTCGGGGACATGAGATCAAAATAGTAGTTGCTGTATCAAATGATGAAATAATAACAGGATAGTTTTGAGTTTCTTTCCTGTTTTTCTTCCCATCACACAGTTCTCAAGATAAGCCACCATCCACTTAACATCTTTTTATCGTTGCATTCCCAAGAAGTCCACAGGGCTTCACTGCTAGTACTGCAATTTAATTATCAGGTAGATTACTTGGTTAAACTGCCAGATATTACCATTTTCAGTCAAAAAGGATCTTACATGAAAGCCTCTAGGCAGCATCATTTAGTTACTGCCCTCAAATCAATGACTCTGGGCTACTCCTCTGAAATTAGAGGAATTACTTCTTTCATAACTAGTGCAGTTGGAGATGGCTATATAAGATTGCATTTCTGGGCTCAGAAGAATGAGATTGTGTCAGGAACCTTATTTTTGTGGTAAAAGTTGTCCCAGAGCCACTATAATATAGGAATTAGGTACTGATAGAGTCACTCATCCTAGGTTTGTAGAACTTGGGAAATATTAAGTACTTGGTGCCATTGTGCAGTAAGTCATAAAGAATATTCATCTGCAGCTTCTTCCACCTTCTGTCCTTCATTATGAAGGAGAAAACTCAAATTAACTGCTTATTACATGTTATCTTTGTCTTCAAAGCTAGTCTTTCAACATTTGAAGATGTGCAAAGTTATAGAGTAAGAACATATCCTGAAGAACATAGTTTGCATATGGAAAATAATGCATTATGCTCTTTAAAACTTGCCTTCTTTCAGAGTAATGAGGATGGAAGAGGAGGGACAGAGATCTATATATCTTTTTAGGTGTATGATTTACCTTGACTATCAGGTTCATTCAGAGAAAAATGAGAAGGAAGGACTACATTGAATATTGCCAATATCTTAATGACTTGAAAGGTAATGTTATATATCTGGACATATTGTTTTTGGCAATAATTATAAGGAATGTTGGGACAATGCATTAGTGCAGTATATCAATAACAGTGTCAATACATCAATAGGTAGCTGCAAATAAGAGAGAGGGAGGGAAGACTTTTATATGAGATAGCATCTTATGGACAGAATTACCTAAAAATGTGGTTCTGTCATTGTTAGTTTATTTATTCTCAGATATGGGCAGAAATTTTGCAACCCACTTTCTTTAAACGACTTTCACTTAATTAATAAAGCAGTTGGTGATATTCTAATAAATAAGAGTTAAAAGATTTCCGTGAGAAAAAATATAGAGATGGATTACTAACACATTAATGGTAGGTACATCATGCATGAGATTTCTGATAAATTGTGCATGCATGCATACATACATGTGTGTGTGCATATATGCACAAAAATATATACTTTAATATTCAGCATCTCTGGTATTATTTAAAATAGATCAGGATTTGGAAAGCAAAGTGATAATCTGATGGGATAGTAATTGGAAATTATATCTTCAAATAATCAATACTACATCATTAGTTTGGCGGCCGGTAATTTGCATGATATTTGGACAATAGATCTAGTAATAAGGTTATATGAGAGTATGGACTATTAAATGTAATAATTTTATCACAACAGATTGCTGCAATCCTTGATCCGTAATAAGTTGTTCAACAGGTAGAGAAGTTGAATTCATTTCTAGAGCTACAGTCTCTGAAGTTAAATTAGAACAATAAGTAGCTTATCTCTCTCCTTGGTCTAGCAAGGAAAATACCAAAATAAATGTTGCCAGGTGTTTTAAAATTAACATTCTGCTTCTCTTCGTCCTTTTTCTTATTAGTGGCGGCACCTGACCTGTTGGACCCCAAATCTGCCACTCAGAACCTCAAGCCTCGGCTGTCATTTTCTACCAAGCCCACTGTACTTGCTTCACGGGAGGAAAGTGATACAACTATTAATGTTATGAAATGGAAGACGGTATCAACCATTTTTCTAGTGGTGGTTTTGTATTTAATTATTGGAGCTACTGTGTTCAAAGCCCTGGAGCAACCACATGAAACTAACCAGAGAACCACTATTGTGATCCAGAAGCAAATGTTTGTGTCACAGCATGCCTGTGTGAATGACACTGAACTTGAAGATCTAATTCAGGTAATTTCCTATATTGAAATGTGTTCTTGCCATAGATTTAAATAAAACAGTTTTGTTGTTTCTGTTCCAGCTACAATGTGGTAGAACTGATATTTGGCACAATAATTTGACTTATGTTGTAATGTATAAAAAGCATTGCTAATCCCAGTTTGGTTACTAGACTTGCATTCAACATAATCTTTCCATTAAATACTATTCTTGTGTTTCTTAAATTGTTATTCGTTGTCAGATGTAATCCAGTATACTTCTGTTACATTGGGTCAGTTGCAAATTTATTTACTTGGGAAACAAGACAGAAAAGATTATTTCTGGGCAAAAGTGAGGAGCTTTTGGTTTTAACATCTCACTTTCTACTTGGATATTTATAATCATTTTTTTTACTTCTGCCACTTAGACTACCATTATTACATGGAAAACAGTGCCAAATTATACTAAGAATCCCATATATGTTATTTTAAAATACTCTTGCAAAGTTTACATTATGCTCTCATGTTGTTAATGGATTTATCATAGAAACGTATGCTTTTCTTGTTTTTTTATAAATTTGTCCCATTTTTCTATTAACCTGTTATCTTTTGTGATTACTTAATTCTGCTTGAATATATACTATGTTGAGAACAAGAGCTCACTTATTTATTCATAGCAAGATCAGTTTTGCTTCAGTGATGATGTTTCCTTGTATGATTGAACACATAAACATTATTTCAAAACTTTTTCAGAAAGATTTCTTGTTCCTGGTACACTAATGCACTATTTAGAATAGAACGGAATACTTTAATGGCCAAGTGTGATTAGATACACAAGGAATTTGTCTCCTGTGCAAAAGCTCTCAGTGTACATGCAAAGTAACAGAGTAATAATAATCATAATAATGATACCAATAAGAGGGGGTAGTAAAGGAAGATGGGAAGGATAATGATACGGTAATACTACGGCTATACAACGTGGGTAAATAGATATAAGACTGTACTGTGAGAATTAGGTGTTCAGCAGAGTGATGGCATGAGAGGAAAAAACCTATCCCTGTGTCTACTTGTTTTGGCCTGCAATGCCCTAGAGCCCCATCCTGAGGGGAGGAATGGAAACAGTTTATGTCCAGGATATGAGGAGGTCTGTAGATATTTTTTCAGCCCTCCTTCTGATATAAATTATAAAGTTTGTCTTTAAATTTAATAATAACATAATAGTATAGGGCACAGGTCAGCAACCTGCGGCTCTGGAGCCACATGCGGCTCTTTGAGCCTTCCCTTGTGGCTCCCAGCCTCCTCTTCCATTTGCAGAGAGAGACAGGGACAGAGAGAAGCACTTGCGCTTTCCTGATTCTCTCTCTGTCTCTCTCTCTCTGTGTCTTTGTGTTTGTGTGTCTCTCTCTGTATGTGTGTGGTGTGTGTGTAAAAGAGAGTGGACTCATGGTGTTCTTCGAGGAGCTGAAAAGCTTATTGGGCATGGCTCCTCCCTTTGCTGCGTCTTTGCAGGAAACAGGAAGCAGGAAGGGCAGGAGAGACCTAGCTAGCCCAGCTATGCTGACTCAGGAATTCTGGGAGTTGAAGTGCATGAGTCATAAAAGAGCCGAGGTTGCCTATCCCTGAACTTGTGGGAGAAAATCTTGAAGCCAGCTTGCCAGGTGAGCAGAATATCGGAGAGAGGGAGAGAGGGGGGGAGAGAAAGAGAGGAGAGAGAGAAAAAAGAGAGAGAAAGAAATAGAATGGGGGAAGAGGACTAGCAGACCAAGGGCAGAAAGAGAGAGAGGGAGACACAGAGAGAGACCCTTTTGACATCTAAAATAAAGATAACACTGCATATATCCTTTTTTACCTTTATATATATAAAATAAAAGGTAAAAAAGGATATATGCAGTGTTATTTTCATTTTAGATATCAAAAGGGTTTTGCGGCTCCCAGTGTTTTGTTTTCGGTAGAAACGGGTCCAAGTGGCTTGAGTGTTTTGGGTTGCCTACCCCTGATATAGGGGGTAACTTGCTCAATAGTAGTAACTGTGAGAAGGATCTCAGAGTCCTAGTGGACAATCATTTAAATATGAGCCAGCAGTGTGCTGCAGCTGCCAAAAAAGCCATCACAGTGCTGGGCTGCAATAACAGATGGATAGAATCAAGATCACGTAAAGTATTAATACCACTTTACAATGCCTTGGTAAGGCCACACTTGGAATACTGCATCCAGGTTTGGTCACCACGATGTAAAAAAGATGTTGAGACTCTAGAAAGAGTACAGAGAAGAGCAACAAAGATGATTAGGGGACTGGAGGCTAAAACATATAAGGAATGGTTGCTGGAATTGGGTATGTCTAGTTTAATGAAGAGAAGGACGAGGGGTGACATGATAGCAGTGTTCCAATATCTCAGGGGCTGCCACAAAGAAGAGGGAGTCAAGCTATTCTCCAAGGCACCTGAAGGCAGGACAAGAAGCAACGGGTGGAAACTAATCAAGGAGAGAAGCACCCTAGAACTAAGGAGAAACTTTCTGACAGTTAGAACAATTAATCAGTGGAAAAACCTCCAGAAGCAGTGAATTTAATTTAATTTAATTTAATATTCACATTTATATGCCGCCCTTCTCCGAAGACGCAGCGCGGCTCACAACAAGATACAACAACAATTTTAAAATTTACCACACTCATACCACATACAAACACAATTAATTCGCAGCCGTTGATGGCGGGACACTCTTAGGGCCGAGGGGCAGAGCACAGCTCATATGCCCCAAGCCTGTCGGCATAGATGTGTCTTCAGCACTTTCCGGAAAGCTAGGAGGGAGGAAGCAGTACGAACCTCTGAGGGAAGCTGGTTCCAGAGGGCTGGGGCAGCAACGGAGAAGGCCCTTGCCCTAGATCCCACCAGATGGCATTGTTTAACAGATGGGACTCGTAGGAGGCCAACCCTATGCGCCCTGACCGGTTGCTGGGATTCATGAGGCAGGAGATGGTCCCGCAAGTATCCTGGTCCATTGCCATAAAGGGCTTTATAGGTCATAATGAACACTTTGAATTGTGTTCGGAGACCAATTGGTAGCCAGTGCAGCTCACGAAGAGCTGGAGTGATATGAGCATGTCTTGGGAGACCCAAGACAGCTCGCGTGGCCGCATTCTGGACTACCTGCAGTCTCCGGACATTCTTCAAAGGTTGCCCCATGTAGAGAGCATTACAGTAGTCGAATCTCGAGGTGACAAGGGCATGGGTGACCGTGAGAAGTGACTCCCGGTCCAAATAGGGCCACAACTGGCGCACCAGGTGAACCTGGGCGAATGCTCCCCTCGCCACAGCCGAAAAATGATGTTCCAAACTTAGCTGTGGATTGAGGAAAACACCCAAGTTGCGAACCCTCTCCGAGGGGGAGAAAATTTCCTCCCCCCCGGGTAATGGACGGAGAGTTGGACTTGTCCTTGGGAGACAGAACCCATAGCCACTCCGTCTTGTCGGGATTGAGTCTGAGCCTGTTGGCACCCATCCAGACCTCAACAGCCTCCAGGCACCGGTTCATAACTTCAACTGCTTCACTGTAATGACACGGGGTAGAGATATAAAGCTGAGTATCATCAGCATATTGATGATAACTCACCCCGTGTCGACAGATGATCTCACCCAATGGTTTCATGTAGATGTTAAAAAGCAGAGGTGAGAGAACGGACCCCTGAGGAACTCCACATGGAAGAGACCTCGGAGCCGATCTCTGACCTCCTGCAAACACCGACTGCGACCGGCCAGAGAGATAGGAGGTAAACCACCACAGAACAGTGCCTCGCACTCCAAGCCCCTCCAACCGGCACAGAAGGATACCATGGTTGATGGTATCGAATGCCGCTGAGAGGTCAAGAAGCACCAGGATAGTGGAATGACCTCTATCCCGGGCCCGCCAGAGATCATTGGTCAGCGCAACCAAAGCAGTTTCCATGCTGTAACCAGACCTGAACCCAGACTGCTGAGAGCCCAGATAATCAGCTTCATTCAAGGACCGTTGGAGATGGAGTGCCACCACCTTCTCAACAACCTTCCCCCAAAAGGGAAGGTTGGAGACTGGACGATAATTATTTAGAACTGCCGGGTCCAGGGAAGGCTTCTTGAGGAGGGAGCGTACAAGTGCTTCCTTTAAGGGAGCCGGAAAGGACCCCTCCCTTAATGAAGCGATAACAACCGCCTGGACCCAGCTCCGTGTCACCTCCCTACTAGCCGAAACCAGCCAGGAGGGGCACAGATCCAATAAACAGGTGGCAGAACTCACAGCTCCAATGGCCTTGTCCACATCATCAGGAGTTACCAGGTCAAGCTCATCCCATACAACAGGACTAAGACGGGCCTCTGTCATCTCGACTGTCTCACTGTCAGCCGACACTACATTCCAATTGGAGTCCAAGTCAGTCCGGATCTGAGCGACTTTTTCTGCGAAAAAGGTGTTAAATTATTCGGCATTGCCCTGCAAAGGTTCCTCCCTCCTCCCCATATCAAGGAGAGAGAGAGTCACCTTAAACAGGGCAACTGGATGAGATTCTGCAGACACGATCAATGCGGAAAGATACTGAGATCTTGCCATAGTGATCGCTTCCAAATAGGTCTTAATATAAGCTCTCAATTTGGTTCGATCAGATTCGGATCTGCTTTTCCTCTATTGCTTCTCTAAATGTCTCTTCTGGTGCTTCATCCCCCTGAGTTCCTCGGTAAACCAAGGAGATCTCTTGGGTCTGCTGCCACAGAGAGGTCGCAACGGTGCAATCCGGTCTAGAGCCTCCGTAGTGGCTGTATTCCAGGCCATCACTAGGGACTCCGCCGAACTGTGTACGAGCGAATCTGGCAATTCCCCAAGCGCCCTTTGAAAGCCAATAGAGTCCATCCGGCGTCTGGGGCAGAACCATTTAATCGGTTCCGGCTCCCTGCGAGAGAGGATTGGTGTCGTAAACTCAAGCCGCAGCAGAAAATGATCTGTCCATGACATGGGCAACACTTCTAAGCCCCTTAGCGTCAGATCATAACTCAACTGTTCCGAGAGGAAAACCAGATCAGGTGTGTGACCCCCCTCATGGGTTGGGCCCTCAATTACTTGTGTCAGGTCCATGGTTTCCATGGAGGCCATGAACTCCCGCACCAACCCTGAGGACTCACTGAGTGATGGCACGTTGAAGTCCCCCAGGACAATAAGTCTGGGGAACTCAACCGCCAACCCGGCTACCTCCACGAGTAGCGTGGGCAGGGCTGCAGAAACGCAGCTGGGAGGCAGGTACATAAGCAACAGGCCCACCTGTACACCTAGGTCCAACCTCATAAGGAGGGACTCACAACCTGATATCTCAGTAGCAGCGAGTCTGCGCAGCCCGAGTGTCTCCTTAGCTATAATCGCCACTCCTCCCCCCTTCCCTGGGGTCGTGGCTGATGCTATACCTGAAACCCAGCTGGACACATCTCAGAGAGGGGAACTCCTCCCTCTGGGGTCAGCCAGGTCTCAGTCACACATGCCAGGTCAGCCTCCTCCTCCAGAATTAAATCCCGGATGAGGAGAGCTTTATTTACCACTGACCTGGCATTGAGCAGCAGCAGCCTGAATCCAGGGTCCGGATTTCGCTCATTACCAGTACCCCGGGATAGGGTTTCCTGCCTGAGCAGGGAGTTGGACTAGATGACCTCCAAGGTCCCTTCCAACTTTATTATTATTACTATTATTACTACTACTACTATTATTACTATTATTATTATTATTTAAATGTACTTATAATAAATAAATTTATACATATATAAATAAATATATTTATAATAAATAAATATATTTATAATGACATAAAATTATGTCATTATAAAATGACATAAATATTTATGCATTATGCTTCAGTCAAATGAGAAATAGTTATTGTTGTGTTCTGAGCCTGCAAAAGCAGGCTCGGGATGTTGCATTGGTCCCGGGCATTCCAAAAGCTGCCCGGGACCAGACAGAGCGGCGCCGGCCTTGTGCGCATGCGCAAGGTGCAACAACGCTCTGTTCCTATTGGTTGACACTGTCCGGGCTTCTGGCCATATAAAAAGGTCTGTGTGCCTTTTGCTTTCGCTTGGTTGTTGTAGAAGGAGAATAAAGTGTTTGTTCAGCATCTCCATGTGTCTTCATCATTTGCACGCGAACAAAGTATACAACACTGGCGACGAGGATGGGATCCTTTGCAAGCTGAAACAAAAGATTTAAGGACTTACCTAGGAAGTCCTGAAGAGGGGAAGACGGCATCTGAATCAGCATTCCAGCCTGCCAGTACAGCGTCGCTGGAGGGTGAGCTCGGCTAAAGGACCCTTTCCCCAAACAGCAGCTTGCAGAGGAAGCGAGTGGTGAAGTTGTAAAGTTTATGATGTCGAAGATTGGCCGCTTGACTGATTTCGATGTCTGCCACCCAGAGAGATGGAATTCCTACGTAGCACGGGTGGAGAATTACTTCCGAGTAAATCAGATTAGAGAAGACGGCCTGAAGGCAGCAACTCTTGTGTGTGCCTGTGGACAAGAAGCTTTTGACATTGCAGAAAATCTGGTGGCCCCTGCACCTCTGGAGTCAGTAACATATACTGACTTGAAGAAAATGTTGAAGGAACATTTCCAGCCGAAGTTATCCGTCATTGCTTGGAGGCACGCATTCGAGCAGAGAAACCAGAGGCCAGGACTTTGTTGCCCCAAATACCCAGTTGACCCGCCCAGCTGCTGGCTGGCTGGACCCTCTAAGTCCAAGCCAGCATACCTTGGAGAGGTGGAAGTCCCCGAGTCCACAATGGACCCCTCTTGGGAGCACTGTCCCTCGAGCCCAAAACCAGCAGATGGAGAGGGCTGGGTAGCGGAAGTGCCCCAGTACTCTGTGGCCCCCAAGCACATGCCCAAGGTGCCAGAGTCAGGTGTTGCCTCCATGGCAACCCCCTTTGCTGGTGACTTCCTTTTCGGAGCAATTGCGGAATTAGGCAAGCGCCCCTGATGGAATATCCACAGTATTCAGATAGTGCTCCAGACAGGGAGACTGACCAGGGGTATCCACACAAATCACAAGCAGCAAGAGAAAAGGAATTCCATCAGGGGCGCTTGCTTTCGCTTGGTTGTTGTAGAAGGAGAATAAAGTGTTTGTTCAGCATCACCAGGTGTCTTCATCATTCGCACGCGAACAAAGTATACAACAGTTACTGTACTTTAAAATGGGGAATAATTGGCTGAAGCAATTATACAAATTCAAAAGGTTGCTGAATTTTATTTATATATATTATCAAGGGAAAAATAGCTTGGTTAAAGCATCCATCTATGATGAATACAGGCTTCCTTTCCCTTCCTGCTAGAAAATTTCTCTAAGCAAATGATACATATAAACATTCTCAAATTAAAATCACATCAATCCACATTCCAGAGTGATTTTTTTTGTAACTTCACCTTATATGGATAACTGTCATCCATGATCCTAATTGATTAGTTTGAATTTAGCTGACATGGGTAAAACTACTCCCAAGATTAATTAAAAAAAGATTAAGTCAGTTCCATTCTCAGATCAGTAGGCTTATCTAGCACAAAGAAATCCAAAGCTGTTAGCTATATTTTGAAATAAAACAAAATTAGCATGGACAGCAGATTCATACAATTTTTACTCCCTCAATGTCTCTTGTTTGGAGAATGATCTAAATATGGGGAAAGAAGGATTGGATCTATCTAAGTACCCACCACCACTATGCTGGGCCTTCTGGAACAAGATTCTCCTCTGAAATGTGGATGGATCTGGAGACCCCTCACTTCATTTAGCTTGCCATCTTTATATTTTATTGATTTTACTTTAATTTATTTGATTGTTGCGAGCTGCCCATAGCTGTTCAAAGTTGGGCAGCAAGCAAGTTTAATAAATGTTATGTACTCAACTACGTGAAATCACAGCTACAGTCTTTAGCTGGTTTGGCCTTTATAAACATTGATTCTTCTCAAGAACTTAGGATATCATAATGTATCAGCATAATATATCCAGTGTGGTCTTTTTAAATTGACAGATGGAAATTTTGTCCATGTGCAGATCTTTTAAGTACTGCTAAGAGTTTTTGGTATGGCACCTATTGTGTCACCACAGGACTACCAGAGGATCAACTGTCTAGTGAGCTTGATATTTTGTAATCCTTTCCAATTATTGTCTTCTATTATACTATATCCTGGTACTGCCATATCAATTATCCATAGTTTCTTTTTCTCAAACTTAGTTACATTGGGTGTACTGTATTTAGAAACCCCACAATATTTTAATTTGCTAATTTTTGACCACTGTTTCAACTATATGTTCCTACCATTTTTTCATTACTGGAACATGACGATTTTTATGGTTGTTCCAGTAAATCATTTTGGCAACTGTGACTTTATCATTAATATTATTGTAGTTAATCGCAGAATCAGTCAGATGTTTAGACTGGATTTAGCATTTGATCCACCTATGGAGTCCTTCTCAAGGACCTGCAATCATCAGATGCCATTTGATGGTGTTAAAGGTATCATTGCATAATGTAAGCTGTTCCAAGAAAAACTGCATTTTGCAATTGTATGACAGGGATTCTGTCAGTGCTGATGATATTCAATTAGCGCCCCAAGTGATTTGGGATTGTACCCAAGACACCTGTTACTATTGGTACTATCTTTGCTTTCTGTTGCCATTGTCAGTCTACTTCTATTTTTTCTCTTCTGTCTGCTGTCTCCAGATACTGCCACATTGATTATCCAGACTTTTTTTTTTTTTGCCTTTCTTACCTTATTAGGTTTGGGCAAGTGCTTGTCTGTTTATATTCTAAAGTCCCAAGAGCATATTAGCATCTTCATTTTCTATTACTTTCTTTATGTTGTGGTCCCACCAGTTCTTGCTTGCAAAGAATGGTATTTTTTGCAGATAGGAAAGAAATGCACCATTGTTGCTGCTTTGTCAGGTCTTTGTGGTCAGTCTGTGTTATCTTCTTGCAATTGCTAACTATGTGGTCCACTGCCTCTTCAGCTTCTTTGCAGAGGTGGCATTTGCTGCCTGTTGCTGTCTTCTGGTTTTGCATAGATGTGTCTTCGTCTTGTGCAGACAGAATTAGACCCTCTTCAACTGTCCTGCTCTTTGCCATTGCCAGGTCTTGTTATCTGCTTTGCCCACTAGTTTTTTATGCACTGGCCATATAATACTTTGCCTTGCCATGTCTCTTTTCTATTCTGCATTTGGTCTTTCTTGTAGGACAGTTTGGTCTCTCCAGTACTCACTAAGTCTTCATGGTATATTATCTTCAATGCATCTTCTTCACTATCCTACAGCTATTCTTCCTATGCCCTTTTTTTCTTGTTCAACTGTCTGGGTATTGGCAACATTACAACATTATTGTTATGTTATTATTATGGTTGGTAATGGTTGAGTCAGCCACATGTTTAGACTGGATTTGGCATTTTTATTCACTTTATAAAGATTTATTAAATCTTTCCTAAAGATCTGGGACTATTATATATTAATAATAATAAATTATGGTTTGTCAGTTATTAATATTAATCCCAATATTGTCTTCTATAGGAACCTAGCATAATTGCCTTCCCCTCTGAAATAAAATCCACCTAGATATTCTAAAGGTACTTTTGGGAGCGTCTGTAAAATTTGATTTTTCCATTAGGTTTTGGACTATTGTTTTGACTATTCCTCTGCATAAATTATTCTGTGGTTCTGTATTGGTTAGATTTCCAGGTTATGTATAATTATATTATAATCTACATTTTTTTAGTTTTGATATTGATTATGTTGCTGATTACATTATATTTATTTTGTCTATTTATTTTCCCAAGGTTTGAGAGTTGGGGGAATTTACACTACTCAGAGTTGGTATGGTTAGAATGCTGAAAAGCCCTGTAAAACAAATGGGCAAATGAGTGTACCGTGTTTTCCCGAAAGTAAGACCTACCCCCAAAATAAGCCCTAGCTTGATTTTTTGGAGTGGGTCTAATATAAACCTTACCCCCCAAATAAGCCCTAATTTTGAGGCAAAGTCCATGCCTAAAAATCAAGCTGCCCCATGCGCTCTGCACCTGCTTACTGTTGCAGCCAGGCCTGCCATGAATCGACACCCTGCCTCGCCTCACTGGCCCACTTTGCCATCAGAGGCCTTCAAGAAAGGCCTTTTCAGCTGAGAATCGAGCTACGGATTCAATCTGTAGTTTGGTTCGCAGCTACAGAGGCCTTTCCGGAAGGCCTCTGACAGTGAAATGCAGGCCGGTGGGGTGCCGTGCTCACCAATCTGGAATTCCATTCTCAGCTGCAGAGGCATTTCTTTCAGCCTCAGAAGTGGGCCGGCTGGTCAGCGCTGTTGATGCCACCGCCGCGAGGTGAGACCATGGAAAAGACACCTTCTGCCCAAAAATAAGAACTGGTGCCACTTTGGGAGGCAAAAAAAAAAATTAATATCGGGTCTTATTTTCGGGGAAACATAGTATGTTATCAAGGAAGGCAGTGTCTACCTATTTGGTTCAAATAATGTCACCCAGCTTAGCTGCTCTGCTTCTTTTCATTGTAGGCAAATGATTCTATTCCATATGATTATGGTGCTCTCTGCAGGAATGCCTCTTCCCCCCCCCCCAGTCACTTTCTTTCATGGAAGTCTAGGAGTTTAAGGTTATAATGCAGAAAAGCTTTCTGATGAAAGTCTGCAAAGTGGCTGAATATTGTTAAGAAGCACACAATTAGGAATAGAAGAGTTATACATCTGATTAAATAGATGTGCTTTGTTCAAGGTCTTAGAGATCAACTTTCCAAGGCACTTTATCACCACAACCATTGAAAGGAAAGCTAGTGATTAATTAGTATGATGAGACTTCTCTCAGGCAGCAGTATGTTGGAAAAAGAAAGTGCCAGTCATGTTACAGAGATACCATGACTATTCAATTGATCTGCCTTGGAAGTGGGGATAGTTCAAGCTTGGCTTATATATTTGTATAAAGTATTTAATCTGTAAGACTCCAGGTGAAGATTTAGACCAGCGGTTCTCAACCTGTGGGCCGTGACCCCATTGGCGGTCGAACGACCATTTCACGGGGGTTACCAAACAACGCAGTCCGCCATTTTTCCCCCTTTTCCTTAGCTGTGCTACTCCCTCTTATTCTATTGGCTTTTGAAAGCCAATAGAATAGACTCTCTTGACTGGGCCAGCTGGTGGCCCAGCCGGTGGTTGACCTGCGCCGTTGCTGCCCCTTGCCAGCTATATCTCGGCCAGTGCAGGGGGTGGCACTACGCATGCATGACACTCCCGGGCAGGGAAATAGTCCTCGACTTACGACCGGTTGGGTAGTCCTTGACTTATGACCGGTTGGGGGTCACGGCATTAAAAAGGTTGAAAACCACTGATTTAGACAGAGGTTTGTCCTCTGAGGTTGCTGCTTGGCTCCTGGACATTTCGTTACCAAACTAGGTAATATCTTCAGCAGGGTTTTTTTTGGGGTGAAGTCTCTTGTTTGTTAATATAGGTCCTGGGTGGTCGGTTGGTCTTATGACTGGTTGAGTCACAGGACTGAATCAGAAGACTGGATCACAATGAACAAGACAATTCACACACACCCCCAAACTCCCACTGAAGATATTACCTAGTTTGGTAACAAAATATCTGGGAGCTAAGCAGCAAGCTTGGCCTAAATCAACAACCCAAGCTACAAATATTCTCTACAATTTCTAACTCTGGGTGAAGAAGTTATATAACAGGTTTAAAAAAGAAGAATGGAGTAGTTTGTATATTAATCCAGAATTAAAACTGAAATTACTGTTGATAGGTGAATGTGGTAAATATGTTGAAGTTGAAATGCAAAGGATTAAATTTATAATTGTCAGTTTCTATGTTTCAAATGAATATAAAATAAAGTTTTAAAATCATCTCATGGATTAAAGGTCTATGTTTTCATATGAGGACTGATGTATCATTGGGGGACTGGAATGGAGGGACTGGAATGGAGATTGTGGGACTGGAATGGAGTCAGTCCTCCACAATTTGGGAAAACTAAATTTAACCAAGGCAAATTACCAAAATCTGTCCTGATGGACTCTTGAAGACAGAGATACTGACAGATGCAACTATTAACACATCAGCAATTATCTATGCTAACTATGCTAACTGTGAGAGAAATAGAGACAAAACTGAAATATGTGAATGAGAAGAATTCTGAATTTGCAAATAAATCTGAGAAATGGTTGGCTGAGAAAGAGAAAGATATGATATTGAAAATTCAAGAATTAGATCAGGCATTAGTGGACAATGCAAGTATATAGAAAACTGATTTTGACTATTATTTTAATTTGTATAAAACACAAGTTATTTCCTCAGGAAAAAATTGAGAATAGCTTAAAAGATAAAATTTACCAAAACTTTAAAAATCCCAGAGACATTGTGAATAGTCTTATATCTACAATGGGATATTTTTGATATTTTGGAAGCTATAAAAATATTTTGCAGGTGATATCACACTGCTTGGTGAAACAAAGTGGTGCTTGCAAGAAATGGCCATCAGTTTAGATAATGAGGCCAATAAATTGGCTTACATATACATTTTGAGAAGACCAAGTTCATGAAAGTTGGAAGTGCTCAGAATAATATGCCTGTAACAGTCCATGGCCAGGTTGTAGAAGAAATCCAACAATTTATTTATGTTGACAGCATTATATCTATTGATGTAGGTACAGATAAGGATATTAAGTATCAAATTGGAATGGTAGCGGTCATGTTTCAACACATGCACCCAATTTGGTCTATGCCTGCCATAAATATTATCACAAAGATAAAACTCTTCAAGAGTATTGTTGTACGAACTGCAATATATATTCAACCAAGATGATTAAATGGTTAAATGTTTTCTAACAATGCTGCTTGTACTATTACTTAATGCTTGAAGATTATTTCTTTTTTCACATCATATTTTAAAAGATAGAAAAAAAGGGGGGGGAAATGGTGTCTGGAAAAGATTTTTTTAATCTATTGAGGACATCTACTGGCGAAAACCTAATATTGCAACCTCTAGTTATTCTTTGGAGATGGAATAGACCTGACTTTCACATTTTTTCAAGAGAAAAGATAAACTAATGTAGCAGTGGGAATTGTGGGGGTGGATACTCCTTCACAAAAAAGGAAAAAAGAGACTCTCTTCGATTACTATCAATATGGAGAAAGCTCAGTTACAATTAAACTGCAAACTAATATTGGAAAAGATTTATGAGGCTTCTGCAGAAATATGTGGTACAATAAAAGAATTTACTACAGAATTAAGAACCAGAAGTTCCACTTCAAACCTTCAAACTGATCTCCAGACTATATCTGAACATTCTACAAATCAAAACTTACTAGAAGAGGAAACAACTGAGGTAAAAGAGACTTTACCTTATAAACATGTCATTTATAGTTTTGACGATCAGAAGAACCAAAGATTAAGACTTGAAACTTTAAAGCAACGAAGCTTTAAGGATGAGAGAAACAGAGGTCTAATACAGAGGATGGGATTCCTATTGTTTCAAAGGGCACTGTAAGCAATAAAGAGAAATCTATCAGTTGAAAGGGAAGCTTGGTTATGGAAACCTTTCTGGCATAGAAAGAAGGCCAGAATAAGACTGAAAAGAGAAATTTAAAATGATGTGTAATGGATTAAAAGGCAATGTTGATTTATGGACTGTTTTAAGGACTAAGATTCAGACTTAGAAATAAGAAAAAAATAGGGGGGTGATTATTAGAACAGATATCTTAAAATAGATTAAGAATGTAATTGGTGGAATAATAGGTTCATTTTGATCAAAATTATTATGTATTGGAATGGAAAAAATGGTGGTTTTTTTAGATCTGGATTGCTTCAATAATCAATTGAGTGTTTTAAATTAGTGGATGATGTTTTTGTATGATAATATAGATGTGATAAGCCATGATAATCAATTGGATGAAATTTGAAATTTGTTTAATGAACTGAAATTTGAAATTTGTTTAATGAACTGAAATGATTTAAAGCTTAATATTATTTTGTTACTTTAATTATATAATGGATTAAAGGTAATCTAGAATATTAAGAACATATTTTTAGAATGATAGGTTTATTTGTATGAAAATTATTATGTAATGGAATGAAGAAAATTGAAGAGATGTTTTAGATTTGGATTGAATTAATATTTATTTATTTATTTATTTGGATTTGTATGCCGCTCCTCTCCGAAGACTCGGAGCGGCTTACAACATATATATGTAAACAATTGAACAAATCCGAACAACATTAAAAATACAAACCCCATACATACTCATCAATCACACCCAACAATCATCCCCAGGCCTGCCGGCAGAGGTAGGTTTTTAAATTCTTTCGGAAGGCCAGGAGGGTCGGAGAAACGCGGACTTCAGGAGGTAGTTGGTTCCAGAGGGTGGGCGCCGCAACAGAGAAAGCCCTCCCCCTAGGGCCCGCCAAACGACATTGTTTCGTTGACGGGACCTGGAGGAGGCCGACCCTGTGCGCTCTCACCGGTCGTAGAGAAGTATGTGGCAGAAGGCGGTCCCGTAAGTATCCTGGTCCCAAGCCATGAAGGGCTTTATAGGTAATAACCAACACCTTGAATTGGGCTCGGAGACCAATAGGCAACCAATGCAGCGTGCGGAGAGTTGATGAAATGTGGGCACAACGAGGAAGACCCACAACTGCTCGCGCAGCTGCATTTTGCACTAATTGTAGTCTCCGAACACTCTTCAAGGGTAGCCCCATGTAGAGAGCATTGCAGTAGTCGATCCTCGAGGTGACAAGGGCATGTGTGACTGTGAGGAGTGACTCCCGATCCAAGTAAGGACGCAACTGGTGCACCAGGCGAACCTGGGCAAATGCCCCCCTCGCCACTGCCGACAAATGATGATCCAATGTCAGCTGTGGATCAAGGAGGACTCCCAAGTTGCGAACCTTCTCTGAGGGGTTTATAGATTCACCCCCCAGGGTAATCGAAGGACAGATAGAAGTGTCCTTGGGAGGCATCACCCACAGCCACTCTGTCTTATCGGGGTTGAGCCTTAATCTGTTAACACCCATCCAAACCCTCACAGCCTCCAGACACCGGCACATCACCTCAACCGCTTCACTGATATGGCCAGGAGTGGAAATGTACAGCTGAGTATCATCAGCGTACTGATGGTATCTCACTCCGTGGCAGTGGATGATCTCACCCAGTGGCTTCATGTAAATGTTAAAAAGTAGGGGGGAGAGAACCGACCCCTGAGGCACCCCACATGGGAGTAACCTAGAGGTGGACCTTCGATCCCCCACAAACACCGACTGCGACCGACCAGTGAGATAGGAGGAGAACCACCGCAATACGGTGTCCCCCACTCCCAATCCCTCCAGCCGGCGCAGAAGGATACCGTGGTCAATGGTATCGAATGCCGCTGAGAGGTCAAGAAGCACCAGGACAGAGGACTGGCCTCTATCCCGGGCTCGCCAGAGATCATCCATCAGAGCGACCAAAGCAGTTTCGGTGCTGTAGCCGGGCCTGAATCCCGACTGCAGAGGGCCCAGATAATTGAATAATAATTTAATTATTATTTAATAATTGAATTAATTTAATAAGATGATGTTTTTGTTTGATGACATGGATGTTAGTAGTTATGATAATTAACTGGATGTAATTTGAAGTCTGTCTAATGGATTGAAATGATTTAAGGTCTGATATTATTCTGTTAGCTTAAAGAGATTGATTAATTGATGGATTAAATATGTATAGGATAGATCAATATTTTATTATAAATAGGGGATATTAGTGGAAGAAGAAATAAATAAGATTTATGTTAAAATTAAGGAACTAGAATATATTTGGAAGGGATACCTGAATTGATAATGTTTGTATTTAAAGTTAATTTGATTTCAGTATTTTAAATTTATAAAGCTTTAAAACAGGTTCAAGTTGAATAAATTTAAGCTAGAATTGGATTATTTTAAATATACTATGCTATTTGAGGGAAAAAGAGAGGGAATATTTGATGTACTGATTGAACTATGTATATATGTTTTTCTTTTGGATGTTTGATTACCCTAGCACCACGGTGTGTCCTGAGTACTAAGTCTTAAGAATTAAAAAACCCAATAAAATTTGCTCCCCCCCAAAAAAGAACTCTGAATGAATGTCAAATGCGACTTGTTGGCCATATTTACAAAGGCCTAAAGACTGGCATCCCAAAATTGTATTCCGTTGGATACCTCATGGAGGAAAGAGGAACAGAGGCTGGCCTCAGAAAACATGGTGCAAATACTTAAGAAAGATTTTAAGATTCTGAATATCCCTTGGGACGATGCTGAAGATGCTGTTGTTATGGTTCCGGCTAATGAAACACTTCAAAGAACTTCCAGGCTTTTATTTTCCTAAAAGTCTTTTATGGTTACAAAATGTCGGCACTGGCATAAACAGGTTTATGCTAAGAACTAAGTTCTCTTTCTCTGAGCAGTTCCCTCCCTAAATTAGCTGTCATATCTCACGTTATCCAATTAGTGTGAAGGTCAAAGGTTTCCTTCCTCTTTCTTTCCCCGCGCTTTGCTCCCACCCCCATCTGCTCTGTATTAACCCCAAAGATACCAGACAGTTCTACATATTGTCAAAGCAAGAATATACAATATTTGCAGCATTGACATTCGGCTCCCTTTACAAGAAGGGCAAATCCTGTAAAGTAAACAAAGCATTTGTTAAGGGTTATCTTTCAGTTTGTTGGGGTATTTCACATGAAACATTTTGACAATCTCCTTGCTGTGGCTATTCTCCTACCAGCTGCTGATCTCCTGGATTTTGTACCACCCCAAGGCATTGCAAGAACTCTATTAGCTTTGACAAGTTCAGAGGACATGGATCATCCACCTGCTGGGGAACCCAATCTCCCCATTGCTGCAGAGGACTCAGACTGGGGTTCCCACTCTCGTCAAGACTGAAGTCCCTGGCAGGAACATCTACAATGGAAGGGCTGTAGGCTCCTCTCTGTAGGAACTGATTTCTGGTTTTCATCTCTGAGTTTTGAAATCTTTCCAATGACTCACCCACAACTTGGTTATCTCTCCGTTCCGCTTTTGAAGCCTTTGCTCTCAGCTGGGAAATCTGCCAGATTTCTCTGTCCCCCGGCTTGCTGGCTGTCGCTTCCCCCTCGGGGAAACTGTTGCAGCCAGGGGGCTGGCCTCAGGCAATCTTTTTTTCTCTATAATGAGATCTTCCCCAAATCTTTACCAGCTCCTCTCAAGCCTAGAGGAAATGGATGGGGTTCGGGACCCCAGGTCGTTTGAAAATGATTTGAGTTCTTAGCATGTTGTTATGGTTCCGGCTAATGAAACATTTCAAAGAACTTCCAGGCTTTTATTTTCCTAAATATGGTTTAGGTTTATGGTTACAAAATGTCGGCACAGGCATAAACAGGTTTATGCTAAGAACTAAGTTCTCTTCCTCTGAGCAGTCTAATTATCAGCATGTTCCCTCCCTAAATTAGCTGTTATATCTCACCTTATCCAATTAGTGTGAAGGTCAAAGCAAGAATATACAATATTTGCAGCATTAACAGCTGTAAATGATCAAAATCATTGGAAAACACTTGCTGCCCAATGTGCTCTGCACAGGACACAATGATGATGATGATATGATGATGATGATGATGATGATAAATGTTAAAACAGGGAGGTCACTAGGTTTGAACGGACTACCAGTTTTGAAGATCAACTTTTGCAACCACTTCAGAAATAATGAATTCTATTTTATAAGAGATGCAATGCTAACATCTTGGAAAAAAGTCAATATTGTGTTGTTACCAAAGGCAGGACAAGATTTAACTTCTGTTAAAAATTACAGACCAGTTTATTTACTGAACAAGGATTACATAGTTTTTTCATTAATTTTAACAGGCAGCCTAATTTTTTTTGTACAAGAGTTTATTCAGGAATATCAGTGTGGATTTCTACCTAAAAGACAATGTGAGAACTATAGTGGATGTAATGGAATATTTATAACAACATAATGAAAAACAAGCCTTATTAATTTTTTTTAGATATTGAAAAAGCTTTTAAAATGCTGAAATGTTCCTTCTTGTTTTAAGTTCTGGAAGACTTGGGTGAAAATTTTCTTCATGGGATAAAGTTGATATATACATCTCAAAAGGCTTGATTACAGTTAGCGATGATTTGACTAAACCATATGATATTCAGAAGGGCAGACAAGGTTATCCTCAGTCCCCTTTGTTGTTTGTTTTGATTCTCAAAGAATAGAATAGAATAGAACAGAACAGAATAACAAGAGTTGGAAGAGACATTGGAGGTCTTCTAGCCCAACCCCCTGCTCAGGCATTAAACTCTATGCCATTTCAGGCAAATGGCTGTCCAATCTCTTCTTAAACACTTCCAGTTTTGGAGATTCACAGCTTCTGGAGGCAGGTTGTTCCAATGATTAATTATTCTAACTGTTAGGAAATTTCTCCTTAGTTCTAGGTTGGTTCTCTCTTTGGTTAGTTTCCATCCATTGCTTCTTGTCCTGCCTTCAGGCGCTTTGGAGAATAGCTTGACCCCTCTTCTTTGTGGCAGCCCCTGAAATATTGGAACACTGCTATCATGTCACCCCTAGTCCTTCTGTTCTTTAGACTAGATATACCCAATTCCAGCAACCGTTCCTAATATGTTTTAGCCCCTGAGCATCTTTGTTGCTCTTGTCTGCACTCTTTCTAGAATCTCAACATCTTTTTTACATCGTGGTGACCAAAACTGGATGCAGTATTCCAATGTGGCCTTACCAAGGCATTATAAAGTGGTATTAACACTTCATGTGATCTTGATTCTATCCCTTTGTTAATGCAGCCTAGAACCATGTTGGCTTTTTGGCAGCTGCAGCACACTGTTGGCTCATATTTAATGATTGTCCACTAGGACTCCAAGCTCCCTGTCACAGTTACTTCTATTGAGTCAGGTATGACCTATATTGTACCTGTGCATTTGGTTTTTCTTGCTTAAATGTAGAACTTTATTTTTTTCACTATTAAATTTTATTTTGTTAAATAGTGCCCAATGTTCAAGTCTGTCAAGATCCTTCTGTATCTTATGCCTATCTTCTGGGGTGTTGGCTATTCCTGGTTGATGTCGTCTGCAAATTTGATGAGTTCCCCATATATCCCCCCATCCAAATCATTGATGAAAATTTTGAAGAATACTGGGCTTAAAACAGAGCCTTGGGGTTCCTTATTGCATACTTCCCTCAATATAGATGCAGTTCCATTAAGGACTACACATTGAGTGAGGTTGGTCAGCAAGTTACGAATCCATCTGGTGGTGATGCTGTCTAACTCACATTTTTCTATCTTATCAGGTAGTAGGTTGTAGTCTACTTTATCAAATGCCTTACTGAAATCCAAGTAAATTATATCCACAGCATTCCTCTGGTCCACTAATTTTGTCACCTTGTCAAAGAATGCAATAAGATTTGTCTGGCATGATTGTTTCTGACAAACCCATGTTGGCTTTTGGTTATGACTTTGTTTGTGTTCACAGGTGTTCACTGATTCGTTGCTTGATTACCTTTTCCAGAACCTTCCTAGGTATTGATGCCAGGCTGATAGGTCTGTAGTTTCCTGGATCTGTTTTTCCCCCCTTTTTTGAAGATGGGAACTACATCAGCTCTTTTCCTGTCCTCTTGTAGTTCCCCAGTGCTCCAGGATCTTTGAAAGATATAGTTCAGTCGTTCTGAGATCACATCTGCATTAGATGCATTAGACAAGATGAGAATATAATGGGCCTAAAAATTAAAAAATGAGACCTTTAAATTGAAAGCTTTTGCTGATTATTTGGTTTTGATCTTACTGAATAACCTGAAAGGGATTGAATCTTTAATGATGAAATAGATTTTTTTTCTTTGATGAAAAAATGGAAAGATTTTGGCATATTAACAGGTTTTAAATGGAAAACAAAGTTGTTGGTTAAAGTATGACTACACAAAATTAGTCATATTCTGATGAAGAAATCTCTTTCAAAACTGAGAAAAAAAATTAAATATTTGGTTGTTACTTTGTCTAATGTGAATTGTTCAAAGTTGTTTCAAAATAACTATGTCAAATAACAGAATGGAGTTAAAAAGGATAGGCTGATATGGAAAACATTGTCATTCTGTGCCAAACATCCGAACTTTGATCACTTGACCACTCATCAGATTTGAATTAACCACTGCCTGTCCAATAGAACTCACTGATGCCAAGGATATCTATATTTGCTCTAATATTTCTCTTTTTGCAATTTTGAGTTTCCCAAAGGGTATGCCTTTAACATTCCATGGTCCAATTTGATATAATTTTTGTACAGCATGGTCAACCTCTTTCATCACGGGCACCATCAATTGTTGGGCTTCCTAAAGACTTTCTTCCAACAACATCATAAAATCCCTGACTATTAAAAGCTAGCCCTTGCTCTTTCAAATAGCTTTCAGGCTATCATCCAGCCAGGAGGGTCCACTGTTGATATCCATATCTGAGTCGTGTTGAGTTATTGCCATAAAGTGTTCTGGTGAGATTTTTTTACAGGGCAGTTTACCATTGCTTTCCCTAACCCTCACCATTTATCTGGGTTTGGGGACAGCATATGGCTGATGAATCAACCATATTGTTGGGTGGAAAAAGTAATTAGGAATAATAATAACCCCTCCAGGTAGCAATTCTATCATATACAATATGCAGCTGTTATTTGTGGTGAATCTGGATGCATTTCCTTGTGACAATGACATAACATTTTTCTTCAGTAGTCAGGCCCTGTTTATTTATTTCCTAAACACTGTTTTCATTATGAACAATTATCCTAAATTTGAGTTAATTGTATGGGTTCACTACCATTTCTCTAGTGAAGAGCTACAGGATAAACAATGGATAATTAACTGATTTTAGAAATTGGAATGGTACCCGCATTCAGGATAGCATCGAACTGTGCCAGCTAGGATTGTATTGAAATACTCCTACTTTTATGGAGTACAAGAAAGAAAGATTAATTCTTATCTTTTATATACACTTGCCCATTCCATATGATTGGCATTTTAGTCTTACCTTGATCTTCTTAGATTTGTCTTTCTGAAGATGCACTTCACTTGTAAAAAGCTATTCTGCTTCTCTGTTTTGTTGTAGGTTCTGTCTCAATGCTTTAGCCTCTAGACAACTGAAGACACTAAAGGGACACATTATCTATTATTATTATTTTTTTACAATGTTCATTCCAGGGTGAAGACTTTACATTCTTCACACTCATCTCCATATGTGCAGCAATGAAGATCAATTTCAGCAATGGAAGTTTGTGTCTTAGTTGGACCCTTTAATAAACACAAACAGCAATCTTTTATAAATGCTATATTACCCTTTTAAGGGTGTCCTTGAGTGATCAAAACTGTGGAGTTATTTGTAAATACATGCTGACATTTTTTCTCTTCCTTTGGACTAAATATGTTCTTACTAAGCTAGTTATCAGCTTGTAGAAAGATTACATTATTTAAAAATTTTGTTCATGAATGTTTTGTTGTTAGTTGTATCTTTTTTTGTTTTGTCTCAAGGGCACAGACTGCTTTGCACAGTAGGCTAATGTATGGTGACAACAAGCCAATTATGCTGGATCCACCAACTGAATCATGATTTAACACTAATGTAGGTGGTTAGTTAGCACGGAATGAGTTAGGCCAGAATATTGTTTTGATATCAGAAATATGAAGAGCTTAAGGAGTTGACCATTTAAGGCTACAAGAAATTTGACACCACATTTGTTCTCCAAGAAGCTTCATGTTAACATGGCGATCAATCGTATTGTCACATATATCAGAAATTAAATAGTTTAATAGGCTATCAAAAGTTCTACATCCAGTGGCAAAATACATTTGTAAAATGTCATAATCAAAATAGAATGTCATGCAATGGATCTAAAGTGATGCAGAGTTGCATGAATGGCTTTCGTTTCCGAATAGGTTGATATGTTGCTTCAAAAGATGTGGATAGTGACCTGTAAGGCCTGGATAATGCAATATTGGAGCCCTGTAATAAAAGACAAGTTATCTTATAAAGTGGTATTGATCTAATGCATTATGATACTCATGCTTCTATTCTGTAGGAAGAATGGAATTGGGATCAGAAATGTTGCCACCAAAAAATGAAATATCTGATATGAAGCATCAGATTTGCTAAATGAAACACAAATCCATTTTCAATTGCTAAAAGAATGTGCAATATCATTTTGTTATACAATTCAATTAATAAACCACTCTTTAGCTAATACCTTGTTGTCTTTTACAATTATACTGAAATAATATTAAATACTATGGATAGTAGTTATTATAACTTTACCTAAAATGTTTGTAACACACATAAGTGATGTTTGGGAAGTTTGACTACTCTATAGTTTTTTTATTTCCTGGATTAATTTGTGTACTAGATAGCAGCTATTCTAAAATAACTTTAAGTCATTAAGCTTAAGTCATTAAGTGACTTAAATTATTCTTTTAATATGGGGGTACAGTAAAATATAAGCAAAACAGCATTGTTTAAGATGTGTATGTCAGGATACACTTTTTAAAAAATAAAGCAACTTTTATAAATTTATTTATTTGGTCTACAATTCTTCCTCTCATGTGAACCCAAACTTTCACTGGAACACTTCCTCTGAAAATAAATAAATTAATGCAGTAATTGATGCAATAGATTGATGAACTCATGCAAAATTGAGACAGGTCTTGAATGAACTGATCCATACATCTTACCAAACACTATCATTTTACCTATTCCCACAGCACATCCTTACTCTTACTGAGGGGCTTCCCTTTCTTCTCATTTAAGATGGGTGATTAAATGCCACAAAGCTTTCCCATGCAAAAATAAAGCACAAAAAGAAATCAAAGAAAACAAGTATATATTCCTACACAAAAAATAGACATCAGAAATGTTAAGATAAAGTATATTTTAAGAGCAGATACCCTCTAATCATATGGTAATACAACTTCAGCAAAACAAATCAATAAATCTGAGTAGCTGATGAGACCTTACATTATGTTTAGTTTAACAAAATAGTAAGACTTCAAGCCTAGAAATATGCAATTGAATATATGCTGAGTAGATTATGAATGCATTGGTTTGACCCTGCTCCACCCTCACCCTGCCCGCTCTCAGGGCCATCCATGGCCCACCACAGATCGCCCAGGTGGCCCTGCAGCACCATGGTGGCCATGTGTTGGGCTGCGCTGCTCTGCCCGGGCCGCACCCGGGTGTGACTCTCCTCCAGGGGGTTGCTGATGAGGGAGCTGCAGGGGGAGGTGGGTCTGGGGCGACAGCTTGTGTGCCCAGAGAGAGGGCTCTGGGTGTCGCCTCTGGCACCCGTGCCATAGGTTCACCACCACTGATGTAGGGTTTTCTGCCAGAGCAGGGGGTTGGACTCGATGACCTCCAAGGTCCCTTCCAACTTTATTATTATTATTATTATTATTATTATTATTATTATTATTATTATTATTATTATTATTATTATTATTATTATTATTATTAAGGAATACACATAGTACATTCTCTTATATTTATCATTTTTGTGTTATTCTGTATACAATATCACAATACTTCCCAAGTTGTGGAAATATAACTTTGAAATTAATTGCAACCATACAATACAAAAAATATTAACATTAAAATTTCCAGCCTAAACCATTAGCATAAAGGAATGCTAGCATATTCTTACTTCTCTGCCTTTATTGTTCTGGTGGCCCTGTTTAAAATTATTCATTCCTTGCTGGGAGGCTTATCAGGATCATCTGCCACCTGTTCTCTGTGATTATTTTGGTAATAGAGTCACTCAGTTGCTAAAATCTTTACTCACCATAGGTAGTCTCAATAGTGATGTCTGGGCAATGTTCTGCATCCATTTCTGGCATTCATTCCAACTTGTGGACTTTGAAAAAGTGATATTACACTCTGCCATTTAAAAGAAGAGAATTTGGTAATGGTAGTTCATGCCCTTATATGCTATTGCCCTGTAATTTACCTAGGGTTGTTTTAGAAGTTGCAACTGATGCAGACTTGCATCCTCATAGGTGAGACCCATCACAGTCAATTATTATCTATAGCCACTGCATTGGTTATCAGTAGGTCGCCTACTTAAATGTTTGCCTTTTAAAGCCTTAAATACATCGGCTCCTAGCTTTCATGGAGAGCTGCCTTCTCCAAGTAGAAACTTTGTCCGGTATAAACATACTGAATGAAAAAACTACAGATTCTTACTGCAGAAGAGGTGAGGTTGGTGGGGGTATGGAAGGATGTTTTTCATTGGTGATCTGGCATTATAAAATAGCCTCCATCTCAAAAATAATCTTGGTTCTCTTTGAAAAAGCAATTATTCCATTGATTCTTTGGAAGTTGATAGGCTCTGCCTACCTAATTATTGAATTATGATCTTTGAATTCTGGCAGTATATAAATCAGCGGTTCTCAACCTGTGGGTCGTGACCCCATTTGGGGTTGAACGACCATTTCACGGGGGTCGTCAAACAACACAGTCTGCCATTTTTCCCCCTTTTCCTTAGCTGTGCTACTCCCTCTTATTCTATTGGCTTTTGAAAGCCAATAGAATAGACTCTCTTGAATAGAGTCTAATTCTATTGGCTTTCAAAAGCCAATAGGAATTGTCCAGGCTGTCTCTGCCCTGCTAAGCCCGCCAAAAGTCCCAGTCTGCAAATGGTGCTGCAAGTTGTCTGCAGCGAAGGTGAGCTTTCTGAAAGTTTCCACTCCTACCTGTTGAGCAACTACTAAAACTGTAAGTAAAAGAGGGCCAGGGGTGGGAGGTGGGAGGCCGGCGGGCACAGGGAGGGTTGCTGGCGTGCGTGGGGCTGGTCGGGTGCCTTACCTCCCTTGGGCTGGGCCAGCTGGTGGCCCAGCCGGTGGTCACCCTGCACTGTCGCCCCTTGCCAGCTACACGGCCGGCGTAGGGGGCGGCACCATGCATGCGTGGCGCTCCTGGGCAGGGAAATACAGGTAGTCCTCGACTTACGACCAGTTGGGGGGTCGCGGCATTAAAAAGGTTGAGAACCACTGATATAAATATAAATGCAATAAATACATATAAAGTTCTTTGAGGCAGGTTAAGAAAAGGATAGGCGATATGTTGATTTCCACTTTAAGATCATTAAGGCAAATTGTTGCCATTGTTTTTTCATATATCAATTGTAGTAAGTTTACTACAATGCCTTAATTATTGCTTGCTGGAATACCGAGCAATGCCTTAATTATTGCTTGCTGGAATACTGAGTCAAACACCTTTTTTGTAGTCAATGAAAGCCATTCACAGAGGCATGGTATATTCGTTGTGCCTTTCAATGACCTGCTGGACAACCTGGATGTGATCCATTGTGCTATAGCCACTTCTGAACCCTGCCTGCTCCTTTGGCTATGCATTATTTAATGTTCTCAATATTCTTGGTATAAAGAGCCATGGAAAGATATGTGCTCAGCATTACAGGACAAGATAGAAAGACCTGCACATGGATTAGAGAACAAATGAAAGCATACGATATCATCTAGAGAGTAAAAGAATTGAAAAGGAAATGGTCACATAGCAAGAAGAACTGATAGCAGGTGGACCAAGGTAGTCAGAATCCCACTTGATAAAAAGCGTCCACAAAGAGTTCTAAAGCAAGATGGATTGATGACATCAGCAAATATTGTGGGCCCAGCTGACAAAAGAAAGCTCAGGACCATATTGGTTGGAAGCCTACAGAAGAGGCCTTCATTCTGCAGTGGATAGACAATGGCTAAAATGATAAGATATAAATATAAAGAAATGCATATCTGGTTAATTGTAATTTTGTTTTTTTTAAAATGCCAGTTTCAAACAAAATGTGATTAGCAGCAAAAGCTGCCCCTCCCACTTTTTGTTTATTAAGAAGTTCCAATATGTAAAAATTTGCTACAGATGAATGCCACTAAGAGAAAAGAAGAGTGCAATGCACTGGGAATGTTCTTGCGTAACTTATTTTATTAAATTTTCTTAACATTTTGATGCCTATTGATATTTCCCCCCGTCTCATTTCTTATAGTGTTATATAGTTGGAAATATTTTTGTTAAAATATATCACAATTGTGATTTATGCAAAGTAATCCATTAATTGTATCATCTAGAAATTGAATCTAGCATTTAGATTATTTCTGAGCAAGTTCCATCTTGTTGAGTCTCTTGTAGTCTCTTGGGTCTGCTAAGGGATTCATGGTGCCTTTTCTTTTAGGTGGGTTTTTCTTAACATTACATATCTATAGCACATGTTCATATTTCAACCTTTTCAACTTTCAGAATCCCAGTGTTGTTTGTATTCAATATAACTTATAGCTGATACGTTTCAATTTGGGGAAAAGTTCAGGATGCAGTTTTACTTAAATAACAGTAAGAAAAACATATGTACTGATATCTTATTTATGTAGTCTACTTTCCCAGGGATGTTGGGACTCCAAAGATAAATGTTAGGTAAATGTAAATACATTAAATAAATCCCTTGTGTAATGCCAGAATGAATTTAGTAGTTTTATAGCAATTGCCACGTATAATGCTCCATATGAAATGACTGTAATATATTACTAATGCTGTAACATGTGTTTATATGGAAATATCTGCCAGTCATAAATGGGCCATCATATAAATGTAACAATCGATAAATTATTCTGGTCTAATTATATAATATTTATAAAAACTGGGCAAATATGTATCAGTCAAAGTGATAATGTGGTTAATATTACTATATACACCAGAGGGATTGAATTAAGGAATGAAACAAGTAATTAAAAAACTGCTCTAATATATAAAACAGAAAAAAGAATATAAAATTAGGAAAAAACATGCATAAAACATCCCTTTCCCAATATATTGTATTAAATATAACTCTGCTTAATTTTCAGTAAAAAAAAATATTAGCCCTTGACAGTATAAAAATGTCATTCAGCTCATCTGTTACGTCCATTAAGGCCTGCTTATAAATGGAAAGCAGACACATTCTGAAATCCTAAATCTGGAATAGCCCTATTTTTTCAATATTAAACATGAACTTATTTGCTGTGCCTCAGATTTGATAAAGTTAGATTTCTTCATAGAAATGAGTTTGAAATGTTGAGCATGTAATTGAAAAACATATCCATCTCCTTAACTTGTAATGATTTTTGTATTAACAATCTAATTCTAATATGGAAGATTAATTTGACCATATCATATGAATACATATCCCCTCATCCATTTTTTGTTCCTAATATTATGAAGTAAATACTGTTTCTCTGGCTGAAACTTGCTAATTAGTTTCTCTAAGTCGGGGTGTCAAACTGCCAGTCTGTGGGCTAGACGCATCATCGGGAAATCACGCCCACTCAATTGCTGGCAATGGTGAAAAAGCTCCAATACATTGTGCGGTGTCATGTGACGTCGCAAGTTTGACATGTTTGTTCTAAGTGTTCTTATATTTTAAAATAATACTGGACTGTCAAAGAAAAAAACCCTTCAAGAAGTTTGTTTATTTACTGGTTTTATTTATCACCTCAGCTGACTGTGATTGTCAGTGATGTATAATATCCAACCTGATAAAACAATATAGTAACAATATATAATAACACAAAATTCTGATCAGGGGAAAAAAACATTCCAGAACTGGTGACTCCTTACTGATTCATCCTTAAACCATTGTAGCTTGAGCTACATATTTCTATACGGGTGCACTAGGAGAGCTACACTTTATTGAGTACAGGTGGCTCCAAAAGACACCCCTTCCTGTTCCATAAGACCATGACTGTATTTTGAAACAGGCCTTACAAGAACACCAACAATCTAACGTCATTTTAAGTTGATAGGCGCAAATCTGAAAATTATATGATTATTGTTGTCATCTCAAAAGTGCTTTTTTCAAAAGACAACTTTTCCTTGAGGAAGAAGAACAGTTGTGATGCTGGTGATAGTGGGAGGGATGGAGGATAGATTCTGACTGGATGGTGGAGAGGGGATGGAAGGATTCTATTTCTTTGCAGTCATCTGATCCATTAGCACTCTCTGTGAAACCTCTTGAGACCACTTGTGGGTTTATCTTTCCCCTCAGGGTGCAATTGGTTGTGGAATCTTCTTGGCATTGCTGCAAGAGCTGTGTTGTAGACTGGAGAGAGGTGGGGTCTTACCCCTCTTCCTTGGTTGAAAGAGGGCTGCTCAGTGTTTACATAAATGACCTTTTACTCATCTTTCAAACCAAAATGTGGACTTTGTTATCTTCAAAAGAGTGACCTTTGTCTTTCAAATGCAGATGGACAGCTGAATCTTGTCCTGATGGGTTTCATCTCCTAGGTTGTGCCAGGTTCTTGTTTCACCAATGTACAGATCTGCACATGTCTCACTGCATTGTATTGCACATGTCACATTGCTCACTTCTTGTCTGGGTGTTTTATCCTTGGGGTGGACAAGCTTATGTTTTACTATATTCTTGGGTTTGAAGTATACATGTATGTTGTGTTGGTTGAAAAATTCTCCTGAGCTTTTCAAATATTCCTGCAATGTTTAGAATGACAATGTTGCCACGTTTATTGTTCTCTTCTTTGTCTATAATGGAGGAGGTCCTGCCAGAATTTTTTCTGGATTTGATGAAGGCCCATTTAGGATAACCACAAGTTCTGAGGAATTCCTTGACATGTTTTAGTTATTTTTCTTTTCCTTCTTTACTGGTTGGCAAACTTTCAGTCCAGGGGTGTAGGGTTTTGTAAGAATCAAAATGTAAATACTGATCTGTGTGTGGGGGCTTTCTGTAAATTTCAATATTAAGGCTTCTGTCTTCCTTAATGTGCACTGCACAGTCTAGAAAAGCCAGACTGTTTTCTTTAACATCTTTCTGTGTGAACTTGCCAGCTGATAAAGGAAGATGCACAGTTATCTTGTACATAGCTGACTACAATGCCAAGATGGACACTTTTCTGAAGGACAGTGCTACATATGCTCCTGCACTTTAACAATGTAATTTGGGCAGACTATAGAGCAGTGTTTCTCAACCTTGACTATGTGTGGACTTTAACTCCTAGAATTCCCAGCCTGCATGAGTTAAAGTCCAGTGAGACTATAAAAAGTTTGGGTACATAGGGTCTGTACTCAGAAGTTAATCATTTTAACTGAAGTTAGTAGATCTTGTAGCCAAACAGTGGCTTCTTTCCCAGGATATGATCCCAGTATTTTAGGATGAAAAATCGTTAAGACTCAGATTGAGCCTGATGTCAGGTAATTACAGGGATATATTCACAGATTTTATTTGCAACAGTATAAAAGTTGTTCGTTATTGCTATCTTCTAGATGGAACACAAATACGTGATTGTATTTCAGTGTGCACTTACTTTGAAATCTGTTCTGCTAAAGCCAGGTCTATGGGATTTAACATAAAAAGGGCATTTACTAAAATGGAAATACTGATTCATTAAAATAATATGTAAAACTTTTAGATTGTAAAATATCTGCTGACAAAGTAAAGATTTGCATAAGCAGCAAACACCAGTACTTATGTGATAATAAAACAGTAAAAAGCATTGATGTCTGTGTTCTTCTATCCCATCCTTCTGCCAGAACAATATTGTAAATCCTTAGCCCAGAATTAAAGCTCATTCTTTTAAGGAACGTTTGAGTAAACATGCTAAGGATTCTTTTAACACAGTGTTTTTAAATCTTAGCAACTTTAAGATGTGTGGATTTTAGTTCCCAAAATTCCCTATCATGCTGACTGGTGAATTTTAGGAGTTGAAGTCTACACATCTTAAACTCAACAAAGTTGAAAAACACTGTTTCTGACAGTAGCCAAATAAGACCTCAAATATATATTTTAATTATTAGGGGCTAGTGTCATAGTGCTTTATTATGTATTATTCAGAATGTGTAGGTATTAATATGTATGACTAGCACTGATGATGTTACCTAGTTAGGGTAATGAAACATCTGCAAGTAAACAAGTAAGCTCAGAGAGCACAAACCCCTCATATTAACATATATGTTAGCAGGTCAAAGTTATTTTTAGAATACTTTTCAACTGCATTGAATGGAATGCTTATTTGTGAAAAATAAGGCAAAGCATTTTTATTGGGATACAAACCTTCAGCATCTATGCTGATTGTTAGAATTAGTAATCTTTTCTCTGAACATTCATAATTTGAGTAGGGGAAGTGATTATCTAATACATAAAACCATAATAGTTTCTGTTTCTTATTAACTTCTCCACAAGTTATATCACAGCTGATGTGTTATCTTATTCATGATTATTCATGAATTCAGCGCATGAATAAAATTTAGTGTGCAGGTGCTTATTGATTTTATTGCTTATTTCAGGATTGAAATCATTGATGTCAGGATTTTAATTTTTAATTCATGATAAGATTAAGACTTACTAATCCTAAAATATTGCTGATTCAAAATGATATACCAGTTACAGAATATGGAAAAGCCAATGTGCTAAATTGCTTAAAGTAAAAGACTAACACTCAGGAGATTCAATTCAAGGCTATCCTTAGCCATGAACAGTTGCTACCTCTCAGCGAGTTCAATAATTTTCATTTAATTATATTTCAGACTTAGATCACAGATTCTTGGAACTGAAGCAGTTTCAATGTACAGTAAGATATCCCCCCCTTTTTTTGGCTGTTAGTTTTTTTTAAATCTCACAGGTAGATTACTTTCACAAGTATATGGAATAGTATGTTCTAATATCTTTGTTTATATTTCATAAATACTGAGAAAATGTCTTTAAATTTTCAGCAAGTTGTGGCAGCAATAAATGCAGGAGTCAATCCTAAAGGAAATATGCCAAATCAAGTCAGTCACTGGGATTTGGGAAGTTCCTTCTTCTTTGCGGGGACTGTTATTACCACCATAGGTAGGACACAATTTATTATTCTATTTGAACATTGATGACCCAAATTAAATTTAGCTAAAGTATATGTTTATATATTCTTATTTGGGAACTTTGTCTTTTTTAATTGTCCTGTTTTAAGTAAGGAAATGTTGGTTAAGTATTTACAAACCAAGTATCAATCAAAAACTTTTAAGTGCAAGGTTTAGGTTATTTTTAGTTTAGATTTTTCTTAATGGAAGCCTTGGTTTTTAGTTTGATTTTGTTTGTTTAGCAATGACTGCCTTAATTTCATACACTTATTCTCATATATTTTAATTGAGGACTTTGTAAAGTTAATCTAGTTGGAAAATTTCTTTAAATGTTAAACATGTAAATATAATGAGCATCAATATAAATATAAATCAGCTGGTATTTTATTAGGTATTGCGTGATTTGCATAGTTTATGAACAACATTCTTTCTACTGTATGGTACACATATTTTAATGCAAGTACTACACGAATAGCTGCACCATGCCAAACTGAAAGCTATAAATGCATTATATTATTTAAATATCTTATTGTTTGACATCAATATGCCATCATAGGCATCATTTACTTTTCTCTCACACATAAACTTACTTAATGAAAGTCAGATGATATCGGGATGGTAGATCCCATCCCATCTTTTTCACTATGAAAGTGTGTTCCACACATTATCTTTGGTCAGAGTAAAAGGGCTAAGAGGATCGTCTTCCTCTTTCTCCAATCTAAGATTATCTAAGAAAAGAAATGTAAGATTGGACCAGTCATGCCTCCAATTCTTATCACATTTTGACTTCTAGAGGACTTTGGATTGAACAGCAAAATAAGAATGGAATGGAACTTATATATACAGAAATTAGTATCTGTGTGAGAAACTATCATATTGTAGAAATGTATGGGAAAGTGGTTAAAAAGAGATATTCTGCTGTGTCAAAATGTGTATATATACTGTTGAAATTTTATAATATTACTTTGTTGCATAGGGAGAATTCAACAAGTTTTAATTGTTCTGTGATCAGCCTGCAAGACAACCTTTCTCAGCCTGTGCACCTCAGATAGCTTGTACTACAACTGACACAATTATGACAAAATTGAAGGACATTAGGTTGAGAAAAGTTGCCCTAGAGATTTTTAATTTGTCTTGATTGAGAAGTTCATGAATTTAAGAATGCCTATCATTATTTTCAATAACCCTAAACTTCCTTTCTAAAAAAAAAAGTCTCAATAAATTTAATAAACAAGCATTTGTAACCACCCCATCAAAAAAGAAAAGAAATGTATGTAAGCCAACTATTGGAAAGAGATTTTTTTTTATTGTAAATGGTACTGATTCTTTTTCTTCTATATTAATTCATTTCTGAACTAGAATAAATATTTACTTAACCAAAGCGATGTATCAAAATGATTTTAAAAACAACCATCAAACAAAATACACTTGTTTGAAATATTAAAACAAAGTGTTCAACTTTACATGTCAGAGAATTTCAAAACTGTACATTGATGTTGTTTTAGAGTGCTACCATTGATGACTGGCATTTACTACTGGCATTTGGTTTTGACTGTGCAGTTCGGTGAATTCAGTCATTCTGCTGTTTTCTGTAGAATTATTTTTGAAGATTATATTTTGCTCAGCCTACAATATATACTGTATTATTAAATTTATTTGCTACCCATCTCACCATAAGGCAACTCTGGCAAGCTTGCAATATTAAAATGGATGCAATCATAACCATAGGACTACAAAATTATGATTAAAAGCATACAAAATTATGATTAAAAATGGGAGGACAGCAAGCAAGATGCCCAGGGGGCAAGGTGGGATCTATTAGTCCACCTCCAACTTGGTACTCCCCCCCTCTTGGGACCTCAGCCCAACTGGCAGAGCCTGATCTTCAGGCTCTTATGGAAGGTCAATACGCTACACTAGTGTCTCTCAGCTTTAGCAATTTTAAGATCTGTGGACTTGAACTCTCAGAATTCCCCAGCCAGGATGGCTGACTTGGAAATTCTGGGTGTCGAAGTTTACCTTAAAGTTGCCAAGGTTGAGAATCACAGCTTTATATATGGACACCTCATGTCAAAAATGCAGATCAAACTGACTGACATGACAGAGATGTAAAATCTTCCTTTCAGAAACCAGTCTTTGTGATTCTTTACATTAAAGTCAATATATTACTATTTTATTCCCACATGATTTGTCCTATTCATTCTCTAATAAATATTTTCTGTGAACAACATGAAAGATGGATACATGTCTGGTCATAATATTTTTCAGGTGGCTGTTCCATGTACCTGCAGCCATAGAAATTGCTGAATATAAAAACGAAGTGTATATGGCCAAGAAGTGGGGGGAAGTCATATTGAATTCTAAGATACAAGGGAGCAGAATGTCAGATAAAATGTCATGAAAAATATTTTTATTTCACTTAAATAATATTGACAGTCATTTAAAAATAAATGTTATTTTATATTCTCCTTCATGGTATCCTCTTTATATAATTTACTCATCTCACAATACCTTGTGATTCTGCTCTGTGTGGATGATGGAGTCCCTGGTCAAAAATTTCTGGAAGGTACAAAGATTAGGGGAAAAATGGTATAACCTCCAATTTTATCCTTGGCTTGCCTAATCCATTTTTATATTCCATTATCACTTATGGCGAGCACCAGTTGCTTTGAATATGACATGAATAGCCTTTGGTATTTTATGAAATAATATTTGTTTAAGATTGCTTCTGCTTCTGTGCAAGGGGAGCAACTGACCTATACAAATATCAAAATCTCCTGCATTCTTTTGGTGTCATATTATAATGTCAAGCAAAACTGCTTTATTTTCTGAAAAGATAGCAAGTACTGACTTTCTGAAAATATGCCATATTTGATGGTAGGTTTGAGCTAGCACTTAGCAGACTAAAGTAAATCCTTGTAGATTCACATTTGTGATTAAGGTCTTGGTCTCTGAGCTCGAACAAAATTTTTATTGTAAATAATGTTTCTTTCTTCAGTGTATGTCCCCTGCAGGCATAAGCCTTTGCTTCTGAAGTCAGAACATTTTCTATCTTGTTACTGTATGTAGTTTATTGATTCACCTGAACAATGGGGAATTGTACTATTAACTCTATTATTGCTGACAGAATTTTGTTATAACCAGAGAAGTCTGTGTTGAAATGCTCTTTTCAGCTAGACATTAACTATGTAATACACAGTCTCTCCCTGTTCCATGGAGGCCTGTGTAGGAATAACAAAGTTTAACCATGCATGTTGCATGAAAAGAAAAAGTATGTCAAACCCAGTGAAATATGATTATACACGTTTACTGGATACATATTGTACAATTTTATTAGTTATATTTCAGTGATATGCAGTTGTTTTTTGTTAACATTAATAATTTCATCCCTTTTTAATCTTTTAACAAATATTTTAAAAAATTAAATAACTGTAGCGGTTATGAGCAGGTTCAAGCTACTTGTCCTGAAATGCTGTTTCTAATCTCTGAAAATAATTCCTGTTATCAATAGTAAGGGCAAAAAAAGTGAGCTGGAAATAGGGCAGCCTTGCTTCTTATTTTGAACCAGACTGTCAGTCTTAGGCAGCAATTGATAAGTAAAAGGCAAGAAGAGGCAAAAAAAAAAAGTGCACTTAATTCTCCTAATCTGGCTAGTCAGAAGAGTCCACGCTCCTGGCTAGTTAAAGCAGAGGCCCCCAACCTTTTGGACACCAGGGACAGGTT
This sequence comes from Bothrops alternatus, assembly GCA_034064705.1. Lineage (NCBI taxonomy): Eukaryota > Metazoa > Chordata > Lepidosauria > Squamata > Viperidae > Bothrops > Bothrops alternatus. The sequence goes on along the minus strand of JARGCV010000023.1, from coordinate 41,390,468 downwards.
CTGTGGAGAAAGATTTTTCCGCGACCAGAGGGGGTGTGGTTTCGTGTGCTACTTACATCCAGCGGATGGGGCTTCACTTGTTTCTGCGGCCCGGTTGCTGGCATGCCACGGCCCGGTGCCGGTCTACAGTTGGGGACCCCTGAGTTAAAGGATTTCCAAGTATTCTTCTGTTCTAAAGAGGTCTGAGATCTGTTTTGCAAATCTGAGGAACTGCAGAATCAAATTACTGTATCCAAAGAGAAAAACACAAAATGGCCCTAACAACTCACTCCTGAACTTCTTGAAACCAGGATAAGGATTTGCTTCCAGGAGTTGGAATATTGTCTTGTCGTGCTGCTAGCAATGTCCAGCAAAAATATGTGGCATTTGTTAACTTGCTGGGTAACTTTACAAAGACAAAATTCTACCCCCTACAGCTTGAATAGTTAAAAGGAGTTTAGGATTGTAGATAGCTGGAGTTCACTGGGTTGGTGAGAATTAGCAGCAGCAAAGATAGCTATTGTGGCATTTTCTGCCAGTGATGAAACAAAATTGTTTACTATCTCTGCTTGCAAATAGCAGGCTTGCATTATGCTTGAGGTCTGACAAGAGTCTTTATTGTAAGAAGGAAACTTACCCTGATGAGTAGAGTGAATAAATTTGTATTAATCCATGAGAAATAAAGTCTGGTTAGGAACAATGCCACCAAATTTAACTGCTTTCATTTTACTACTTCCAGTGGGAGAATAAATTATCTGCTTTATCCTCCCATTAAAATAAATAGGGCATAATATTGATTTTATTTTGGCTGGAATGCCTAGTTTAATGAAAAGAACGACTAGGGATGGCATGATAGCATGCTTCTAATATCTAAGAGGCTGCCATAAAAAAGCGGGGGTCAACCTATTTTCCAAAGCACCTGAAGGCAGGACAAGAAGCAATGGACGGAAACTAATCTAGCAGAGTTCCAACCTAGAAATAAGGATAAATTTCCAGATAGTTACAACAATTAATCAGTAGAACAGCTTGCCTTCAGAGGTTGTGGGTGCTTCATCACTGGAGCTCTTAAGAAGAGATTGGACAGTCATTTGTCTGAAATTGCATAATGTCTCCCGCTTGAGTAGGGGATTGGACTAGAAGATCTCTAAGGTCCCTTCCAATTATGTTATTCTGTATTCCAGTGTTTCTCAACCTTGACAATTTTAAGGCATGTGGACTTCAACTCCCAGAATTCCACAGCTAGCATTGCTGGCTGTGGAATTCTGGGAGTTGAAGTCCACATGCCTTAAAATTGTCAAGGTTGAGAAACACTGCTGTATTCTATATTCTGATTTCACTTGTAAGAAATGCCAGTGGTGTTGTGCACTGCTTATTTCCAGGAAAGTGCCTGAAAAGTGCCTGGTTTAATTTCACGTATAATTATTTTAATAAAAGCTGTAGTCCTAAAAGCTTTTTATATGAAAGAAAAAGTTGGCATACACACATTTAATAATAAATACCAAGCTAATTTCAGATGAAGCTGTGGAGACAAGCCTTCATTTTTGCTGGGATCATTACAGCTATAAAGTAATTCTGCATTTTCCAGACTCTCCTTCACATAAGGCTTATGAGTTGAATTTTATTTTTTTAGAAGCAAAGTTTCCCCATTTTTAGGATATTTGTCAAAAAGTGAATAATGTATTCTTGGCTACTAACATAAGTTTTTTGCATGTATGCAATTACATATGTAGTACATCCAGAAGTTTGAAAGCATAATAAATTTGCTATCAAAAAGTGTACTAATTTGAGGGCTCCAAAAGAAAATAAAGCAGAAATTTGTTTAAATAGCAGCTGATTGCTCCCCATTGTATCCTTCTATTTGCTTTGTATTTTGTATTTTACTCTATAATTCAATATATAAAAGAAACAGTAGCCGAAATATTTTTTCAGGAGACACAAACAGGCTACATACTATGAGTTTGGTAGCACAAGTAGATTGATAGTATTAATGAGTGAATGACCAGGACTTGTCTTGATTTGCATTACTACAGGAGATTGCAAGTCAAAATCTCATGTTTTGTTTTGTAATTTCCCTGAATATATTTATCAGTTTTTAGCATACTATTTTAAGATGAAAATAATATAGAAATTCAGATAATAGATTTTAGAGGGGAAAGACAGCCTTTCTCAGCCTGTGCACCTCAGAGCTTGTACTGCAACTGCCACAGTTGTGACAAAACTGAAGGACATTAGGTTGAAAAAAGTTGCCATAGACAGTTTAAACTTATCTTGATTGAGAAATTCATAAATTTAAGAATGCCTATCATTATTTTCAATAACTCTAATCTGCCTTTCTAAAAAAGTGTATAAATATCTTTAATAAACAAGCATTTGTAACCACCCCACCAAAAAATAAAAGAAATGTATATAACTTATAAGTAGTCTGCCTTTTTCAAATCTGAGCGTTAATGGGAGTTTCTACTCCATTATTTTTTTATAATAAAAGAATGAACCTGTGGCCTTCATACATCCTCATCCTTAGCTGCTAAACTTTAGTATCACAATAACTATAAAAAGCAGGAATGTTCAGTTATAATTGGGAGATTATAGATAAAATGGAAATCTGAAGCTAATGTGATGCAGGTTTCCTTTGAGACTGATGTAGCACCACCCCCTTGGGACCACTTAAGTCCAGGCCCTCTCAAACTACCCTCCAAGTGGCCACCAGCCCAAAGAGGTCTCTCACATTGGTGCCTGTGCCTAACAGGGCCTGTAACATGGTGGTATTCAGTCACGAATGGCAGCCAAGCACATGGGGCGGTGATGGTCATTTTCTCTTGATGCTAACTCACTTGGGATGATGATAGTTGATCTCAGGCAATAAGAGCTTACAGGGAAGATGGTAGTCACTCTCTAATGACAACAACTTGCCCAGAATGTTGTTAATCAGCCTCTGGTGACGGCAACTTGCCTAGAACGATGGTGGTCAGTCTCTGGTGACAGCAACTTGCCTAAAACAATGGCAGCCACTCTCTGATGGCAACAACTTGCCCAGAATGATGGCGGTTAGTCTCTGATGACAGCAACTTGCCTAAAACAATGGCAGCCACTCTCTGATGGCAACAACTTGCCCAGGATGATATTAATCCATCTTTGATGACAACAACTTGCCCAGAATGATGGCAACCAATCTCTGGTCCTAGCAGAGGCCTCTCTTGTCCACTCTCCTTACCCCTCTCTGACCTCACTCCATGTAATTCCTTTTTATCTCCCCGAGATAAAAACCCTTACCTCCCACTAAAAGATGTATGTCAAACTCTTCCCTAACTCTCCCTCTGCCTAACTTACTCCAATGAGGGAAAGGAATTAAAACTCCCTAAACTACCCTCTGTTCCTTTTTTTTCTGGCCTGCCTGCAATGAAAGAGAAAGAAACAATAAAAGTTCACCTTGCCCCTCCCTCCCTCCCTCCCCCCCTCTCCCTGGCCTGCTTGAAGCAAACAGCTTCAACCAACCACTCTCACCCTCCCTCTCTCTCTGTCTGGCCTGCTTCACGCAAACAGCTCTGATAAGCTCTCTCTCTGCCTGGCCTGCTTCAAGCAAACAGCTCCAGCAATTACTCTCACTCTCTCTATCCCTCCCCCTTTCGTCCGGCTTGCCTGTAACGAAGCAAAAAAAGCAAATGCGAAACCCCCAGTTTCTTACTCTCTGTTATGGTTCCGGCTAATGAAACACTTCAAAGAACTTCCAGGCATTGATTTTCCAAAAAGTCATTTATTGTTACAAAATGTCGGCACAGGCATAATGGAGGATGCTAAGATCTAAGTTCTCTTCCTCTGAGCAGTTAATTTATCAGCATATTCCCTCCCTAAATTAGCTGTCATATATCACATTATCCAATTAGTGTGAAGGTCAAAGGTTTCCTTCCTCTTTCTTTCCCGGGCTTTACCCCCCCTTCTGCTCTGCATTAACCCCAAAAATAACAGACAGTTCTGCATATTGTCAAAGCAAGAATATACAGTATTTGCAGCATTGACACTCTCTTTTCAATCAGCTAGTTCAGAATGGCAATTCCACCAAGCCTTCTCTCTTCCTCCCTTCTATCAGCTTCCTTCTCCTTTTTCTTCCTTCCTCTGAGCCACACCCCACCACCAGACCCATGGCAGCTGCTGGAGCTTCTTATCTTCCTGCCTAATTGGCAGGTCTCCTGCAAAGTCTCTCAGCTGGCCCCATTTTCACCCAAAACTCCGCTACACTGATGTTTTACTTTCAAGTACTGCTTTCTAGGTTCTACATAGACAAACTGGCAGATGATGCAAAATAATAAACACAAATTCAATAGAGACATTTTATGTAAGAATCAAGGGGAAATATTTCATTATCCTAGGGCACTCCATTTTTTAAACTTTAATTTTCAACTTTTAAAAGAGTAGCATGAAAATGCTGAATGAGAAATTAAAGAAGTTTGATTCTATATATTTGAATTAAGTATAGATTAATATATCCTGTCTTGATACTTTTATTGGTTAGCATAGGAGTGTTAGGATGAATATCATAGGTAGTTCTCACTTGTACTGCAATTTCCATCACTAAGTGATGGAGGTTTTAAAGTGTGATGTCATGTGACTGCACCAATTAAAACAAAAATTCCAGTACTTCTCTTGCCATTGTTATCTGCAATCACTGCAAGTCTATAAGTAATAATATAACATGGCCACTATTTGGAACTTTCTGCTAGCTTTTCCACAAATGGGATGCTACAACAGTGTAATTGGAAGCTTGGCACTGAACGCTTAATTTGCAGTTGTGTGACTCGGCATCCTACAATTTATCATAATTTCAAGGAATTGCTAAATGAGTGGTTGTTGAGTGAGGATAAACTATAATAACAATGGCTATTGTGAAGAGCCTTAGTGATTATTTTATATTCAAAGTTTAATGTAATTGTCTCTGTAGCTTTTTAAGATTACATTTACATTAATTCCTTGGTTTATATTTTATTTTCCCTCTACATAACAGAATAAGAAGACCCCTGCTGGATCAGTTTATAGCTCATTTAGTCCAGCACACTCTGTCACAGGATATTTAACAGATGCGCTAGAGAGCTTGCAAACTTAGAAAAATCGCCCTTTTCCTCAGTCATTCCCCAATATTCAATATTTATGACACATTGCTTGAGATTCTTTTTTTTAAACCAACTGAATTGGTATTCAATATTCATATGTGTGGTCCATAAACTCTACAGATGAACTATGAATTGTGTAAAGATGTATTTCCTTCAATCAGCCATTAATTTCTGAGCATTTTGTTTCAATAGATGAGTTGCAAAACTGAGATGAAAATCTAACATTTTTCATCCCACTCATGCTTTTGTATGCCACTAGTTTTTTTATCTCTTACCTATCTTTGCTCTGAGTGGTCCCTCCATTCCCCCCCCCAAAAAACACATTGTTTCCTTTATTTCTTGAGAAGCTGCTCCAACCCTCTATCTTATTGGTTGCTCTTTTCTACATTATGGAATTCTTATTCTATAACTTGGATACACAAAGAAATGTGAGGATACATTTCATAAATTAATAAGCATTTTTTATAAGGCCAAGAAGGACTAGTATCATCTTCTCTGTCATTTCTTCATCACATAGATCTGCTAGGGCATTGATAGCATCACCGACAAATAACGTGAGAAATCCCTCAAACACATTCAGGAAGCAATCTAGGTTTTTGAAGTAACTAGACCACACTATCAGAAGATTATATCAGCTGTCAATGTAAGAATTACCAGAATGATCTGTTCCTGCTAAGGAAATAACAGAGTGCCTCTATTTTCAAATCGCTCTATCAAAGAGAACATAAAATCCAACATATGTGGCATCTAACACTAGCTGTGACATGAAAACCTCAGTGAGAGGAACAACATAATTGCAAAAAAGTTTGGGTTCGTGGGGTTCATTTAATATTCAGTAACTCTGGATTTCAAAAGAATAATAAATAGCTTTAAAAAACAATACAATTAGACCTCGACAGTAGAGGATGTGGTTAGTTGTTGCAAAAAGATCACAAACATTGATTACAAACGGCAACAATAGTGCATTGGAATATCTGTGAGAAATACCATTTCCATAAAGCAAGAACTGGTGGAACCATAAAGTAGAAAAAGTAATAGAAAACGAAGAAACCAAAGTGCTCTGGGACTTCATAATTCAAACAGACAAATACAAGCCACATAACACCCCAGACTGTGGTAGTATCTGGATACAGTAAAAGAAAAGAGAAATAACTGGAGAAAATCAGAAAATGCAAAAACTTGCAAATAGAAGAAGAATGTGACCAAAGAAAGTAAAGATAATAACAATAGTAATAGGTGCCTTGGGTGCAATCCAAAAACATCTGGAGCATCATTGGAATACCACCAATATTGACAAAATCACCGTTAGTCAATTGCAAAAAGCAGCTTTATTTGGTGTAGCTTATATCCTGCGACTATATCTTTAAACTCCAATATCTATCTATCCCAGGTCTGTGGGACAGATTCAATAAATGGATAAAAATGCCAGATCCACTCTAAACATCTGACAGACTTGTATGACCAACTGTACTAATATTTAAAAAATTGTTTAAAAAAGATTGTAATGATCTTATAAGAGTCATATGAAACTCATATAGTTCTAATAGCTACATATCAAGTATAAAAGAAGCAGACTTAGACAATGGAGTTCATAGATATCCATGTATTGTACAAGGAAACAAAAGAGAAGAAGAATCTGAAAAACATATAATAGGAAATCTGTTAAACATTTGGAATTTTTTCAAATGCTTTTATTTCAAGGACACTTATAGTAAGAAAGATGTGATACATCTGGACTCAAGAAATAGACTAAATACATAGAAGGAATTGTTTAATGACTTTGCTATGGTTAATATAACTTGAAATTTTGCTTTATGAAAAACGATTCAAAAATACTAGGAAGCAATACAGCAAAACTTCCAGAAAATTCTAAAATAAAAATTAAGACCACAAATATTTTATTGGGTATGATCCCAAACAATAAATGAAAAAGCACGATTTATTGGGATGTGTGCTGATAGTAACAATAATAAATCTAGCATCACACTGGAAAACAGAAACCTTGTCATATAAATTGGTGAATACATGAAAACTATACATATTCATAGCTATGTGCCATAGTCATTTTCTACTCCTAGTGACTACGTGGTACTATTTCATATCTGCAAATAATATTTTTAGAACTCTGTAAAGGTTTGTGTACGTAATTCAGTTACCATCAAAGCAGTCTTACATTTGGGGGAAAATAATTGGCTCCAAAGTACTGCACAGATATAGTTAAGAGGTACCTTGCTCAATGGAAGTAATTGTGAGAGGGATCTCGGAGTCCTAGTGGACAAACACTTAAATATGAGCCAGCAGTGTGCTGCAGTTGCCAAAAAAGCCAACTCAGTGCTGGGCTGCATTAACAGAGGGATAGAATCAAGATCACGTGAAGTATTAATACCACTTTACAATGCCTTGGTAAGGCCACACTTGGAATACTGCATCCAGTTGTGGTCACCACGATGTACAAAAGTTGTTGAGACTCTAGAAAGAGTACAGAGAAGAGCATCAAAGATGATTAGGGGACTGGAGGCTAAAACATATAAGGAATGGTTGCTGAAATTGGGTATGTCTAGTTTAATGAAGAGAAGGATGAGGGGGGACATGATAGCAGTGTTCCACAAAGAAGGGGTTGCCACAAAGAAGAGGGAGTCAAACTATTCTCCAAAGCACCTGAAGGCAAGACAAGAAGCAATGGATGGAAACTAATCAAAGAGAGAAGGAACCTAGAACTAAGGACAAACTTCCTGACAGTTAGAACAATTAACCAGTGGAACAACCTGCCTCCAGAAGCTGTAAATGCTCCAACACTGGAAGTCTTTAAGAAGAGATTGGACCTCCATTTGTCTGAAATGGTATAGGGTTTCCTGCCTGAACAGGGGGTTGGACTAGATGACCTCCAAGGTCCCTTCCAACTTTTTTATTATTACTATCATCATCATCATCATCATCATTTCAAGGATTTTTAAACACTTCAAAAGCTCTCCTGTTGTTCCCTCCCTCCCTCCCTCCCCCCTCTCCCCCCTCTCTCTCCTGTCTGACTGTCTATCATTTTATCTATCTCCTACTTTTATTATTTTTATAAGGCAGGGAACATACATAAAACTTCTTCCTTCTATTTTCCCATAGCAACAATCCTGGGTTGAGCTGACAGAGTGCTTGGCCCAAGGCTACCAGTTTCCTGCACCTTAGTTATTTAATCAATATGGGTTTGTGGGGGTTTTTTGGTTTGGGGGATTTTTCGGTCAATATACAATGTTGCAACCTCACTTTTAACAATTTTATTTGGAAAATGGAGAGAAGTTTGGGGATTGCAGTGATAGGTTTTATGACATTGACACAAAGAGCTGACTAGTGAAATTTATCATCTTTTTAAACTTTCTGCCTATCAACTCTTTTGAGGCAGTAAGGTTAATATTACATAAGACTTTACTCATTTTCTCAATTCTCAACGTTTTTAACTTTGCTCTTTCTTGACTTAATGGAGTATCATGCTTCCATGCTGGTTTTGTCAACACAACTGGGAACTCAACTCAGTTCTCAGCTAGAATAATAATAGTAACAACAACAACAACAACAATAGAGTTGGAAGGGACTTGGAGGTCTTCTAGTCCAACCCCCTGCTCAGGCAGGAAACCCTATACCATTTCAGACAAATGGTTGTCCAGTGTCTTCTTGAAAACTTCCCGTGTTGGAACATTCGCAACTTCTGGAGGCAGGATCCATTGATTGTTCTAATTGGCAGGAAATTTCTCATTAGTTCTAGGTTGCTTCTCTCCTTCATTAGTTTCCATCAATTGCTTCTTATCCTGCATTCAGGTACTTTGAGAATAGCTTGACTCCCTCTTCTTTGTCGCAATCCCTGTGTTATTGGAACAGTGCTATCATGTCCCCCCTAGTCCTTCTGTTTTAATATGGGTTCAAGGTTTTCATGCCTTGAAAATAAATGAATGGCCATTAGGCTAACACAAGTACTTTCCCAAACCTTTATTGCTCTAAATATAGCACCTAGGAATCAGCCATTTTCCCTCCCAAATGATGGGATCTAGATTGATTTTCAGGCAAGCATTTAATTCTAAAGGATACAAATAAAATCATTAGCTGATTTAAGGGTGACAATATCTTCTGGAGAATTCCCTCACAATGCAGGTAATCCTTGCTTACTAACCATTAGTTCAGTGACCTTTTGAAATGATGACAAAACAAGGAAACTTACAACTACTCCTTGAAGTTGTGGCCATCACAGCATCCCATATTCACATGACTTGGAGTTTGGCAGCCAGTGTGCATTTACGATGGTCTCAACATCCCACGGTCACATGATCACCATTTGAACCTTCACAGTTGGGTTCTAACAAGCAAAATCTAAGAGGAAGCCAGCAGTAAGTTTTAAGTTTCAACCACATGGTGTCATTCTTAACAACTGTGATTCACTTAATAACTGCAGCCAAAACTGACAAACTGATGTGGTAAGTAGGGTACAGTGATATGACTTTTATAAGGTGCTGACAATGCAGCTTATAATAAAAACATTTAACAAGTAATGACAGCTGAAGTGCTCAAATCTTATGCCAATATGCTGCTTTCTATGCTAGCTGTGGAGCAGAGATCTTCTCTCCTTGTCAGGCAGCATAAAATGAGATGCCCAACTGCCTTTGTAGGCAGGAGCAGGTGTGTGCCAACTGGAAAGAGAGCTGTTGGAAATAGTCTGGACTACCCACCCTAAATTTCTCACCCATGCAAGTGGACTTCTCATAATATTTCTGATTGAAATAGGAGGAGTAATATTTTAGCTTTATAAAAATATATCTTTGAAGCCTACTGGCATTTGATTGAAAGTTCAGGATCAATGCTTCTATTAAGTTTAGAACTTTTACTCAGACATTATTTTTGGAACATCCCTTGTTATATTTTCATGCCCTGAAAAAAATATTTAGCAAAACATAATTTAAAATATTATTTTCTTCCTCTGCCCCTCCAATTCATTTACTCCAATTCATAACTCCAAAAATTGGAATTCAAGGCTTTTAAATTGAAGGTAAATGAAAAAGGGAAGTGAAAAATAATAACTTTCAGTTTTGCTGGGTCAGATAAGACTGGTAACATGAAGAATATTTACATTTACCTTATGCCCCATATCATTAATTTTTCACTACATTTTCAAGGTCTTGAACTGTTGTCAAGTTATTAAAAGGTGCAAATTTAAGTACATTCTAAGTGTTTCAATGGCTGCAAAACCGTTGCCTTAATTGAAGGAGTCTATTTTAAAAATAGACTACTTTTGTGCTTTACATGAATAAGTTATTTGGCTGTGGGAGTAGTGATCTTCTTCCTAAGAACTCAGTGGTGCTGGATCTGGTAGGGAGAAAGGATGGTACTGATAAGAATGGAATTGAATCTTATAGACATGAGTATTATGAAGATCATATACTAATGCTGAAAAGGCTGAGTGGAAGAGATATTTTTCTCTTTAAGCAACTCAAAATAGCTGCATTATTATAACCATACAGAAATATAGACATTGTACACCATTCATAGATACTAATAAAACACTGACAATTCTGTCTCATCTTTATATCCTGTTTTATCCTTTTCTCATAAGGATCTTGTGTTGTATCATTTACTAGGAAAAGACTAAAGATGTGCTGTTTATGTATTGTATTAATTAAGGCACATGGGTGTTATTTCCGGTTCATTTCATTATGAAGCAGCCAATAATACAAGTGCTAATTATTAATTACTATCTACAAAAGGGACTTGTGACAGTATTCTAACTAGCCTTTCCCTTCTGAGAGGATATATATGCAACTCCTGTATTCTGTTTTATTTTTCTAAATGATACTCATCACTGGGGCATTGCTTTTTTAAAAACATATTTGTACTTTTGCAAACTATAGAGATCTTTTGAATAGATTCATACTACCCTCTGATTTCTCAGTGGCCTTGTTTTGGCAGTCGTTTCAGTTCTGACTGCCTGGAAAGGAGTAAAGAATCATTATTAGTAAATAGCAGGAAATTCACAAATATTTATTGAGTACAGAATATACTTTAAGTCACATAGCTAAGGGGTTAAGGAATTGACAGAGTATATAGCATACAGGTTGCATGCACAGAGTTCAGCATAAAAATACTGCTTATTTAAACCAAATCAATGATGTATATAAACTCATTATTACACAAATTGGTGAATTAATAACATGGAATTTTCAAGTTAAAATTATTAAAACAAAAACCAATAAATATACAACAGAAGTCATATATGTATGTATGCTTAAATTGGTTAAGGTTTTTCCTGCAAGCATTGGATAAAGTGTCATCAAATCTTGTAACCCTCAGATAGTGTGATAGGGTTTTTTCTGAATTAAGTGAAAGTCTAGATAGACTTCATGCACAAATGATAATCTCTCTTCATTGTTTTCTTTAATGAAGAACATTTGTATTACTTTTCTGAGAAGCATAAATGTTCTTCTTGTCTAACAAGAGCCAGTTTTTTCTCCCCTTTTATCAGCAATCTCTTTTTAGCACTGGAAAATTATTATCCCACTGTCATTTTGTTTGAAGTAAATGCAGTGCCATCAGGTCACTTAACTTCATATAATAGATGCTTAGGATGTGTAATGAAGGAAACATGCCCCCCTGAAGCTCATATTCTTGTCACTCTTATTTTATACAGCTATTTGTAGTTCAACCATATGCTGTTGTGCTAGTGGTATCTAAGAGATGGGATTGTTTTGGAGAATATCTCTCTGATTTGCATCACTGTTAAAATTTACTGTTGTTCTGTTTTCAACATGATAGTTTTATTTTATTTTCTTCAAAGAAGTTCAGAATAATTGGTCTTTCAAATTATTCAATTTATGTTAATTTGTTAATATTACTCTGGTATCTACTGCTATTCTTTAATTGACAGAACTATTCTAAGGTGGACTGGAAAATTCAGTTCATAAATTTCTGATAGATAAATCCCAATACAGTAGCATTTTCCTACAGCACAGGTGTCAAACTCGATCACGTCACATGACATATAGTGACTTTTTTGCCTTTGTGGAGATGGGGTGGGCGTGGCCTGCAGTGACGAATCCGGCTCGTGGGCTGTCAGTTTGACACCCCTGTCCTACAGTGTGTGATCTTTCATCCATAGAGATTATATTGGTATTTTGAGATCTGGTTAAGCATGACTGGAAACTTGCATTAGGAATTATGAATAAAACAAGACACCTCTAGACCTGTCTTTTGAAAAATGATGATAGTTTTTGATGTTTGAGTGTTTATTTATTTATTTATTATCCTGCTACTTTCCCAAAGAGCTTAAGGGTGGTTCGTGCACACTTCTGTGGAATTTAACAGTTATTTGTTTTCAGCAGCAGATTCTTTCTAAAAGTAGTGAAGATGTATTTGAGATAAACTGGCATAGGCATAGGTATTTTTACGCAAATTTTTCAGCTTAGCTGGTATGAGCCTCCAAGAGAAGAATTTTGCAAGATTATAAAAGTTTAATTCTCATATATTCTAATTTTTCTGCAGTTTGGATTCTGCGTACACTACGCTAGAGTCTTCAAGAGATAGAGATAGAACAAAAATAAATAGTTCTCACTTCCTGTGGTATATCAAAGGTATTGTCACTCCCCTGTGGACAGTTTAATTGCACTTGAATAATCTTAGAAAATTTGCTGTATGCCAGCTATTTAAACAAGAGAGCTCAAAAAGGGGATAGGGCTCTGGGGAAGTCATGAGAAAACAGCATGGGAGGACCTTCAGTACTGTATACTGTTCCTCACCCCTCAATCTCAAATACTTGATTCTTCTTTGAACCATGGTCCTGGCCATTGAGAATATCAATGATACCATTTTCTGGCAAGTTTTTCTACTCTGGGATGTTAGCCACTTTGGGATATGAGTGACATCTTTGGGTGGCTTACCAAATTTATGATTGACAAAATATGGTTCATGTGAAGATAAATTGTTCTGCAAGTGTATTGTCAGATAATTACAGTAGCTTATATGGATAATATTCATGATCACAATAACACCAGTAAATACTTAGGAACATTTGATTTCCACATCAGCTTGCAAAGAAACAAGTAAAAAGTAAATACTTGAGCAAACAATTTTCAAATAAGTGTCAGGCTTCATTATAGACAGGAATAAACCATTTAAACCAATATTTCTCAACTGCAGCAAGTTTTAAATGTATGGATTTCAAGTATCAGCATTCCCCACCCAGCATGCTGGTTGGGGAATTCTGGGAGTTGAAGTCCAGCCATCTTAAACTTGCTGAGGTTGAGAAACAGATCCACAAGAAATGCAGAAACTATAGATCAGCAATAGATGAGCAAATGCAATAACTGCTATGATTCAAGAACAAGCCCTATATAGAGAAACAGTGATCACATTTTCTTGCATTTCATTTTTCTTCCCACCTGCTATGGATGATTTGACCGGCAACTTTTTCAGGGATTGAGTGGCAGGACAAAGCTGCTCTTAAAAAGTACAAGAGCTACTCTAGGATATATTTATATTTCCCCACACACTCTTTTTGCCTTTGAATCCAAAGTTCTTCACAGACCTATTTTCTGCTGTGTTTCCTCTTTTATTATGTGTGGGTAAACATATTTTTTGAATTTTATGGCATTGATAATTGCGATGATATTGCAAAATTGATTTGATGTGAGAATGGTTTCAGCTTTCATAATGTAAAATAAAAAGCATTTTAAAGTGACAGATTTCAACTATTTTCTACTTTAACAGAGTAATTAAAATGCGACGTTCATAACTAAACTTTTAAGGATTGATGGCATCATGCCATATAACCTTTATTTTCTTGCCCTCTTCTGCTTTACACATTGATGCCATTTAAAAGTCATTAAAATTTACTATTACTGTCTGTTGCTCTTTCTCTAATTTTCCTGTGCTTTAATGATTTACAGGAAGTAGTAAGGTCCTGTTTCCTTAATGAAAAAATTGTCCTTGACCTTTGAACAAAGATGTGTTCTTATAACCAGACAAAATTCAGTTGCATTGTCAGTATATAAAAAGAATAAAATTTAGGTAACAGAGCAATTTGTTTCTGACAACCAAATATTTCTGCTTATCAAATGCTGCAGTCCATATCCTTTAAATGTGATCATATGGCCAGTAGATTGCTATATTTAGGAAATGTAAATTCTACAGTATATATTATATTTTTCTGTATCTGGATTAATTAAAATAGGTTATGATGGAAGTAAAGAAGAAAATCTAGAGGTGTCCTGACAAATCATGACATTGTAGAGTCAAAATATCTAGGTTTTTAAAATTTTTATTGGAGCATAAATTAATATAAAATTAAATATTAGAGACAATATTTTTTAAAAAATTGTGATTTGTTTTGCATTGTCTGAAGGACACCTGTGTTTTAAATGTATAACCATTTATTTCATTCTCCTGGGATTTACAGGAATACAGCACAAACTTTTTGCTATTCCTAAAATTGAGTTAGGAGAACTTCTCACAAATAACCAGAGTTACCCATTTTCTTTTAGAAATGTCATTCTACTCCTCTTTAATAAGCTTTGGTGCTGAAATTGTGTGGCCTTTGGATTACGATAGCTCTTATATTGAAATCTCATTTTTTCCTACTTTACTGAATAGAGGTCCTTAACTCCAGCCCTGTTTTAATAGTTAACAGTTATAATTAACAAGCAAATTTAATTGCAAATAACATGTTACACTGCAAATTGACATCACATATACCAACAGAGGAGGGGGAGACTTAATATTGGAATGCTTCTTCTGCCACCTACCTCTTTTTTTGACAGACACACAATGAATGCCACTGCTAAAATACTCTAATGCAAGTAGTCTTTGATAAAGTGTAGAATTATCAGACTTTGCAAAAATCTCAAAGACCAGTAGAAATCAGCAAAGAGTTAGTTTTATATGCCTTTTTATATTCATCTAGTGCAGGGCTTTTCAACCTTTTCACTCATTGTACCACTTTTAGGATATGGCAATATCCAAGTACCACCAGTCGCCTAGCAAGGTGCCAAAAACTTGATACGCAAAAAAAAAGAAGGAAAAAAGTGATAAAGTACAGGTAGTCCTCAACTTACAACAGTTTGCTTAGTGACTGTTGGAAGTTACAATGGCAGTGAAAAAAGTGCCCCCCAAGCCACAGCCGAGCAAGACAACTGCCTGCCCGCCCAGCGGTGCTCTTCCTCCTGTCCGAGGTTTTCATTGTTGTGAGCATTTCTGTTGAGGATTGGCAGCAGGGGTGGTGTGTTTGGTTTTTATTCCCCCCGTCTGCTGGGTGATTGCAGAAGGTTTTGGTCACTTCACATGACCCTGGGACACTATGACCGTCATAAATATGAATCAGTTGCCAAGCATCTGAATGTAAATCACAAGACCCTGGAGATGCTGCAACATCTAGCTCAGCGGTTCTCAACCTATGGATCGCGACCCCTTTGGGGGTCGAACGACCGTTTCACAGAGGTCGCCAAACACCGCAGTCCGCCATTTTTTCCCCCTTTCCCCTCGGCCGGCGCAGGGGACAGCACCGTGATTGCGCGGGGTAGCACCGCACATGAGCGAAGCAGGCTGCCGTGCATGCGCTGTGCATGCGCAACGCGGGCCATTGCGCCGCACATGCACGATGCGTGCCGTCGTGCCGTGCATGCGCAATGCGTGCCATCATGCCGTGCATGCGCGATGTGTGCAGTCGCACCGTGCATGCGCGATGCGTGCCATTGCACCGTGCATGCACGATGCGGGCCATCGCGCCGTGCATGCGCGATGCGGGCCGTTGCGCCGCGCATGCGCGATGCAGGCCGTCGCGCTACGCATGCACGATGCGGGCCGTCGTGCCGTGCATGCGTGATGCGGGCCGGCGCACGCGCACCACGCATGCGCGGTGTGGGTCGGGGTCACGCCGCGCATGCACAGCACAGGTCAGGGTCACAGCCTGCAAAAGGTTGAGAACTGCTGTTCTAGCTGATCGGCGCTTCTTCTGGGCTCAGCAGAAACACCAGGATCAGTGCAGAGCTCCAGCTGGAGCCTGGCGCTGATTCTGGTGCTTCCACTGAGCCCTGACAACCCCGAAGAAGCGCCGATCAGCTGGAAAGAGGCACTGATCCTAGCGCTTCCACTGAGCCCTGACAGCCCTGCAGCTCCAGCCATCTCTCCCTCAGGCTTGTGCAGTGCTACCACCGGTTCAGCTCATTCCCCTCTCCCGCTTCCACTTTTCTAGGATGGTCACGTACCACCTGCCAGGTGCCAATGTACCACAGGTGGTACCCGTCCCACTGGTTGAAAAGCCCTGATCTAGTGATCATTTCTGCAGGCCATATATGAGAGTCCTAATAAAGTCATTAAATAGTCCCTGCCTATCTCAAGAAATACTTAGGACAACTCTAGGTTTACTAAAATTCTGTACTGGATATACTGAGAAGCAGTTAACCAATCACAAAGGTATAGTAAGAGATTAATAAGAATGGGGAAATATTTCTGAATGGCTCTGTGATAAGAAATATAATCTGGAGATGTTGGATGACTAAAATAAATGCTTATCATTCAGAAGGCATGAATAATTGAAATAATATAATCAGGTGATGTATAATACATTTGGCAGTTGTATGTAATCGCACGGAATTTTAGATATGGTAAGTTCTCCCAAGTGAGCCAAGTAGCAGAATGCTACATTCTTGGCTCTGTTATGATCTCCTTCTAGTTAGCAACATGAGTAGCAAATAAATCACCAGCTCTCTCATCCAACTAAGAGTAATCACAACAAAAAGACCTTATATAGATAGTCGATTTACAATAGTTAATTTAGAGACCATTTGAAGTTATAATGGCACTGGAAAAAGTGACATATGACAATTTCCCACACTTAACAACCATTGCAGCATCCCCATGGTCATGTGAACAAAATTCAGATGCTTTGCAACTGACTCATATTTATGACATTTGCAGGGGCCCAGGGTCACGTGATCACCTTTTGTGACCTTCTGACAAGCAAAGTCAATGGGGAAACCAGATTCAAATAACAACCGTGTGACTAATTTAACAACTGCAGTGATTCACTTAATGGTGGCAAGAAAGGTCATAAAATTGAACAAAACTCACTTAACAGATGTCTCAGTTAGCAACATAAATTTTGGGCTCAATTGTGGTTGTAAGTCAAGGACAACCTGTAGCTGGATCTCTGGATCATGGTTCAAGATTCCTCAAGTCTTTTATTCAAGTTAATGGCACCTCCATATACTACATTTGGGATTGCAGTGCAAGATAATATGTAATATCAATAAATCAAAGTAAGCATCTTCATACATATATTTCTAAAGTAGCCTCATACCAACACTTGCCCAAATGTGTAAAATATATGAGGGCATTTACCTATTTTACAATAACATAATATCACAGCATGGAGTTACTCTAATGTAACTGGATAAATAAAGAGCTGAAGTATAAAAATTTATAATACTTAAAACATACTAAAAATTGATTTAAGTCAGACATAGGATATGCTTTATTCCAGGTTGTTTTAAATAAAAAACGAAGTTATATTTTATTGTATTCCTGTTCATTTAAACACTTTTTACCTGTTATGCAACCAAAAAGCAATCCTTTGTTTGAAAAGGCTGACTAAGGATCATTGCTGCTCACTTCAGGCTGTAATTCGAGGAAGTAATGTTAATTCTGATTTCTAGGAAAGACTACTGTTGCTATATGAGCTGCTGACACCAGTTTCTGCCCACTTCCCTTGAAATCAGACTAGGTCCAGTTGCGGAAAATTAAATAATAAGTACATTGAAAAAGAGGCAATTATATGAAATAATGAAAATGAAAAATTTCTGCAGATCAATTTCTGGATGTTGTTCCAAAACCTAGTGGCACATGAATGCTGTTTATTAGAAATGTTCCAATGCAAAAAATAAAATAAAATAAAAGTTCCCTGTAAATTGATACATAGATTATTCTAAAAGGGTACAAATCATAATGAAAGAAAATCTGCTGAATAACAAATTGAATTAAAAGTAGATCATTATATGATAATATTCTTACCCAAATAAAAATTATCATAGAATATTCTATTTATTGATACAATTAATACATAAATGTGACCATTGGGCCATTGAGTCAAATCTCCTTCTTAGTTTATGGTTTAAAGAAAAGCATCTCTCTCATAGGACCTCCTGGACCCACAACTCCTGCTTGAAAAGTAAGTGGCAGTTGTGGCTAGGAAGGCCTTTGTGCAACTTCACATTGTGCACCAGTTGTGCCCTTATCTGGATCCTAAGACACAGTGCATGGTCACTCATGTCCCAGTCATCTCTTGGCTGCCATACAGTGTACATGAGGCTACCCTTGAAGACTTTTCAGAAGCTGCAGGGAGCTCCTAGGACTGTACCTATAACAATGTTACTCTTTATTTATTTATTGGATTTGTATGCCGCTCCTCTCTGCAGACTCGGAGCGGCTCACAACATACAAATAAACAATTCAATATAAATCCGAAAAAAACATTAAAAATAAACCCCACACATACTCCTCAGTCACACCACAATCAACAATAATCCCCAGGCCTGCCGGCAGAGGTAGGTTTTTAAATTCTTTCGGAAGGCCGGGAGAGTCGGAGAAACGCAGACTTCAGGAGGTAGTTGGTTCCAGAGGGTGGGCGCCACAACAGAGAAGGCCCTCCCCCTAGGGCCCGCCAGACGACATTGTTTCGCTGACGGGACCCGGAGGAGGCCGACCCTGTGCGCTCTCATCGGTCGAAGGGAAGTATATGGCAGAAGACGGTCCCGTAAGTATCCTGGTCCCATGCCATGAAGGGCTTTATAGGTAATAACCAACACCTTGAATTGGGCTCGGAGACCAATAGGCAACCAATGCAGCATGCGGAGAGTTGATGAAATGTGGGCACAATGAGGAAGGCCCATAATTGCTCGCGCAGCTGCATTTTGCACTAATTGTAGTCTCCGAACACTCTTCAAGGGTAGCCCCATGTAGAGAGCGTTGCAGTAGTCGATCCTCGAGGTGCAAAGGGCATGTGTGACTGTAAGGAGAGACTCCCGATCCAAGTAAGGACGCAACTGGTGCACCAGGCGAACCTGGGCAAATGCCCCCCTCGCCACTGCCGACAAATGATGATCCAATGTCAGCTGTGGATCAAGGAGGACTCCCAAGTTGCGAACCTTCTCTGAGGGGTTTATAGATTCACCCCCCAGGGTAATCGAAGGACAGATAGAAGTGTCCTTGGGAGGCATCACCCACAGCCACTCTGTCTTATCGGGGTTGAGCCTTAATCTGTTAACACCCATCCAAACCCTCACAGCCTCCAGACACCAGCACATCACCTCAACCGCTTCACTGATATGGCCAGGAGTGGAAATGTACAGCTGAGTATCATCAGCATACTGATGGTATCTCACTCCGTGGCAGTGGATGATCTCACCCAGTGGCTTCATGTACATGTTAAAAAGTAGGGAGGAGAGAACCGACCCCTGAGGCACCCCACATGGGAGTAACCTAGAGGTGGACCTCTGGCCCCCCACAAACACCGACTGCGACTGACCAGTGAGATAGGAGGAAAACCACCGCAATACGGTGTCCCCCACTCCCAATCCCTCCAACCGGCGCAGTAGGATACCGTGGTCAATGGTATTGAACGCCGCTGAGAGGTCAAGAAGCACCAGGACAGCGGACTGGCCTCTATCCCGGGCCCGCCAGAGATCATCCATCAGAGCGACCAAAGCAGTTTCGGTGCTGTAGCCGGGCCTGAACCCCGACTGCAGAGGGCCCAGATAATCGGCTTCCTCCAGAGACCGCTGGAGCTGATGTGCCACCACCTTCTCGACAACCTTCCCCACAAAGGCAAGGTTGGAGACCGGACGATAGTTGGTCAAAATTACTGGATCCAGGGAAGGCTTCTTGAGGAGGGGGCGCACAAGTGCCTCCTTTAAAGGAGTCGGGAAGGACCCCTCCCTCAAAGAAGCATTGACAATCTCCTGGATCCAAGTACGTGTCACCACCCTACTGGCCGAAACCAGCCAGGAGGGACACGGGTCCAATAAACAGGTGGCAGAACTTACAGATCCAATGGCCCTGTCCACTTCCTCAGGCGTAACAGCCTCAAACTCACCCCAGATGACCGGACAAGAACATGCCCCTGTCCCCTCAACTGAATCATTATCAGTCGACTCTGCTCCACAATTGGAGTCTAGGTCGGCCCGGATCTGAGCCACTTTGTCTGCGAAAGAGTTATTAAAGTCCTCGGCACTAACCTGCAAGGGTGGGCCCGGACCCCTTGGGTTAATGAGGGATCGGGTCACCCTGAACAGGGCGGCCGGATGAGATTCTGCAGACGCGATCAAAGCAGAAAGATACGAAGATCTTGCCGCCTTAATCGCCTTTAGATAGGCTTTAATAAATAAGCTCAATCTGGTTCGGTCAGATCCGGACTTACTTTGTCTCCATCGCTTCTCTAGACGTCTCTTCTTGCGCTTCATCCCCCTGAGCTCCTCAGTAAACCAAGGAGACCTCCTGGGGCCAGCACCACGGAGAGGTCGCAAAGGCGCAATCCGGTCAATAGCCCCCTTCGTGGCTGTATTCCATGCCGCTACCAGGGACTCCGCCGGACTGTGAATGAGGGAGCTCGGTAATTCCCCAAGCGCTGTCTGAAAGCCAATTGGATCCATCAGGCGTCTGGGGCGGAACCACCTAATCGGTACCACCTCCCTGCGGGGAAGGATTGGGGCCATAAAATTCAGTCGAAGCAGAAAATGATCGGTCCATGACAAAGGCAAGATATCTAAGCCCCTTACTATGCAAGCTGCATTGCCCACCACTTTGCTTCTGGATCCAATTCAAGGTGTTGATTGTTACCTTTAAAGCCCTACATGGATCCAAGGTATCTGAGATGCCATCTGTCCACAATGGGACAAGTCTGCTGCAGATCTCATCTGCTAAGAAATTTGAAGCAGGCGGGGTCAAGGAGAAGAGCCTTTTCCACTGTGGAACATTCTATTACCGAAGGTGAGAGCTGCCCTCTCCCTTTTGGCTTTCCAGAAGGGTATTAAAACCTGGCTTTGCTGATGGACCTGGGCCCTATAAGAACCTACCTCAGCTAAGCCACCCAAGAAAGCAGAACTCTTGAAACAGGCATTGTCTCAAAAAGAAATTTTATTAGGTGCAAGTGATAGCAGGGAAAAGAAGGCGAGGTCTGAGGAAAACCTGCAAAAGCAGTATATTAAAAGCAATATTCAATACTCCTTTCCCCAGAGCCCCAGTGTTCATTTGAATTCCAGTGAATCCACAGGTAGCATTGTGTTTTGGTAACTGGGTTCTTTGGTGCATTCTTTCAAGGTCTCTCTCGCTTTCGTTTCCTTCTGGCTCCAAGCGCAACCATCTCTCAGATAAGGGTGATACGTTCCATCCCCTGGGGGAAGGGCACAATAACAGGACAGTGCAAAGCCATCCCCAAATGCCCCCCCTCGCAACAGAATGGCACGCCTCAAAGAAAGGTTACGGATTCAAGAATAGGCATAGGGAAACAATGTATTTCTTTGGGGACACTATCTTAGTTTTGGATTTAGTACAGTTTTTAATATTTTAATCTGTGTAGTTTTTAATTTTTAATGCTTTAATTATTTTTTACTTGTTTTATAACTTGTAAGCTGCCCAGAGTCACCTTGTAGGGCAGACGGGCAGCATAAAAATTTAATAAACAAACAAACAAAATCTCAGACAGGTTGCTCTGCTGTCTAGCCTGAAGGAAAATCCAACACTTCTTTAGATAACAATTCCACTGCCAACCTTTAGTTTATTTTAATGTTGTATCATACTGTTATTCTAACAATTTTCCTATTGCTGTTTTTAACTTATTAATGAAACCAGAGGGCAATGAGCCGAATATCCCATTTAAAGCCCTGTATTGTAAATAGGCAATGGCTTATTCAGGTGCAAATAGGCAGTTCTTCATAGATTGTTACTTTGTGGTAATCAAGGAGCTTAGACATCACAGTTATGCCATCAGGTACTCTATTAGCAAAGTACATTTCCAGCAGGGCCACCCATCCTAGCAGATAGTAGAAAAGGAACCAGAGTAAATAGAATCCACTAAATAAAGAAATGAAAACCCACTTCAGTATTCTGCCAAGAAAAGCGAATGGACACTCATAACCAGGACAATGTTACCATGATAGTAGAAGATATGCTCCCAAGATCAGAAGGTGTTGAGTAAACTACTCTGGCCAGAGGCAAAAAGAAAGTTCATTGTTGCCAAAATAAACATACCATTGGTACAAGGAATATCAGAATCATGAACCAAGATAAACCTAATGCTGTCAGAACAGAAGTAGTGAACTGAATTAGATGAAATGGTTGCTTCACGTTGGAGAAGCATCAGATATATTATGGCCAAGAACATTATAGAAGAAATGGAAGAGCCATCATTGTTAATAAAAAAATTAACTTGGTACTTGGATACAACTAAAAATGATAGAAAATTCAAGCTCAGGTGAAGCCAGTCTACAAATTGGTTTATGCTTCAATCTCAGATGAAGGAGAGATGGAAGCTGAACAGTTTCATGGAAAGTTGTGGCACTGTATCAACACAAAAACAAAGAAAAACATCATGTCAATTATAGGAGATTGGAATGCCAAGTATGGTAATGAAATAGCATCTACAATAATCGAAAAATTTGGACTTGGTTTATGTGTTGAACCAGGAGACAAACTAATACACTTCTGTAAAAAAAAAATCCAATTTTTACAATAAATAACAATCTAAAAGAATTTTAGACTTTATGAGATGGACCACACCAAATTAAACAGACTACTGTATATACTGTGTAGCCAAAATGGATTTGAACTTCAGTTAGCACTTATCCAGCATTTGCTGACTGAGTAGACTAACTGCTCAGTCAGCAAATGCTGGATAGGTGCTAAATGAAGTTCAAATCATAAAACCATGTTTGCAAAATGAAAGAAACAAGATCATTTACAAAAGTTAAAGAAAGCAAAATAACAGTACCAGATAACAACCTCAGTAACACTCCATATGATTATATAGTGAAGGCAAAGTACCAGTTTAACTGATTTGATCAATATAGCAACTGAAGATAAATGAAAAGAAATAGATTATAGATTATTGCTGTTTCCAATTTAAAAAGTTACAATGGAGATGGATGTAAGCACGATACTAAGATCATATGTGATAATTTTGATCCAAAAGCTCTGTGATTCCCTAAATTTTGGGGGGACAGGGGGGATATTTGTAGTTTGAGGATATATTGTGAGCACTCTTACAAAATAGTTGCTGTGTAGATGTGGCCACATAAAGACCTAGATCCAGAAGGCATCTAAACCATTGGACTGGAAGTTCCAATAATTTATTTTATAAGTATGCCTCTGAAATCTATCTGGAGGTGAGAAGTATTGTTTGAAATACAGGTTATGCCTAAGACAGGCCTTTGCAACATGCTAGCTGTATGTTCTTTTTAAAATTAAAATGCTTTAAGAGTTCAGTAAACTTGGAAGCTTGGAGGGTGGCAGGAATATATGAAAAGATACATTATTGACCTTGATATTTTGCTTGAGTTTTAAGTCATATCATTTATAGAAAAGAGATATGCAGTCATTTGTACAACAATTTTGGGGAGGAAAATAGAATATAAGATTGGAAGGTGATCATCCAATCTATCATCTATATGAAGAGCCGGAGTGGTGCAATGGTTAGAATGCAGTATTGCAGACTAATTCTGCTAACTGCCAGAGGTTCGGTGCTCACCAGCACAAGGTTGACTCAGCCTTCCATCCTTCCGAGGTTGGTAAAATGAGGACCCAGATTGTTGGGGGCAATATGCTGACTCTGTAAACCGCTTAGAGAGGGCTGTAAAGCACTGCGAAGCGGTATATAAGTCTAAGTGCTATTGTTATATGCAATTAAAGTTGTAAATCTTATAGTCAGGCTGAGAGGTCAGTGAAAAACAGGATTTGAAATAGTGTGGTAGGTGGTACCAGAAACTTATTTTATACAGTAGCTACCAATCCATACATTATTTAGTAACTCTCTCTGAGTTTTCAGTATATTACTGAAAATTACTTATAAGAAAATTTTATCTCTGAAATGAATTGAATATATTTCTGAATTAATCTGTATAGATATTGCATTTTGAAGAGAGTAATGGAGTCTTTCCACTATTTGTTTCACCTGCTTTAAAAAGACCGATTCTTTGAAGAATCCCCAATGCAGTTCAATCTGAGATGAATTTAGCAATCCAATTAGTGCAGAAGCTCTGTATTAATCTGTTAATTAATGGGATCATATATTCCTATGGAACATTTAAAAAGTGTCCTTATCTGCAGTACTAATTAGAAGTGTAATTTAATGCCTTTAACTGATTTATCAACAGCTCAAGTTGTTTGTAATTTAGGATTTGGGAACATCTCACCACGTACAGAAGGTGGAAAAATATTCTGTATCATCTATGCCTTACTGGGAATCCCTCTCTTTGGTTTTCTGTTGGCTGGAGTTGGAGATCAACTAGGGACCATATTTGGGAAAGGGATTGCCAAAGTAGAAGACACATTTGTTGTGAGTATGCTACATACATTGTTCTGAAATATGATTTAGTTCTATAATTTTGAAAATATTTTATTACAGATATTTGATTTTGGTCATGTATTCGTGGATAAAAGTCTGGCATAAAGTAAACTGTGTATATTGTGTTATTTTTAATTTTAAAATAAATTCAGTGTTGCATGCAAACACATGTTCTCTTTCTTATTAATCTTTGTCCTTGTCCACTTTAATACTAAAAACATTGATGGAAAAAAAGAAGAAGCATTTAATTGTTCACTAACAGCCTTTCACCTCTAAATGCCCTCTTATTTAGCATCAGGAGTTGTGTGTCCAAATAGACATTTAAGCCAACATGGCTTATATGTGCATGTCTGTAGAAATGATAATAGTGGGGGTAGAAGGATGTGATTTAGATCAAAAGAAAAAAACAGAGGGCTAATATTTTCACCGGTCTTGAATTTAACAGAGCTTTCCAACTACTCTTCAAATCAAGCAAATAAATTGAGGGCCCTAAATTATATTCATTTGTCTAAACATCTAGTTTGACCTAAGACATCCCAGTTTGGTTAGCTCTTGTATGGGGGACATTCAGAGAATAACCTGGGCTCTAGGCTAGATGGAAAAATCTGAAAACATCTTGAAAAAGTAATTAGAAAATATTTCTATATTGTGCCAAGAGAATAGTAAATATATGGCTGATGTCCAGGAGTCTATATTCTAAGAGGCAAACCACACTGAAAGCGAGCTTGGCAATTGACATGTATTTATGATGGTTGTAGTATCCCGGGGTTATGTGATCCCTTTCTGCGACCTTCTGACAAGCAAAGTCAATGAGGAACCCAAATTCACTTAACAACCATGTTACTAACTTAAAAACTGCAATTATTCACTTAACAACTGTGGCAACTTGGGCAAAACTCATTTAAAAACTGTCTTGCTTAGCAATGGAAATTTTGGGCTCAATTGTGGTTATAAGTTGAGAACTACCTGTACAGTTTCCACGTTCTCTTCAGGCAAAATACAAATCAGTGATAGTTACTGAGCTTCCACATGACTTATGTCCATTTGAGAGATACAGAGATTTTCCTAGAGCAAACATATGATGATAGAGATCATGTACACCAGTTGGTTGTATGAGCTGTGGTGGCATAGCGGCTAGAAAGGAATATTGCAGATTAATTCTGCC
Source organism: Bothrops alternatus (assembly GCA_034064705.1). Lineage (NCBI taxonomy): Eukaryota > Metazoa > Chordata > Lepidosauria > Squamata > Viperidae > Bothrops > Bothrops alternatus. The sequence continues at coordinate 41,364,649 of JARGCV010000023.1, read as the reverse complement.
CATTGCCAGGAGTTCAATCCTGACCGACTCAAGGTTGACTCAACCTTTTGTTCTTCTGAGGTTGGTAAAATGAGGATCCAGATTGTTGGGGGCCATATGCAAATAATGCTTATATTGTAAACTGCTTAGAGAGTACTGTAAAGCACTATGGAGTGGTGTATAAGTGCTATTGCTGTTGTATTGGTCCTACTCCAATTATAATACTATTAAGAGATCCTAAAGAGTATATCTATGAAGGTAGCTTAAATCTATGAGATAGAATTTTGTGCTGTGGGTACAATGTGATTCTCTTAATCAGGTAGAGAGTTGATGGGATTTCCCTCAAAATATCTTTTGGTAAATGTTTGCTGCATTTGAAAGAGTGTCCTGTTTTTGTAATTTTACAGGTATACTCTTTTCCAGGTCTTCCCATAGAAGCAGAAACCCTTTCAGCTTTTTTAATATTTCAAATGTATGACATCTTCCTAAATAAACTATCAACAGTTCAATAAAACAAGTAATGGGCAGAAGCTTACTAGAGATGCAACCTAGAAATAAGGAGAATTTTTCTGACAGGGAGAACAATTAATTAATGGAATAACTTGCCTCCTGGAGTTGTGGATGCTCCAGCATGGGAGATTTTCAAAAACAGACTGGACAGCGATTTGACTGGGATGGTATAAGGTCTCTTGCTCTGAGTAAGAGGTTGGACTAGAAGACCTCCGAGGTCCCTTCCAGCTCTGTGAGTCTAAGTTCTATGTTACAATGAAGAACATTCTGTGACTGATATTCAGCACAACAATTATCAGTGGAAATAAATTACTTGAATACAAAATGTATTGAAATCAGATTGGAGTATTTTATGTAACCAATCCAATTCTTGCCATCATGAAAAAAGTATGAACATTTTGAATGACATACAATTTTGTATTTTTGTTATCGGAACATTTTCTTCTTAAGAAAATTTTATACTTTTTATTGGGAGAATCCTTCCGTTCTTGGATAACTGCATATAAAATTTGGTAATTAAAACTGTGGTAGGTTAGCTTCATGCTGTGAATAGCTTTTCTTACCTATTGCAGATGGAACTATTGAAGAAAGGTAGATTATTCTTGGTATAAATGATTTGTAGTGAAATGCATTCAAATAAATATTCATTTAAATATTATTTACATCACCTATCCACTGTTTTTTTTCCTTTCCCTTTTCTGTGTATTTGCAGAAGTTTGTTGACATGATGAATCTTGAAGTTTCTATACATGATAGAGAATGAGAATAAATTTGAAATTTAGCTTCCCTCTGCTCCTATTTATTCACTGCAGATGGTTATAATTTTATGGACAGTTACTTGGCACTGAATCCCATTGATAGCAATTACATTCTCCTATATAATTATCCATGGGAGCAGACAAAGTTCATGATCAATGCTTGTATGAAGACTTACCCATCTATTTTGTTTTCACCATAAACAATTCCATGTATGCTTGGTGGGTTTGATAGTGATAAAATATTCCTATAGAGCCATTGCATATCTGCTATAAATACTTTACAGAGAAATGTTGAACAACATTTTCACATTTTTTTTAACTTGTGATTTTGCAATGGCTTTAATCTATTCTGTCACCCTTTGATCATACTATTAGAACTGTTTAGCCGTCTATTTTGATTTAAAACATTTGCAGATGGTGTCACCCAGGTTTTAGTAAAAATATTTACCCATTTTATAAATGCATACCTATATATACATACATGAAATAATACTACTTTACTAATAATGGATTCTTCCCCCCCTTTCTCTTTCTTCTTCCATCCCCTTATTTATTCTTTCTTCTTACCACAGAAATGGAATGTGAGTCAGACAAAGATCCGCATAATATCAACAATAATATTCATACTGTTTGGCTGCGTTCTGTTTGTTGCTCTTCCGGCAGTCATTTTCAAGCACATAGAAGGCTGGAATACATTAGATGCAATTTATTTTGTAGTTATCACCTTAACAACAATTGGATTTGGTGATTACGTTGCAGGTAATATTTTACCAAGTTCTGTATGGAAAAATAAACCATATACCTTTACTATGTACATTAATGCCTTCTCAGTGTATATTGTTGCATGGGACACTTCCACTAAGCCCGATATTGATCTAGCAGTATTTTTTTCCAGTGTACCAGACTGGTGTTTTCTCTGGGTCTCCCAGTTAGAATTGAAGTAGAGACCTTTTGAGTGCAACATACTTGCTACATTCAAAGATCTATTTATGTCCCAAATCTTAAAGTTGCTTCAAGTTTACCAAACATTTTTCATGAGAAAGAGTAACATTCAATTAAAGAATTAACTTTAAAGCAGTAAAATAAGGTACCATCAGTTTTTTAGGTGTTATTGTATATGAGATTGCCTGAATGATGGATGATACAGATCAATATCCAAGCTTTAAAAATGGACAATATCTTGAAAAGTCTCTAAATCTTATGAGTTTTCATTGCTCTCATCCCCAAGATCTCTTAGGAGACATTGACATTCTGAAATTTCACAAAATATCATGAAATAACATGGAAATAGTTTTCTCATTCAATATGCAGTTGTTATCTGGGAATTTCATGTTTGTGGGCACTCTTTTGCAGCTCATGTCTGGAAACTAAGATAAACTAAGATTCTGTTAAATATTCAAGTTAGAAAAAATTAGGATCTCTATATAATTTGTGATTTATAAGAGGGTATCACATCTGTATGGTAGTGTAACAATCTTGTAAATAACACTGTGCATAGATAGATCCATATTATGCATAGATGAATGGATCTATCTACATTGCTTCTTCAGTTTTCCTACCTGTCTGTGTTCAATTGACAATTCTTACTTCCAGCAATTCTCTTATTTATGCAGATTTATTTTCATGCTGTTACTACATATTATATAAAATGACACATAATCAATCAATTTGCATAAGACAATGTTGTTGCCATATGAGATGCTTATAGAAGGCAGAGAAAGAATATAAGCTTGAGAATTGGGCTCATACTCATGCCTTGTTATTAATATATATGGGATAGATCATAAAAGCCAGTATTTGTATGTCTGGATATGGTGTGCTGTTATATTTTATATTTATATTTGAATATAAAACATATTCAGTTTGTAAGATGAAAATGGCCTCAGTAACATATTTTTTTCTAGTCTGAATGTTACTTTTTCCTATGTATAAAGGTGTCAGATATTCACTGGGTTTTATACCTATTTTGAAAATGTCAGTGACTCTCATGCATTAATATGATTATAGGAAAATGGACCTAGTACCACATGCTTTAAAACTGATGTCTTTTTCAGAGCAAGAACATTATTTTTGTCTTGTTTTTATACATTTCCTGGTTATGTTTATAGTAAAAACATTATGTACCAAAGGCCACTTAACTGAAACTGGAGCACCAAGTACATTAGTAATCTCTACCATTATACATTAATATAATAATTTGTCCCTGCAGTTTTTATAGGTTTTATTAATTTAAAGAAAAGCACAGTGATTAGTGTAGCTTCTGTGCATCTGTGCAATTAATTGTTTTTTCTTCTTTTTGATGTACCTTGCCATCTTTTGAAATAGAAGGATGGATGGATGGATGGATGGATGGGAGGGAGGGAGGAAAGGCGAAAAGGAGGAAGGATTCAAGAAGAACCGGTTGCCAAATAAAGAAGAAAGTAGGACAACCCAAATGGTAGAAGGTGGGATTTGGAGCCCAACGTGCTTAGAGATGGTTTCTCACAGCAAGTGAGGTTGCTCCGTCTGTTGCTCATGTCTCCAGGCAGGGCAAACACCCTATCATATGCTTAATTTCTAAGGTATTGACAGGAGTTTTTGCTGTTGTCCCTTCAGCCTTCTAAATCAACTAACAGTTGCTTCCTGTTGCTCATCCAGGCTAAGGGAAGAAATGCTTTATCTTAGAAAAGATTAGTTATCATGAACTAGACAGAACTACCTAGACAATACGACTGAAATCAAAATAATAACTTCCAATACTGTATTTCAAATTCCTAAGTGTTTTAAAAAGAGAGTGGGAGAAAATAGAAAACGTTTAAGCTTCAGTCTTCTGTGTAATTAAAAACAACCGCAAAATTTTAGGTACATTAGAATGAGAAATCTCAGATTTACTATACTGTAATTTTTAATGTATGAGAGGGAAAAATAAATTATAACTTGAATTGCTGGTGTAAATATAATGTCTTTTCATGGAAGAAAGAAAGCTAAAATAATTTTGTTCCAGGCCAATTCAAAGAAGGGGTGGTTTTATTTGCTTTACCAAAAAGACTTGCAAACACATGCACTCCCAGTTCAGAGACAGATCCCCCCCCCCAAGTTCATCAAGTTTGACTTACAGTAGTTCCAAATCAAAGCAGCATGCAGAAGAACAGTCAGGTGGAGTCTAAGGGTTTGAGCTTGTTGCAGATTCATCAGCCAGTCTAGGTTTAAAATCAGAGTTAGGCCCACAGATTACTACCCTTTCCTCCTCCTTCACATTGGGACAAATGACACAACAAAGAAGCTGAGTACAATATTGAGAAATTATAAGCAAGTAGGCAATAAAGTTAAGGAGCTATGAGCACAAGTGGTGTTCTCATTAGTACTCCCAATGAAAGGCCAATCCCCATTGAGGGAAAAAAATTCTAGAAATAAACCACTGACTAAAGGTTTGGTGTCACCAAGAAAACTTTGGTTTCCTGGATCAAGTCAAGGTATACAAAGTGGGAGTTAACAAGAAGTTGCCTTCTGCTCCATATTAATAGAAGCAGCTCTGCTGTAACTCATTTAGTAGGACAAGACTCTTTCCATGTGAGCAGATTTACTGTGTCATGACACTTCTTTAAAGGAAGTCCTTACTAAATGAAGGTAATTGGGACAAGAATTTCTATACAAAGCTATGTGGTCACAAAGCACGATGTCATATTGCTTAGCTGTGGCCATCATGGCAATCCCTGTTGCTCTTGTTAAATGAGAATTGGGATCATTAAGTGAGGACCTCCTCACAACTTCCTTCCCACAACCAAAGTCATTGGGGAAGCTGGCAAATCCTAGGCAGCTCACAATCAGGCAGGCTGGTAAGTAGCATGCACAAATGATTTTGGGTCCAGGTGTGGCTGCTGACAGGTGGGGAAGGGTATGCACTTGTAAATGGAAATGTTTTTGGGTTGGTAAGCTGCTACTAGGTGAGAGAGACTTACCTGAGTGACTTGTAACCTTGCCTTCTACAGGCCAGCTACACACACACACACACACACACACACAGAGAGAGAGAGAGAGAGAGAGAGAGAGAGAGAGAGAGAGAGAGAGAGAGAGAGAGAGAGAGAGAGAGAGAGAGAGAGAGAGAGAGAGACCATTAATTTGGTCCAATTTCTAATTTAGATTACAATCCAAGTTAACCAAGGCTGTGTTCATCCCATAAATTTGTAGCTGTGTTTTATTTTAATTAATTTAGCAAAACATGAACCATTTTGAAATATTATTCTGCAAATAATGGAAATGAAAGTATCAAATACAATTATACAAATTGGAGCTTCTGTAGGACATAGACTTTGGATGAAAAATGAGTTATGCATGAGTGCAATCAGGTTCAAACATTTGTAAAGTAGAGACATTTACATTAAAAAAATATGATCAAAGTTTTAAATTGTTCCTTGCAAATCAATTACATTACTTATTTGGGATGTTAACAGTATTTCTATTTCTATTTTGTTTGTCAGCTTTTAATTTAAGGCAAATAAAAAGAATTTGGATAACTTTCAACAATGATTTCATCTACTATTAGATGTTTTGTAAAAAAATATATTAAATATCTGAAAGACCTTTGAGGATCATTTGGAGAATCCTTATAGAAATAAGTGTTAGAACAGTGTTTCTCAACCTTGACAATTTTAAGGCATGTGGACTTCAACTCCCAGAATTCCACAGCCAGCAATGCTGGCTGTGGAATTCTGGGAGTTGAAGTCCACATGCCTTAAAATTGTCAAGGTTGAGAAACACTGTGTTAGAAGAATTTCTACATTGTTGTATAAACCTAAGGGTTTATCTGTAAAGGGCAAAGGGAATTGCCTTGAAGGACAGGAGGAACAGCCATTACCAAGACAGAAGGTCAGATAAGCAGGACTTGAGCCTGAGGAAGGAAAATACCTTGTGAAAATGTCTCAGATGAGAGACTCTCCAGGGTTCACACAAAGACAAAGAGAGATGGAGAGAGGGAATCGCATTCTGACTTGCAAGAATCTGTTATTGTATCTGTTACACTAAGCGTAGTCCTTACCTACTTATATGGCATTGGTTTCTTAGTCTGGCCTAGCGTATTGGGCTTGATATTGCCTATATTTGCTATAAAAGTATAATATACTTGGAGTGTTTATAAGAACTGTCCAATTTGCACTTCCCAAACTGGAGTATACTTTCCCATATATTGCAAGGTAGCATGAAAAATGTATATCGTTTTACTATGTTTATAGTAAAAAAAAATTACATTCAATGCATGGATAAAGGGAGAAAGTGTCAGGCTGGCCCCAACTAGGTCCTTAGAAAAGGAAGTCCCTCGGCTCCATTTCATTGAAGTGATAGGCTCTTTTACTAAGGATTAGTGGTTGCAGCAGAAGCAGGCTAGAACTAATGTTCCCTCACAAAGAGTTACAGATTTTCCCCTTCTCCTCAGCTCTCCTCCCTTGACCGGTTTGTCTTCATCCAATGGTGTGCCATATGGGTGTTTTGGGAACCACTCAGATGGTGCAGTTCACATTCCTTTGCCTGGCTCCATGGCCTGGAAGACTGGAACAAGCTGGTTCTCACACCTCTGCTTTCTGTCAACTCTGTCACCCCTTCCCCTCTGGCTCATCTCTACCTTCCATCTGCCAATTGCTTACTTCCACTTCCCCCCAGCCCCCTAACAATTTATGGCAGATGACAGAAAGTACAAGAAAATAGGAATCAGAATGAACTCAAATAAAAAGTTTTATCTACAGTATCTCTTATCATATTTTTCTGATTTTCAGTCTCTGATTGTTCCCTAGATAAACAGAAGTGTGAAGTGGAAATCAATGTTTAGTTTAACTGATCTTTGAATATGGTACCTTTGCTGGAAAATAGTACAATCACCTCTAAAACATAGGACCAGGTTGCCAAGCAGGTTTTGGCTACTGTTGATAGCAGACTAAATGTTTTGTTTGCATTTCCAAGATTTTATTTGAAAGTCTGATGCATTCTGTTTATAATGCTTCTGCCATATTTATTTATTTGTTGCAGCATTTATGCCCTGCCAGATTTAAATACATCCATAATTAGTGGCAGTAGACTGCTTCTTAGGTTTAATATGTTGGTGCTGATGATAGGATTGCCCACTGGCTGAGGACTGGAGCAGTGGCCTGGAATATTAAGAGGAAGATTTTAGCAATTTCACTAATTCACTGGAATGAATGAAATTGCTTAACTTGTAATTGAAAGTACCATTAAACATGCATGAGAGCTTTTACCTCATGTTGCCATGAAATGCCAAAAATACAGGGAGCCCTCATCTTATGTCCTTAGTGGAACCTGTCCATTATGGTTGTCAGTCGTGATGATTGCAAAGTGGATCATCAGGTGACAGATTCAATCTTATGATCTTTTTCTGCTGTGGTCATTAAAAAAACCTATTAGCAAAAATGCTAGCAGGCATTTTTGTTGCAAACTGGAAGTTAACTGGGTTTTGGCAAAAACAATCACAGTCATGTGATTGCAAGATGCTACAAAATGGCTGTAAATGAGAGCTGGTTGCTGAGCATCTGAAATGCAATCATATGACTCGGTGTGTGTGTGTGTGTGTGTGTGTGTGTGTGTGTGTGTGTGTGTGTGTCCATAAGAACTTTGGAACTAGGTTCTGAGTGGTCCATCTTAACTTTGAACAGTCACAAAGCAACCAGTCATAATTTGAGGAGTACCTGTATTTTGTGCTTCAATCATTGGAGTGAGTTGCTTTACTACTAGATGCCACAGAAAATAGGGAGATGCAGAAACAGGCATCAATCATAAATGTAATGTAGGAAATAATTAATTTTATATTTTAGTCATAGTTTGCCAGTGTTACTTAGGTAACAAAAGTTTTGGGATGTAAGGAAAGAAAAAAGGTAAACAAATTACAATAAAATTAAAACATAGTGGACCTGAATACAGTGTGAATTAAACACTAAATTTCTAAAATGCTTAGTGGGAAAAACTAAATGCTAAAGAGAGAGAGTAAATGATGACTAAAAGGATTACTAAAGTAAATTATTATTAAAAAAGGAGTCAACCTATTCTCCAAAGCACCTGAAGGCAGGACAAGAAACAATGGATGGAAACTAATCAAGGAGAGAACCAGCGTAGAACTAAGGAGAAATTTCCTGATAGAACAATTAATCAGTGGAACGACTTGCCTCCAGAAGTTATGAATGCTCCATCACTGGAAGTTTTTAAGAAGAGACTGGACAACCATTTGTATGAAATGGTACAGGGTTTCCTGCCTAAACAGGGGATTGGACTAGAAGACCTCAAAGGTCCCTTCCAATTTTGTTATTTAAAAAGAATCAGAAACCTTCTTTCTGTCGACATTAAGAATTTCAGAGAGAATAAATGAGCTATGTTCAAGGCAGGAATACATGAGCTATGTTCGAGGCAGGAGCTGAGCTCTCTTGGCCCTTTCTTAGATGAGGCCTCTCAATGATGAGAGGGCTCAGAAGCTCCACCTCTGGGCTGCAGTAATTTGGGACAACCAGGAAAAAGGGGTGGCCACACAGCCATTTCTGCCAGCAGCAGGCCTGAGTTTCCAAGGGTATCACCTCAAAGTGCTTGTTTCCACATAATCTCATATTCCATCGCCTGCCTCCCAAAAACTGTGTTGTATCATATATTATATTATATTTATATTTATTCAATTTCTATACCGCCCCTCTCCCGTAGGACTCGGGGCAGTTTATAACCCAATAAAACATATAAAACAATAAATATTTAAAATTAAATTAAATTAAATAAATACAAGGCTGTTACTAAAAACCTGTTAAAAAACCCAATTCTAAAACCCGAACAGCCTTGTTTAAAAATTTAAAACCCGAGGAGATCTAGGCCAGGCCGGCTTGATTAAAGAGATGAGTCTTCAACTCTCTTCTGAAGGTGCGGAGATCATGACACGTCCGGAGTTCAGGGGGGAGCTCGTTCCACATCGTCGGTGCCCCCACAGAAAAGGCTCTCCCCCTGGGCGCCACCAGCCGACACTACTTAGCCGATGACACCCTGAGGAGGCCCTCTCTGTGGGAGCGAACTGGTCGATGGGAGGTATTTACTGGCAGAAGGCGGTCTTGTAAATAACTGGGTCCTATGCCATGGAGTGCTTTAAAAGTGGTAACCAGTACCTTGAAGCGCACCCGGAAAGCCACCGGCAACCAGTGCAGCTCGCGCAGGATGGGGGCCATTCGTGCCCGCCAGGGTGCCCCACTACCACCCGCACGGCCGCATTCTGTGCCAGTTGAAGCCTCCGCGTGCACTTCAAGGGGAGCCCCATGTAGAGAGCATTACAATAGTCCAGTCTGGAAGTGACGAAGGCATGGGTGACTGTGCGTAGCGCATCCTTATCTAGGAAGGGACGCAACTGGCGTACCAGACGAATCTGGTAAAACATCCTCCCAGCCACGGCCGTCAGATGGTCCTCAAGGGACAGCCGTGAATCTAGGAGGACTCCCAAGTTGCGAGCCCTTCCCGTGGGGGCCACTGACTCGCCCCCGATAGACAGCGATGGAGTCAGCTGGTTATACCGGGACGACGGTAACCACAGCCACTCGGTCTTGGAGGGGTTGAGCTTGAGACCGTTCTTCCCCATCCAGATCCGCACGGCCTCCAGGCACTGGGTCAGCACGTCAAGAGCTTCATTTGGGTGGTTCGGGGTGGAAATGTACAGCTGAGTATCATCAGCGTACAGATGGAATTCCACCCCAAAACCTCGGATGATCTCACCCAGCGGCTTCACATAAATGTTGAACAACAAGGGCGAGAGGACGGACCCCTGAGGTACCCCACAATCAAGGGGCCTCGGGGTCAACCTCTGACCCCCTGTCAACACAAACTGCGTCCAGCCAGAGAGGAAGGAAGAGAACCACCGAAACACCATGGTCGATGGTATCAAAAGCCGCTGAGAGGTCCAATAGCACCAGGATAGAGGAGCAACCCCTGTCCCGCCAGAGATCATCCACCAATGCGACCAAAGCTGTTTCCGTGCTGTAACCTGGCCTGAAGCCCGACTGGAACGGGTCCAGGTACGACGATTCCTCCAGGTGCTGAGGGAACTGTCGAGCAACCACACTCTCAACAACCTTCGCAACAAAGCGAAGGTTGGAGACAGGACGGTAATTAGATAGAACAGCCGGGTCCAAGGCGGGCTTCTTGAGGAGGGGTCACACCACCGCCTCTTTCAAGGCGGCGGGGAAGACACCCTCACTCAACGAGGCGTTGATAATTGCCTGGAGCCAGCCTCGCGTCACCTCACTGGAGGCCAGTACCAAGCAGGAGGGACACGGGTCCAATAAACATGTGGTTGCTCTAAGACCTCCCAGCAACCTGTCCACGTCATCAGGTGTCACGTAGTCAAACTCAGCCCAGATAGCAGTCTCAAGACCGCCCTCAGCCACTTCTGCTGGACCGCCTTCGTTGAAGTTAAAGCCTTCCCGAATCTGAGCGATTTTGTCATGCAGGTATTGCACAAAATCCTCAGCTCTTCCCTCCAAGGGGTCCCCCCTCACCTCCCGATGAAGGAGGGAGCGGGTTACCCTAAACAGGGAGGCTGGGCGGTTATCTGATGACACAATAAGGGCAGTGACATAAGAACACTTCTCTGCCCTTATTGCCACTAAGTAAGTCCTAATATGGTCTCTTACTCGTGTTCGGTCAGACTCAGAGCGACTCGCCCTCCAACTGCTCTCTAGGCGTCTTTTCTGGCGCTTCATCTCCCTCAGCTCCCCGTTAAACCGGGGAGCCGATCGAGAACCACGCCGGTTCAGAGGCCGCAAAGGCACAACCCTATCCAAGGCATCAGCAGCTGCCCTATCCCAGGCAGCTACCAGCGCCCCGACTGAGTTGTGTGTTATATGTGTTAGAGCCTCCGGTATTGGCCCAAGCTCCGTCTAGAACCTCTCGGGTTCCATCAGTCGCCTGGGGCGGTACCAAACAATTGGTTCCGCCTCCCTGCAGTGGGGTGTAGCGGTCCAAAAGTCCAAGCGTAGGAGAGAGTGATCTGACCATGACAAAGGTGTAATAACTATATTTCTCGTATCCAGATCACTCAGACACTGACCAGAGACGAAAACCAGGTAAAGCGTGTTTCCCCCCGTGTGTGTGGGACCTTGAATTACCTGGGTCAGGTCCATGGCTGTCATGGAAGCCATGAACTCCCGAACCTCCCCAGATGCCTCGCCCGCAGACGGCAGATTGAAGTCACCCATGACTACTAGCCTGGGGACCTCAACCGCCACCGCAGCGATGATGCCATGTATTTCACCAGCCAGATATTGTAGTCCTACCCCACAGGGCCAGAATTGTTGATTACTAGTTTACACAACAGAGAGTCAGCATAGGGAGCCTTGTGTGCTTGCAGGCCCTGAAGTATTTTATTTGCTTACCTTTTCCTTATTTAGGTTGTGGTCTGTATTGCAGATGGGATTCTTATCTACTGTACTATAAGGAAATTCTACCATAATTTATCACAGTAAGTCCCCATCTCAGTAGACAGCAGGCTTATATCTATGATAAGTTCCAAATATTTTGCCAAATATGATAGAAATATACTGGAATATACTGTAACTGGTTCCCCTGCTGTGGAAGGACAAGTAGTTTCTGAATTCTTTTCTGTGTTCTGAGCAGCATACAAAGTAGCTTTCTGTTTATCCAAGGCAATGTTTCTCAACTTCAGCAACTTTAAAATGTGTGGCGTTTAACTTCAAATCCACACTTCTTAAAGTTGTAGAGGTAGAGAAACACTGATCCAAGGAATGAAGATGATGGTAACAGAATAAGAGAGTTGGAAGGGACCTTGGAAGTCTTTTAGTCAACCTCTTGCTCAAGCAGAAAAGCCTATACCATTTCAGACAAATAGCTGTCCAGCCTTTTCTTAAAAGTCTCCAGTGAAGGAGCACCTACAACTTCTGGAGACAAGTTGTTCCACTGGTTAACTGTTCTCACTGTTAAGAAATTTCTCCTTAGTTCTGGGATAGTTCTCTCCTTGATTAGTTTACATCCATTGTTGTCTTGCCTTCTGGTGCTTTGGAAAATTAGAAAATAGCTTGACCCCCTCTTCTTTGTGGCAGCCCTTCAAATATTGGAACACTGCTATCATGTCACCCCTAGTCCTTCTTTTCATTAAACTAGACTATACCCATTTCCTACAATCAATCATAAGTTTTACCTCCAGGCCCCTAATAATCTTTGTTGCTCTTCTCTGCACTCTTTCAAAAGTCTCAATTCTTTTTCAATAATTTTATTATTATTATTGAATATTTTATTAGAATTTTCAATATAGTAAAAGATTAAACATAAAAGAAAAATTAGAAAAAAAGATTAAAAATAAGAGAAAAAAGAAAGAAAACAGAAATGTCTTCTATCCTTCTTTCTATTGAGTAATTTTCTTCTTTCACTTTTCCCTTCTTCCATAACTCTTTTAATCCCCAATTCATAAATCATAAAATGATGATGATACCACCCTTACATCATTTTTCTTGCTATTGTACCTCTGTCCATTAATGATTTGATGATTCATGGAGTTTTATTCACTCTTGTTCAATTTACTAATATTTATATAGGAATACTATTTATTGCATCCTTCCCTAACTGCAGTATTCACATGCTCTTAGATCTAAGAGGAAGCAGTTGACATTTAATTGATACCTTTAATTTTCCTTATACTTTCTCCCAAGAAATATAAGTATTAAAATCAATGAAAGCAACATTAAGTCTAGTCTAGTCTAATGAAGAGAAGGATGAGGGGTGACATGATAGCAGTGTTCCAATATCTCAGGGACTGCCACAAAGAAGAGGGAGTCAAGCTATTCTCCAAAGCACCTGAGGGCAGGACAAGAAGCAACGGATGGAAACTAACCAAGGAGAGAAGCAACCTAGAACTAAGGAGAAATTTTCTGACAGTTAGAACAATTAATCAATGGAACAACCTGCCTCTAGAAGCTATGAATGCTCCAACACTGGAAGTTTTTAAGAAGAGACTGGACAGCCATTTATCTGAAATGGTATAGGGTTTCCTACCTGAGCACGGGGTTGGACTAAATGACCTCCAAGGTGCCTTCCAACTTTATTTATTATTATTATTAGTAGTAGTAGTATTAGTAGTAGTAGTAATAATAGTATTAGCAGTATTAGTAGTATTAGTAGTACAAACCATAGTTTATTGTATACTTCTCTACTTAGTGGCTCAGCAGGATCTTTTGACATATTTTGTGTCTTTTCTCTCCAAAGCCCTTCTTTCATCCGTGAGAATAGTCTCCATGAGAAACAAACCTGTCACCTTTTAGTATAAATGCTTATTGTAAATCTTACTAACTATATTTACCAGTTTGTTATGCTAATAACTAACTGGTAGCTCTTTCCCTTCCTTCCTTAAAATTTGGGAGAATTACTATTAATTCCCAGTCTTTGAAGACTCTGTCAATATAAGTACCTAAATAAAATAAAAATGGAAGGTTTAGGAAGAGGAAGGTTGCTGGGTTCCTATATTGCTACCGTAGTAGAATTAGTGGTTGGAGCCGGCTGATTGGAGGGAGCTGTTAGATAGTTCACAGATCTCCTTTTATTGGTGTCATTGGTTTTTGGCATTGCTGGTTTGTTAGGTGGTTGTTTGAATGGAGTTGATGGGGAAAATTGGGTAAGAACATAGATTGTTAATATGACTGTAGGAGGCTGATTTCCATGAAAATTAAAAATGGAAAGTAAAATCATAGGTTGGCCCTTGCTGTTATAGAAGGAGAACATAATTTGAGCAGATCCTTCTGGGTAAGACTCTACCAGTTTAATGGAGAAAGTGTTCTGTTTCAAAGCAGAAGCTTTTGCTTTCAAAAAGAAGAGCGCACAGTCATGGAATACCAAATCACAGTTTAGCATGATGTTCAAAAACATACTGATTTAAGAACAAGTTATCTTTATCACTGAAATTGCATTAAAGTTCTAAACTTTGCTTGGAATATAATTCTATTTGTTGATTTAATGTTGAGTTGACTTCAGTCTTACCTGTGTTCTATGAGTTAATAACTACTAATAAATAGAAAAAAAATAATAAATGACTGGTAATAGATATCCAATACAAATCTATATTTATTTGATTTCTTTTTAGGGGGATCAGATATTGAATATTTTGACTTTTACAAACCAGTTGTGTGGTTCTGGATTCTGGTGGGTCTTGCATATTTTGCTGCTGTGTTGAGCATGATTGGTGATTGGCTAAGAGTTATATCCAAAAAGACCAAGGAAGAGGTAAGGACATTCCAAGAAATTTGCAAAAAAAATTATTAATACTGTAACATTTTAATGAGCTTTGCTCCTTGCTATTCTCATAAATAGCCTAGATTGGACATTTATGTGTCATAAGTATTATTTGTATCAGGATTCATTATTACTATTAATTCAGGTTTTTTTACCATCACTGCAATCCAACATATAATGAATATCTTACCAGTAGATTAAACAAAAATACCAAAATTAAAAAAAACTGAAAATCCATAAAATCCAAACAAAGAGATAGTGACCTAAACGATGTTTGGAAGTGTTGGATTTTTAACATCTTCTGGAAGGTGTCCAAGATAAGCGTGTATCTAACCTTAACCAGAGATCATTCTGGCACTGCCACTGAAAAATAACATTTCCCATTGTCTGACCTCCCTCCAATCCTGCAAAAGTGAGGAACAATCATCTGTTTCTTCTGCCACAATTGTAATAGACTGACTTCTGTAGGTAGATGCTGGTGAGCATCTGAGTTGCTGCATTTTGTTCCAAATAATTATCAGATTGTTTTTAAATATGGCCCTATAGAGTACCATGATGGCAATGATAAGCGCACATGTTACAAGGTCCTCCTGTCCCAGGAAAGACCACAACTAGCTTGTCAATGAAACCTGCATTTAATCACTCTCATCCATCCCTGCATGGTCTTTACCTACTGTTCTAGCAGGAATTATGAGTCCAAGAGAACTTAAAGCCATGGACCTGCTTCTTCATGGACAGTGCCTCCATCTCCAGAATAATTTCTAGATGTACAAGAAAATCCTAATGTACAAGTGGCAACTCATTTACATTTCAATATTACCCTGTTCTCTCCCATCTAGACCTTAAAAACTCCAAGCACAGAAATAGGATTTTGGCACCATCCTCAGAGCAGTCTGGGATCATTTTGAATAGCTAAATAATACCTTTCAGTGGCTTTATATAGTAACAGGGAGAAAACTGATTCCTGAAGTACAGTACAAAGGAGGAGCCACTAAGTTGATTTCTCCTCCTCTATCACTACTGACTGGAACCATCTACCAAGATAGGAGTGTCTAACCACTACAGACAGTCCAGGAGGATACCATGATTGATGAGAAGTTGTATCAGACCAAGATAGTCATACCAACTGTGTCCAAGTCATGCCAAAAATTATCAATCAGAGCAACGAGTGATATTTAGTATGGATCCAGATAATCTTTATCCTCAGAGTGCTCTGTAGTTGATTCTGAACCATCTTCATTAAAAAAAACAAACCAACCAGGTACTAATCAATAGTTCCCCTTTAAAGAAGGCATACAGTGTGGCTGCTTTTAAGGATACCAGTTTCATCCCCTGGTCAAGGAATAATTAATAATCCCTTGGATCTAGGAAAGCACTTCCTGCAGCTACCCAAAGAAGCCAGGAAATGCAAAGATCCAGCCAGCAGGTAACTGAGGGTATCCTAGAGAGTACCATTTACTCAGAGGAACCAGCCAAAAGTAATCTTAGAAAAAACCAGAAAAAAAAAATCCCAATCATCACACCAGACCTTGCCCATGTGAAATCCGGATAGAAGTGAATCTGAGTGGCTACTACAGAAAAGAACATAAACTTTTTTTGGCCATTGACCAATGAAAATGCACTCTGTAAAATAAACAAGGCAAAATTATCCTCTAAGATCAATACCATTTGTGGGTGAAGCATACGCATAATGTTACAAAATGTTGCTATTTTTAGAGAAATAAATGTAGTTAGGTTTGCTTAACAGCAAATGCATATAAAGGTTATCAGCATATAAAGGTTATCAGAAATTTAAATAAAAGAGGATAATCAATGTCCCTGTAGAGCTGACAATACAAACAAATATGGGCTGTACAGCAACAAGTCGCGGGCAATTTATTTATTTATTAAACCAATTTATATAGCCACCCATCTCACAAATAAGCAACTCTGAATGGCATACAACAAATTAACAAATTTGTTAACAAATAAATTAAAAAGTATAAAAATTAAATCAAAACAAAGTATGATAGATATGAAGGAATGTTAAAAATAGCAGAACCATCTCACTAATCCACTTGTCCCCTGGGGTCCCTACTGGGGTTTCATGTGGGGTTTTCCTGTATATCCCTTCCAAAGTAGCTATGGGGAGCATTGAATTGGGCTAGTTCTGTTCTGTACGGAACATGTTACTTCAATACAGATGAATTGTTTTAGTAGCTCATCAGACACGTTGTGCACCATTGGTGAAGGACTCAGTCTCAAAATAATCTCCATTCATTTGTCCTTGTTTCTATCTTCCTGCCTGGCCTGGTCCCATAGCCTGTGAATTAAATTATGCAGTTTTTTTAAAACCCATTTTCTACACTTTCTAATATAAAACTTTGGGGGTCTACCAACAACCTCCATAGGGGATTATTTTATTCATTTTTATTTACTTTATTTGTACCCCACCTTTAGTATTTCTATGAATAACTCAAGGTAGCAAACATATCCAGTACATCTTCCTCCTATTTTCTACACAACAACAACAACATGGTGAGGTGGGCTAGATTGAGACAGAATGACTGGCTCAGTCACTCAGCTGGGTTTCATTTGAGGCTTTCCTCATGCTGACAGTTGTTGCTGAGCTCTAGTATTTTATCTTTGTCTGTATAAGTATTTTTTTATCTGTATAAATATCTTGATCACATTTGGAACTCTTTCTTAGCTGATCAGTGAGCTCTGCCCCCTCCAGTAGTATTACATGTGCATAAACAATTGTAAATTTGAAGTCCTTGACTTGTGATAATCAAAAGCTTTAAAATTTGATCATGAGAATGGTCTGGCAAGAATGTGCTGTGAATGACAAAATCATCTTCTCTGCACCACGAGCTATTACTTCTGGATCAGGGAGTTTCACATAACAAATGAATTCCTCAAAATCTTTGGTTGCCACTTATTTAGCGTATATTAGGTAAGCAAATTATCAAAGCTTATGTTTTAAATATCAGAAGCACTTGAATGCTTCATTTCAGCATAGCAAAGCTGGCTCAGGAATTCTGGGAGTTGAAGTCCACGAGTCATAAAAGAACCAAGGTTGCCTATCCCTGGCCTAGGGAACGAAATTTGAGAAAGTTGTGACTGCTTCAGTGCTATTGGCTCCTGCTGCACTGCTGGGCTGCTGCTGTGGTCACATGATCTGCTTTTTTGCCACCGTGGTCATCATACAACAGACTACAGGTTATCTAGTTATCTGTAAAACCCTTGCTGTTTGCCTGGAGAGGGCTTGAAAGGGAAAAGACTTTGTAAGATTTTTGCTGGAATATGAAAAAGGGCGAAAAATGAAATAACTTTATCATTGCATTTAAATATGTAGTCTATGAAACTGGGCTTATTTAAAAGTTAAAAAAGCAAACAAACAATTCTTATTTTGACTATTCCAGAAGAATAGATTGTTATAAAGTATAGCTATGGTCTATAGATACATATTTTTCTTTTATGGTATGAAAGTATTATTATGGTTTTCAGATATTCTATATCAGAAGACTATGGTTGTTTATGAGGACAGCTTTGGGATACAGGTACACATTCTACCTGGAGTCATACATGTGACTTTGGCTCCAAAAGCATAATGAGCTTCAATCATTATAAAACTTCATACTCGTTTAGATGGATTATAAACTATAGAGCTTCTTAAGTTTGGTTCCTGGGGTATCCGCCCTCACTTAAATGCATTGAGGATAAGGCCAGAAACTTATTAAAGGGCACTAAGAATATTGTATTTTCCACTTGAAGAAATTCCTCTTTAGGCAATCTACAAAACAAGAGTGGAGCAACTTTGCTAGCTAAGTATCCAATTAGCACAAGAACCCTACTTTCTAGTGACTCCATCTGAGTCATCTGTTTTTGAAATGGAAGCACACTCAGCAGTCCCTGAAATATTGAGAAAAGTTATTTTGGAAAGTAAAGACAGTACACTCTCTATTCTAGTCTTCTGCCTGACTATTGTGACACAACTATTCTTTCTAGTTAGCTCAATGTAGTTTCAGGAGGATAATGGAAAGTTTTAATTTTAAACAACTGACAAAAACATCAAATGACAAAAAATATCAAGAAATTTTTTTACAGAACTTCAGATAATGGATTGCTGATAACATTAAGACATTACCGGAAAGGAAGCAAAATATATTAAAGCCCTCTCAAGCTTTTGATAATTTACCTTGTTCTGGAATGGCTTGAACCTACCTGCCTGGGAAGATCCTGGAAAAGATAATCAAACAACGAATCAGCGAACAAAGTCATTACTAAAAGCCAACATGATTTGTCAGACAAATCTTATTGCATTCTTTGACCAAGTGACAAAATTAGTGGATCAGAGGAATGCTGTGGACATAATTTACTTGGACTTCAGTAAGGCATTTGATAAAGTAGATCACAACCTACTACTTGACAAGATAGAAAAATGTGGGGTAGACAGCACCACCACCAGATGGATCCGTAGCTGGCTGACTGGCCATACTCAGCATGTGGTCTTCAATGGAACCGCATCTACATGGAGGGAAGTGTGTAGTGGGGTGCCCCAGTGCTCTTCAACATCTTTATCAACTATTTGGATGAGGGGATAGATGGGGAACTCATCAAATTTGCAGATGACACCAAGCTGGTAAGAATAGCCAACACACCAGAAGACAGGCTTAAGATACAGAAGGATCTGGACAGACTTGAACACTGGGCACTATCTAACAAAATGAAATTCAATGGTGAAAAAAAAGCAAGGTTCACATTTAGGCAAGAAAAATCAAATGCACAGATATAGTATAGGGGGTACCTTGCTCAATAGTAGTAACTGTGATAGGGACTTCAGAGTCCTAGTGGACAATCACCTAAATATGAGCCAGCAGTGTGCTGCAGCTGCCAAAAAAGACCAATACAGTGCTATACTGCATTAACAGAGGGATTGAATCAAGATCACATGAAGTGTTAATATCACTTTACAATGCCTTGGTAAGGCCACACTTGGAATACTGCATCCAATTTTGGTCACCGCGATGTAAAACAGATGTTGAAACTCTAGAAAGAGTACAGAGAAGAGCAACAAAGATGATTAGGGGACTGGAGGCTAAAGCATATAAGGAACGGCTGCTGGAATTCTAGTTTAATGAAAAGAAGGACAAGGGGGGACATGATAGCAGTGTTCCAATATCTCAGGGGCTGCCACAAAGAAGAGGGTGTCAAGCTATTTTCCAAGGTGCCTGAAGGCAGGACAAGAAGCAACGGGTAGAAACTAAGCAAGGAGAGAACCAACCTAGAACTAAGGAGCAACTTCCTGACAGTTAGAACAATTAACCAGTGGAACAACCTGCCTCCAGAAGTTGGAGGTTTTTAAGAAGAGACTGGACAGCCATTTGTCCGAAATGGTATAGGGTTTCCTTCCTGAGCAGGGGGTTGGACTAGATGATCTCCAAGGTCTCTTCCAACCTTACTACTACTACTACTACTACTATTACTACTACTACTATTATTATTATTGTATTTTTTGTATTTAATTTTCCACTTATGGCAATAACGGTATAAGAATATATAATTCTGTATAATGAACAACTGCATGAATCCTATGGACTCACATATACAATAAAATACCTTTACTTCAAGGGAACATTTGTTTTATACTAAATCTATTACTCATTCCATTCTGTCTATATATCTGTTAAACTATGATGTATATATGAAATAATGCTTATTATTCAGATCACATATTCACGAGGTTTAGTTTGTTATTTATTTATCTGTTTGTCAGATTTGTTATAGCTGCCCTACTCCAATGGAGTTTGGGTAGTATACAGAACCCCCAAATAAAAAATCCATAAAAAGAGATAAAGCATAAAAACCCACAGATAGCCCCAAAAATGATCTTAAAATCAATGCAAATTAAAGAAAACAGGACTCCAAAAATACATAATATATTACCTCTAGGCCTGAAACCAAAGCTAGGTTTTTAGAAATTTCTAGAAGCCTAGGGGAGAGGGCACTATCCTTATATTTGATTAGTTGTATTGTGAGAGCAAGAGAATCATTTAAAAGGCGGTACACAGTGGTGGGATTCAGCCAGTTCACACCATTTCAGCAGAACCGGTAGCTAATTTTTTGTTGCCCAGGCCCAGAATGGACTTCCGGAAGCAGCATCCACACAGAGAACTGGTTGTTCACATATTTGAATCCCACCACTGGCGGTACAGCATAGTAGACTATTTTATAAAGGTGCTGTAACAATAGGAAATTGTATCTCCACCAATACTGAATCTCCAGTAGTCAAAGTACTTGAGGCAATCAATACATTAAACCATATCACTTACATTGGAAACAGGTCTCTGGACTATTAGTAGTTTGCAGATCGGTTGGAATGGTTGTTTATTGAAATATATTTTAGCCATTTTTTTTCTTGACTTAGTAGCAAAAATGTTATTGACAGAATATGTTCACAAATGGCAAAATCCAGTTTATAATAATCAATACCAGTTTATGCTGATGGATTGAGAGGAGTCAGTTTGCCCTCCCTCTGCAGTCCTCCATGTACACTTCATAAATTCGCTCCAGATGGTTCTCTAAGCTGCCAAATCATTTTAAGAGTATAAAAGCTGTGAGAGGGAGAAGAGGAGCAGAAAGTTCCCTCTCATGCAATTCTGGAATGCACTCATTATACAGAAATAATAATGTGTATGTTAAGTGCAGGTACGAATATTATTCCTATTCAAAACACAATAGAAAAGAGGGATTCTGAAGCATACTATTGGAGTTGCAATTTCAGCTACATAAAGGCGGGTATTTCAATCACGCAGCATCAGTTGCTGAGTTATAGTCAGGCTACAAATTAAGATTAAAATTGAGTGTAGCTTGAGAAAATGTCATACCTCAAGGACAAAAGAAGGCTGAATGGGCACTAAAGATTTTATAATAGGAAGAAGAATTAAATTACAATAGTTTGTTGCTTATATGCTCTGGCAGTCTGAAAATTGCATAGTTCTCTGCTTGTAACCTTTTGAGCTTCTGTCTTTAGCAATCCATGGGAAAGTGAGCTGCATTATGAAAATGTAACATTTCCTTTTAGTGCATTTTAGGACACAGAACTATTGGGAGTCCAGAGAATCTATCTGGACCATTATTATTACAAACTGTGTTCAGATACAGCAGAAAAGAACGATACTACTATATATAGATCTGTTCTCAATCTGATACATAATCACTCTTCCCAAAACAACCTTACTGTTTCTCGTATTAATTCTACATTACTTATGTAGGGTTTATGGATTGTTTCTGTTTAAATGCATCTAGGGTAATGTTAAAAGAGTTGTGGACAATTTCATTTCTAAATTAATATTACATAGACTACAGAGACCCATTGTGATAAAACAATTTGAATCACTTAATTTATCATAATTTGTAATGCTACTTTTGTAACAGTTTAATTGTTTATACATATCCAGTGAGCTAACTGGTCAGATATAGGCTCCATCACTGGAGGTTTTTAAGAGATTGGATGGTCATATGTCTGGAATGGTCTAAGATCTCCTGCTCGTGTAGGAGGTTAGACTAGAAGACCTCCAAGGTCCCTTCTAACTCTGTTATTCTGTATTATGTAAATAGAAAAGCAAAAATTATTACAGGTAGCTGAGGTGCCTAACATTGGAAAATCCTACCGGTAGCTGGAAATGGCTGCATTAAAAGATAGCATTGAGGCACAGATCATAGCAACACAAGAACAGGCACTATATATCAGATCTATTCTGCAGGGGTTGATTGCACTTGTCAGGATCCAAGGTGCAGAGTATGCAGAGAAGCCTCAGAGACAGTCCAACACGTAGTGGTAGGGTGCAACATGCAGGTAGGAACAACATACATTGAATGGCACAACCAGGTAGGGGATTCCACAGAAGGTTGTGCAGAATAACAGGGCTAAGAT
This sequence comes from Bothrops alternatus, assembly GCA_034064705.1. NCBI lineage: Eukaryota > Metazoa > Chordata > Lepidosauria > Squamata > Viperidae > Bothrops > Bothrops alternatus. The sequence continues at coordinate 41,342,251 of JARGCV010000023.1, read as the reverse complement.
CTTGTGGGATTTCCAGACAGGAAGGCAGATACTGGCCAATCAGGCAGACATCAGGGTAGGAGACAAGGATACAAGGACCAGAAAACAGTGGTGGTAGATGTAGAGCTGACAAGTGACAGCACCATCAGGAAAGAGTATAAAAAACTGGAGAAGTATCAGGGTCTGAAAGAGGAACTAAAGAGAGTGTGGAATGTAGAGACCAAAGTGATTCCAGTGATGGTAGGAGTATTTGGGATTATGACTCCTAATTATTTGGGAGAGAGGTTTCAACAGATTCCAACAACAATTTCAGAATTCTCTGTCCACAAGAATTCAGTGGTAGGAACAATTGAGATACTGTACAGACCCCTCAAACCAATGGTGGGATTCAACCAGTTCACACCACTTCGACAGAACCGGTAGCTATTTTTTTGTTGGACTTCCAGAAGCAGCATCCACACAGAGAACTGGTTGTTCATATATTTGAATCCCACCACTGCCTCAAACTTGCAGGTTCCAGTAGAGGACCCAAGATCGAGAAAGACACATATCATCCATAGGGATAAGGACAGAATTTTTAATTTTTCTTACATGATTGGGTTGCTTATCTTTGCTTCATAAGCTATCTTATATTTTTACTATGCACTTAATCACTTTGATAAACTTACTTGGACAAGGAGGTGTTTTATAAATCAAGCAGAAAGTTTTAAGTTTCTTTTAAAAGCTGGCTAAAGCTCCAGTACAAGTACTTTTTAATACTGGGGAGCAAAACCCAGAAATTGTACAGCAAGCAAAAGGGAAGGAGAGCCTTTCATCATATTATTTGAATGAAGCACTCCATAAAATGGAATATGATTAAAAAAAGAAACCAGTTTTGAAAATAATTGAAGTGCATAAGAAATTAGAGTAAAAATTTACAGTATAATAAAAATAAATTAATTAGAATTAATTAGCATATATCATTTTAACTTAGTTTGAAAAAGCAATATGGCCATAATGCTTTTCCATTGGTTTTGGTTTTTAAACCAAATGAGGTAGTCTTTTAGTAACAAATGCTTAATCCATGTCACTTAATTTAAAAAAAAAACTATGCACATTTGGTAATTATTTGCTTGTCAATGATTGAATATTTTATGGTTACATTAATTTATTTAAGTGTTTCTAATTTTTATAAAAAGATTCACTTGGAAATAATTCAGATAACAGTCTATCACTTCTTCTCTGAATGTAATAAACATGAAAATTGGAGCTGATGGAAATATTCAGGCTGCACATGTCTTTGAAGAGGTACCTTGTTTCATTGAAAAGATGAATATGAAACTCTGGTGATTGAATCAAAACACCTCACTGAAGAAAATAAGCCTCCTGAATCTTGGATAATTCATTTATTTAATTTATATGGCTCCCCATTCATGACTCCAGTAACAGTTAACAGAATAATAAAGTTAGAAGGGATCTTGGAGGTCTTCTAGTCCAACCCCCTGCTCAAGCAGAAAACCCTATATCATTTCAGACAAATGGTTGTCCAATCTCTTCTTAAAAACCTCCAGTGATGGAACACCTACAACTTCTAGAGGCAGGTTGTTCCACTGATTAATTATTCCAACTGTCAGGAAATTTCTCCTTAGTTCTAGGTTGCTTCTCTCTTTGAATAGTTTCCATCCATTGCTTCTTGTCCTTCCTTCAGGTGTTTTGGAGAAGAGCTTGACTCCCTCTTCTTTGTGGCAACCCCTGAGACATTGGAAGACTGCTATCATGTCACCCCTAATCCTTCTCTTCATTAAACTAATGATAACTCTGCAATGATAATGAGCTTTGATTTGAGGACAAAGAAGGATGAAAATATTGGAATGGGATGAGCTCTTGCTTGCTCTCTTTCCCACCAGGACTTTGAGCTGTATGTATGTAGATGTTGGGGAGACACTAGCTCAGCAATTAAAGACACTGAATTTGTCAGCTGGAAAGTTGACAGCCTGAGTTCGAGACCTGAGTGCCATGCAATGAGGTGAGCTCTCATTACTTGCCCCAGCTCCTGACGACCTGGCAGTTCGAAAGCATGTAAATGCAAGTAGATAGATAGGTACCATTTCAGTGGGAAGGTAGCAGTGCTCCAGGCATATAGTCATGCTGGCCACATGACACAGAAATGTCTTTGGACAATGCTGGCTCCCTCAGCTAAGAAACAGAGATGAACACTGCCCCTTAGAGTTGGACACTTCCCCCTCTTTCCCCCCCCCACTAGAAAGGAGGAAAATGTTTATGAATATAGATTTTTGCATCTGTTTGTAAAAGAGTGGTTTCTGTGCATGGGAACAGTTCATATACATAAAGAAGGGTCTGTTTTATAAATGGACTACCTTATTTTATAGGAAATTATTTTCAATCAATAGTTATTAATTTCATTAATGTTTTTTGGTGTGCTGGTTTTGACATTCTTTGGCATATAACTTTTGGATGTGGTGTGTGTATAGATATACATTTGCACACGTGAATACAAGTAATCCTTGTTTACTTACCATAGTTGGGATTGTCCACTTGGTAGCTAATTACATGTCTGCAACAGACTTATGATGTCACTTCGCTTTGGTCATTAAAGGAATCACAGCAGTCATTCAGTGAGAAATCATGTGATTGTGACTTACAATTTTATTTCTATGTGCTCCATTAACTCTGCTTGTTGAAAGCCAGTTGTGAAGTGTGTGAATGTCTATCATGTGATTGTGATATGCTGACAAAGCTGGTTTTTTCACACTTTTGTAATGTTGCACGGTCGCTAGGCAGTCAATAAGCAAGAGCTACCTGTATGTGTAAAAATACCCAAGTGTGTCCCACAAAACATTTATGGAAAGAGGGTTATGGGGACTGGTTTCAGCTGTGTAGACAATCCTGACTTGGCAAGATGGGAGAAACTGGATATTACATAAGAGTTTGGGGTTTAGAAAGTTTCACTGTCAATTCTCCTTTGGGCTTGGAGGTTATTTTAGAATCTGCTGATTCTTCTTTTCAAGTTAATGTCATAATGAAAATCATCCGATAATGTCCTGAACTTAATTAGTTAAAGAAATACTAATCTCATATCATCACATCCATCCTCTGAGCTCTATATGCATCAGTGTCAAGAAGCATCTTATTCTAGTGTATTGTAAGTTTCACATTATAATATTATACTGCAGTGGAAGGAGAAGCTGGCAATTGTTCTGCTGACTTGACTAAAACTGTCACTTGCATTAATCCTCAGTTGGAATTGGCCCTAAAAATAGAACTGCGACAGCTGACATTTTTCTTTTAAAAGCCTTCTCCATCTAAATATAGAAAGGCCTATGTTGCCTCTCACAGGAATTATTACATGCACAAGCCAGGGTATCCATAAATAACCATGGCATCTCCCCTGGTAACAACACATAACATGCGTTCTGGATTGCTGAGAATTCACTCTCCTGTCCAGCTGGGATTGTCTCAGCTGTCAAGCCTTAATTTTTAAAAGCAATTTCACCTCACTGGCCTATGTAACATTATAAAAAGAGCTGTGAAATGTTTCTGAGGTAAAGATCTTAGATGTTGCAATGTGTGTCCTTTTTATTAGATGAGCAAGGAGGTGGCTAAATCCTTGCACTGAAATAAAATAGAGAAGGAATAGAAAAATCTCTTAGAAAGGATGTCAGGTTTTGAACACATTTTTTTTCTTTTCCAGATACACCATTTTTAAAAAATAAAAAATGCAATGCAATACTAACTGTCTTTCCTTCTTTCCACCTGATTCTTTAGGTGGGAGAGTTCAGAGCTCATGCAGCGGAGTGGACAGCCAATGTTACCGCAGAGTTCAAAGAAACCCGCAGGCGCCTGAGCGTTGAGATCTATGACAAATTCCAGCGGGCTACCTCCATCAAAAGAAAGCTCTCTGCAGAAATGGCAGTGAATCACAGCCAAGACCTGACTCCTTGCAAAAGAACCTTGTCTGTCAACCACCTCACCAGCGAGAAGGATATCTTGCCTGCCATCACAAAGACAGATAGCATTTATATGAATGGCTTGACTCCTCACTGTGCAGCAGAAGAAATTGCTGTGATTGAGAACATTAAGTAGCAGTGACTTTGAAGCCCAATCTTTTAATAAGAAGCCACCTATGGTTTAGACTTATCTTGTAGATCCTGATTATTTTCCCTCTGTCCATAACCGATGCCAATAGCATTTTTAAAAAATCATATGCATGAGTTCCAACAGAAATCTACCACAATATGGAGTCATCGTTATATTTCTTGAAAGACACAAGATGAATGGCATTTTGGTCATTGACAAATGCTGGACTAGGCAATGTCCAATGCCTTTAAAAAAAAAAGCCTAAATATTGGTGCCCAGACTGGCTTTTGTTTTTGTTTTTTTCATCTCTCCAGTTGCGCCGCAAGGCGTTAAAGAATGAATAATGCTGGTTTAGGTTAACAATGTAGCTTTGAGAGATCAGTCCTTAAACTTTTCAGGGTCTACCATGCCAAGCCTAAGAAAGGACCATACATGGACTACAATCTATATGTAAATGGCAAGAAAATCTTATGCAGCCTTTTACCTAAGAAATTTTTGTCAGTGCCTTATCTTTTAAAGAAACAGAACCTCTATATCTTTCATATGGGTTTTTGTTAGTTTGTTGGTTCTTGCATGAGTATAATATCTCATGTTTATATTTCCTCTTGCCCTCCCCCTAACCATATCTTAAGGATGTCTGAAGCCAAGGATACCAGCGTTAAAAATATGCCAAATCAAGGACATCAAAACGCCACTTCTAATCTAGCTTTAAAGGCACTGCAATTATAAGGGTTGCAAAAGGTGTCCCCTATAATTTTTTTTTAAACTCAGGTGCAGGTAATACATGTACACTCAATTGATATGTAGAATTTATGGATCCATGTCAGGTCTCATTAATTAAACTCTATTCAACCTTTCATATCCATGCACCATGTACCAAAAAACTTCAGTTGTGTATTATTAAATTATTTGACAAGAGATATATCTTGGTGCAATAGCTTTCTTTGCATATAAAGAATGCAGAAAAATCCTGAATCAGCAGCAGGTCAGCTACTAGCAAGTGCAGTGCTGCTGACAAAAAAGCATTCTTTTTCTCTCTCTCTCTCTCTCTCCATTTGTTTTATCTGTGTCATGTTAGAAGCTCACTTAGCACAGGGATTGTGCCTGCTGGATTGCTTTCCTTGAATGTTACATCCTACATTTTTGCCCACTGCAGCTGGGAATAAAAGTAGGAATGCAATTGAAACTGGCATCACTGTGACTTTCAACACCAAGGATATAGATGGCATCTGAAGACAAATGCAGACATGGAAGTAGTTGATCAATAGCACAGAGTACAATTAAATAGATGACTCTTGGTTGGATATAATAGGCTGATATGCAGATCTGAAACCAATCCTTAGAATTTCTTTGATTGTTTTTTTTTAAAAAACCCACAAATTAATTTCATAGCCTCCTGTGTCTTCTGTTTCTAGGTTTGCGTATGAGATTCAGAAGGAATGCAGAATTTAAAATAATGGAATGGCTTGTCTTTTAAATTGTTTTCAACATTTTATTCTATTGCAACCTGGCTGTATATAAATACCCCTTAAAAGATTAATAGGCAGCCTGATCCTCAAAGCATAACTAAGGTGCAAGACTCCACTGAAATCACAGGAGCTTACACTGACAGAGCTATTTGAGGCCTTCACTCTTGGCTCTGAGTATTTAATACAAAATGGGACTACAATTGGATTCTGTTCAAATAACATATCCATATCATTTGGTTATTATTAATAGCAGTATAAACTATGAATGTTAAATTTATGAATGCTTCATTTTTTTTATAACAAATCTAAGTTATAGGTGTAAATAGCAATCAGTGAAGAATTAACAAGAGTGTACATCTCAGATCAGTAAAGTTCCATTAAATATATATCAGGCCAAGCTCTTCAAAGAAAAAGGCCCCATCACCACCATTGCCCCCCTCCCCAGCACAGTGTTCTGAATGTCAACATGGTAAGAAAAGTTGTCTTACCATGTATAAACTGTGAATTGTAATGAAAATATAAAATAATAAAGTTTTTAATTAAAAAAAATGTTTCACTGAATCTCCTACTTGTGGCTATTTTAATGCTGGGAAAACTTCTGTAAAATCAGGATAGTGGAGTTTTCAAATTAGGATGAATTCTATACCTAATTGCAGCCTCCTTAATTTTAATAAAATTATTTTGGCTGATGTAAACAATATTTCCCTTCAGAAACATTTTGTTTCTTCTCCAATTAGTTGTTCAGGGTTGCCCCCCCCCCCACTGTTTTATACTTGCATTTTGTCTTAAACACATTGACCTTAATGCAACAAGCACAAAGTGGTACATACAACAAGGCATTCTTGTTTTTATTCATAAAGGCTCTCTTGTTTCTAAAATACTACTGCAAGGTGCTCCTTTTATTTCTAACAGAAACTTTTACACACATATTTAGATAGCTTATATGATATATTTCTGTTGGGTCTAGAAAAAAGTTGCTTTATGCAAAGTCCTTTTATAAATCCAATTGTATATGCAAATAATCTACTTACACATCTCATGACTATAACATTAAATTTCTCAAATCTCAGTGATCGGGGTTCCCAAGCGATGGCTATCAGATCCAGCTATTGAAATTCAGGTTATGCAGATGTGAACCTGAATTTTTGATTTACTTCATTTTAAAAGAATGTTTCATATTTTGTACTTAATGGAATATGTATACCAGGTAGGCTCTTCTTGGATAAACAAAGCTGGTTGATAGGGGAGCTCCATGAACTGAATTATCTTATACAGGTAGTCCTTGATTTACAACCACTCATTAAGTGACTGTTCAAAATTATGATAGCACTGAAAAAAGTGACTTATGACCATTTTTTTCACAGCTACAATCCTTGCAGCATCCCAGGGTCACATGATAAAAAATTGAATGCTTGGCAACTGGCATGTATTTAGGATGGTGACAATCAAAACTATGCATTCTTTTGATGTTGCTCTATTTGCTCACAGCCACTGATGATTTTCTGGGGAAATATAGGGCTGCAGTGATTTTCTTCTGACTTCTGCAACATTACATAGTTGTTAAACGAGTTTAGTCCAACTTTGTATGTCATTCTGTTCTGGAAAGATTATACAACTGCTACATATTATTATTAGGAATTTTTTTGAGGCACAATCAGTCCAGCAGTGCCTAACTCAGGGGTTCTCAACCTTGGCAACTTTAAGACTTGTGGACTTCAACTCCCAGAATTCCTCAGCCAGCTTGGCTGAGGAATTCTGGGAGTTGAAGTCCACAAGTCTTAAAGTTGCCAAGGTTGAGAACCCCTGGCCTAACTGAACTCGGCCCACAGGATTCTGGGTGATGACCAATGACCTGGGTGAATTTGACTGGCTGCATTCAGGATGGAAGGCCAAAAGTTTTACATTAAATGTTACAGAGAATAAATATGAGTATATTGTTGCATTTAAAGAAGTATTTCAGAGTCAGTACTGTGGCTGCATACAATGTGTTTTGTGTTTGATGATTCTCAGATTATGCTTATTGTTAAAATTGATATTCCACTTTTTTCACTTTTTAAATATCCAGGATGATATCTAAACAATATTTTTGTTGAGTCTGGTTGTGTTTTAGTAGCAAAAATAGCTGTTTCCTTGAAGAGGAAGAGTTCTGTTTTTTTTTCTTTTTTCTTTTTAAACATTTTATTAATATGTAAAGTAAAATACAAAATATAAAGCAAATAGTAGGACACATTGGGGAGGGAAAAGGGAGAAGAAAGGGAGGGAAAGGGAGGGGAAAAAAGAGACTGACTTCCTACTTCCCCTGTTGCAGTAGAATAAAGCAGTAACGTCGAGCCTCGACTTTTTACTTTTCCACAATAGTAAAAACTGGCCATTTCTGTAACAACAAATCAATCTAATCAGTGAAACCCAAAATCAAAGTTTCATTCTTTTCCACCTCAAGCACAAAGTCCAGAAGCGGTCTCCATGTAGAAATGATAGTACTTGTATTCTTTTCTTTAATCAAAACAGTCAATTTTGCCATCTCTGCCAACTCCATCAGCTTCTGCAGCATTCATCCATAGTGAGAATTGAAATGTCCTTCCATTTCTGTGCATACAGTAGTCTTGCTACCGTCAACATATACAGGATCAAAGTTCCGATTTTTTCCCCCAAGTCTTTTCCCATTAAACCGAAAAGAAAAGTTTCTGGTTTTGTGTTTATTTTTACTTTAAGGATTTTATGTATCAAAATGTGAATCCTTTTCCAATATTTCTTTGTTTTATCACATGTCCACCATAAATGATAAAAAGTCCCTCCTTCTTTACATTTCCATTTCCAACATTCATTTGAAGTACCTTTATACTTTCTAGATAACTTGTCTGGTGTTAAATGCCAGTAGAAATTTTCTTTTAAGTTGTAATTCAATGTAAATTTTAAACTTTTCATCCACATATTCTCCCATCATTCCAGCATCACATTATAACCAAAATTCCTTGCCCATTGTATCATACAATGTTTTACATGTTCACTTTCCAAATTCAATTTCAATAGCATTTTATAAGCCTTAGCAATGATATGTTCATCACTGCCACACAATGTTTCCAATTCATTTTTAATGAAGTCAAACCCAAAACACTTTTTATCTAGTTTATATCTTTCTTTCAGTTGTTGGTACAGTATGTAAACCAATGACTAACATAACCCTCTGATTCTAACTCTTCCCTCGATTTAAGAATAGGGTCACCTGAGTTGAAAAGTATTATTTTACCGTAAAAAGCTTCCTGTGGGGATACTCAAAGAGGCAACTTCATGGAGAATCTTGTTTTATACTTGTTCCATACTCGTAATACGGCATATCTAACAAAATGATTATTAAAATCAACATTAACTTTAACTTTATCATACCATAAATAACTGCCATCCAAACCTTAATTCATGACCTTCCAAATCAAATAGCCTTTTACTCAGGAGGTTCACCCACACTTTTAACCAGGCCAGGCAACATGCATCAAAATACAGTTTCAAATCTGGTAAACCCAAACCCCCTTTTTCCTTAGCATCTTGCAATAACTTACATCTAATTCTTGGTTCTTCCCTTGCCATATGAACTTGGAAATATCCCTTTGCCACTGTTTGAATGGGACATCAGTTGTAAGTATTGGTAATGTCTGGAACAGAAAAAGCATCTTTGGTAAAATATTCATCTTGATTACAGATATCCTACCCAATAATGGCAGATGTAATTTATCCCATCTTTGTAATTCTTTTTTGATATCATTCCAAATGGTATCAAAGAGGAAGAGTTCTCATAGGAAAGAACATCTGCAAAGTCTGAAGTCAGGTTTGACACAGATTTGGCTTCTCTTGATTTTTCAGCTTCTGATTCTTGATCATCAATTTTGTTCTTTATCAGAATAGAATCTGGTTCATGATAGTTCCTTTACTAAATAAATTGGGCTATAGCCAAAACATGTGGATAACTGAGTGTAACTATTACTTTAATAAACAGAAGTAGGCAAAATCATACATCTGTACTAGATCAAACTTACTTCTGCCCTATTCATATCCATTTTGTAATTCCTTCCTCTCTTAAACTCAGAGGTTATTTAAAAATCACCTGCTATCTAAAAATGATACTAATTTCATTTCTACATTAGTAGAATAGTTGTTCAAATGTGAAAAAGTATGTTAATATATAACATTGATATATAATGCCAATGAGGAAAATATCCAGTAGAAGTCTTATTTTAGTATGAAGTCTATTTATTAATCACTGATAGATATACTGACATAAAAAGTAATCAAGCTACTGATATAAGAAGGATTAATTACCAAGAGTCAGATTATGAAATGTGTATTTTCTCAAAAAAGACTAATTGTTGTGTTTGTCTGGTTTAATGAAAAGAAGGACTAGGGGTGACATGATAGCAATGTTCCAATATCTAAGGGGTTGTCACAAAGAAGAGTGAGTCAGGCTATTATCCAAAGTACCTGAAGGCAGTACAAGAACCAATGGATGGAAATTAATCAAGGAGAGAACCAACCTAAAACTAAGGAGAAAGTTTCTCACAGTCAGAACAATTAATCAGTGGAATAACCTGCCTCCAGAAGTAGTGAATGCTCCAACACTGGAAGTTTTTACGAAGAGACTGGACAACCATTTGCCTGAAATGGTATAGGGTTTCCTGCCTGAGCAGGGGATTGTACTAGAAGACCTGAAAGGTCCTTCCAACTCTACTACTACTACTACTACTACTACTACTACTACTACTACTACTATGACAACGACAACGATGACGATGATGATGATCTTGAAATGTGACATGGTGTGCTTCATTACACCACACAGTAGCAGCATGAACTTTTCAGCTTCTCCAAGTTCATTAGAAATAAGCCATAACCCAAATTCCTTACTGGCGGAGTACTCTTCTGGTGTACAGCAACCACTTCACTAGTATTCTTTACTAATCAGGAATTGGTGAGTAGGTCAACAAGCATTTAAAAAGTTTATTGTAAAATGACAGCTGTATAAAGGTATAAAGGTAAAGGAGTATAAAGGTAAAGGAGTCCCTGTGGATTTTACTCCTCTAGTTGTTGCCGACTAAACAGAGCAATGCTCATCTCCAGTACAAGGCTATTTAGCCAGCACTGTCTGAAGACATTTCCAATGTCATGGAGCACTGTTACCTTCCCACTATATATCTACTCACATTTACATGCTTTCAAACTGCTAAATTGGCAGGAGCTGAGGCAAGGACGGGAGTTCACCCCAACCTATGGTGCTTGGGTCTCCAACCGGGGCTGCCAGCTTTTCGACAAACAAGCCTAGCATCTTAACTACTGAGCCACTGTGTTGCCACTATATTCATGTATGTGCAAATAGATTCATCTAAGTAGTTTAAAATTGTCTAAGATGTTTAAAATCTTCTTTCTTTCCACCTTCCCAGCATAATAGACTTCTCAGGAGAGCTAACTCTTCACCTAACATGTCCAAAATATGATAATTTGAGCCTGGTTATTTATGTCTCAAGTGAGAATTCTGAGCGTGGCTAGACACTGATGAGGATGGTGGGCTCTGATTGACAGAGCAGGTGCAGGAAGCTGCACTGAGACCTAGGCAGACCATGTGGCCTGCCTGGGCCAGACAGGCTGTCTCTGGCTTAAGGAGCATGTGTGGGAGCAGGAAAATACATTGCATTCATTGGCTGACATTGTCCCTTGCAAAAGGTATAAAAGGGGCCAGAGCCATTTTGTTTGCTGTTCTGTTGAAGCTGAATAAAGAAGTACCTGTTTGTTACTCTGCCTCGTTCAATGCCTACCAACGTGGAAAAAAGAACATTGGCAATGAAGGTGGGATCGTGCTGCAGAAGATTCAAAGGCTGACTTCTCAATGGAAAGCCTGCAAGGGCTTAGAAGTTTAGCGTTCCAACTTCCTTCCATTCTGCCTGCCAGTACGAAGATGCTGGAGGAGAGCACAGCTAGGATCGCCCTGGAATCCCTTCAGAAGCCTGTGCAGCACGAGCATTGAAAGAGGCCGCTAAAGATCATCATGGCGAAGATTGGGTGTCTGTCTGAGTTCAATGTCACACATATGGAATGCTGGAGCTCTTACGTTGCCAGGGTGGAAAATTACTTCAGAGTCAACCAGGTTTGTGAGGACGGGCTTAAGGCCGTGACACTGCTGTGTGTTTGTGATCAAGAGACTTTTGACATCGCTGAAAACTTGGTTGCTCCGTCACCCTTGGAATCCATTGCTTACGCGGAACTTAAAAATGCTAAAAGAACATTTTGAACTAAAGCTGTCGGTCATAGCATGGTGACATGCTTTTGAACAGTGGGACCAGCATCCAGGAGAGTCTGCCACAGACTTCATTGCTGCTCTGTGTCATGCTGCAAGGCCTTGCGAGTTTAAAGGCTTGGAAGAACGGCTATGAGACCGGCTAATTTGTGGTCTGAGGAGCCGAGAGCTGCAGCAAAAGATTTTTGCCAAAGAAAATATTTCTTTCCAAGATGCACTGAGGGAGATAATGGCTGAAGAAGCAGCAGGTGGAGCTGTTAAGGCCTTGCAGCTCTCAAAGAACCCTCAGTGTTCAGACTCCTTACATCAAGAGGTCACTGAGAGGGTTGAAGAACCAGAATCGGACAACGAGGTCAATCGGTTGCAACAGCCAGCAGAAAAAAGGCCTCAAAAGCAAGCCGACAAAAGCCTTGACAAGGCAGTTCCCTCCTCTCGGTGTTTCGGGTGTGGAGGCCGCCACAAACGTACCCAGTGTCATTTTCGTTCTGCTACTTGCCAGGTGTGTGGCCGGCAAGGCCACATAGCCACCGTCTGTTTGGGTTGCAAGAAAGACCATCCATCGGAAGAGTTGCCTCGGAAAGGTACCAGGGTCCCCAGTCAGAATAGGGTGGGTTTTTGCATGACCAGAAGGAGCGTATTGAGAACAGGTGCCCACCGCCCATTGAAGAAAAAGCTTTGGCTTGAAGTCAAATTGCAGGGGGTCCCCTTAGATATGGAGCTGGACATGGGTTCAGCTCTGTCAATCATTTCCTAGAAAACCCTCAAGCAGATCTGCTGTAGAAGTAGCCAAAGAGTTAAGCTCAGGTGGTTGAATCTTATTTTGACCGACTTCCAGAATTCCCAAGTCAGCGTGAAGGGAGAGGCCACACTCGGAGTGCAGTGTAGGAACTTTGAGGGCGTTTTGGATGTTGTCGTGGTTGACAGTGACTGCACAAGTCAAACACGATTGGTTTGATGCACTAGGAATTCAGGTGACTGGGTTACACAGTCTGCAAGTGGCAAGCCTTGTAGAGGTGTGTAATGAGTTTGCTGATGTGTTCAGCCCTGAGTTAGGGGCTTACAAAGGACCTCCAATTGCCTTAAGGTTAGACTCTTCCATTGCACCGATCAGGATTAAGCCCCTTCGGGTGCCTTTTGCGCTTAAGCAAAAGATCAATGCCGAGCTGGACAAGCTGTTACAGCAAGGCATTTTGGAACCTGTGGAAACACCCATTGTCATGCCACTTAAGGCCAATGGAGAAGTCCACATTTAGGCTGACTATAAATGCACGCTAAACAAAGTGTTACAGTAGCACTCTTATCCGGTATCTGTAGTGAGCCATATCTTGGCGTCTTTACAGGGAGGCCGCATTTTCGCCAAGTTAGATTTGGTGCAGGCCTATCAGCAGCTGCCGGTGGATGATGCCACGATAGAGGCCCAAACGATTATGACCCACCGGGATGCCTTCAAGATCTGAAGGCTGCAGTTCGGGGTAAACGTAGCCCCTGGCATCTTTCAAAGCGTGATGGAGCGAACGCTCTGTAACATTCTGGGAGTATGCCCATAATTTGATGATGTCTTCATTACTAGGGAATCAGTCGAAAACCTGTCTGACAGGCTTTGGGCCATTTTGCGGCATTTCTGCGAAGTGGGGCTGAAGCTCAAATAGGAGAAATGCAAAATCAGAGTAACTTCCACAGAATTCCTGGGGTTTCGCATAGATGCCGAAGGCATCCATCCTGCTGAATCGGAGCTCAAAGTGATTCAGCAGGCCCCAAGTCCCAAGTCGAAGAGCGAGCTTCAAGCCTTCCTTAGACTTCTAAATGTTTCCATTCATTTCTCCCCCACAAGACCACAGTGGCAGAGCTGTTACACCGGCTCTTGGACAAAGGCTCCATGAAAGTGGACAAAAGTCCATGAAAGGAGTTTTGCTGAGGTCAAAGCATTGTTGTCTTCTAATGCTATTTTGGCTCATTTCAATGAGCAGTTGCCAGTTAGCATAGCTTGCGATGCATCCCCTTACAGGATTGGGGCTGTCTTAAGCCACCTTAGGGCTGATGGGACACAAGTCCCTGTAGCCTATTATTCCAGGACTCTGTCTTCTGCTAAGCAAAATTATGTGCAGATAGATAGAGAAGCTTTGGCCATTGTGGCTGGCATTAAGAAGTTTCACGACTTTTTGTATGGCCGCCATTTCATGGTCTTCACAGACCACAAGCCACTTCTGGGATTGTTCACAAAAAAAACGCCCCAAATCATCTCTCCTAGAATGTTGAAATGGTCAATATTCCTTTCTGCTTACGACTACTGTCTGGTTCACAAACCGGGCAAGGAGATGGGCCACACTGACAGCCTTAGTAGGTTGCCTCTACAACTATTAGAGTCGGATTCTGCTCTGGCCAATCACATCCTGGCTATCCAGGATTTGCCTGAGTCTCCCCTCAATGCAGGGGATGTAGCCGCAGAAACAGCTACCGACAGCACGTTAACACGCATGTTGATCTGGGTGCTGTCAGTATGGCCTGACATGTGTCCTGGCACTAACTTCCAGAGTTTCTGGAAAAAGAAGCATGAGTTATCAACCTTTAAGGGTTGTGTCCTGTGGGGCAGCAGGATAGTAATCCTGACTTCACTGAGGAATAGGGTCTTGGCTTCCTTGCATGAGGGACATCTGGGAATAGTCTGGATGAAGGTGCTTGCATGCAGCTACCTCTGGTGGCCTAGGCTCAATAAAGAGATTGAGACCCAGGTCCAAGGATGCCACATTTGCCAGCTGTCCCGGCCCAAAATACCACAGGCTCCCGTTCATAAATGGGAGACCACACATGCTCCTTGGTCGAGGGTTCATATTGACTACACTGGCCCCTTTCAGGGGCAGCTCTTCCTCATTGTGGTGGACAGTCACTCCAAATGACTGGAGATCATTCCAGTGTCCATTATGATGACTGCCAGGACCATCCAGATTTTGAGGGGGATTTTTGCCTCTCATGGGCTTCCAGATGTCCTTGTCTCTGACAACGGACCTCAATTCACCTCCTCGGAATTCTAGTCCTTTCTGAGGGCAAATATGATTGGGCATGCTACTTCGGCACCTTTTCGCCTGGCCTCAAATGGCCAAGCTGAGCACATGATGCGCTCCACAAAAGAGTCCTTGAAACGGCTCACCCATGGAAACTGGCATCACAGGTTGGCAGATTTCCTCCTCTGCCACCATACCACTCCATGCACGTCTATGGGCAAGAGCCCAGCTGAGCTCCGCTGGGATCGCCATCTTATCACCAAGTTAGATAGATTACAACCAGACCGGGTTGCTTCATAGGTGTCACAACCATGGGCACCGAGGCAATTGCAAGTTGGTGATCCAGTTTGGGCATGAAACTATGACCCTGGGCACCTTTGGGTGGCTGTGGTGGTCTGCAAAGTTACCGGGCCACTTTCATATGAAGTGGCCTTGGAAGATGGTCATGTGCTGCACAGGCACATTGACCAGCTGCATTGGAGGTTACCTAGCCAGCCTTCTGCTTCTGACTCTGCTCTCGGGGGGGGGGGGACCACAATTGTGATCGTGGATCTCAGTCTCTCAGCAAAAGCAGGACACTGCATTCACCAAATGGGGGTTTTGCCAACGAGGCAGCTCCTAACTCTGGCACAGCGTCCATGGGACATTGCACTCAACCAACTTGCCACACCGCTCCTTCTGCAGGCAATGCGCCAATGGGCCACTGTACTCAATCAGCTTTTCATGCCACGTCTACCTCAGGCCATGCGCCAAAGGGACAGTGCTCCCAGCCGGCTGTGTATGCCGATCCGGGAATTCCACCCCATCAAGGAACTCTGGTTTGGGCCTACCGAAAAGGGCCAGCCAAAGTCAAATGGACAAAGGTTTGGGCCTACCAGAACTGGCCAGCCTTCACGATCCAGTTTCACCCATATCAAATAGGTCTCAAAGTCCTGGTCTGCCGAGTCTGGCAGGCAAGCTTGCAGATTGAGTGCTAGCAGCAGCTCCAAGACAATCGGAGCAGGCCAAGGGCCCACCAAAGTTCTTAAAGGACTACGTGAGGTTTCTGTCCTTGCAACCATAAAATGCTTTTGTATTTTATTGCAATGGAAAAGCTTGTGTATGTTTTTTGGAGAACTGACTTATTTGTGCTATGATGTAATGTATAGGAATGTTGTATATGTTCCTTGTAACTGATTTCAATTGTTATTACTTTGATAAGTGAATGACCTATAATGTTGTATATTATTGGTTGTTAATACTGTATAACATTGTGAGGCTGCATGTAATATTGTAAAATATTAAGTATCTGTTCCTGAACCAGGAGGGGACGGGTGTTATGTCCTGGGCTCTGATCGACAGAGCAGGTGCAGGAAGCTGCACTGAGACCCGGGCAGACAGGCTGTCTCCAGCTTAAGGAGCATACGCGGGAGCGGGAAAATATGTTGCATTCATTGGCTGACGCTGTCCCTTGCAAAAGGTATAAAAGGGGGCGGAGCCATTTTGTTTGCTGTTCTGTTGAAGCTGAATAAAAAAGTACCTGTTTGTTACTCTGCCTCATTCAATGCCTACCAACGCGGAAAACAGAACAGATGGCGTGCTGAGTTTTCTGCTTTTTTCCTGATCCAGTTAGTTCCTTTAATATAGCCAGCTCCCATTATTAAGTATCTTATTAAATAGTGTGCTAAGTAAAGCAAAATGTTCATGAGAGAAACTCTGCAAAGGAAAGCAGATTAAAGCTTATTTGGAAGGAGGTTGAGGAGGCTTCTGCTAATGAAGGAAAAAGCAATAGAAGAAAATACTGCTTATAGCCAAGGACAGACATCTGATATGGAGGTGATTGGACAATTAATAAAACAACTTTAAAAAGAACTAAAGACAGAATGGGAGAAACATGCTGTGGGAGTATCTAAAGCTTGGCAGTTATATTAGAGAAAATGAATAAACAATTTAAGGAAATGTCACAGCAAATAGCAGATATTGCTCAGACAGAAAATGGCTACAAATAACACCCTGAGATAGGCAAGGCTCAAAAGACTATTTCTGAAATAAAGATTGAGATGGAAGATCTACAGGACCATAGCAGAAGAAATAATTTAAGGACTGAAGGAGTGGCAGAGAAAAGTGAGAACTCTGAGTTGTTCTATAATCTGAAATTTGATGTTTTATATACATGTTGTTAGCCACTCCGAGTCTCCGGAGAGGAGCGGCATACAAGCTCGAATAAAATAAATAAATAAATAAATAAATCCCTTCCCCCCCCTTGCGTTTGGTTATCCATGTAATCTTCTCCAACATCAAAGTTAATAGCATCAATATTCTCTTTGCTCTTTCAAACCCCAGCTTTTACTTTCATACATTCAGTTTTGTCACTGGAAAAACCATCACTTGCATGATTCTGGTATTTTTAAGGTATAGATACATCAAGGCATATGGGTATCTTTTTATAGATACCCTCGTGGCTACCCCACCAAGTGTTAATGTGTGGCATATTTCTTGACTGCTTGTTCCTTTACTGTTTGTGGCCGGTCCTATAGAAGCTTTCTGTAGTGGAATGAGTGGATGACCTTGGGGAACAAGAGGAAGAGATGCTGCCTAGAAAACAATCAGACAAGAGAGGCAGGAGCCCCCAGGGGCTTAACAGTCAGGGAAAGAAACTTAGGAAAGTCCTGCCCTAATGGTTCAGGTGGTTCAAAAGTGACAATGGGAAGTTTGTACCACCAGACTTGCAAGATTCTGTTAATATACTTGTACAATAAAATAGAATTAGCTCATCTAATCACACTTCCCTGGGAGGGCTGACACTGTCCACTGCTTCTATATCTTCATTGTCAGTTCTAAGGCTGGTTGCTGTTCCTGTTGTTAATATGTTTACATTTAATCTTAGTTCCGTTGTTTCAGTGTTCTTTTTCAATTAAGAACCAATGCTATTGGTTCTTAATTGTTCAATTTTTAAGGAAAAGGATGGGAATGGATTTAATTTCTTGGCTATTTTCCCTCAGTAATAACACTTAGAGGTGGCTCCATTGGCTTGAAAGCAGAAAAGGCCATTTTCACAATCCCTGCAATTTGTATCTAGCTCCTGATAAAAGAAAGTACAAATGACATAATACACAGGCAACAAAGGGACCATCCCACAATCCACATGTACAGGATACCCTCCATGTAGATATGATCTGAAGAAAATTCTCAGTTGAACATGTTTTCAACTGCAGTGAGGGAAAATCACCCATCCTTATCAATTACTATCTTTACAACAGTAGCAAAATTAGTCATGAATGTGATCATTTATTGCCAGTTTCAATGTGTAGGAAATTAATATTAAACTAAAATCTTTATTGCTTTGTGCATAGTGTCTTTGAAGATAAGGAAACTGATAGAAAAATCATACAACAACCTTCTATGTATCTATATGCCTGTGCAATTTATCATCCACTTCAATTCTCAGATACTCCAGATAGTCTGTAATGCTGAGAAATTTGCATGTGCCACTGAATAAAATGAATACATGTTCTTTATCTCATCTATAGTAATTTTTTTCTCTAATGAAAAAATGTTGTTACTTGGATGATAGTCTGGTAGATTATTGCTACTATGGCATTCATCTGAATAATATCCCTTTTTTCTGCAGAGGTTTAAGAATCATATATAAAATAAATACTGGAATTAATTTACACTTAAAGCATGGTAAAATAGATGCATCATAGATAGATTTATAAACACTAAGAGGAACATATTATAATCTGTGAGAGAAAGCATATCATAACCCTGGAGCAGCATGGAAAAGCCCTCTTCTGAACACTGAGCATATAACAGCAGAACAGTCTTTGAAAAGTACTCTCCTGAAGATCTTAAGATTTGAAGAGGTCGGTTACCAGAAAGGAGATCCTTAGATAATTAGATTATAATCCATTTAGGGCTCTCAAATATCAACACGGTAATTTGTGTCTGAGATCTGATAACTAGAGCAGATATTTAAGTGCAGTCATTTGGGATCCATGTGCCCTTGAAATGGTTAGCAGTTTAGCTTCCTCATCAATGATTTGGATGAGGGGATAGATGGGGAACTCATCAAATTTGCAGACGACACAAGCTGGCAGGAATAGCCAACACTCCAGAAGACAGGCTTAAGATACAGGAAGATCTGGATAGACTTGAACACTGGGTGCTATCTAACAAAATGAAATTCAATGGTGAAAAAAGTAAGGTTCTACATTTAGGCAAAAAAACCCAAATGTACAGGTATAGTATAAGTAGTACCTTGCTCAATAGTAGTAACTGTGAGAGGATCTTGGAGTCCTAGTGGACAATCACTTAAATATGAGCCAGCAGTGTGCTGCAGCTGTCAAAAAAGCGAACACAGTGCTAGGCTGCATTAACAGAGGGATAGAATCAAGATCACGTGAAGTATTAATACCACTTTACAATGCCTTGGTAAGGCCACACTTGGAATACTGCATCCAGTTTTGGTCACCATGATGTAAAAAAGATGTTGAGACTCTAGAAAGAGTACAGAGAAGAGCAACAAAGATGATTAGGGGACTGGAGGCTAAAACATATAAGGAATGGTTGCTGGAATTGGATATGTCTAGTTTAATGAAGAGAAAGATGAGGGGGGGGACATGATAGCAGTGTTCCACTATCTCAGGGGCTGCCACAAAGAAGAGGGAGGGAAGCTATTCTCCAAAGCACCTGAAGGCAGGACAAGAAGCAATGAATGAAACTAATCAAGGAGAGAAGCAACCTAGAACTAAGGAGAAACTTCCTGACAGTTAGAACCAGGGGAAGGACCTGCCTCCAGAAGCGGTGAATGCTCCAACACTGGAAGTTTTCAAGAAGAGACTGGACAGCTATTTGTCTGAAATGGTATAGGGTTTCCTGCCTGAGCAGGGGGTTGGACTAGATGATTTCCAAGGTCCCTTCCAACTTTTATTGTTGTTGTTGTTGTTATTATCATTATCAATTGAAAATTCAAGCGGGGGTTTTTGCGCATGCGTCAAAGTGGATAGACGCTATGCTGGACGCTCTCCAAACAAATATTAAAACATCGGAATTGAAAATTCAAGCCACTGAATCACCATGTAGACCAGACATGTCAAACTCGTGACATCATGTGATGTCGTGCAACGTATCGGAGCTTTTTCGCTGTTGCCGGCAATGGGGTGGGCGCGGCTCCAATATGATGAAACCGGCCCACAGGCCAGCAGTTTGACACCCCTGATGTAGACTATGCTATAATCTTGACTAGAATAGTCATAATCAAAATGTGAATCATTGTTCAAAAACCAATTTGGACAGATTTCAGGATTTCAACACTTGTATCTATATGTAATGCTTTCCTCCCAAAAAAATCACTAAGGGAAGGGAAGCAATTTTTAAATATCCAATTTCACATGGGGGAAAACTGTACTTGTCACTAGGTTGCTACCCTTTAATTTCTTGTTCCAGAGATTAACTGATTAAACTTCTGGAACTGCTTCCAATATTATATTTTTTCATTGGTAATAATTGCCCAGCTTCTGCTTGAAATAAATGATCAGAAAATAAAGTCACCAAATGAATTTCCATTTTTTCTGTTACCATGTTTTCTTAACAAATTCTTATAAATTAAATAAGCAAGCCAGATATAACCTAAAGTAAATTGTTGAGCAGGACATAGGCAGGCCTGCAACTGTTCATTAAGATCAGGTTTGACAGTTATTTATTAATTTTATAAATTATAGCAGTAAACTAAATATAGAATTGTATTAAATGTGAATGTGAATGCATCTTTATAAAGAATGTCATTTTGCTCCATCACAGTGTCACAACAGGCATATGTCAGAAATGAACAAAATCAAATTTTCTAGACAATTTGATTGAATTATTTCTCCTTCCAACTGATGCTCATGTCTTATTCATTGCTATTACGTTCTATATCTTTTTTTCTGGTAAGCAAAGTACTTTATAAATTCTGCTAAAATTATACATGAGATACAGTAAGTATAATCCAGGTCCATAGGTAACACAATGCATGGAATCCAGTAGTCACTGTCCCTTGATAAAAACTTCTTACCAAAGCTCTCAGATCCATTTCTGAAGACCAAGAGACCCTCTAAATTAAGTTTTGTTGAGTTGAGATGGTTACAGAGGGGGGACGGAAGGTGGAAATCTAATTACCGGTACATCAGTTGATATATTTATTTAGAAATGTGTTTCATATATCATGGATTGATTGTTCCTTCATTGCCCTTTACAATATGTTCTAAGGAACTAACTAAATTTTATAGCTCTTTCCTTTCCTTTCCTTTCCTTTCCTTTCCTTTCCTTTCCTTTCCTTTCCTTTCCTTTCCTTTCCTTTCCTTTCCTTTCCTTTCCTTTCCTTTCCTTTCCTTTCCTTTCCTTTCCTTTCCTTTCCCTTAACTGTATCATGATTGGCCTGATCAGCTTAGATAAGAAAATATCTCTAGTAACAGTTTAAAATAGAAAAGGAAAGAGCAGCAGATAAAACAAACAAACCCCCCCCACTGGATTACTCTTCAGAAAATTCAACTTTTAATAACCTTCTGAGTTGGCTTCATCTCTCTGGAAAGATAACTCCACAACATTAGTTGATAAAATGTGCCTTCCAGCCTCTATTCCTTTCATCTCCTGGAAGCAATGCTGGTTCAAGGATATATGGCACCCCTGAATCACAGTAACTGATGGCACCATCACCTGCCAGTGCAAATATTTGCATTTATTTGAATGATTTGGAAGTAAGGGTGGAGTTAGTCCAGCCTAAATCTGGCCCTCTGCCTAGAAGTGTGGAACCGTGTAGTGTTTTTCCCTCAATGCTTTAATAAGTTGGGCTATAATAATCCTACAGGTATCCAGCTACCAAGTCACAAAGGATATTTTAGATTCAAAGTATCACTTCATATTGTGCCCAGAGCTCCAGAGTGTGATTGAAATCTCTTGAAAATAAAAGTCAATAGACCAGGTTCATCAACCTGGGGATCTTCCTGAGCAGCAGAATAGCTGGTACAGTAGCAGAATCTCAAGCTTGTCTCTACAGCTCAAACTGAGATATAGTGGCACATATCTCAGCTTCTCAAAGGCAGAGTCCAAATCATGTGTAAGGGATACACCCAAACTTGGTGTCAAAATAGGCAGATTTCAACACCACATGACTACTTTTCCTTAGTCAGATTTCAGTAATGCCTACCAGATCTGCTACCTCAGCCATCAAGTTATGGATAAAAGTGGTCTTGTTCATTAACCATTATATAGTAAATATAGGAATGAAGACAGGTTGAAAATGCTGGATACACTTTCTCATTCGCACACAGATATATTTTAGCACAAAACCTATATGTGTGAATGAGAGAGATCATCACTTCCACAATAAGAGATGAAAATATTTTCCCAAACAATTCTTTTTGTGTGCTTCTGATATGCTGATAAATTCTTTTTAAAATTATTATTATTAGGGTATCATTATGACAATGATTGTGAGATGAGACACCCTCTGCTTTGGCTGTAATGTCCTGGTTGTGACATTTTTCAGAGAAACATCCTGGCACACTAGAAGCAAATGATTTGGATCAAGTTTTCTATGTAGAAATGTCTCTAAGGATCTGCTCTTTGCATGGAGGGCTCCCTGTTAACACTTCCAAATAGAAATGGCTCCCTTTCACTGCACATCTCCCTGAGGCAGGACTTCAAAATGAACTTCTCTGCCACATGCCTCGCTTTTCTTCACTGGGATACTGTTACTAATTCAGCCAAGTCCTAAAAAATGAATTTCAAAGAGAAAATAAAAGAAAAGAAGAAGCCTCGATCCAAATACTGGATGCCTAGAGATGTAAGTAAGACTGTGCTGGAAGGATGGATATGGAAAGATAATAATCACAACTGGTACAGAGTTTCTAATCATACTGCACTTTTCCTTTGAATCTATCAAGCAGATGGAGCTCAACCTTCTCTTTCATATGTGCTTGTTCATCGATGAATGTAAACTCATGTGCTTACATAGATATCCAAGCAACACAGAAATGTGGCATCTTTAAAAGAGATTGTACACCAAAGCAGGGGTCCCAGAATAAATATGGAATGCTCTTCATTAATTTGAACCGGAGAGGCTCTGGACACATTGAGTCCCAAGTTATCTAAAATCCAAAGGACTTAGGAGATAAAGGTAAGGACAAAAGAATATCCAAGTGCTGGAATCATCTGGTCTAATATTTTGTGGAAAAAAATGGAAACCAACATTTTGATTAAATTTAGCCATTGATAGCAATCAGATTGCTTTCTTTCTTTGTGGCTCCTAAGCAGCTATAAAAAATCATTCACTCTGATAGTATGATCAAATATTCAATATAGAAAGCCCTCAGATACTCTAGGTAGATTATTTAGATTTGTCATGTAATTAGATGGCCATCTAGAAATACCAGGAAAGCAACAGAACAATTTATAACAATGCACCAAACCTATTCAAGTATATAAGATAGCATACTATCTTCAGGTATATGTTGCTTTATTGAAACCAATCTTAAGTGGTGGAAATAAATGTATGCTGCCAAATGCATTAATGATTCTCTTTCCACACAAATCTCAATGTGTCTGCTGCTCTCAAGAAAAAAACAGCAGAATTCAGTTTTGGATGTTATATTCCTACAAGTCTGGCTGCCCCCCTGATGGTTAATTGCAATCTTACTTGAGATGAGGGAAGAAAAATAGGAAAACAGGAGAAACAGGATGCCAACCCCAAATTCCATCTAGTATAAGTAGTTGTACAGATGGAAACATGGTAGGCGTTTTTTTATGTATATGCACAGAGAAGATCTTTTTACTGAATTAGAATTTTAGCCACATTTTAAGCCTTCAGAGAGAGAGAAAAAAAGCTTTGGTAGTGCTGGAACCATAGAAACAGTATTGTTACATCCACTGTTGATTATTTTATGATTTTAAAAACTTCTTACATTAAAAGAATACATGAAACAAAACTGTTCTCCAACGTTGTCTTTTCCCCCAGGAAATTCTCCATTTGTGAAGAGATGCCACTTTATCTATTTCTTCACCAGCAGCAAGGAAAGCACAAGGTGGCACCTCTATCCACCCAAACCATTTCAATTTGTATGACATTGTAGCCATTATTTAACTCAACCAGCTTCATGTTAATTATAAAAAGAAGAAAACAGAGATATGACACATAACACCATCTCTCTCTGAAACATGTTTCCATTCAGCAGAAAGATCTTTTCTTTTAAATGTCATGGGAGAGTTTTACATTAATTCTACAGTTTATTCATAATCAGGCAATATATTGTGTAAATATGGATATTAAGCCAAATGTGCCTCTTTAAAACATTCTGGTTCTAATTTTCAGCCCACTGTGTAAAAACATAATGATGAATGTGTTCTTGTAATCTTGGAAGTTTCAAGAAGTCCTGTTTGGTCTTATAAGGTCATAAAACAGTCTTAGATAACTATTTTGTCAAAAGGGAAAAACAGAAGAAGAAACAAAGATTGCAGGCTAGCCAGATGGCTTGGTTATAATTGGGATTTAGAAAGAAGAAGTTTACAAACAAATCTTCTGGTGAGTATTATGCATTTGAACCAATGAAGGCAACCAAATAAATGAAAGCAAGAAATTAAGAAGCAGAGAAAAACAGTTAAGAATAGGACAGATTTTCAATCTATGGTTTCTGACTCAGAAATAGTGTTATCTTATTTTTCTATTTATTTTATTTTATAAAGAAGAACACTTTTTAAACGTAATCTATTCCTAATTTTAGCAATGTCACCAGAGTAGCAGCCAGTGATTTTAGTAATTGGGAAAATGTTTATCAAAATATTATGCTGAAAATCCACGGTGATTTTATCAGAGAAAATCTATTATGGATACTATCATGATATTTTAAACAAAAACAGAGAAGGTGCTTTAATCTTTAAAGCCATAGTGAATTACAGTGTAAAGTAAATACCGATTTAGAGCAGCATTATCCACTGAAGTATTATAAATAACTAAAATTGAGTATGAGCCTACTTACTGTATATCGACGCTTACTAGGATATCCACTAATGTTACCCTGGTTTTCCTTCTCTCTGGGACTATAAAATATATTGTCCTTCTTTTGCTCAACTACTTATCAAGCAACCATATTTAGATAGAGTGGATTTAGTTCAGTAGGCTATAAGTTGTGGAATACTGCACTTTATGTGCTATCACTAGCATCCAGTAGAATGTGATAGAAAAAAAAAAGCAATATGGAGTTTGCAACAACACTATGGAAGCCCTGCCTTTTTGTATATGAATTTCATTATCTGCCATCTTGCCTTTCTTTGATGTCCCTACAGAGTTCTCCATGTCAATAGTTTATGAAAACATTATTTTAGAAATTAGAAATCTCTAAATTTCTAACTTAGAAATTAGAAAATTCACACTGTCACAAGGCTGAGTTTATATTCCACACTTAAAGATATTGCAATCAAATATTTTTTTTGGCTTAATGCCATATATAAACTTAGTTGATAGTAGCTTATTGAGTAAACCATGGGTAAAAAAATGCATGGTTTAGTATGTTACCCAAGTAGCCAAGGAACTGCTAATAAGAAACAAGCAATATATATACCCATATAAATATTTTTAGAGTAGTTTGGTGTAGTAGTTAAGGCATCAGGCTAGATATCAAAAGACAGTGAGTTCCAATTTAGGACTAAAGATAACTGAATTTGGAATGCTTATTCTCTCTTCCCTCTTAGCCTAAGGAAGCAACGCAATGGTAAACCTCTTCTGAAAATTTTGCCAAGAAAAACTACAAGGACTCACCAAGCAGTTGTCTAGACTTTAGAGTCAAGACTAGCTCGAAGAATACACGTATACAAATCTACACATATCGAGGTCATTTCTCATTTGCTTGATGGCCAATTCACATATTCCAAATTCCCAATATTTTTATGGCAGATTCCAAGGAAAGGAATGGTGAAGGATTAAATAAGGAGCCATTTACATAAATATATATTTGGTGTACTACCAGCTTTAAAATTAAGAATGAGTTTTTCGACACAAACTCCAGTCATAAGCCAATGCAGTGATTTTTGAAGGCATATCTGATTCAAAGGAATTACTATTATCATTTAAAGTATTTTAGAATACCACTTTTATGGTATGAATCAGTCTTAATGTGGCTCATAAAGTGAATCTGTGTCTAAGAAAGTTCAGGTTGAACTGTCAGTGGGGGGAATTGCAGGAGCTAATGCAGGGGATGACCAGAGTGTTGGGCAGAATTTATCTCAAGGTTAAACCAAAGATTTGGAAAATATATGAGGAGAACAAGAAGAAGACTCTGGGGTATACACGAGACATTTATTTCAGATGATTTTGAGATGGATAAAGAAGACCTATTTGAAACTATGAGATTTGTTAGTTATCATTTAACTTTGAAAGGGCAATGAAATATTATGCAGAAATATGATTATGTTAGAGACACCAGATGGGAAATAGAAAGTTGAATGTCCTCAGAGATGATCATGAAAATCAAGAGATTTATTGAGTTGTAGAGAGAAAATGGCAAAGGGAAAAGAACGAAAAACAGTCAAGCAGCAATGTTATCCCTGACAAGAATTGAATGGTATTTAAAGTGTATGTATACTATGACTTCTGGTGACATACACCACTCTTGCTCACAATTTATTGCAGAAAGATAACCATTGTGATAGACAATGGTTGGATGTTGTGAAAAGAAATTCCTGTCTAATCTGAGTAAGCCTTTCCTCAATCCATTTTGTTTGTGTTTTCAGACTTTCACTCAGCAGTGAGACATCTTAGGAACCTAATGCCAACAGCAGATGCTTGGCTTTGCAATAGAGAATCCCACATAGTCATCAAGCCCTTCTGCCTTGCCAAGCCAATGAAAATGGTACAGAACACATATGTCTCCATGTGGCTAGAAGTTCAGAATCTAAAAGCAGCTGAGCAATTAGCATTTAAAAATTGGCTTAAAAGAGACAAGAGTTTTATTCTTGGATGTTAGCTCTTAAAAATTGAAAAAAGAACATAAGGCTGGGAAGGGGTAAAGAACCATCATAGACATAACTATGTATACATGCAGTTCTACTCCATCCTTCCATTGGATTAAAAAAGAATAGTGCTCAAGATGGTTCACAATTGGCTAATAAAAAACCTCAAATTTTTTTGAATGTTCTGACTTACATTTCGTATTTGTTGATGTTTGACAAAAATCATGTCTACATAACATACCTGGAGCACTTCATGTCCATTATATAAGTAGAAAATGTAAGAGTTGCATCATCCCAAGGGGGATGATTAAGACACAGGGTTTTTGATCTATTCTTTCACTGTTTTTATTGTTTTATTTATTAATCTTTTAACTATTGTGAGCTGCCCAGAATTGCTTAAGGTGGGAGGCCATATCAAAATTTTAAATAAATAAATACATGTAAATATAAGCCACATGAACTTTAAAAGAAGAGATGCAGTCTGCCCCAGAAGTTATTTATGGTACCTGAATATTGGTTTATTTATGAAAACAGTTAAGATACTGTGCTAACAGAAATTAATGTCTGATCAGTAATCTGTGGAAAGTTCCATTTATTTATAAATAGAGTTTCAATACAAATCTTATAAATTGCCTGGATTGATAAGGGTCCCATGCATGATCTACAGCAGAGTCATTTTAAAGTATTAACAGTTCTACTTATAAATGAAAATGCATTGTAAAACTCAGCTTGAAAAAGATTTGATTGCACTAGCAAATACTATTTCTTCCTATGCAAGGAACAATCTCTATTAATTCCTCAATCGCATTTCAGCTCTATAACATTTTGGAGTTTAGAAGATTTTTCAGCCCTAAACAGTATTTGAGGTAGAGGGTTGGAGATTAGGTGGAAAATCCCAGTTGTGTAAAAACAAAAGTTTAGAATCCAAACATAATGGAAAATAGATCAACAAAAGTCCTTAATAAAGAATAATGAAATAGCGTTATAGATATCATCAGGAGGAAGTGTTCTGGTTAATGTGAATGTAAATAAAGTTTTATTAATTTGTTTATATTCTTCTTGAATGAATAAAAATCTGCAGTATGTTTTTCTTTTCTCTCTGAAACTCAACACTTAACAGTATACAGCAATTGCTCTACTAGCATCATCCCACCACACCATGACTGATGTATTGATTGCACTGTGAAGAGCTCAGCAGAAACAAGCTTAATACTTCAGCCCTCAATCTGGCCACCATGTGAATAACACAAATAGTGGTTATGATTTCTAAGCTTTAATAGCTTGCACTGGGGTTATAGTTTAGCAATGTTAGCAGGTTGTGTATCTTGTTCCAGAAGCAATTGCTTTCCCTTTATTAAATTATTCTAATTACTTTTAAATGAGCCAAGTATTTTCACTGGAGGGCTCATACACTATTGCTTAAAAGTGTAAGCTTTATATTACATAGTTATAAATGAGTTATTACAGTTAAAAGTGTATTTGGCTTGCCAAATTTAAGCATGCTTTAGTTCCTGTGATTCCAATGAGAGAGCATCACATATACGTTTTGTTTCCTATCAAAATTTACATTTTGTCTACTAAATCAGTATTTTTTTGATCTGTACAACTTTAAAATACGTGGACTTCAACTCCCAGAATTCTACAGTCAGCATGGGTTGAAAAACTCTGGGAGTTTGAAGCCCACACCTCTTAAAGAAGCTGAGTTGAGAAATGCTGTAATAAATCACACTCTGTTCAATGAGGCTCCCAGATAGGATTACATCAGATTGCAGCTGAAGAGTCTCCAGTCACAACATTTCAGATGCATGGCAAAATCGGGGCCTGGGAGATAAAATCATTTCTGATTTCTTGGAGAGAAATGAAAGGAAAGGAAAGGAAAGCAGGAGTGGTCATACATAAAGGCAAGCACAATTCCTGAGGGATTGGAGAATGCTATGGAAGTTCCCAAAAATAATATTTAAGTAATATTTGTCTGTCTATCTAAAATGTATATGGTCACTCATATACATGACTCTGGGCAGCTAACAGTTAAAATCTTATATTTGTTTTCATTTTAGATTCATCAATAGAATTTTTTTTTTAAAACTAAAAGACTTCAAGAAGGATAAAAGCCTTATGCTGATGAACAGATTTTGATCAGGTTGCTGATGAGGAAAAAGGTTTCAGTCTTCTCACAAGAACCACTTAATTAGGCTTTTTATATTTCCTGCCTTGACTTCTGACAGCTTATCATCTACTTTTGTCTATTTTGTAGGACTTAAAGTAATTTTCTCTGATGTCTATAATCAAGATAGATTACAGAAATGAAATCCCCACCACACAGTTACTTCTAATGTAAGATAATCTTACAAAATGAAATTCTACCATAGTTCTGTAGACACCACAATTCTTTCTGGTTGGATTCCAGTGACCTAGTCTCTTACCTATTGGCTATTCTCTCAAACAAACCCAAATATTTTTATAGAGGTGTGCATTGACTACCTAATCTGGAGCCCTCAATATCTTCTCATTTACTTTATATTGTTCCAGGAGTAATCAAATGTGACTCAAGCCCTGACTCTGAAATATGATTCAGCATAAAAGGAAACCCATTGTCTCATATTTTATGAAAATACCTTTTTGTCAGCAGAATTTGTCAGTAGGCTATTCAGTTTGGTGTAGTGATTAAGACATCAGATGAGAAAACACGAATGTATGAAGTCTAGTCCTGAGTTAGATAAAACATTGGGTGACCTTGGTTCAATGACTCACTTGGTCAGCCCTAGGCAATGGCAAACCATTTCTGAAATCTTGCTAGGAAAATTGCAGAGGCAATCAGCAGAAGTCAATGGCATGCAAAGGCACCCAAAAATGACATGTTTATGCCATAATTTGATGAAAATGTCAGCAATAATACTCCACTCCTTAGGGAATCTCATTGCCAAATTTCAGGCCAATATTGAGACTATGCAAAGTGTAGTAGGAATATCCATCAGGTTAATCATGCCACTTCCTGTCTATGTTGGAAATGAAGTGGTTGAAGCATAAGTAATGATCTTGTTGATGTCTTCCACTGAATAAATCAGTTGCTGATAGACTAGGTTATCAGCAGCTGATAAGTAATGCAGCTCAAATAAAAGACTAGAAGCAAAAAAGGTTGAATGAAAAGTGCAAGAAACAGTCTTCTTGTCCATCACCAAATAATACCACATGCCCCCAAATTTTTGGTTGGAATGATTTATGGCAAACTACTAATGAATCACTATAGTGCAAAGGTATATTTTTGATTTTGATATTCTCCCTACTTTCTATCCTTCTCCCAGGCATTTGACATACATGGCAAAAGTTGGGGAGTTTATTGTTATTTTCAGTGCAGTTTTTACTCATAGCATAACAATGTTCTGGAGAACTATAGATCCTACCAGCTGTTAACTAGAATGAGTTGGTTGGAATAGACATACTACTGTAGGAATCTTACAGACCTTTCTCTCCTTCCTTTCTTTACATTTCAAACAGTTCCTCCCAGATAAGTGTAATGTAATCTGGAAAAATCTTTTTATTATATTGGCTTGATAATATATTCTCCAAACCCAATACTGTTCTATTCAAAGACCAAGAAAATTTCCTCTTTTGTTCTTATGAATGCTAATGATAGCCAGAAATTTAAATATAAAAGAAATTATTTTATTGTTTCAAAGAACACTGTTGAATACTTTAGTCAATTCTTGAGATTCTTTTCATGAGTTCTAAGCCTGAAGGAAAGCAGAATAATCTGGGTTTTCTCCCCTGCTAATTTATATTTTAAAAGCTCCTGCTTGAGTAAGTAGTTTCCACTTAGCAACAATTGCTCCTCAAATTAACTTCACTGGTTATGATACTGCCATTGTATAAAGCTTTTGACCTTTTCCTGATTTCAGCTTCATCCTCTTTTATTCCTATTTTCTAAATGATTTATCTAAAAATAGACACAGTTAGAATTAGACCTTTTGATAGTTTGGCATGAGCTTGGAATTAAACCAGAATTTAGCTCCAAATTAGAGGGTTTTGTCATCTCTGATTACCAGATTAATAGTTTTCACTTAGCTGGCATGAGAAGAGTACTTATCTTCTAGGGAGAGTTAAGGAGGGCTTTTGCAAAGAAAACACAGAGACATATGCATTCAGAAATAGTAAATTGGTATTGATTGCAAGCAAATCATAACCATCACACTCACTCCTCATACAAATCCTCCACCACTAGTTTAACAAGCTCCATCATGGGTTATTGGAGGAGATGACTGATGAATAACAAGATAGAGATTGTGACCAAGAGAATCTTCCAATGAGCTCAGATTTTTCAGTGAGCTTTATAATTTTCTGTCATTTGAATTGAACCATTCCATGCCTATTTGTGCATTCCTTGAAGCTAATGCAAAGTCCAACAAGTATTAAGCTGTGTAACATTAAAGTGGTGGAAATGTTGTCTGGTGGAAAGTTAATCATTTTTCTAATAATTGCTTTTCTTCTTCCATATCACAACATGGACTTCCCCCTGTGGATTTAGCAGAATTGCTGCCCTGCTAGCCTGTATTCTGATAATATAGACTTATTGTGGCTTGTTTTGTAATGCTTGATTCCTGTTTCAGTTAAAATTCTGTTGTGTTTCAAATATCAAAGACTGCAAAATATATTTCAATGACTTGGGGAACAAAACTTATATTTGATCATTGCTC
The DNA here is from genome assembly GCA_034064705.1 of Bothrops alternatus. NCBI lineage: Eukaryota > Metazoa > Chordata > Lepidosauria > Squamata > Viperidae > Bothrops > Bothrops alternatus. Next base: position 41,310,798 of record JARGCV010000023.1, on the reverse strand, counting down.
CCTTGAGAAGTTGACCTTTTGGGATAATCAAAAATTGAAAATGGTAGGTAAACCTTTTTTCTGGCGTTAACAATAGCAATCAGCTAATCCTTAACCAATTATATGAAAACTTTGTCATGCAGCAGGAAGAGTTTGGATTGTTTCAAATTGGCAAATGGCAATATATTCAGTTAAAATATGTTTTAACTGCTCAATTTGGTTCAGAAATGTTATCGGAAGCTGAACTATTAGCAGTGGAAAGAATTTGAGGATTTGTATGCAGAGTGTCATGTTTGTGATTTGCTTGCAATCAATAACAATGTATCATTGCTGAATGCCTGTCTCTCTGTATTTTCATTGCAAAAGTCCTGGTTACCTCTCCCTAGAAAGTAGATGCTCTTCTCATGCTAGCTAAACTAGTTTTTTTTAAATGCAGAGTTAAAAAGTAAATTTAAGATTGATGCTCAACAGTTGTAGGAACTCGGTGTTCTGAATTAGAATGTTCCATTAACAAATTATGGGCTAGTCTCTTAAAGGATCCTGAATATGTGTTTTAAATTTAAAATGAGTTTAAGTAGCAAAATATTGTTTTCCATGCAGGCTATTTCAAAGGGTTAGGTGGCACCTTCATTATGGTGGAAAAGTTTATTAATGAAAGACAGCTACAGCACCGAAACTGCTTTGGTCCCTCTGATGGATGATCTCTGGCAAGCCCGGGATAGTGGCCAGTCCTCTGTCCTGGTGCTTCTTGACCTCTCAGCGTTCAATACCATTGACCACGGTATCCTTCTGCGCCGGCTGGAGGGATTGGGAGTGGGGGACACCGTATTGCGGTGGTTCTCCTCCTATCTCACTGGTCGGTCGCAGTCGGTGTTTGTGGGGGGTCAGAGGTCCACCTCTAGGTTACTCCCATGTGGGGTGCCTCAGGGGTCAGTTCTCTCCCCCCTACTTTTTAACATTTACATGAAGCCACTGGGTGAGATCATCCACTGCCATGGAGTGAGATACCATCAGCACGCTGATGATACTCAGCTGTACATTTCCACTCCTGGCCATATCAGTGAAGCGGTTGAGGTGATGTGCCGGTGTCTGGAGACTTTGAGGGTTTGGATGGCTGTTAACAGATTAAGGCTCAACCCCGATAAGACAGAGTGGCTGTGGGTGATACTTACGGGACCGCCTTCTGCCACATACTTCTCTACGACCGGTGAGAGCGCACCGGTGAGAGCGCACCTCCTGGTCCCGTCAGCGAAACAATGTCGTCTGGCGGACCCTAGGGGGAGGGCTTTCTCTGTTGTGGCGCCCGCCCTCTGGAACCAACTGCCTCCTGAAGTCCGCGTTTCCCCGACTCTCCTGGCCTTCCGAAAGAATTTAAAAACCTACCTCTGCCGGCAGGCCTGGGGATGATTGTTGATTGTGGTGTGACTGATGAGTATGTATGGGGTTTTATTTTTAATGTTTTTTGTTTGGATTTAGTCGAAATTGTTTTATATATATGCTGTGAGCCGCTCCGAGTCCTCGGAGAGGAGCGGCATACAAATCCAAATAAAATAAATAAAAATAAATAAAATTAACCTATGCAGTTTGGCTTTTTCTATAATTTACCTGTTTCAGTCAATATTATTAACTTTGTTGGTACGATGATGGGAAGAGAAAGGTTTACATCTTCAAACTTGAAGTATGTGTTAGATTCCATATTTTGATATATAATTTATCTATCTATGAAGAACTCTGAATCTGTCAAGCATGGAATATAGTTCAAGGGATTATTTTATTACAAAAAAGACTATTAAAGTTGATTCAAAATCAAGGTAGTGATGTCTTGCACAGGAAACAAGGCCTTCCTGAGCCCTGCCAGGTTCTTTTATTATAGCATGTTAAGTTCTGACTTGTGTCCTGCTCCTAAATGGGAGAGAATTAGTGTTATGATGGCCAAATGCTACTTTCATCATTTTTACTAAGGCTTTTGCTCCTTCGTACATTTCTATTTCTAAGGAGAAGGCTTACAGAGTGTGCAATGCCCCTTACTTTGACTTGCTGTATGCAAAAACCAATGTGCATGAAATTTCAAATATGTTTAATGTGGTTACCAGCTCTGGAAGTGAACAGAAATATATATATGTAGGTCTTTGGTTCTTTGGGTTTTCTCCCACGTAGAATTTGAAGTGTTTTGGCGACGTTTCGACGAAGTCTCATTCGTCATCTTCAGGCTGGTGCTTTCGGCTTCTGCTTCTAGGAGCAATGTGAGATTTTAGCTGTTTCTTCCTTTTAACTGCCAGTGGGGGTTTGAACTGATTGGCTGGGAGCTCAGCTGTGTTCTGATTGGGTGGAGGTGTGTTCTGATTGGTTAGGGGCTTGGCTGTGCTCTGATTGGATGGGGGGTTGGCTGTGCTTTGATTGAATGGGGGAGTGTTCTGTTTGGGTGGGGGCTTTGTTGTGCTCAGGTTAGACAGTGTTACAAGGGGATTAGAGATGTGAACTGTATAGCTGTTTGGCTTTGCATTCGTGGTCGTGCCTCATCTTCATGGTGGGTGTCAGTTTGCTTCGTGTATGGATTGGAGGGGTTTAAGGTGGCTAATGATGCAGCTGTGGTCTGGCTTCTGGTTTGTGGTCGTGCCTCCTCATCAGTGTGGGTTTGGGTTTGCTTTTTGCCTGGATGTGTGGTGGTGACATCCTGTGTGGTTTTTGTGAGTATAGGTCTGGTGTCATTCCCCGTGCTATGGACTCGTCTGTCAATAAGGGTGGGTTTCCAAATGGCTGGTAGGCGGGAGGTATCATCTCGTTTGTTCATGTTGTGTGGGCGTTTTTCTATCTCGATGGCTTCTCTGATTATTCTGTTATTAAAGTGTTCAGTTTTGGCAATAGTTCTGGTCTTTTTGAAATCAATTTCATGTCCTGTGGCTTTGAAGTGTTGGACCAGGGAAGAAGTTGGTTCCTCTTTTTTGACTGAGTTTTTGTGTTCTTCAATGCGTGCATTTATTCTTCTGTTGGTTTGTCCAATGTATGTGGTGGAGCAGGCAGTACATGGGATTTCATATACTTCTTGATTTTCTAATTCAATTTTGTCTTTAGGGTTTCTTAGGATGGTGGATATTTTTCTGTTTGTGCAGAATGCTGTTTTGATATTATGTTTGTGAAGGATCTTGCTGATCCTCTCTGTGGTGCCTTTTATGTATGGGAGGAGGGCTTTGCCGTTTTCTTGTTCTCTGTCTTGGATTTTAGTGGGAGTTTCTTTTTGGATTAAGTTGGAAATCTTATTTCTTTGGAATCCATTGGATGTAAGTACATTAGTGAGAGTGTGTAGTTCGGTTTTTAGGTGTTGTTCGTCAGCTAGGCATTTGGTTCTGGAGATGAGTGTCTTGGCTATGGAGTTGATCTGTGCTGGGTGGTGGTGTGAGAGTGCGTGCAGATAGCGGTTTGTGTGTGTTTTCTTCTGGTAGATGGTGTGTCCTAGGGAGCCATTGGATTTCTTGTAGACTAAGACATCCAGGAAGGGAAGTTGGTTATTAGCTTCTGTTTCCATGGTGAACTGTATTTTGGGGTGTAGGCTGTTGAGGTGTGTGAGGAAGTTGTCCAGTTTTTCTTTCCCATGTGGCCAGATTACGAAGGTGTCATCTACGTATCTGGGCCAGAGTTTGGGTTTGTGATCAGATTTTTCTAGGGCTTGGGTTTCAAAGTGTTCCATGTCGAAACGTCGCCAAGACACTTCAAATTCTACGTGGGAGAAAACCCGAAGAACCAAAGACCTACATACAAACACCCGCGAAAACCTCAGAAAACACACACACACACACACACACACACACACACACACACACACACACACACACACACACACACACACACACACACACACACACACACATATATATATATATATATATATATATATATATATATATATATATATATATATATATATATATATATATATATATATATATATATATATATATATATATATATATATATATATATATATATATATATATATATATATATATATATATATATATATATATATATATATATATATATATATATATATATATACTGCTTGCTCCACCACATACATTGGACAAACCAACAGAAGAATAAGTGCACGCATTGAAGAACACAAAAACTCAGTCAAAAAAGAGGAACCAACTTCTTCCCTGGTCCAACACCTTAAAGCCACAGGACATGAAATTGATTTCAAAAAGACCAGAACTATCGCCAAAACTGAACACTTTAATAACAGAATAATCAGAGAAGCCATCGAGATAGAAAAACGCCCTCACAGCATGAACAAACGAGATGATACCTCCCGCCTACCAGCCATTTGGAAACCCGCCCTTATTGACAAAAGAGTCCATAACACAAAGAATGACACCAGACCTACACTCACAAAAACCACACACAATGTCACCACCACACATCCAGGCAAAAAGCAAACCCAAACCCACACCGATGATGAGGCACGACCACAAACCAGAAGCCAGACCACAGCTGCATCATTAGCCACCTTAAACCCCTCCAATCCATACAAGAAGCAAACTGACACCCACCATGAAGATGAGGCACGACCACGAATGCAAAGCCAAACAGCTATGCAGCTCACCATCTCTAACCCCCCTGTAACTCAGACTAACCCCTCATCCAATCAGAGCACAGCCAACCCCCTAACCAATCAGAACACACCTCCACCCAATCAGAACACAGCCGAGCTCCCAGCCAATCAGTTCAAACCCCCACTGGCAGTTAAAAGGAAGAAACAGTTGCAATCACACATTGCTGCTAGAAGCACCAAGCCGAAAGCACCAGCCTATGTATTCATGACAGCAGTTTGGCAACAAATTTTAAAGGTAAACAGCTGCATCAAAGGTGAAAGAAATTTACTTTCATGGCATAAAAAATAAAATTAGTTGTATTTTCCAGAACTTTATAATCAGTTTATACATAGATGTCATAGTAAGTCTCCTTTCTGTGCAATGATCTGATCATTCCATATTAAGAATCCTCTAATGATATTAATTAGACAAGTTATTTGTCATTTTATCTAGCTGAAGCAAATGTTATCCAATTTGTTTTAGAAATCTAATTATGTCTGATAAATTCCTTGAATCAGCTAGGGTGAATGTTGTTGTGTTTGTACTTGTCTTTTGGTAAACTTTGTAGTCTCAATCAACATATAATTAGCAGGGTTCCATAATATCTATAAATAATCCAGAGTTCCTGAATTATAATTACTGTTTAAAGGCATACAAATCACAACCATCAGTGTGAAATTTTTTTGATGCATACCTTGCATTAATAGTTTTACATTAAAAAATAATAATTAGCTCTTTACAGGTATTAGTAGAGTAGAATGCTTACTAAATGAATGTTCATATTAAATTGCATCTATTCTGACATCACTGAAATGACATCACTATCCCTGCAGAATTTAGACATTAGGCTTGAATATATAGTAGGATAAAACCTAATCCATATCGCCATACATGCACCAGTTTCATCCTAAGCTAGGACCACGTATTATTAGATAATATCTCTTCTCTCCTTTTTTTCATTGCACTCTCGATACAGAAATGTCTAAAGGGCCAGTGATCCCTGAAGTATATGAGAACTCTGAATTCAAACCCCTAAATAGATTCATTGACAACAACAGATTCAAAAGTTAACAGCTCCATTTTTACTGGTGACAGGCTAAAATGATAAATTATAGCCATTCATGAGAATTAAGTTGGTTCAGCTGATATCTAGCATTTAAAATGTCTAGATGTCTAGGCTTTGAAAAAAAGCAAATATTTGAAGGGTTTTTCCCACACATTTCTCATTTTTTTGTTCTGATTTCCACCTTCCCTCTATGTGTGTATGTGTGTGTGTGAATATGCATTGTAATGGCAGTAATCAGAAGTGGTAGATTTCCCCAAATCTAACAGCAATAAAATGCTGTTCCTCAGAGCAAAACCTTTACCTCTTTATATGACTTATTAAAGAGAATTGTTTTTCTGTTTTATCGTAATTTTATAATTGAAGTAGATCAACAGCTCAAACAAGAAAATGCAAGGCATCTGACAGGTGCTTTGGAGAATGGAGATCTTGGGCAGGGAGGACATCAATCTGTGGAAGAGGGACAGGCTCCCTTAGTTGAGACCCCTTCCCTGGAGGATGTGCCCATATCCTCTTGCACCGAGGATACTTCTCCGCGGGTGGTGGGAGGGGGGCTTCTTGTAGTGGGTGATTCAATTATCCTTTACTTTTTAATTTATTCATCAATGATCTGGATGTAGAAGTTAATAGTGAGGTAGCCAAGTTTGCTGATGACACTAAATTGTTCCGGGTTGTGAAAAGTGAAACTGATTGTCGGGAGCTCCAGAAGGATCTCTCGAAATTGTGTGAGTGGGCAACAAAGTGGCAAATGCATTTTAACCTAAACAAGTGCAAAGTTATGCACATCGGGGCAAAGAACCCCAATTATACTTACCAACTGATGGGGACCAAACTTTCTGAGACAACCCAAGAAAGGGATCTTGGGGTTTTGGTGGACAGCTCGATGAAGATGTCAACCCAATGCGCAGCAGCAGTAAAAAAAGCAAATTCCATGCTTGGCATGATTAGGAAGGGAATCGAAAATAAGTCAGCAAGTGTTGTATTGCCTCTGTACAAATCGATGGTGAGACCACACTTGGAGTACTGTGTACAGTTCTGGTCACCGCACCTCAAGAAGGATATAATGGAACTGGAAAAGGTGCAAAAAAGGGCAACAAGAATGATCAAGGAAATGGAGCGCCTCCCTTATGAAACCAGATTGCAATGCCTTGGTCTCTTCAGCCTTGAAAGACGGCGTTTAAGGGGTGACTTGATTGAAGTGTATAAAATCATGCATGGGATAGAAAATGTGGATAGAGAAAAATTCTTTTCTCTATCACACAATACCAGGACACGGGGGCACTCCCTAAAGCTTATAGCTAAGAAAGTGAGGACAAATAAAGGGAAATATTTCTTCACCCAGAGGGTCGTTGATTTATGGAATTCACTTCCTGAAGGGGTCGTGACAGCTGTCAGCCTTGACAGCTTCAAGGCAGGGCTAGATAGATTCATGGATGCAAAGTGTATTGGTGGTTATTAAAACAGATGTCCATGTGCCGCCTCTATGTTGGTTGAGGCAGGCAGGATTCCCTTGAGTACCATTTGTTTGGGGGTCAAGGGAAAGGGAGGGTTTTGCCTTCTCTTTCTGCTCAAGATCCCCATGTACATTTGATGGGCCACTGTGTGACACAGAATGCTGGACTCGATGGGCTTTGGCCTGATTCAGCATGGCTCTTCTTATGTTCTTATGTTCTTAGGTGCAGAAACAACAAAACAATTTCAGTACCTTGGATAGCACTAAATCAGAGATTCAGAACTATGGCTAGCAATATTGCAAAGTTAGAGCTGAATGCCAGGGCAAGGAAAACTATAACGTTTGTTCCATTCGCTCAGGTATTGTATCAGACTTTTTTTTTACTTTTTTTTCCTTTTTTTAAGGTCCTATCAAATATTTTTACACATTCAAACACACATATATAAAATAATACAAAATAAAAATAAACAAAAACAAAGAACTTTATGCAAGAAAATGCAAATAAACAAAAACTGGTAATTACCGGTATATCTTATATCCCAGGTTGTATTTTTTATTCTGTAAGTCTTTAAAAAGGTAAACTAAACCTTCAATGTTGACCAATTTTGTTCAAATTTTTTTCAAAGAGAGACATATAATAATTTGATCCTTTATATCTGGAACTACAGTATTTAGAATTATTCTTTTTGCTATTGCTACAGCTTGAAAGACCCATCCTTCTTCTGATCATTCACAGTCATAGTTATTGATATAAAATATGCAATAATTCAATCCAATATACATGTCTTTAAAACCAGAATTTTATCAATAATTCTCCAATATATTGCATAATGTTACTCCAAAAATGATTCTTATTTACAGAAGCATGTAAGGAGGATCATGATCAGAACATATGAGCTAAAGTGCTGTCAAATTCCTTACAATAATTATTAATCCATCCTTTATAAACATTCCAGATATTGTCCATTGGATAGAAAAAAACGCCACAATCTTTTGAAGATTAATTTCAATTTTAAATCACCATAAACAAAATATTCTTTAAACATGGTTAAAAAGAACTGGAGTTTTCAATTCCTGATTTTCTTTTCCACTCTAGCTGTTTCCAGAATCAAAACTAGTGAGTCCATTCACTCTTTCTTTTTAAATAAATATTTTATGTTACTGTTTTTCGAGATTGTATCTTTCATAATTTTCTGTTTTGATGAAGAACTATTGCTAAACCCAAAGAATTTAACCTCAATACCAACTATAATGGAATCTCTATGCACAGAAAAATATTTGTTCACTTTTCTAAAACATATTCACATCTTCCTTGCTTTATTGCTATTCATGTGCTTCAGAGCTAACTTTAAATTTCTTGGGACAAAGAGCTGGCATTTTAAATATATTTCTTTGTTTATTTATTTATTACATTTATTGGCCACCCATTTTACCACAGGTTAACTCTGGGTGGCTTACAATCTTAAAAAAAACTCTATATAAATAAATAAAATACTACAAAAATACAGAAATACAAAATACAATACACAGCCCTAGCTAAAAGATGGGGAGAGAAGAAGTAGGATGAGCAAGGGGGGAGGTGGGATCTGTTATTAATCTATCAACCATCTGCAATGTGAAGCCCCTCCCTTGGACTCCCAAGAATTTCAGGAGGGTTGGAGTCAACCTTACTCTGGGGCAAGAAGTTCCAAAGGGCAGGAGAAAATATAAAATATTTGCTTCATAAAATTCCATATGTGATGGTGAAAGATTAAGAGAAATATTCAACTTGACATCTGAATTTCTTGTTCCACTTCTTTTCATCAAGAAGGTGAGTTTCATTATCACAACTGTACTGTACTCTGTAGTTCTAATAAATTTTCAGTCAACATGGTATGCCTGGTGGAGTCATGATTCTATACCCCAAAATAAATAATTTATTCTCAAATATAAACAATTACCACGGTGTCATTTTCTTGGGAGCCACTTTCAGAATTAAATTAATTAGTGGATCAAGAGAAAAAAAATCAAAAGTTCTCATACTCTGTACAACTAACTTAATCTATGTTACAATTTTGATGTCTACAAACCCCCCAAATGAAATAAAATTAATTAAAAACATGAAAAAATTCCAAATCTGGCAGCATCACATCTTTATTGAAGAAAAAGTGTAGGCTTTTTAGATTTCCCCATTCCATCTTAACAGATAACTGGTAAAAACAGCACTGATATAACCTAATGACAGACCAACAGAAAAATGAGTAATTATTTAATGGAATTGTTCGTGATTCCTGCATTATGTGTAATGTATTTGATTGCATTTATTCCTTTCTGTTGTCCAGATACTACATTTTCACCTTTTCACAGTATTTGTTCCTGCTTATGTATTCAGTTACATGTCTGATTTTTCACTATGACTAATTTTACTCCAGACCTTTTATAATACAGTTGCTGGCAAGTAAGCCCAAGGTCCATATTAAGAATAACATGTGTTCTGTGATAAGGTAAAATAAAGGCACTATGGTACATCTTAGAGGAGATATGAGAAAGGCTTCCTACTTGGTCCCAGATAAAGTGAAAGGTAAGTGAAAAGCCCAAAGTAATTATCACATTCTTTTCATCCTGAGCAAGGGGACAATATGTAAAGGTAACTTCTGTCTAGCCGCCACTTTCTTCTATATGCTGTCTGCCCAGGCAATCAAGAGAATGAGGGGAAAAAAATATTACAGGAAATGGGTTGACCTGAGATTGCACAGTGTAATCTTGTGCGCAGAGAAACTAATTTCCTAATAATCTTTTTGAGTTTGCAGCCTTATTTAGGAGCTTGATTTACCAGATTCATTTTTATTTAAAAGAAAAAGAACCCATCAGACTTTGTGGAATATCTTTAAGTGTTTTCAGAAAAACTCCATAGTTTTAAGATTTACTACCAGTATCAAGAATGAAATATAATGACTTTCTCTTAAAACCTGATGGAGTTACAGTGGAGTGCCTTTTGAATAGTCTGTTCAAAGCCCAACAGAATATATATATGTATGTATGTATATGTTTGTGTGTGTGTGTGTGTGTGTGTGTGTGTGTGTGTGTGTGTGTATACAACAGGCAGCAGTCCGGTAGCAGCAGTAGCGGCAGCAGCGGCAGCCGGGCCACTAAACCAGCAACAAGCCCAGACTTGTTGTGGAATTGTGGAAGCGGTTATTGTGGCTAACGGGCCTGCTCCGTCGCTGGGTGTTTTTCCCTAAATTGTAAGACCTGTGGGTGAGGCCTTTGTTGCTGCCGCCATTATGTTGAACTTATCTGAAGGCCTTATCTTTATCTTTCGGACGTTGGGTTCCACAATTATTGTTATTGTTAGTATAATTATTTTGGTTAGTATAATGGTTTTAGAAAGCTCCTGATCTGGACTGGGTATCTATCCAGAGCAATTGTTTGTTAGCTATTGTTTGTCTAAATTTTAAATATTTAAATTTGTTTAATACCATTTTAATTGATTGTTAGATGCTATGAATGATGGGGGGACTGATGTTTGTGGAAAGAATCGGGTTGAATGGATGGTTAGTTTATTGTTTTTAATGTGTTTAGTTTAAAGAGTGGGAGGGATAAATTAATGATATGGATGGAGTTGTGGTTGAGTGGAATGAATGTGATGAACTGGCTAGCCTGCCTGGCATGGCAGAGGCGGAGGGGAGACGCTGGCTCTGGGGTGATAGAGGGCCAAAGTATACCGGTCTTGCTGGGGAGAGGCAGATATGGCGGGAGCCATAGGGTAGGCCATTCTCGGGGAACAAGAGCTCGCTGTCTAAAAGCGATCCCTTGCTCCGACCCTGTGAGTTCAACCCAAAGTACTGGTAATGGGAGAAATCCGGACCCTGGGCTCAGGCTGCTGCTGCTCAATGCCAGGTCGGTTGTAAATAAAGCTCCCCTCATCCATGATCTTCTCCTGGATGAGGAGGCCGACCTCGCATGTGTGACCGAGACCTGGCTGGGCACGGAGGGAGGAGTTCCTCTCTCTGAGATGTGTCCAGCTGGGTTTCAGGTATGGCACCAGCCACGACCCCAGGGAAGGGGGGGAGGAGTGGCTATTATAGCCAAGAAGACTTTTAGCCTACGCAGGCTCGCTGTTTCTGAGATTGCGGGTTGTGAGTTGCTCCTTGTGAAGTTGGACCTAGGGGTTCAGATGGGCTTGTTGCTTGCATACCTGCCTCCCAGCTGTGTGTCAACAGCCCTGCCTGCGCTACTTGAGGGGGTTGCTGGGCTGGCGGTTGAGTTCCCCAGGCTTATTGTCTTGGGGGACTTAAATCTTCCATCGCTCGGCGAATCCTCTGGGTTGGCGCAGGAGTTCATGGCCACCATGGCAACCATGAACCTGACTCAGGTAGTTCAGGGTCCGACTCACGAGAGGGGACACACTCCCGACATGGTATTCCTCTCAGAACAGTTGAGCAATGATCTGAATTTAAGGGGCTTAGATATCTTGCCTATGTCATGGTCAGACCATTTTCTGTTATGGCTTGTTTTCAAGGCTCCAATCCTCCCCCGCAGGGAGGTGGAACCGATTAGGTGGTTCCGCCCCAGACGTCTGATGGACCCAGAGAGCTTTCAGAGGATGCTTGGGGAAATACCGGATTCTCTCATTCTCGGTTCGGCAGAGTCCCTGGTTACGGCCTGGAATATGGCTGCGAAGGGGGCTCTTGACCGGATTGCGCCGCTGCGACCTCTCTGTGGTAGCAGACCCAGGAGATCTCCTTGGTTCACTGAGGAACTCAGGGGATGAAGCGCCAGAAGAGACGTCTAGAGAAGTGATGGAGGAAAAGTAAATCCATATCTGACCGAACACTTTTAAGATCTTATATCAAGACTTATCAGGTGGCGCTCAAGGCGGCAAGATGCGCGTATCATTCCGCCTTGATTACATCTGCGGAATCCCGCCCAGCGACCCTGTTTAGGGTAACTCGCTCCCTCCTTAATCAGGGGGGGTTGATGCACCCTTGCAGGGTAGTGCTGAGGACTTTAATAAGTTTTTCGCGGATAAAATCGCCCAGATTCGGATGGACCTTGACTCCAATTGGAATGCAGTGTCGGCTGATAATGATTCAGTCGAGATGACAGGGACTCGTCTTGATCCTGTTGTGTGGGAGGAGTTTGACCCTGTGGCACCCAATGAAGTGGACAAGGCCATTGGAGCTGTGAGTTCCGCCACCTGTTTATTGGACCCGTGCCCCTCCTGGCTGGTTTCAGCCAGCAGGGAGGTGATGCGGGGGTGGGTTCAGGAGATTGTCAATGCTTCTTTGAGGGAGGGGTCCTTTCCGGCTCCCTGCAAGGAGGCAATTGTGTGCCTCCTCCTCAAGAAGCCTTCCCTGGACCCAGCTGTATTAAACAACTACCGTCCTGTCTCCAATCTTCCCTTTATAGGGAAGGTTGTTGAGAAGGTGGTGTCACTCCAGCTCCAACGGTCCTTGGATGAGGCTGATTATCTGGGCCCTCAACAGTCAGGATTCAGCTACTCCACGGAAACTGCTTTGGTCGCACTGACGGATGATCTCTGGCGGGCCCGGGATAAGGGATTTTCCACTATCCTGGTGCTACTTGACCTCTCAGCGGCTTTCGATACCATTGACCATGGTATCCTTCTGCATCGACTGGAGGGGTTGGGGGTTGGAGGCACTGTTTTGCAGTGGTTCACCTCCTACCTCACTGGTCGGTCGCAGTCGGTGTTGGCGGGGGGTCAGAGGTCGACCCCTAGGTTCCTCCCTTGTGGGGTCCCTCAGGGATCGGTCCTCTCCCCTCTGCTGTTTAATATCTACATGAAACCGCTTAGTGAGATCATCTGACAACACGGGGTGAGATATCATCAGTATGCTGATGATACCCAGCTTTACATCTCCACCCCGTGTCATTTCAGTGAAGCAGCGGAAGTGATGTGCCGATGTCTGGAGGCTGTTAGGGTTTGGATGGGTGCCAACAGGCTCAAGCTCAACCCTGACAAGACGGAGTGGCTATAGGTTCTGCCTCCCAAGGATAATTCAATCTATCCGTCCATCAGCCTGGGGGGAGCTTTTGACCCCCTCGGAGAAGGTCCGCAACTTGGGCGTCCTCCTCGATCCACAGCTAAATTTGGAACATCATTTTTCAGCTGTGGCGAGGAGGACATTTGCCCAGGTTCGCCTGGTGCATCAGTTGCGGTCCTATTTGGACCGGGAGTCTCTTCTCACAGTCACTCATGCCCTTATCACCTCGAGGCTCGACTACTGCAATGCTCTCTACATGGGGCTACCTTTGAAAAACGTTCGGAGACTTCAGGTAATGCAGAATGCAGCCGCGCGAGCAGTGTTGGGCTTGCCCAGAAATGCCCACATTTCGGCATCACTCCGCGAGCTGCATTGGCTGCCAATTGGTCTCCGAACCCAATTCAAAGTTTTGGTTATGACCTATAAAGCCCTACATGGCATTGGACCAGGTTATTTACGGGACCGTCTGCTGCCCCATGAATCCCAGCGGCCAGTTAGGGCCCACAGAGTCTGCCTTCTCCAGGTCCCGTCAGCCAGACAGTGTTGCCTGGCGGGGCCTAGGGGAAGAGCCTTCTCTGTTGCGGCCCCAGCCCTCTGGAACCAACTTCCCCCGGAGATCCGTGTCGCCCCCACCCTCTCCGCCTTTCGTAAATTACTCAAAACACACCTCTGCTGGCAGGCCTGGGGTAGTTAACATCTTGCCCCAAGCCAGTGTATGTCTGTGTGTATGCTGAATGATTGGTTTTTTTTAAAAAAATTTTTAAAAATTAAGAGGTTTTATATTTACATGTATTTTTATATGTTGATTTCTACTGTGTATATGTATATGTATATGTATATGTATATGTATATGTATATGTATATGTATATGTATATGTATATGTATATGTATATGTATATGTATATGTATATGTATATGTATATGTATATGTATATGTATATGTATATGTATATGTATATGTATATGTATATGTATATGTATATGTATATGTATATGTATATGTATATGTATATGTATATGTATATGTATATGTATATGTATATGTATATGTATATGTATATGTACAACTTCTTTGGTTGCCACAATTGGGAGGAGTGAATGGGTGCTTTTAAGGTTAGACAAAACAATAAATTGTCCTGTGGGAACCAAGATCATTGCTGCTGGGGTTTTGGCGGGTTGTGCTTTCCGTTAGAAAGACCGCCAATGTAGTTTATCGGGGAATGTGATTAGTTACTGGAGTGGGAAGTTCAGCTTTGTAACTTTGTAACTTTTGGGAGGGAACTTCAGTCTTGGTTTCACTTTTGATCATGCCAATACCTTGTAGCCAATAAATATGTTCTTTAAGGAAACCTCTTGCCTTGGAGTTCTGTTTTTACTGGTCTCATCTATCGGAACCATGACATATGTATACATATGTATACACAACATATGTATACATACAAACACACACATATATATGTATGTATGTATGTGTATGTGTTTGTATATGTATATGATATATATGTATATGTATACTACAAAAATAAAAAACACGAATACCAGGATAAAATTTAAACTAAAAATATTTAATAAAATGCCAAGCTTTCGTCGGTCAGCACTACCGACATCATCAGAGCATAAAGCAGGTCGATGGGAGCCTCTTTTTTTCCATGAGGAGAGAACGGACACGATCCAGGGTGAATAAAGGCAACAAATTAGAACGAGAGTCGCAATGATTGGAGTGATACGAATGAAACATGCATCAAAAAAGGGGAGGAGGAAAGAGTAGTGATTACAGGAAGTAACAAAGACATAGCATATGATTACGGCAATATGTGAAGGATGACAGCAAGTCCGAGGTGCAATAGGGTGAAGCTGAACAACTGGACATGTACGACGGAAGCGAATGGCCAAAAAAAGGGGGGGAATGAACACGTTAGTTTTGGGAGCCAGTGAGGGGACAATAGGCAACGGCGTGTGCACAAAGGGGGAGGGTGGATGAAGGGAAGGGAATAACAGAGTAACAGCATTGAAAAACACCAAGAAAACAGCCAATGCATGTTCCCCAGAAATTAAACAATCAGGATCATTGGATGGACCAATGACGAGGTCCAGGAGTCGTGCGCAAAAACTGGCCAGTGTTATAAAAAAGAGGCTCCCATTGACCTGTTTTAAGCTTTGATGATGTCGGTAGTGCTGACTGACGAAAGCTTGGCATTTTATTAAACGTTTTTAGTTTAAATTTTATCCTGGTGTTCGTGTTTTTTGTTTTTATAGTATGGCTTTACCCAGGATTTGAATTTTTAATGAAATTAGGGATGTATATGTATGTGTGTATCTTTGCTGTCTTTATCTCTCCTTCTGAGTTTGCAAATTTGACAGTTGCTGGAAAAAGAATGCATTTTTAAAAGAAAATAAAAGCAGTGAGTAAAGCAGTACTTGTTATTTCAAAATTTAGTAATAAATTATTAGTATTTCATTGTCTGAAGATCTTAACATGAGAGGTACTTACGCCTGCAAATGGATCATTACAAAATGTGATGATGAATTATGGCAATTTGAAGAACAAGCTTTTGAAGAAAAAAGATAATTGCAATATTTGAGAGAACAAAACATTGTAAGATAAAAAGAATGCTGGTTTTATATCTCAATTCAAGCAGAAAATCATTACTTATTATTTAATAATGTTACAATTATTAACATTGTGATATATTTTCTCTCCCCCTTTCTTTCTGCTTTTTAGTCTGTATTTATTTTAATCCTTGTGCATTGTCCATTGCAGATACAAACACTGATGCAATTTATAGCATCCATCTATCAGCTAATGAGGATGAGTGATGGTTTCAGGGGTATCTGTAGGAGAGACAGATTAAAAAAATTAAAATGGTGGCCATGATCACACAATTGAAGCTCCACCCCTTTTAAATGTGTGGATAGCCCTGAATGCTTCAATGTGTCTTGATTCTCTTTTATATCAACTTTTGGGTGGAGAGAGCCAGGTTCAATCCTACAATAATGGTATTTTTAAAACCTGCTATTTGTATCTCAAAAGGAACTATTACCAATGTGCATACATTTGTATTCTTCTGATGGTACTTATCTAATTTAGGAGATGGAAAATAGAAGGAAAGCTACATTGTCTGAATGACTGATGCTGAAGATAATCTTTTCAGCAAAACTATAACAAGCATGAACTCCAAGTGTATCATTCTGATTTATTAAAAACAGAGCTCACTGCATAGAGAGTGAATAAATGTGTCTCCCTTTCCAGATTGAAAAAAAAATGATTGCAATTTACAGAAATCCCTATAAAAATCCCTTTGGTTAGATCTTGGAGGCAAAATACATTCATGCTTATTTGCAGGAAATGTTTGTTCCATACCTGGGACTGAAAGGACATTTTAGTCCCAACAATCCAGAACAGATGGTAATTCAGGAAAAGGACTTCCTTAGAAGGCACTGATTCTGCTCTCCTGTTATTTGCTTTACATTCATTTAGCGCTCATGATTTCTCCATATGGTTTATCTTTTCTTTGTTCCCAACACAAAATGTAATGAAATGCAAACATCAAGGTGACTAAATGTTATGTACATTTATCAGTGCATGAACTAAACAAAATCATTTTTAAGGAAACACATGTCCAGGACATGAGTAACCTATGCCCTATGTCTAATTTCTAAAGAATTGAAAATTCAAGTCTCTTGACAAGTTATCCTGCAGCATTATATTGTTGTTATCCAAATTTTTAACAGCTTGTCTTTACTGACTGGAGTATAGCGATAACATAAGTGATAACATAAGGACATTGATGTCTCCTATATCAACAGTTCAGCCTCTAGGTTGATGCTGTCAAGAACAAATAAATCCTTAGTTGTCAAATAAGGCAGTTCCCACAAACTGCTGTCAATGTTTGTGATGATGGAATAGTAGGAGTCTTTTTGGAGACATTTTGGAGACATTTTGCTTCTCACCCAAGAAACCTCTTCAGCCAACACAGCTTACGTGCACACTTCAAACCCAAGAATACGCTAAGTTGGAAGCTTGTCCACCCCAAGGATAAAACACCCAGACACAAACTGAACAACATGGTATATGCAGTACAATGCAGTGAGCCATGTGCAGATCTGTACATTGGGGAAACAAAACAACCACTTCATAAATGTATGGCACAACATAGGAGAATAAACCCATCAGGACAAGATTCAGCAGTCCATCTGCATTTAAAAGACAAAGGCCATTCTTTCTAAGACAGGAAAATCCACATTTTTGACAGAGCGGACCACTGATTTGAAGGAGGGATCAAAGAGGCCATCTCTGTCAAAACTGAATGCCCTCTCTCAACAGACACAGTGCTTTCAACAGTTCCAAGAAGGCTCCATACACATCTGCACTACTCAGGTGATCATGAAGACACAGATAAGCCTTGCAAGGAGTATAAATCTTTCCATTCCCCACCATCAAATCAGAGCTAAAGAAACTTCTTGGATGAGAAGCGAAGCGTCTTCAAAGAAAAACAAGAAAGTCCAATTGCCTTGTGAAAAAGCATCTTTGGGATAGATGATAGAGAGTTAAATAGATAGTTGCTTGACAAATAAAGAAACAAACTCATTGCATCAAATATGTAGTGCCAAAGTGATGCTTCTTCAAAAAAGTAAAAATATGATTTGGGGAACATTTTCTATCCCAGACTGAATTTAAAGATAACTTGGAATAGTAAATCCCCAGATGAAAATGACAGAGCAGGATTAGAATTAGGATTTTCCTGGATCAGGATTTTTTTTTTGTATCAATGTGTTAATATTGCCTGGAACAAAAAAAGCATTCCAGAGTAGAAAAATCAATCAAATTCTCATGATATCATTCAGTGCATTGTATGTGTATGTGTGATGATTATAAAGACACCTAAAATTGGTTAATGACTGAGTGTGGGGAATATTGTCAAAGTTGATTTGAAAAACAGAATAGAAATAATATTGATCCATTTAAACTTCAGTGTTGGGGAAGATCCTGGATATACTGCAGACAACCAAGAAAGCAAAGCAATGGATCATAAAACAAATTAAATCATAGTTTTCACCTGAAGCTCAAATGATCAGGATCAAATTATCATATTTTGGACACATTATGTGAAGACTCAACTCCCTTGAGAAATTAAGTTTACTGGGAAAGATGAAAAAAAAGGTAAACAAAGTATACGGTAACTAGTAACGAAGTGGATGAACTTAGTTACATTTGCAATGATGAACCATTGGAAGATAGGAGATAGATTATACTGGAGAAGACTTATCTAAGAGCACCTACCTAAAAAGTCTTGCTAAGAGCGCCTAATCAACAACATTCATAAAGAAATACTCAAAGGATGCATGGACTAACACTAATATGACCTTTAGGGCCAGCATATTGCCAGGCAAGTAATACCAATCAGTCTATTTACTCAGTACTGCCATAATGGCATGGAATGGTATGGAATCAATACTTTAATGGCTAACATGTCAGATAGATAGATAGCTCTGCTTTTAACACCATTTTACCCAATAGGTTGTTTTTTAAAATGTCCAACTTGGGTATAAATCAGAGGATTTGTTTGTGGATAAGGGATTTTCTGACAGGTAGGCCACAGTCAGTAAGGATGGGATCTCACCATTCCTCTACTCTGGTATTAAACACAGGAGTCCCCCAGGGTTGTGTGCTAAGCCCTTTTCTTTATTCCTTGTATACGCATGACTGCACCCCACTGTATAACACCAACGCAATTATTAAATTTGCAGATGACACAACAGTGGTGGGCTCATTAATAAGAACAATGAGTCTGCTTACAGGAAGGAGGTACAAGGGCTGACATTGTGGTGTAATGAAAATAATCTTACACTTAACACCACAAAAACTAAAGAACTTATAATTGACTTCAGGAGGAAGAGAGATGCGCATCTACCATTGTACATAAATGGTGTGGAGGTGGAGAGGGTGGGTAGTTTTAAATTTCTGGGCACTTATATTTCGGAGGACCTCTCATGGTCTATCAATGTTAACATGCTTGTGAAGAAGGCACAGAAGAGGCTGTACTTCCTGAGAATGCTCAGGAAAATAAATCTATCTCAACATCTACTTCTGTCCTACTATCACAGAACCATTGAGAGTGTCCTGACATACGGCATTCTTGCATGGTATGGGAGCAGCTCTGTAGCGGACAAAAAAGCTCTACAGAGAATTATTAAAACTGCCCAGAATATTATTGGACTCCAGCTACCAGCCCTGGGCAACATCTTCGAATCTTGTTGTTTGAGGAAGTTGCATAACATTATCAGAGACTCTTCCCATCCTGCTTACAATCTCTTTGGACTGTTGCCTTCTGGCAGAAGATATAGAACATTTAAAACTCGGACCACACATTTTCTGAATAGTTTTTATCCCAGAGCTATAGTTGCACTTAATAATGAACTAAAGGGCCACCATCAGTGAACTGTTGGACAGTATTATTTGGTCTGTTGGGTGGATGTTGGATGGTTTAGGGGTGGGGAATTGTGGTGGGTGGGAGTGTGTTTGGGGATTATGTGTGTGAGATCTGGTCTTTAGGTGTCATGTAAATTTCGTTGTATGTGTATACTGCATATATACACACAATGACAATAAAAAGTTATTTATTAGATGAAATTTGAATTTATGCCTTGGTGTCTTCTGACTGGCTATTACCACTATCATGTAATGTTCAGTTTTGGAAATAAAAATTGGTAAGTTATTAGGTATCCAAGCACAGATAAGACTTAGCACAGAAGCCCTCAACCTTTTGGGGACCAGGGACCAGTTCCATGGAGAGAGGTTTTCCTGCGGATTGGAGGGGGTATGGTTTCCTGTACTGCCTGCATCCTGCGGATGGAATTTTGCTTGTTTGTACGGACCGGTTTCTGGCATGCCATGGACCAGTGCCAGTCCATGGATCAGAAGTTGGAGACCTCTGACTTAGCAGATAGTTAAATTAAGGCAAATGTATTAAATATTTAACAGATTACAATCATTTAATTGGATTACAGAATAAGATGCCAAATTTCTGAACTTCTGAGATTTCTGTGTCTTGAGAAAACCTTTCTTCTTTGAAATGGCTGTTGAGGGTTTGATTGAACTACACGAACCTTGTATCATTATGCCTTAACAGTTTCATTTTCCCAAAAGACATGACTGATAACTGACAATTCGTCATCTATTTTCTGAGGATGAACAGTAACTCAGAATTTTTAGCACTTTTCAAGGCTGAAGATATACAACATTGAAGGTTACACATTCCATCGCAAGCTACTAACCAGATATGGAAGAGAAATTAGATTTCAGAGCTGGTTAAAAAGGTAAAAAAAAATCTCTACATAGTAGCAGCATATTCCCCCAGTAGTCATTGTCTACTTCAGTTCTATCGTTTTTCAGAATGCATATGCAGATGGTAAATACAGACAAGTAATACATGCATATAAAAAATTCACCTTCTCTACGTGCGGTACAATCACCACCACCATCATTGTTATCAAGTCAACTTCCTTCTAGCAAAAAACATTGCAATATATTTTCTATGTTAGAGCAAGATGAAGACAAATGCAGATGAACTTTTTAATTTGGAAAAGTATTTAATAGTGAAACCCATGGCAATAACAGAGGTTAATTTTGACTGATCACCCCACTACTATTTAGACCCACCTCTTTGTTGACAACATGTTGCCTTCATGGTTTTCTGGTCATTATATAGTAAAGCCCTCAATATCTTAGTTGGAATTTGAATGAGGCCTTTGTTAATTTTTTTTCAGGAGATAAAAATAGCAACTAGGCCATCAGTATAAGAATTCTCCTGTGGTTGCTGCTGTTGTTTTCAGAGCCAAAAAGAGGTCTTTTTTTTTCTGAGAAAAAAAAGTTGCCTATGGCAGAATGGAAACATTTGAAAAATACTTTTGCCTGATCTTTAGCATGTTTTGAAGGCAAGACAGGCAAGCTTTGTTAAGTTTAATCCACTTTCTGGTACTGAGTTCAAGGAAATGGGTATTCAAATAGTCCCTCCAGCCCTTGTCTGATTCACTTTAAACAGCTTGTTGCTAAGTCCCTAGAGAGCAGAGGGTGGATTCTGTGGGGTGATTTCTCTCCCTTCTCAGGTATTTGATAATGAGAAAGAAACAAAGAAAGATAGATGGATGGATTAAAATTAAGGGTACTCACACTCATATTCACACACACATACACATAAAATAAATAGAAGCCCAACAGAACTGGAAGGTACCAGGCTGGGAAGAGCTGGCTTAGGATCTCTCTTTTGAGACTTTATATTACTCTACAGGTTAGAAGGGAATGAAACTGTAGGTCTCAGCATGTAACATTTTACCTCAATGGTGTTACCATAAAATTGTGGTGGGAGTTTATTTGGTGGGAAATCCCTCCCCCATGGACTTTTCTAGCTTGTGTCCTTTTGTTCAATCTTTCCGTCCTCTCTCAAATCATCTCAAATCGTATTGCATTCTTTGGTCAAGGGGCAAAATTAATTTACTTGGAATTCAGTAAGGCATTTGATAAAGTAGATCACAACCTACTACTTAATAAGGTAGAAAAATGTGGGTTAGACAGCATCACCACCAGATGGATTCGTAGCTGGCTGGCCGGCTGTACTCAGCGTGTGGTCCTCAATGGAACTGTATCTAAATGGAAGGAAGTGTGTAGTGGGGTGCCCCAGGGCTCTGTTCTGGGCCCAGTGCTCTTCAACATCTTCATCAATGATTTGGACGAAGGGAT
The DNA here is from genome assembly GCA_034064705.1 of Bothrops alternatus. NCBI lineage: Eukaryota > Metazoa > Chordata > Lepidosauria > Squamata > Viperidae > Bothrops > Bothrops alternatus. The sequence continues at coordinate 41,288,989 of JARGCV010000023.1, read as the reverse complement.
AGATGGGGAACTCATCAAATTTGAAGATGACACCAAGCTGGCAGAAATAGCCAACACTCCAGAAGACAGGTTTAAGATACTGAAGGATCTGGACAGACTTGAACACTGGGCACTATCTAACAGAATGAAATTCAATGGTGAAAAAAGTAAGGTTCTACATTTAGGCAAGAAAAACCAAATGTACAGGTATAGTATAGGTGGTACCTTGCTCAATAGTAGTAACTATGAGAGGATCTTGGAGTCCTAGTGGACAATCACTTAAATATGAGCAGCTGCCAAAAAAGCCAACACAGTGCTAGGCTGCATTAACAGAGAGATAGAATCAAGATCACGTAAAGTGTTAATACCACTTTACAATGCCTTGGTATGGCCACACTTGGAATACTGCATCCAGTTTTGGTCACCACGATGTAAAAAAGATGTTGAAACACTAGAAAAAGTACAGAGAAGAGCAACAAAGATGATGCGCAGCATCATCATCAACAATGCGCAGCAGCAGTAAAAAAAGCAAATTCCATGCTTGGCATGATTAGGAAGGGAATCGAAAATAAGTCAGCAAGTGTTGTATTGCCTCTGTACAAATCGATGGTGAGACCACACTTGGAGTACTGTGTACAGTTCTGGTCACCGCACCTCAAGAAGGATATAATGGAACTGGAAAAGGTGCAAAAAAGGGCAACAAGAATGATCAAGGAAATGGAGCGCCTCCCTTATGAAACCACATTGCAACGCCTTGGTCTCTTCAGCCTTGAAAGACGGCGTTTAAGGGGTGACTTGATCAAAGTGTATAAAATCATGCATGGGATAGAAAATGTGGATAGAGAAAAATTCTTTTCTCTATCACACAATACCAGGACAAGGGGGCACTCCCTAAAGCTTATAGCTAAGAAAGTGAGGACAAATAAAGGGAAATATTTCTTCACCCAGAGGGTTGTTGATTTATGGAATTCACTTCCTGAAGGGGTCGTGACAGCTGTCAGCCTTGACAGCTTCAAGGCAGGGCTAGATAGATTCATGGATGCAAAGTGTATTGGTGGTTATTAAAACAGATGTCCATGTGCCGCCTCTATGTTGGTTGAGGCAGGCAGGATTCCCTTGAGTACCATTTGTTTGGGGGTCAAGGGAAAGGGAGGGTTTTGCCTTCTCTTTCTGCTCAAGATCCCCATGTACATTTGTTGGGCCACTGTGTGACACAGAATGCTGGACTCGATGGGCTTTGGCCTGATTCAGCATGGCTCTTCTTATGTTCTTATGTTCTTATTAGGGGACTGGTGGCTAAAACATATAAGGAACGGTTGCTGGAATTGAGCATGTCTAGTTTAATGAAGAAAAGGACAAGGGGGGACATGATAGCAGTGTTCCAATATCTCAGGGGCTGCCACAAAGAAGAGGGAGTCAAGCTATTCTCCAAAGTGCCTGAAGACAGGACAAGAAGCAACGGATGGAAACTAAGCAAGGAGAGAAGCAACCTAGAACTAAAGAGAAACTTACTGACAGTTAGAACAATTAACCAATGGAACAACCTGCCTCCAGAAGCAGTGAATGCTCCAACACTGGAAGTTTTTAAGAAGAGACTGGACAGCCATTTGTTTGAAATGGTATAGGGTTTCCTGCATGAGCAGGGGGTTGGACTAGATGACCTCCAAGGTACCTTCCAACTTTATTACTATTATTATTATTATTATTATTATTATTATTATTATTATTATTATTATTACCATTACTATTATTATTATTATTATTATTATTATTATTATCCATGAAACAAAATAAAACCCTACCTTCACTTCTCATTGTCTTCAGGCCTAGAAACACTGTACTTTAGGTGTTTTGCAAAACCAACCAACTAAATAAAACCCCTCCATTCTAGAAATCCAATCCAGATAATATTGCATAAATTTATTCAGGGAGGCAATATCTCATAATTATTTGAAGATATATTTAATATAAAAGCCATTAGATAGAAAGACTCCATTTGAAAAAAAGCTGTAATCTTGGCAGCAGCTAGATTTTGAATAAAAATGTGTTTAATGATATAATGTTGCCAGCAATTTATTTATTTATTAAACAAATTTCTATAGCTGTCCAATTCACACATGGTGACTCTGGGTGGCTTACAAAATTAAAAGTTCACATTACAATAATGCAGAGAGAACTCATCCCAATTGCTGATAAAGACAGTAATGGATCAGAAAAAATAATACATACCGTACTGATGCTCTGAACCTCTCTGTTTCCATGTTGTATTGCCTTCTTTGACAAGCTCAAGTTATCTGAGATATTTCCATCACAAATATGTGATATGCTAGCACAAAACCTAGGGTTAACAATGATTGGAGAAAATTCACTTTGGCACATTTATAGACCTCATCAATTAGATCACTGAATCCAGATTTCTAATTAGATTAGAAAGTATTTTTTAAATATGAAATAGAATTTTGAAGCTCATTATGGCAAAATCTTGCACAGAATTAAACAAGTATCACTGTGTCTAATGTGCACTAGAGATCACTATGTAATCTCCACAGGACAGTACCTCTTATTTTAAAGATATTTTCTGTGCACCTTTAGAAACAAAGTTCTGTATGTAAGCATTTATGAAATGGTGGGGGCCTGAGAGGTTTGATAGATTCACTACCAAAGGGAATACTTAAGGGAGTATTACTTGTGAAAAGAGGAAATTTTAGATTGCTACTGGAATGCAATTTATGCATTGTTTGTCCATTAAACATACAGTTTTGAATTTGAAGCATCAGATTGAAACCATAATTGTCCCCAACTATGATGGTATAAAACTGATCACTTAATCAATTGGTCAAAAGATGTTATTGGGCATAGGGTTTTGCCAACTCTGTCTATGTATCATTTCTGGCTAAAGAAGTATAAACCTTGGCTTGACCTTTTTTATTGTAGAATGTTAATAGCTGCTTATATTTGGTAGAGAATTAGGTATCTCCCTTGATGACCATTGCTTCTCCTAGCCATATATTTTTAAAGTGCAAAATTAGATTTTATAGAACAACACAAGGTCTAGTAGTGTGACTTTTCTTAATAGTCAGATGTTCTCATGCATTTTATGCCCTTAAGGAATTCGGTTTTTAAGTTTTCCAAAAATATCGGTTGCACAGAATATCACAGCTTATTTCTCAGACCTGTAACTAGAAGAAACCTAACCAAGCAATTCCCAAGTCTATCATTTCAAGGTGTAACTGGCATTATAGGTATACCTACTGAACTTTTTATCTTTTCTCAATTTTTGCTGGAGACTTGTTCTCCTAGTTGTTTTGTACATACATGTCCTCTAGACAAATTTGTAAGCATAACATTCCAGCAGACAAAGTATATAGATACAAAATATAGGGTTAAGGGAAAAGTTTTAGCCAAAATTAAGATTTCTCTCCTAGTTTCCCATCTAAAATTCTATTATTAAAAAAGCAATATTTTGTTTTGGAATTCTTCCAGCTGTTTGGCTTTCTCTGCAGTAATATATTATTAAAAAGCAAGCCTGTAATCACAGATACGAAACAAGATGATAAATAGCATATTTGGAGATGTGCAGCACACAGGTCTATGATCAGATGACTATAGTAGACAGCTCAGATCTATATGGAGAACACAGCCCTGCAGGTGCTTAGTAGCTAAGACCAGATCATGATCAAAAGATGCATGTTATTTATCTACAATGACCAACTCCTGCATTCTGCATCAGCTGCAGTTTCTGAATTCTCTTCAAAAGTAGCTCCAGATAGAGTGCATGCAGGGGTCTATTATGGTGGTGATAAGGGCATGAGTTACCAAGTGGCCTCTCTCCAGGAAGGGCCACAACTGTCATACTGGTTGAAGATTGGCAAAGGCCCCTCTAGTAATGGCCTCACCTACCTATTTTGCAATAGTTGGGAATCCAGGAAGTTGATAGTTGATAAAAGTCAAATAATATCAGGAAAGCCAGATTCCTCCATCCAGGTACTAATAAAAGCCATCCCCTCAAATGATATTCCTTTCATATCGAAATACGGCAGTAGGCAAGTTTAATGATCCATTGCTTGTATCTTCACTGGCAAATATTTAGTGATAAAATTAATAGAAAATGAAATAGTTAATTTGTTTCATTCACAGTGTGAAAGCACAAATAAAAATGTATTGAGAATAGAAGCTTCCATTTTTCTTTACTGTATTCAGGTTTATTTGAATGTAAACATTCTTTTTCATTTATAAGCAGGTGGGCTTTTTTGTTTTGTTTTTCATCTTATAACTTCTTGAAAAAAAATCTCTCTCTCCCATCTCTGGAACACAAATGAAGAGAATTGCGTTGAGAATTGCTCACAGTAATTTTGCAATGGTTTTACTTTTCATTGTTGTTTTTCCACCACATTTGCATAACTGGTCAATCTTTATTTTTTCTTTGGGGATATTCTTTTTTCCTTGTAAGAACTGATATACAGGGAATTTTTGTTTCTGTGGAACATAAGCTTGTTTTTTTCTTTAAAATATTTGCATAGCCACCCATCTTGAAACTAAACTCTCAATGGCAGGGCTTTTCATCCTTTTCACCCATTGTACCACTTTTAGGATATGGCAACATCAGAGTACCACACATCGCCTAGCAAGGTGTCAAAAACTTGATGACCCCACCCAAAAAGGAAAAAAGTGATAAAGTACAGGTAGTCCTCGACTTACAACAGTTTGCTTAGTGACTGTTTGAAGTTACAATGGCACTGAAAAAAGTGCCTCCCAAGCCACAGCCGAGCAAGACACCTGCCTGCCCGCCCGGCGGCGCTCTTCCTCCTGTCTGAGGTTTTCATTGTTGTGAGCATTTCTGTTGAGGATTGGCAGCGGGGATGGGGTGGGGGGTGTTTGGTTTTTATTCCCCCCCATCTGCTGGGTGGTTGCAGCAGGTTTTGGTCACTTTATATGACCCTGGGAAACTGTGACCATCATAAATATGAATCAGTTGCCAAGCATCTGAATGTAAATCACAAGACCCTGGAGATGCTGCAACATTCCAGCTGATCGACGCTTCTTCTGGGCTCAGCAGAAGCCTCAAGATCAGTGCTGCTTTCCAGCTGATTGGTGCTTCTTCAGGGCTCAGCAGAAGTACCAGGATCAGTGCCGAGCTCCAGCTGGAGCCTGGCGCTGATTTTGGCGCTTCCACTGAGCCCTGACAGCCCTGAAGAAGTGCCGGTCAGCTGGAAAGCGGCACTGATCCTGGCACTTCTGCTGAGCCCTGACAACCCTGCAGCTCCAGTCATCTCTCGCTCCGGCTTGTGCGGTGCTGCCACCAGTTCAGCTCATTCCCCTCCCCCGCTACCACTTTTCTAGGATGGTTGCATACCACCTGCCAGGTGCCAATGTACCACAAGTGGTACCCGTCCCACTGGTTGAAAAGCCCTGCTCTATGGCTTATAACCCAAGAATAAAACAGTGTATGCAATATAAAAGCAAAGAAACAATAGGTACTTTCTTTTTCCTTTATTTTATTTTTGAATGTAGTTTAAATTTCTGTTTTATTTTTATTTTATCTTCTACATGGATTAATTTTCAGATGAATTCTGCTATATTCCATACCTGGAATTATTTTTTTTTTAGTAAAACTACTGTTTTGGAATAAACTTGTTTCCTCTGTTTGGAACAGGCCTTTGTCCTTCATCTTAAACTTAAATTGTTGTATAACTGTGATGGTACTAAGCTAAGCTTCTTCTAGAAGGCTGGTAGAAGATTGAGCATAAACATAGATCTTATTTAATGTATGATTTGCATGCTGCAATAAATTTCTCTTCACAATTAATATGCGGAACAGAACATTAGGCTGTTATTGGGAACAAAATAGCTCTCTTCCAGTTTCTACAGGCAGAAAACTTTCTAATTTAAACATCCAATCATGCAAAATAAAGCTTTACAGTCCATAAAATTATAGTGAAGAGAGAAAGTTGGAGATCCAGCTTCTTTACACCCTGCTGTAAGTTGGTAGGGAGAAAAAAATATTGGTGTATTATGCCTATTATCTGTCATCCTTGGATACTGCAGGCAATTTGCTTTATGATGTTACTTCTATTTGACTCATCCATTAATAGCTCAACCACTTGATCAATGAAGCCCTTGGCTATTATTGTATTAGCCAATCTAATGAATATATTTCTAATATGTTTTGAAATAACCTGTCCCAGCATCAGGGGTTTATGCTATCCTGTCCTGTAGTTGGCTTGAGATCTTAAGAGAATCTAGTGGCATCATTGCTACTATGCCTGTTAGCAATAGCAATGTCACTTATATACCACTTCATCATGCTTTACAGCCCTTTGTAAGCAGTTGACAGAGTCGGCATATTGTCCCCAACAATCTGGGTCCTCATTTTACTGACCTCGGAGGATGGAAGGCTGAGTCAATCTTGAGCTGGTGAGACTCAAAGTGCCGAACTGCTGGCAGCCGGCAGTCAGCAGAAGCAGCCTGCAGTATTGCCTTCTAACCACTGGGCCACCATGGCTCTGTTACTTTTCTTTGTATCAAGATTCCCAACATTTTTTATTGCCAGCAGTGGAACTTCTTGTAAACTTGAAAAACGTATGATGCTTTCATGTATTCTCTTATTATATGTATGAATTATGTTTTCCAGTTATAAGGAAAAGGCTAGCTCTGCAAAAGCAGTTTTAACAAACAAATGAGGTATGAATACAAATTTCTGAAATAGTCACAGAGAAGCTGGGGAAATGGTAGACGTAGATAACCCAAAATACAAAAGCAAGCACAATGAAAGAAGAGAGTGGAATGTAAAGTACCTATGAAATATCAGGATAATGCAGTATAAGGCATATGCTTCTAAACTACCTTCTGGAGAAGAAAGGGAATTAATCAGAAGTACAAAACTGTGCATGGATATAGTGACTTCCCTGTCAGCATATACCGACACAGGAAAATGGCACATACAGTAACTGGCTAGAAGTGAAGAAAGAACTATCTTGCAATGTTGTGCGGGGAGGAAAGGCAATACTGTAAATACAATGAGCTGGTAAACTGTGCAGACATTTTGTTCAGGACTTTTGAACAACCAACATGACAAGAGAAGAGATGAAACACTGTAGAACTCGGTCCTCTTCTCTTCCTGGATGAAATATGTTAGTAAGAGATTTCTATTGTAATAATAAGTATGAAGAGGGAAAATCAAAACTATTTATGCTATTTGACATGAAGTCACATTCTATCCATCCTACAAACATAAAATACTTATTTATTTGATCTGATTTACAACACTGCTTCTTCGTGAGAATCATGGAGTTTATCTGGCAGCAACTCTTCTTCTGTGCTTCTTTTCCCTTCTTGAAAACAATTCTGCAGTTTGAAGAATCAGGAGTAATATTTATTTACAACTAAAATTCTAATTTTCATTATCATTTGCATCATAGGACAACAATTTTTGAACTGAGATACCTCCAATGGGCAAACATATAGAATGTGTCAGGAAGGAAGGAAGGAAGGAAGAAAGGAAGGAAGGAAGGAAGGAAGGAAGGAAGGAAGGAAGGAAGGAAGGAAAATTTCTGATGCTCCCTGCCAACTTCCCATAAGCAAACTAAATGAGGAAACCAGGAGAAACTGGAAGTCACTCCCATCCCCATTGTTGTTGTTTTTTTGCTCATTCATTATCATTCTCTTTCTCTGTTTAGATAAGGAAATATCTTTGAAACTATGACACAATAGGGCATGGGTTGTCTAGGGATTACTAGATTTATATTCACGAACCCAAAGTGTCATAGGGAGCACTCACTCACAGTTTACTAGCTCAGTCATAATTTCCAACCATTTCTATTAAAACACCATTGACATGAGATTTATGAGGATGCTTTTGAAGTGGAGCGGGGAGGTTTCCTTCACTATTTTCATTAAAGTGGTTTAAAAAAACAAAAAACAAAAAAAAAACCTCCTGAGGTCTTCCCTTTTTCGGTGCAGAACATCAGCGGTGGAATGTAGTCCATTTCCTTTGGAAGGCAAGGAAATGTCCCTGTTGCCAAGGCAGACATGTTGTATCGCATTGCTCTTATTTTGGCAAGGATGAAGTTTCTTCTTCCTTCTGCATCAACTGAGGTTGAGAAGAAAACACTGTCTTGGCTTTGCTTTATTGTCTGCATCCGATAGGCTGAGTGGCTTACAGTGTTATGTTCTTTAAAAGATCAGCAATCTTTTGAGCAATCTCAGAGATGAGCAAGTCCAGGAACAATAAAAGACACAGAAGCAACAATGGAAGGAGAAACAAGAAACTGAAACAAAAGAGTAGTAACTTTACTGGTAGTTCTTGACTTGCATCAGTTCAGTTTATCAGTTTAAAGTTACAACGGCATTGAAAATGATCGTTTTTACACTTACAATCATGGCAACATGCTGTTGCTCATGTGAACAAAATTCACGTGGCATTTATGATGGTTGCAGTGTCCTGGGATCATGCGATTCCCTTTTGTGACATTCTGACCAGCAAAGTCAATGGGGAAGTTGGATTCAGTTAACAACCATGTCATTAACTTAACAACTGAAGTGATGCTCTTAACACCTGTGGCAGAAAGGTTGCAAAATGGGGCAAAATTCACTTAACGACTGCCTCGCTTAGCAACAGAAATTTTGGGCTCAATTGTGGTTGTACGTCAAGCACTGCCTGTATTATTACCAATATATTTATACATTTATTTTATTTATTCATTTATTTATAATTAACGAGGTTCCCCCTGAAATTGGAATGGCCCTCACCAACAGGCATTTTGAAGTGCTCTGAAGATATGGCTTTTTACCTGGGTATTTGGCAAGAATGACTGACACCCCTTTTCTTATTTTTCTTTATTCCCAGCTGGGTTTATTTTCTCTACTTTGTTTCATTGCTTTGTTTTTGTGTTTTTTGTATTTGTCACTGGCAGTCGAGCAGCATATAAATTTAATTATTTTTATAAATATTTATATTAAGGAGTAAAGTCACTGATAAAGCCTATTAGCAGAAATATATAGCTACATATTTATGTTCTAAAAGCCGTACTGGCTCATTAATTTATTCTACATGACATCAAGAGTCTGGAGGCTTCTCAGCTACCACTTCTTTTATAAGCTAAGCTAAACCTATCATTTCTTTCTCATCTCATTCTTTATATAAAAAAATTAAATCCTATTGAGTGTTCATCATCTGCAATATCTGGTCAGATTCTAAACGTGAGCAATTAAGCCTCATTGACTGTTCAGCTTTTCAAGCCTGGCTCAAAACACCTTAAAAATCTGAAGTTAAATAGCTTATTTAATTTCAATAACCTAGTAGATTGACAATTTTTCAATGAATGGGATCCGCAAATGATCATTTATTGAAAAATTCAGAATCACTTTGTATACATCCAAACTGCTGCATCCAAACTGCTATTTTTGTGCATACTTTTATTTTCGTATTAAAAAAAAGTGTTGAACATGCATTGTGTCATGCTGATGCGGGGCCAGAAAAAAAGATGTTTGTCATATTCCATCTTTTTCTTGGGAGACACACACACAAAATATTTTACAGTAAGAAGAAAAGTGTTGATAAGGAAGGCAAAACTTCTACAAGGGCAATTCAGAAATAAGTCTCCATTTAGTTAACAATGACAGACACTAGCCGATATAGAACTTTTATTATACACATTAGAAAACTACAACATTACATTGCTTTTCGACATAATCACCATTCAAATTGAGGGACTTGTCATAATGTTTTACAAGGTTTGGAGTTCTTTAGTAGTAGTCGCTCGGCGCCAAATCTGAGTTATAGGGAGGGGGGTGATCAAAAACATCCCAGCGGAATTGTTTCAAAAGTTCTTGGGTGTGTCTAGCGGTGTGCAGGCGAGCATTATCGTGAACCAACACCACACCCGAAGTGGTGCCATAGAAAATCCTGTCAAATGTAAAGATGCCAAAGGAGTACTGCTCGTGAAGTTCATGCAGCATGGTTCAACCATCAATGCAGAAGTCTACTGTGAAACATTATGAAAACACAGACGAGCCATCCATAACAAGCATTGGGGTATGCTGACTTCCGGTGTGGTGGTTGGTTCACCATAATGCTTGCCCGCACAACGCTAGATGCAGCAAAGAAATTTTGAAGCAGTTCCTTTGGGGTATTTTTGATCATCCACCTCTCCATAGCCCACATTTGGCACCGAGCAACTACTAAAGAATTTCAAACCTTGTAAGACGTTATGACAAGTGTCTCAATTTGAATAGCAATTATGTCAAAAAGTAATATAATATTGTAGTTTTCTAATGTGTATAATAAAAGTTCTGTATCTGCGAGTGTCTGTCATTGATAACCAAACGGAGGTTTATTTCCGAATTGCCCTCATATATAGAACTGCAACAATGGAACTGTAATTTGATTAGTAATCCATCAATTATAATGGAATTAGCATACCCATCACCAAATCAGTCTGATAGTCCTCCCAGGAACCTGTAACTGGTTCTCTCTTTCACAGTCCTTTCTTCAAGCATCAAATGCACATATCCCAAGTATGTCTTAAACACAGCAGAAATTTGTATAATTGTTTTGTGATTCAACTCGGCACAGAGTTGGTAAAATGCGAGATGTTCAGACTTGGCTAGATGAATGAGAAATAAAGGAGGCAATTTTACATTTCATCGCCTGCCACCAACTATGGAAAAGGAACTTATTAAACCTTTCTTATAATGAGCAAGACTTTAAAATAACATAATTTATAAAAACCACCACAGGAAATTATTAAACCTACCCACATTCAAACAAGCAATCAAACCTGTATATTCAAAGCTAGGCAGGTAGAGAGAAAAAAAACCAACTGAGCAGGCACATTATCCTATTCATCTCAAAGAGATATATTTTAAATGTATTGTAGTGCTGGCTGGAGAATTCTGGGAGTTGAAATCCATACATCTTAAAGTTGCTGAAGTTGAGAAACATTGATGTATTGTACTAAAGTACACATGATTGTGTGTGTGCCCTTGAGTCAGTCTTGACTCCTGGCAACTGCCTGAACTTGTTCCTGCACTTTTCTTGGCAAGATTTCAAAAGTGTTTGCTATTGTCTCCTTCCTAGGGCTGAGAGAGAGTGACTGACCCAGTGGGCTTTGTGTCTAAGGCAAGAATAGAACTCACAATCTCTCAGTTTTTTGCTTGATATTTTAATTGTTACACCAAAAATTACAAAACATCATATTGACTTTCCTCTATTTTTGGTCCTTAAACAAAGTTTTGGGCTTTTTATCCTCTTTGTCATCTTAAAAGGAATACAAGTTCCCTTTAAAGACATATCTTATGTGTATATTCAGTTCACAATGGGACTTTTGGTGGCCAAATTAGCCTAAAATGGTTTCATGTTAATTTGTGGATTAGCTTAATCAATTAATTTGATCTGACCTTCATAAGAATAAATTACTCTGCTTCCATGAACATATTGTTTATTTTTTAAATATGGCCTTCTCTTCCTAACTAGACTCGTTTCTTGAATCAGTATATATTTTGATTATTTGTAATTCAGAAATGAGGTAGGACCTTTACTTGACTTTGGTCCTCTTGGTACATGGGGGACAACCAGGAAAGCCCAGGATTATAGGCTAGATGAGAGGAGAAATAATATGCCGAAATAAGACAGTGCCAACCACTTAACTTGCTTTCTCTGGAAATCTCACTTATTAATCAGAGAGGCTTGGGCCTTCCTTCCTTCCTTCCTTCCTTCCTTCCTTCCTTCCTTCCTTCCTTCCTTCCTTCCTTCCTTCCTTCCTTCCTTCCTTCCTTTTCATAAAGTGCAAGTTAATCATAAGTAATCTGATTGATCTAAAATAAATTATTCACTGTTGCTCACATTTACTAGATTTTTCTTACAGAATATCTCCACTTGCTCTCAAAAGCAATGAGTAACAGTTTGTGTCTGAAACGTAACTTCACCTGAAAATACAGTCCCAACATTTTCTAAAAATGAAAATTCATTGCATTGGAAAGACAGAATAGGGAAATACTATATAACAACATTCAGTATTTTCCCATGAGTAGGGATTTAAACATGTGTAACTCTCCTGTTCAGACCAGACTTCATATCTTTAAAGCTCTTCTGAGTCATGTTCAGTACCAAAATATCAGCTTTGGAAGGAGAAGTAATGAAATTAGCAAATTGTTAAGTGAGGAAATTATGCAGCTGTACTAAGTAATGTCTATTGTTCAACAGGCAGCTTTCCTTTCAGCTTGCTAGCTGGTAACCATGGTGATGTCACACATTCCAAGAGGATCCGCTTCCCGAAGGAGGATTAGAAAACAAATGTGACAAAACAACTTGTCATTGAATATGTTGCTGGTGTTTTTAACCTCAAAACAAAGCAAAACAAAGCAAAATAAAACAGCACCCATCTCTCTAAAACTAACAATGCAAGACAAGAATCCTCTTCATTTATGAAAAAGTCATAGGCTGCTTATGAACAAGGTTGCCAAATTCTTGGAATAAAAAAGAAATCTATTTCTATCAGTGGCAATGATAGGATAATGAGAAAAGGCAAAAACTGTTTTGAAGTCTTATTTCATATCTGGGAATTTCCTCAATTGGACAGAAGATTCTAATATTTCTTGAGACTGCTGTCATGAGGAAAATTCCATTTCCAGCTAGAGTTATTTCTAATTCATGATCTTACACCAGGGTTGTCTAGTATAACCAGTGATGGGATTTGTAGAGTAAAAAAAATTAACAAAAGGATTTTTCTGCTGCAAATTGACGGGCATCAATTTAGCTTTATTGCAGATTTTCCAGCACAGGGCTAAAATGCATGAATATAAATGTGTTGTTTTAAAGTCTACTTTGGGAATGGGAGGAAGGAAATAACTGTGCAAGCTGTATATAATGTTATACATCTCAAAGCTCGCTTTTACATCTGAGTTGTTTATTAATAAATAATTAAGAGCTAATGAATTGTGATGATTAAGAATAGATACCAAATAGATAGAATCTTGAAATGGACTAGACTAGGATAGTTTTTTAATCTGAAGATTATACTATTCAAGATGCAAAAATCAAAGAAGGAACCGTGTTGGTTTCAGAGTCACGAAAGATATAGCAGACAATACTTGAGTTCAATGCAGTCAATGACTGAATGATTAATATGAATAATATTAATTGGGCTTCATGGAAAACTCATTAATATGATGGTTATCCAAGTTTATGCTACAACCATAGATGGAGAAGAAGAAAAGATTGATAAGTTTTTGGGTCACATTCAGTGGCAGGATTCAGACAGTTTGCACCAGTTCGGCAGAACCAGTAGCTAAGTTTTTGTTGCCCAGACCCAGAATGGACTTCTGGAAGTGGCATCCACATAGAGAACCAGTTGTTCACATATTTGAATCCCACCACTGGTCACGTTCATTCTGAAATCATAGAACACACATGTGTTACTTGTACTTATTTGTAACTTACACATGTGATATTTGTGATTGGAGACTGGAATGCCAAAATTGGAAATTTTATGGAAGAAAATGTAATTGGATTATAAAGCTTAGGTAACCAAAATGAAGTGAGAGAATGACTTATCAATCTTTGCCATTCCATAAATTTCTTCTTCATAACCGAGTCTTCAAATAACAAAAACAATACTTGTAACTTGGACATTATAACAACAAAGGCATGGGCAGGATTGTCAAATTGATCACAAACTGATCATATAAACTGATCGTATAAATTCTAAATCAAGCTAAAGTGGAAGAACAAAGCCAGTCAATTCCCAAAATATGATCTTTAGTATTTACCTACCATTTTAAAGAAGAACATCAGGAATCATTTTCAATTCCTGAACTTCATTTATAGGAAATCAAAACAATTGCAGAATGAAATCAAAGAAGTAATTAAGGATGAATGTTAAAAGGGACATCCAAAGATCAAGAAAGAGAAGTAAGTAAATTGGATATCAGAACAGATGGTGGAATATGGTACTACTTCCAGATTAGCAAATATGAACAAGAAAAATCCCTTTAATATTGGAATGGTTATGAAGAAAAGGGCAGATATTTTTATTTATTTTTTATTTTATTTTATTGGGATTTGTATGCTGCTCCTCTCCGAAGACTCGGAGCGGCTCACAACATATATATAAAACAATTTCAACTAAATCCGAACAAAAAAACATTAAAAATAAAACCCCATACATACTCATCAGTCACACCACAATCAACAATCATCCCCAGGCCTGCCGGCAGAGGTAGGTTTTTAAATTCTTTCAGAAGGCCGGGAGAGTCGGAGAAACGCGGACTTCAGGAGGCAGTTGGTTCCAGAGGGCGGGCACCACAACAGAGAAAGCCCTCCCCCTAGGGCCTGCCAGATGACATTGTTTCGCTGATGGGACCCGGAGGAGGCCAACCCTGTGCGCTCTCACCGGTCGTAGAGAAGTATGTGGCAGAAGGCGGTCCCGTAAGTATCCTGGTCCCATGCCATGAAGGGCTTTATAGGTAATAACCAACACCTTGAATTGGGCTCGGAGACCAATAGGCAACCAATGCAGCATGCGGAGAGTTGATGAAATGTGGGCACAACGAGGAAGGCCCACAACTGCTCGCGCAGCTGCATTTTGCACTAATTGTAGTCTCCGAACACTCTTCAAGGGTAGCCCCATGTAGAGAGTGTTGCAGTAGTCGATCCTCGAGGTATTGGCATCTGTGGTGGGCCTAACCTAATATCTTTTCCTTTTGGTCTGAAACATTATTCAACAATGATACATTTATAAATCAAAGAATTAGTATGTGTCCATAGCCAGCATTGACAAATAAGTTTTGGTTGGTCTCTAATCAATGCACAGTTGAAATGAAAACAGAACCAGCAAGTGGCAAAACCATGGTTCCTTTGCTTATTTCCATGACCAAAACTATTTACTGTTTCAGCCCCTCTATGTCTTAATATGAGGTCTGAAAATAATCTTACATTTCTCTTACTAGGCTTTGCTATTGCTCAATGGCAGCTTACTCTCTTTTTTTCTAAAGAGAAAGGATTATCGTGCTGTCAAATTAAAGGAAAACCTGCCCATTGTGATCATCTGAAATCATGCAAACTATTAAAGGAAACTATTAAGTTTCCTTGAAGTTTTGAGGGAGTGTTGTCCATTACCAGATAAAAAGAGATAAAAAGTATATATATGTATATACATATACATATATATATATATATATATATATATATATATATATATATATATATATATATATATATATATATATATATATATATATATATATATATATATATATATATATATATATATATATATATATATATATATATATATATATATATATATATATATATATATATATATATATATATATATATATATATATATATATATATATATATATATATATATATATATATACATGTTTACACATTGTGGAAAAAAGATAGATTAAAAATGCAAGAAATACAAAGTTAATAAATAGGTATTTACAAGAATCATGGAATTAAAAAAATCCTGACATTGTTAGACAAGACTTTTTAGTGTTTCTACATAACTGAATATCTTGAATACCCAAATATCATTTTAAAAGCTTCAGGTCATTGCTAAAATCCAGTTAGTTTATAAATATCAGTGGTAATAATCAGCACAGTATAAAGCACGAATATAAGGAATTACAGTCATTTCTGTCTTCACAGTCAATAATCTATCATTATTTAAGAGATAATTGAAAACTGAAATATTAAGACTTCATACCAAGAGAAACCCAAGGAAGAGGACTGTTTTGAGCTTTTTGAAATATCAGCAAAGTGGGTGTTGAATGTAGTTCTGGGGAAAAGATATTGGATAACATAGGAGCTATCATAAAGAAAACCTGAGACTTTTTCTATCCATAAGTTTCTTTAAGGAACCTTGATCTGTTCAGAAGCATATACAATTTTTTAAATCTTCTATTTTATAATTAATCGTTTGGTATCCCATGTATGTATTGTGTGTGTGTGTGTGTGTGTGTGTGTGTGTGTGTGTGTGTGTGTGTGTGTGTGTGTGTAGGGCTGGCTATGAGTTAGTTATATTATGCTTTGGGAACCAGTGATGATGTGTGGGTTTTCATACATTTTTCCCAGCTGAACTATTACAGATTGTAACAATGAAATGCTAAGATCTTAAGTACAGTGGGACTTGCATCCAGGCCAGTGAGCATAAAATTACAGCCTTCATATGCATATTATATAAATTATGGTGTTTCATCTCTTCTGTTTCTCTTTTCAGTCTGAAACTTGCCATTTGTGCAGGTTGATAGATATTATAGTCAACCTGGAACCCCAAAATGTTCTACAGCTGTTGTGTTGAGTTGAACTCTACATAGATTCAGCAGAAAAGAAGAACAAGAGAAGAGAGTGCCAGACAGGAAATACACTCCAGGGAACTCTGTGTTGGGTTATGAGAGTGAAAGCTGCTAATTCCAAAGGGTATATCCTGAAAGTTGCTGATTACTAAATAAAAAGAGACAATAAGAAAAACATAAAGCATAGAGCAATTAAGGGAGGAACAGAGGAAACTAGCATAAAATTAGAAATGAGTTATTTCTAGTTGATTCTACCCATCCTATCCTATTTGGCAGGATCAGCATGCTCTGCCTACTGTCATCTTTCGAATGTCATCTGCAACAGCCCAGAAGGAGAATCTTTTCTGCTGTGGCATCTGGCTTTTGGAACATCATTCCCTGTGAGATTAGATTGCCCCCATTGTTCTTGACGATTCATAAGGCTTGAAAACCTGGCTTTAATGCTCGATCCTGGGACCCTGAGTTAGAGCCTGTCTCTTGGTTGTATGGACGCTAGGTTACCTCATGCCTGGATGCTCTATGTTTTTATTTTATACTGTGTAATTTATGTTTTTATTTGTTTTATTATAAACTGCCTAAAGTCACCTAAAAGTGAGATGGGCGGCTATATAAATCAAATAAGTAAATAAATACATAATTTTGTCAGTAGAATCTGGTGGGAGAGTTTAAAGAATCCCTAATAAATTTTTCCTTGAAGAATTTGTACTCCATTATATGAAACACTGAATCAGGGAAAGTAGTAGATAAGGTTTCCCCAGGCCCCTTCCCCCCCTTTTTTTTTAGTTTCCAGGGGCTGCACAGCCTTTGCCATCTATGGAGTGATATGGGTGGAAATGGAACCAAATTAGATGATTGTTTAGAAACCTGTCACTTCTAAAATGTGAGCTTTCTTGTGATACTCCAAAGCCAAACATTATGGGCAGTCCTCGACTTATAGCAGTTTATTTAGTGACCATTTGAACTTACAATGGCACTGAAAAAAGTGATGTATGACCCTTTTTCACACAACTGCTGCCAGCATCCTTATGCTCACATGATCAAAATTCAGAGACTTGGCAACTGACTCATATTTGTGACGGTTGCAATGTTCCGGTGTCACGTGATCCCCTTTTGCAACCTTCTCACAAGCAAAGCCAGATTCACTTAACAACTGTGCTACTAACTTAATAACTGCAGTGTTAACCACTCTTAACACTTAACAACTCTGGCAAGAAAGGTCATAAAACGGAGCAACATTCACAAAAGGTCAGTTAGCGAATGGCTCATTTAGAGACCATTCACATTACAACAGTGATGAGGAAGAATTTAGGTTTGGCTATAAAGAACTGCAAAAATAGTTTCCTAATTGAAAGGGTGTTTTTTTTTTAAGTTAACTCCCTTATATATCAAAACTTGGTTTCGTCTTCCAAGAAATTACACAATATAATTAACTTTCTCAAGAACAGAATGTCTGCTACAGCAACAGCATCTCCCTATTTAGTTTGTCATTGAGAACACCACACAACTATGCTAAAAAAGAAAGGCACAAAGGGGGTTATTGTAATTGTTACAAATTACCCTAATTAGGATGTGAAAAAAATATGTTTACCCACTGTTCTATCTGCTTTGCATATATACCTGTTTTATAGTTTCAGGAACTCATAAAGCAACACATACAGCTAGCCTTGACTTACAACCATTCATGTAGTGACCATTCAGAGTTACAATGGCACTGAAAAAGTGACTTATGACCATTTTTCACACTTACAACTGTTGCAGCCTCCCCATGGTCATATGATCAAAATTTAGATGCTTAGCAACTGGTATGTTTTATGATGTTGCTGTCAACATCCAACTCAAGAATACAAATAAAACTCCAGGTTCCATTCCATTTCTGAAAATCTTACTGCTTATTAAATATACAGCATGGTAATGTCAAAGCAAAACTAACTCTGAGGTTCCCAGACACCAGTTCATAGAATTAAACAATAATTTCTTCCGCCAAACCCCATCCTCTTACATAGTCCATGTAAACAATTTCACTTTGTTATGGGAACAATCTGCTTCCTTTCCACACCTGCTGCAGTGTCCTTGGAAACGTTTCGGGCTCCCACGGTCTTCTGCAGAATTGTAGAGGTTTCATATTTCTGATGCTCACTGCCATTTTCCCACAAGGAAACTCAATAAAGAAGCCAACAGAAAATGGAATGTTCTACTCCCACTGATTTTTTTTTGCCACTCATGGTCATTCAATTTCTGTACTTATTAAGGAAATATCTCCAAAAGGATCACTTAGCAGGGCACAAGTTGTTTAGTTTTTATTTATAATAGAGTAAATACCAATAAATATTAGTTTGGGAAAGATATGACATTGAATCACAATTCATTGAGAATATGTACACCACTGACAGGTTAAACTGACATCTTTGCAAAGAATGGATGAAAGGGCAGAGAAATATTACTGTATTTGTGAATGATATCTAATTTCAGTTACTTCTTTACCATTTTACAATCTAATCACTTTGCAGATTTTCCCTGCTAGCAAAACATTTCATAAAGAAGAAGATTGGAAATTAGAATGTGTGCAATTTAATATTTTACTCTATTATTAAAGAGCAACTCAGTATTGGTAGTCCTCAAAAACACCTATGCCATGTATTACAGGATTCTGAGAATGAATGTGTTGGATTGACCAATAGTAAGCCATATTTTTATCTTTCAACAGCCCAGGTAGCATTTCAACAACATGAGCAGATACAACTCAGAATAGCAGAGTAGGGAGAGACTTTGGAGGTCTTCTGCTCAAGCAGGAAACCTTATATCATTTCAGAGAAATTGTTGTCCAACCTCCTCTTAAAAATCTCCAGTGTTGAAGCCACAACTTCTGGAGTCAAGTCATTCCACTGATTAATTGTTCTGTCATGAAATTTCTCCTTAGTTCTAGGTTGTTTCTCTCCTTGATTAGTTTCCATCCATTGCTTCTTGTCCTGCCTTCAGGTGCTTTGGAGAATAGCTTCCCTCCCTCTTCTTTGTGGCAGCCCCTGAGATATTGCAACACTGCTATCATGTCACTGCTAGTCCTTCTTTTCATTAAACTAGATATACCCAATTCTTGGAATTGTTCGTCATATGTTTTAACCTCCAGTTCCCTAGTCATCTTTGTTGCTCTTCTCTGCACTCTCAACATTGTTCTTATATTGTGGCAACAGGATTCATTTCAATTTTTTTAACCCCAGGATCCATCCATTTTCAAACTGTATGTTGTACCCAGATTTCAAAACAGTTAGAGCTTTGCAGGGATCAATTGTCCTGACTGGTAGTTGGTCATAATTCCCTAGTAACAAAAACACTGCATATTCAAGGAATGGAGGCACATTTCTCTTTCATGTTGTTTGTTTATGAAATATAGTCTCTATAAAGCATAGAATAGTTCTTGGGCCAAGATCATTTCTTGGGAACAGCATATGCAGCCATGCTTGAACTGTATGCTGATGTTATTAATATTTTAGGCTAGATTCGGCTTGCTGAATAGCATTAGTATTCCCACAAATCTCAAGGAGTGTTCTTTCATCCTTCTCATATTCTGTTTAGAAAACATCTATGAAGCTGTGAGACATGATACAGTTTCTAAATCAGTAAGTGCCACCCACCTGACTTCTTGTTATATAAGAAGGTACCATTTTTAGAAAGAATAGCTTGGTTTGAAGAACATATAATTGCAATGGATTAAATCAGATTTTTTCCCCTTTGTTTTCTTGGGGCTACTCTTTCTTTCTTTCTTTCTTTTCTTTTTTCTGTAATTTAATGAATCAAAAAGGAAGTATGTAATATCATTCTAGATCAAGCACCAGCAATCAAACTCCTTACCAAGTTAATATGTAAATTCTCTGTCCCTTTTAATTCTAATTTGCAAAATGTTCATCAAGTTGAAGAATTCTCTTGAAGTAGGCATTTTCCTCTTCCTGAGGGTGAATTAAAAGGGGGATCATCTACTGTTTAAATATGGCCCTTGATGTTGATGATAATAGTGTTACAACTTTATGATAGCCTGAAGAAAAATATTTGAAAATTACTTGTCCATATTACAAAGACCCTTATGACAGATATAGTCTTTTTCTCATTTGCTACTCCACTGTTTCTCAAACTGTGTGTCATGACTCATAGAAAAAGTAATATTTTTTTAAAAAAAAAAACTAATCAGAATTGAGCAGGCAAAGTAGGAACACTGTCAAAACTCAATTCAAGTGTTGCTTATGAAAGTTATGTGTAAACTTTTTGGTACCACTGGATGGTAATAGAGATATGGAAATCATTTGCTGCCGTCAAGTGGTCATTTGGATTTTTGCAATCTTGATCCGGTAGTTCTGATGTCCTAGATTCAAAATGAGTTGGGAGTTGGGAGGTAACAGCATAAACTTATTCTTGCTTTCCAATTGTAATGTCTGCTATCATTGCTGGATAATAATCAGACTGGAATTAAAGATAAGCTACGTTAGCAAGACAGCCAGTGGGATATAGCAGTTAAAGCAGGGGTGTAAAACTCACAACATCACGTGACGTGACGCGATGTATCGTGACTTTTTTTCCATTGCTGGCAATGGGGTGGGTGCAGTTTTGCCATGACGCATCCAGCCTGCGCGGGCCGGCAGTTTGACACCCCTGAGTTAAGGTATCAGGCTAGAAATCGGAAGAATGAGTTCTAGTCCAGCATTAGGCACTTGGTGCATAAGCCAGCTGGGTGACTTTGGGCCAATCATTATCTCAAGGGCAAGGGCAAATTACTTCTAAAGATCTCACCAGAATAATTGTAGAGACTAGTCCAGCTGCCCCCAGGAATCAATACTGACTTGAAAACACCCACCCACATACACACATCTGTTAACGTTAGGCTAAGGACGCATGAAGCAGAGCAAATCATAAATGAGAAGTCATGTATTTCATTTCATTTTCATACTTTTTCCAGTTAGGAAAAAGTACAAAGAGGGGTAAATAAAAATTCTAGTACTAATCAGGATGAGACTTCAAACACTGACTTTAGTAGCTTCCTTCAGATGTTTGGCCTCAAATCCATGGTCCAAGCCCTGGCAAAAGGGAAACTGGAAAATTGAAAATTCTTGCCAGAGTTGTTGGCTGAGGAATTCTGGGAGTTGGTCCACAAGTCATAAAAAGGCCAAGTTTGAAGACCCCTGGTCTATACTGATGGTAGTGAATTGACTTTTGCAGCTCCCTACAGTTTACCTATATGCATTGGAAGAGTGAGACACCTCCAAGAGTAGATTGAAAAGTGCACAGCTGATAATTTGTGAGTGGGTGATATAGGACAGAATCTTTGTGAAAAGAAAGAGATCTAGGTATTTCGCTTCAAATGTTTATTCAGTGCAGGAATACAATTCATCATACTTGCATACATTTGCAAGTCTGATGATAAAGGATTTGTAATATGCAACAATCATTGATCAGTTATCTGGCTCCCATAAAGTCTGTTATGACAACTTTTTTGTATGAATGGTAATTTGGCTGAAGCATTCTAATCCTGTTTTAAAATTCCAATCCCCTCTTCTGTTAAATTCTAAATGGAGCTAGAAATAATTAATGGCTGTGATCTGATGGCAATGATACAAAGCACAGTGTATTACTCATGTTTTATTAATGCTGATATTTGCAGGACCTCTTCACTCATTCTTAAACTCAGTTTTATGAATTTTTATATCACAGTTCAGAAGTATATTTTAAAATCACCATCTAGGCTAAAGCTTTTAAAGTATACCTTTAATTAGTAACATTTATGTAATATCACTATTACTCACTAGAAACTATTCATTTAATAGTTTTCTGGATGCAGTATATGTAGAAGAGTTATACAAGCTTTCGTCCAGGCTACGTATTTATTTTAAAATTTGTACATGTCCTTCAACCAGGTTAAAATACATTTTCAGACAAACCTGCAATTAAAAACAATTTAACTATCATACTGTAGGTATTATTACATAAATGAGAAAGGAATGAAGAAAAGGCGAGAGATGGCTTGATGTTGCAAAAAGTAGATGAGGGAGAGAAGTAGGTTATGAAGTGTGGGTACAGCCATTATTGGCCATTGTCACAGACACCAGGATCTGATTAGAGACACTGTGTACACAAACTACAGGAGGAGAAGCTGATGCCCTCAGGCCTTCCCCAAAGGCATTTGAGAAGCACGTGGTTGGGCACTGGAGGGAACAAAATGCTGAGATGGGCTTTCAACTTTTCTTATGACAATTGTGAGGAGATGGATCTTAAAGCATCATAGAATGATGTGTTAAGCCAGGTAAGCTCTCTATAATGATACAGAAGTGTGTCTCTACCACTTAAGGCCTTTTTTTTTTCAACTTTCAGAATCCTCTTCTTTTATCACAAACATTTCCATCAAAATTTGATAGGGGTAATATTGCTGGTTATACACTGCTTAGAAACACTCTCCCAAATCTGTTAGGTTAGGAAGTAGAAACCTAATCAAGTTGGTATGTATTTAAATATAGCGATTAAACATTTTAAGCTACACTTTAGAAATTGTGTGAAATCAATTACATTTTTCATTGCAATTGTTCCTTTTATTCAGATATTTATTCATATAATGTTGATTTGCAATAGTTTCTTTAATAATAACTAAGAAGTGCATTAAAGTCTTTATTTAACAGATTAATAAGAGGAAGAGTTGACAATTAAAGCAAATGTCCATTAAAATGAAGGTTTATTATTAGTGAGTACAATAAAATTATTGTGTGACAATCCTCTCATTCCAGGAAATGGCACACGTTACTGTCTGACCCACCAGCCTACCCCAGTCTTCCCCCATCCCACAACTGCCATGAATGTTGTTGGAGTGAGACATATTCCACTTGCCTACCTGCCTCAATCTTTCCTACATCTTTCCTGCTTATTTCCCTGGGTAGCACTTTCTTATCCTCCAGATTTTGTCCATCAAATTGAAAGTCCCTGGCTTAAATTATGTCTTTATCCTAATGTATTATATTTAATGTTAATGTATATTTTGCTTTCTAAAATTCTTGTTGATTGATAGAGGGTGTTTTCTGGTTCATTCACTTTCTCTTTTGACCTAAAATGTGTTCCTTAAATATCACTCAAATTAGAATACAGTTTGCAGCCCCCCCCCCCCAGAAGCACCCTTAAAGTCCTCCACAGAGGAGCAAAGCTGGATAGTCATTATGATATTCCCACATCAGGCAGTAATGATGGAGTCAAGATCTTCATTAGGGGAACTGAACATGTTGCAAAATGTTAGAATACTGAATCCAGAATAAAATCCAACAATATTCTTATGAAAAATAACCCTCCAGTTTTATAAGGAACCACAGGTGAGTGTTCTGAGTATTGTTTTCTAATCAGCAATTAATTTACTTCTTGTCATCTAGATTGCATTTAAGCATTTGGCTAATTGATGGTAGCTGCCTAAGGCATCCCTTACCCTGTATTTGAAAAAGCAGCTCCAATGAGAAAAACTGCTTTCAGTTTTTGGACCATCCCTATTCACCAAATTGTTCCCTTTATGGTTCAGATACCACATATGCTCATTCTTTAATTTGTCCTTCCTTACTAAGGATTTGAAGAAGGTGTAAAAGAGCATATTTGTCACTATGTGCTCCAGAAGCAAAGATCCGGTGTGGATCAACTCATGGAAATGGGGAGGGAAGAAGAAAAAAACAAACAAACTTGCTGGGCTATTCATGCATGATGAAAGCACAGAAAAGAATAGAAAAGGATCTTCTAGAGTCCTACTTTCTCTCAGTAACCTCTTGCTTTTGGGTGTAGAGGAAGTTCAATACTGAAATAAGCAAATATCCCTTGTTTCCAATACTGTGAAACATTCTTTGCCCCTTTCAATATAAAGGCTTATAGATAATGTGAATTCTTGCCTGTTGTTCATGTTTCTCTCCCAGCTATGCCTGCCTTTTATTCCATTTTGCCAGTTAATCGTTTTTCTCTTTGCTGATGTTTAATAAATAAACATCACGCTCTGTTTCTTGCCAGCTGAACTGAATGGTGTATGCGTGATTGCTCTGATCTGAACATAGGCATTAACTGAGAGTTTGCTGGGTGAAAACCAACAGGAAATTACCCACAATGATTTCCCAACATTCCTAACATTCACCTAACTAGCAGGTCTATTTTAAAAAAGGAGACATAAGGTGAATACAAGCAAAATTAATATGTTCTGATCTTCTGGCTCAGAAGAAATCATAAGATAGCAAGTGTTATGTGTGATCATCTCCTTAACCATTAATGTTAATAAGACTGTAAAAAGGATTTTTTCATAAACAGATTGTAACTAATTCCCTGGAAAAAATAAAATGAAATGAAAGGCACCTGGTGTTTACTCAGAGAATAGCATGCTCATACTTTAAGTCATTTCTGATGATTTGATTAAACTGCTTGTGTATTTGTAGGGCAGTGTCTCATTGTTATTTCAATTATAGACCATCCTAGGTAATAAGAGATGATGCCTCTTTAATTTGCTTTGGAACTGGTACAAGTACCACATGTAAACATTTTTTTTTCTTAATCAAATGCTGCATTTTACTTCCAGATGTCAATCTCATTCTTTTTTCCCCTTTTTTATTTCTGTTGAGATTAAACCCAAAGGGGTTTAAAATTTGACGTTGCAAATACAAGAATATATCCTTTACAAGTTTTTGATCTTTTAAATAGGGTCCTATTGCATAGTCCTTTCTACAAGTCTTACCCATTTTCTAACCAAGAGAGCATTTTAAATAATAGATGTTCAATCTTAGATTCCACCCCATCCCCAGCTACTTGCCTAAATCAACTAATTGAGTAATTCTTGGAAAAGGTCCATGGGAGCTATCTTTTTTTTTTACTGTCCTTTTCCAATCTCCTGACAAATCAGTGGGAATAGGAACATTTATGTTAATTCAGATGGTGCAATAATATTTTGAGACCGCCACAAAGATCATTAGAAAGACAACAACAAAAATCTAATCTCTTTAAATATGGTGCCTCTGCTTTATTTCTCTGTCTCTTTTTTATTTGCAGGAAACAGTATGTTCTGTTAAAACAGAAAGCCAAAGTTAGACAATTATTTATTTTAGGTACAACATATTATAATCGCATAAAAAAACACATCTTGCAGGACAAGCAGTGATGGAAAAGAAAACAAAATAATAAAGCCCAACCTTAGACATTTTAATGACTCATGTCCACTGTGAGAAGGTAAAAACATGATTTGTCAGCATTTTTAGTGTAGTTAAACTTTTACCCATTGAATTCCATACGATTCCTTTTTTCCTATACTATTTCTTCTTAGCCATGATCTCATTTGGGGTGGCAATTTAATGTGGGGCTGCAAAAACAAAGCCCATTATGGTATTATCATTTTATTGTAATTAAAGTCTTTCTCTCAAATTTCCAAAATTCTTTCTTAATGCTTTAAATGGAATGTGAGCCAACTGAAAGCTTAATACCTAGTTTAATTACAGCCACTGCAATATAATGTTTTCAGGAAGATTGTTATGATATGGCTTAAAGTTTTTATTCTTTCATTGATTTTGATTTTGAATCTGCGTCTAATCAATAGTCTCTAAAATCCTGTATAAATATAGATAAATCACAAGCAACAATTAAATACAATTAAAAATAATCCATAGAATCAATGAGATTTTGGAGGGTGTTTGTGTTTTCCTTTTTTATGTGTATTGCCACGTGCAAATCTATATGGTCATTAAGAGTCGACAACAACCTGATGGCACATAATCAATCAATCAATGCACAATGCATGTAACAAAGGGGCAGTCAATCAATATCTTAAAATGTGCAACATCTACCTGCCAGTTGGGAAAGAGTTACAACAACATGAAAATACTGTATAACAAGTGGTAAAGTGGTCCACAAATGAAAAGTTGGAGGTGATAAAGAAAATTTTATCTCCAGCATCAATCTGTCAATAGGATATGTTTCAAACAGAAAACTAGACATCCACATAGAGCTCATTTTAGCATTTATTTGAATAAGTTCCCTTTGTAGAATTTTGTTCTTTCAAATCAACTTAGTAAAACTGATGTACCTTGATCTCATTCTGCTGCAGATTCTGAAGCAGCAAATAATGTGGAGCAAGTTTTTGTGCAATAATGTCAACTGAACCTGTAAGTTCTTTAAAAATTTATTTTGGTTCTCTCTATCTTTGCCCAGTTAGGGAGACTTGCAACTGCTATGGAAGTAACTGATAGAACACAATTTGCAAGCAGAAGGAAGTAGAAAACAACAGAGCAATTGTTTTGCAGGGTTTGTGAAGACTGATGCTTATATTTTTGAAAAGAACTACATGACATAAATGGTTGCTTTAGCTGTTCTCTATGTTAAAGATTGAAAGACCATGTAATCTGCTAGACCACATAGAGCTTGCAATGGAGAGAGTGAGGGATTGTGGGAACAAAAAGCAGCACTTGGAATTAATGATAGCCCTAAGAATATCCATCTAATTAATTAAAAGCTTGCTAGGCAGGGAAAGAGGGAATATAAAGGAGTTCAAAGAGGGGAATTACCATGCTAACTTAGATTAGTTCTGTTGGCCTAGTGGATGGGGTCAATTAGTTTTGTAAATGGGATCCCTTATTTTTCCATGACCTTAAATTTCATTAGTAATTCTTAAAGTAATACATAAAATCCTACTACTGCCAGCTTTGTGGCATGTGGCTTCTGATAGCTCTGCCCGAACACATATAAATATCCCAAGTGCTCATGTTTACCAAGTGGCAGCAGAACTCCAAGTTCTGAGTGGAGAAGCTGCAGTTGTTTGGATTGCATCCTTTTAGATGCATTGCCTTATTGCACCTTCTGCTCCCATTTATTCAGACGGTGGCAGGAAATATGAATAATCCCCAAATTATTGCCTCTAAATACAAAGTACAATCTGTGGAGGCAAAATAGGGACCACGACTTAAAAATAAATGAATCAAATAAATAGCAATAGAATTTTAGGCTTTATATACCATCCCATAGCATTTTACAGCATTCTCTGCGTGGTTTACAACATCGGCATATTGCTCCCAATAATCTAGGTCATCATTTTACTGACGTTGAAGAATGGAAGGCTTCCACCAGGATCAAACTCCAGGCTATGGACAGAGTTTGCCTGCAATACTGCACTCTAACCACTGTTCCAGTGATAACAGATAGTGTAAGAATCTGTGGGAATAACCTTGGGACACAGGAGAAGCCACAGCCTAGGCAACAGTCAGATAAGAGATATCTCAGCCCACAGAGGGAATGTGGGTGGGGAAAGCATACCAGAGGGGACTTTCCCTAGTTGTCTGGATAGTAGAAGGGAAGGGAACAATGCTTTCGGACTTGCAAAATTCTTGTACTATAACCTTACAGCAAAGGTAGTATTAATACTCGTATCTTTCTTATTTGGACTATTGTGAAAAGCTGACAGAACATCATAGAAGTAGTTTAGGGTTTTTATTCTGGTTATGTGGAATCTGAAGACACCTTTCATTGTGACAGCACACACTCCAATCCATACACTTTGTTTTGTAAGTCTTTATGAATAATGGCTTCTTACTAGATGATAGGTTCCTGATACATCTATTCTGACTGCAGTGTAAAACAATCTGAGCTGTGCTGGTACAGTGGTTAGAATGCAGTATTTTAGGCTAACTCTGCCCACTTCCAGGAGCTCAATGCTGACTGGCTCAAGGTTTGACTCAGCCGTCCATCCTTCCAAGATCAGTAAAATGAGGACCCAGGTTGTTTGGGGCAATATGCTGACTCTGTGAACTTTGTAGAAGTGTTGTAAAGCAGGGCTTTTCAATCTTTTCACTGATTGTACCACTTTTAGGATATGGCAATATTCAAGTACCACCTAGCAAGGTGTCAAAAACTTGACCAAAAAAAAAGGAAAACAGTGATAAAGTACAGGTAGTACTCGACTTACAACAATTCGCTTAGTGACTGTTCAAAGTTACAATGGCAAAGCGATTTATGACCACTGCAGCATCCCCAGGTCATGTGATTTATATTGGATGCTTGGCAACTGATTCATATTTATGATGGTCACAGTGTCCCAGGGTTATGTGATCCCCTTTTGCAACCTTTTGACAAGCAAAGTCAGTGGCAGGGTTGCTGGTGGCCAAGTGCTAAGGCGGGACTTCCTTCAGACCCTCCCTCCCTTTCATTCCAATCTCCCTCCATCCTCTCTTCCTTCCTGTTTTCCTCTCTCCCTTCTTCCCTGCCTCCCTCTTTCTCATTCCCATCTCCTTCCTTCTGAAGGAAGAATTTGAACCCCCCATATTTTCCCTCTTCCATATATTTATCAAACAAGGAAAAGCCAGCTTCCTCTTGTCTATTTTAAACCGCAGTGCTTCATTTTTTTCTTTTCTCTTAAAGGTATAGCCTCACAGCTGTAAAGCAAGCCCCCAGATTTTTCTTCCTTCCTTCCTCCCTCCCTCCCTCCTTCCATGACTCACCTCCAGCCAATGCTGCCTTTCTTCATTCCTTGTGGAGCGTGACCCCTCCCCAACTGCATTTCTTGCCTGTTTGTCGTGGCCACCTGTGTGCGTGCCAGCATGGATGGCTGCCACAGAAGTTGTAGATCAGCTCCCGGCTGGCCTGTTTGATCTCCTCTTCTCTCTCCCCCTCCTTCTTTTCCCTTTGATGCAGCTCCAGCTGACTTCTCTGCCCAAGGCAGCGTCTTTATTTTCTCTCCCTCTCCCACCCAAACTGCCTCCTTTTATAGCTTCTCCTGTCTCTGTCCCCCTTTCTCTTCCGGGTGAGCCAGAAGTGCTGATCCTGGGACCCTGCAGCTCCTGAGGATTCTCTCATGGCAAGTCCTGCGCTGCGCTGCTTTGGCTCATTCTTTCCCCTGCTACACTTGGCTAGGCTGGGCATAGCTACATACCACCTGCCAGGTGCCAATGTGCCACTTATGGTATGTGTAGCACCAGTTGAAAAGCCCTGCTGTAAAGCGCTATAAAGTGGTATATAAGTCTAAGTGCTATTGCTAATCTCCACAAACTGACTTTTGGATTGGAGAGACAGCCGTGTACAGATAGTCCTGTTTATCCATTAAAAATGTGGGACTTATTAAACAAGATGATGACAAAAGAGTCAAACTGTGACAGGCCTTGTTAGACTGGACAGATGGTATATTTGTCAGCAAGAGGTAGAATGGAAGGTACTCTTTTTTTTTTTGTAAAAAATTATTTTATTAAAACAATCAACATTAAACATAAGATCTTTTGTTAGGGATCATAAAAGATTGTACTACTACTGAGACGAATTTACTTCTGAAGCTCGAATGAACAAGATGTGATAGACTAGAAACAGTAGATAGACCATATATAAGAGAAACACCAATCAAATAAAATGTATCAGGCGTATAGTTGAGGCTTGACGTGAGGAGTGAGGAATGTTTACTAAACCAGACGTTTACAAAGACTAATCCTTAGTGTTGTATTGCAGTTTATATGATGAATGGAAGGTACTCTTAAAGCCTGTGCTGACACTTGGCAGTAAGTTATTGCCATGTCCAATGATAAGCTAAAATGCATTTGCTTCATTTTGTCATTTAATCTATTATTTGAAAACTCATTACATTTGAAATGTGTGGGGCTTATTGCTGAAATTACAAATAACATACTATGGTGTGTTTCACACTGTATCATGGCCTTGTTTGTTTAATTTTCATTGCTGATAATTTCACCAATACCTTGTAATTATCAATGGTGTGATAACAATAGGTCTTTCCCCAGTGTACATTAAATCATAAACTGGTGAAATTAAGGTAGAAGAAGTTTTTTTTCTTTTTGCAGCCTCGCAGGAATGTACAAATATTAAATTATTGATGTATGAGAAATTATTAAAATATTATATAATATTGCAAAATGTACATTAAAATGAGAGTTTGATTTTATGAATTGAATTTAACTGCTACTGTGTATGTAGTAAATGCATCAGTATTTTCAGCAAGATTGAAAATATTTATATCATTATATATGAGTTATTGCTTAACTGCCCCACACTGCTTTATTTTGCTGCAATCATTGGCGACAAGCCACAGATTTATGGTCTTGAATGAGGATGAAACTTAAGTACCAGAAATTCGCCTTGTTCATAATTACATGTTGGAAGCTCCTCAGATGAAGTGCAGGAGAACAAGATCCCTTCAAACACCAGCAAACTCCAATACTCTAGATGCAGAACTGGAAATTGGTTGCCTGCAATTCCATATAGGCCATTGCCATTCCTAGCATCCCTAGAACTATACAAATAGAGGAGAGCCAGTGAGTAAAATGAAAGAGTAAGGGATACCAACAGTGTTTAACTACCGGTAGTAACAGACTTTTTTTTAGGAGGAGGAAGAATTCCTGAAACAGCTATCTCATTGAGAAAAAGTAAAGAAGGAAATTCCATTTCATATACAAGTTCTAACTCTAATGTGAATTTTCTGACAAATTCTCCAATCCTTTTAGACTGGTACATACTTAAACTGATAATAGAGGTGTCATTACTTGTTAATTCATTTCTTAGGATGTGGGAAATGTTATGTCCATTTGCAATAGTATCTAGTTAGTGGCTTATTCTCAATCCTGCCTTAGCCTGAGTTTCTAAGTAAAAACGATCCTTAACACTGTTTGGTTGAAAAATATATCATTTACTAGAAATCAAGTGATGTACAGTAATGCTAAGCCAGAACTGAAAGTTCACGCCCCAAAATCCCAGTATAACTTTTTCCTCCCAAAGGTGCCTCCCATAGTTGGTCCCCTAAAGCCCAATCAAATTCAAAAGGAATGTTTTTAGAACAATCTCCTGGGGGCAGCTATGCTTAGTTCCCAAGCTGTTGACCTTGAAATAGTGCTCAGAGTGGAACAATAAATTTTCATCCTTCTGCAGTAGGTCCCCCTCCCATCAGGACCCAGAGTTTATGGCAGACTGGCATGGAAATAGCTTCTTGAAGCATAGTAGCATAGCATAGTAGTATAGCATCAAGCATCGAGGTGGTGTCTGACATTTATTTTACATAGAATAAAAAGAACATTCTTTTCATAAAATGCATACTAGCTAAATCCCCAATATTAGGAAAGCTGCATGTGGCAATTTGACTTCAAATGCAAGTTTCAGGTTAAAGTGCAAGGTTCTTTGGTTGAATGCCTACATGGCGGTATCAGGAGTGGGATAAAATCTATTACTGAAACCTTGGATTGTTACAGCCACTCAAAAGGTTTAAAAACACTATATTTGGAGAGCAACTTCATTGGTTTCTGAACTAATGTTGGGGAGGAAGGTGCTTAGCAGCTCCGAGGCCTTCAAAACTCTAATTCTGGCAAGTTTCCCACAAATTATATCTCCTTTGCTAAAATTATTCATCACTTTATGATCACTTGTTATTTGGATTCTGAGGAGTGATTAATGCTTTCTGATTAGGCAGCTTCATTTCTTTCTGCCAGAAGCAGATCTTATTAAAGTTGAAAGATTTACTAGGGGCATGAATGACTAGATTGAGTTACAGAACATGGATGAAATTGTACATATCTATCTTTCCTGTGGTATCTAGAAGCAGCTGCAGGGATATCAGAAGGAAGAAATCAATGGCTGCTATCACTGAGCAGACATAGTCTCAGAGGAAGGAGAGAACTGTTATCACCAGGCATATGCTGGAAGCAGCTAAGAGCGGTGGAGGGGGGCAGTGATGTTTTTACTAACATATGTCAAGGCCAGCATTGATACATATTGGGCAATACTGTCCACTCTGTAACAGCCTGCATCTTTTTATGAATCCTCACACTGTGGTGATGGCTTGGTGGTTGGCTGCTCTTCACCTCCTATCAATTGGTTAACAGTATTTCCTTGTTAGAAATCAGGATGCTTTGTTTAAAAAAAGAGATGTGGAAATGCATCAGCAAAAGAGGACAAAAACAGGGACACATTTGCATAAAAGTGCATATGTCAATTAATATGCATAGATGCATATTGAATTAAGAATTAATTACTGTACTTTAAATAGAAATCCAGTACAAATAAGCATATGTACTGAAAATGTGGATGACTTAGCACTTGCAATTTTTATAAGCAGGGAAGTTTAGGAGGATTTTTTGTTATTGTAGGACATGCAGCAATTTGAACAGGGTTTAAATTAAATTACAGTTTTTGCAGGTTCCTATTGTTCATCTGAACTGTGAGCACTGATTGGCTCATTTATCTTCTCCATGTTCCAAAGTCAGCAGAACTAAAGATGATTGGCAGGTCAACTGTTTTGAAACATTGAAGACTGGAAATGGGGCTGCACAATTTTATAACAAACAGCGCAGTAAATGTTGCAATGTCTAGCTGAATAGAAAACTTTAACAGAAATCCCACTTTCAAGGTAACTTTATTAGGTAGGAGTATCATACTCCATTACATCATTAGCATACTATGTGATGCTTCTTCCCAGATTCTGGGATAAGGGCCATCTTCCAATCAAACAACCAGACAATAGGAATGCATACATTAAGTTTTAAGCTGCTTCCCAATAATACATCTATATCTCTAGAAATCTGTCTTCTGTGAGGTTATGTTGATTCCAGTCTAACATTTACTTTGCATTCCTAGCATTTGGAGAATGAACATATCCACATTTCTAATTCATTTGTATCCATTAAACTTCATATTGGCAGTCCTTCACTGCAAGTCTGTATTGAATTAGGACAATTACTGTAAAAATATCTATTAAAATTTTGAGCTAATAAAGGAATCACTTTAAAACAATAGTGTTTTCATCTTTGTTGTGCTGATAATAATCATATAGAGCCAGACTTGATTCTATTATATCCTTGAATACTTGGTTAATATATCACAAGTACAGTCAAAGCCCAGTTTTATTAAAGGATGCTCATGTTTGCACAAGTGAGGATCTCTTATGTAGAAAGCCTTGTAAGCAAACATACTATTGCCTGCATTCTATCGCCTCAAAGGATCATGCAGGGTATTATATATACAGTGGGACCTTGGTACTCAACTGCTTTGAAATTCATTGAATTTGGTACTCAACACATTTTGATGCAAAAATTTTGTCCCAGTACTCATCGTTTGGTTGGTACTCAACATTCAAGCTAGAACTTGTCAGTGTCCACTACTTGTGACTCATTACCTTATTCCTTATGGGGAAAAATTGTTTGGTACTCATCATTTTTGGTATTCATCTTGCCTCCTGGAACCAATTAACAATGAGGTACCACTGTACTCAGGATATGAAGAACAACGTTTGAAGAAGCGTATGATAAAACAAGGATGATTTGCCAGGATAGAAATGTTTGTTTATATTTGCAAATTGCTTTTGAAAATTGTTATAAACCACTCAAAGTTGTGAGATTGGGTTGGTATACAAATTATGTCAATAAATAAATATATAAATAAAGATAAATAAAAGAATAGTATTATTAATGTAAACTAACTCAGCTATATTACATTTTTAAAAGTATCTCATGCCATTAATTTATTGGCGTACTATTTCTGAACTCTTTCTCTCCACTGTGCATAGCTTTCTTTATCCTGAAAATAAATATTCTGTTTTGTTTCAATTAAAATGATTTTTATACTTTTCATTATAGTCTTTAAAAGTGGGAGCAATGGATCTCATGATTAGTACAGCATCTCTAGATGGAATTATGAAAAGCAACTATTGGCAGAACCATTGCCAGTCTGTGAAGAGAGTTATTGGCAATTATTTGGTCCTTCAATGTTTTCTTCATTAATATTCATAACGAGTAGCCAGGTTTGTTAAAATAAAAAAGTAATATGCTGTGAGTAATAAGAAAGTTATGAAATCTAGAATGGTATAGCAGCTATTCTTACAAATTGAGGTCTCAGACATATGCAGCTCCCCAAATCTTAAGTGAGATTCCAAGATTATTACTACTAAAGTTGTAAGGTTGATCAAGGATGGAACAACTGTCTTTAATCTATAGATGTTTTGGAACTGAGAACCTTACCAAAAGCCAAATGTCACCAATTATTTGAGGGGGAAAAAAGTATATTGTGGAATTAGACAAGAACGAAAGAATCTTTGGTTTAAAATCCCGTTCAACAACAACATTCATTTGTTGAGCTTCCTTCTCAATGTAATTTATTCAAACAATTCAGAAGGTAATATTGGGATGGGGAAAAACTGTGAGTACTGCTCTGCATATTTTGCAAGAAAGACAAGATAAAAAATTGAATAACTAAATGACAATTTGAGAGTTCTGTGTCAAAATAATAGCACATAATATAATAGGATATAATATAAAAATAGGATATTATTATATAATATTTTTATATTTTATTATACAAGATGATACAGTTAATCCTTTTAAAATTGATGATATTCTAAATTTACAAATCACCGAAAAACAATGCTCTTTTTTTCCCAATAGAAGGTTCAGCTTTCTAAAGAGCCTGGTTGACCTGTTTATCTACAATGTCAGAAGAAATATTTCTCCAGATTGATTAACCACATTAATGCATTGTTATGTCACTCAATGGAAAATAAAAATGGTGCATTTACAGAGTGCTGGTGAGAAATGTAGGTCAAGACACTTAAAGCACTGAAGACACTGCTGAAATGGTACCAAGAAACAGAAATTTTTAGCAATTCCTGTCAAGATTGTATCAATCTACCTAAAGGGATGGTATTATTTTTCAGGAAGAGGGCATATAACAATAAGTATCTTTAAACATGAACATTAAGCCAGTTTATGATGTTGCAAATTACAGAATCTAGACATTTTTTTCCAGACATTCAACTGCAAACTGCAAAATCTTATAATTTTGTTTTTCACAACTGCAGATCTATCCTTTCCCAGATAAGATACAGCAGTTCAGCATGTCTTAAAATCCACATTTCTCTTCTTTCCTACATTATATTCCATATCAATCTCCTGATCTGGCAAAAGTCACAAAAAATTCCCCAAGGCCCCAAATTAATCATGAAAGCAGGAGAAAGTTTGAAACTTCACAGTGTTTTCTGAAATCTATGAGAGCAACCACTTTGTTGTGACCTGCAACGTTGACATTTATTTACCAATTTATTTCAATTCAAGTCTGATTTCTAATCCCAGGAGCTGAGATGGAAAACCATGTGGTGTCAAAATGAGAACAATTGTTCTACTTCTTCATTTACACCATTTATACCCATAATGCATTGTTTTCAAAATATCTTTAAAAGCTCTAGCAACTTTCTAGAGAAAGGAGATTGCAATTTCTCCTGAATGCATACATTACTGCATTTGAATTTGGGACAGTGGTGGGATTCAGCAAGTTTGCACCAGTTCGGCAGAACCGGAAGCTAATTTTTTGTTGCTCAGGCCCAAAATGGACTTCCGGAAGTGGCATCCACACAGAGAACCAGTTGTTCACATATTTGAATCCCACCACTGATTTGGGGGCATAGATTATTTTACTGAAATCTATAACTTGTTTCTACCTTCTTGAAACTTCAATGCAGCTAAAATCTCAACTTCAGATTAGTGTTGCTACCAAAACCTAAGCATGTAAGTTCCTAAATTATCTGAGGAAAGAAACAGATGTGTATGTTCTCAATGATTTAGGATTATTGGAACAATAGAGTCAGGATTACATGGAAACTAAAAATTAATATATTCTCAGACGCATAAAAATGTATAAAATAACAGCAAAATGCAGACTTCATTTTGCAGCTTTGCATTCCTGTGGCAAAGCAACTGAGAAGAGCCAAGGATGTTTCCTTTTTGACTTAGGCTCTTCATGTACCTGTAGCATATACTGTAATACAAACTGTATGTTGCTCTCAACCTATATCTCTATGTTACAAACAGAAAACTCAGAGAAGTATGTATGTATGTATGTATGTATGTATGTATGTATTTATCTGAGATGTATAGGTGACTCGGTTTTCAAAGAATTTGTAACAAATGCAATAAAAAGTAAAGGTTAAAAAATCAATGAAGTTAGAAAATACAGTAAGAATCAATTTTAGTTTTCACATTTTGACCTCATGAAGCCTATTTTATTACTAAACTAAGTAAAATCTGCCAAGCTTCTTTTAATCAGAGATGCTGACTAGCATGATCTTGATAAGGACATACATATTTCTCTGTCTGGGAGGGGGCCCTAATGAACTGCTCTAGAAGAGGTTTAATAGTTTTAAACGTTTAATCTAGATCAGGGGTACCAAACTCGCAACATCATGTGATGTGTTGCGACGTATCGTGACTTTTTTTTCATTGCCGGCAATGGGGTGGGCGCTATAATACATCCAGCCCGTGGACCGGCAGCTTGACACCCCTGATCTAGATCATTTCAAAAGAGGGTCATATGCAGGGAGAGTTAAAAAAAAAAAGTCAAGATGTGAGCCATGATTGTATGATTGACGTCTCATCCTTTTTTATTTATAATAAAACAACAACAAACAATAATTTTAAGGAAAGACAAAGAAATAAGCTAACATACATGATAACAGGCTGTTATTTTTGAGGAAAAGAATTCTCAATAATTTTGAGAAAAGCAAGACTTTGGCATGTAACCTCTAAGCAGAAAACGCAGAATGTATTTTCCAGAAATAGAATGCTTTCGTAAGGTCCATGAACAAGGTATATGGCTAAACAAGCAAGCATGTATACTTGATCAGCAAAGGAAGTAAAATAAATCTGTGCATTGCTACTGCCAGGTTATGTCTCCAAGGTGTAATTTATATATTTGCCATTTTGGTATTGTGCACAATATTAAGTTTGTAGCGCTGAACATCTTGGCAAAGCAAGGAAATATTTGGGCTGGCTTATTACAGTATATAAAATACTAAAATTAAAAAAAATGCTTAATTCTCTTTGTCCAAAAAGGGAATTCGTATTAGTTCTTTAAAATTATGAATTTAGCTGTCCGGGGATTCTTCTATTCCATGATTCTGAAAAAAAAAAGATCTGTTTAATTAAATTCTTTGCAAGCTTATTGCAATAGAGCCCTGCTACATCCAAAGAGGAAGACGTTTTCTCATTACTGCCATGCACCTTATTCAATAAGGAAAAAAAATGTGGGAGGAATGGCAGAACCTGGGGGCAGAGTGAAAAGAAGGATCAGCTTAGAATTCCTATGTAGCCTCAAAGTGAACTAAGTTCAACCTCACTTAAGTGCCTTTGACCCTTATCTAATGTTAAGCAAGTGCTGACCAATAGTGGAGAAGATTCCTGTGCATAGCCTTTTAGCAAAAGAATCAGCTTAACTGAACTTTCACATGTGGACCTGGTCGTTTGCACCTGACACAAACAAGTTATTTGGGGAATAGCTTCACCTTTCTATGTATTTATTAAATATTACATATTACATTATGAAACAGGTCAAGAAGTTAAGGCACTAGCTATAGTTTTTTTTGTTTTTTAAAGGCACATCCTCTTTTATTTTTATTGGAGAGAGGGAGAGAGACAGTTATAGCTAGGGTGGGAGGGATTCTAAGATATTGCATAATAATTGTACATAGAGGGATTTTTTAAAAGCTGTTTTAGTAGTAATCTCTGAAATGTATGCTGTGGGGGGAATGTCATCATTATTGTTGCCCTCTGCTCCACCCTAAGTATAAATCAGCCATTAACTGTTTATGAGAAGAGATGCTCTAATCTACCGGGGACAAAAAAACCCCATATGTGCTATCTGTCCTGGTTGCTAGGTAGCATCCATAAGAAGGGATTTATTCTTTCTTGTGGTCTCCATGGAACCTTCAAACACAGCAGTATCCAACAGTAGAAACAACTAAGACTTGCAGGTGAACATATTCTACTATGATCCTCCTGTTGCTCAAGTCACAAACTAAAATCCACTAGTGCTATTTTGAAATTGGATCTGAAGCTTATTGTGAAAGGTTAAAGGTTAAAATCAGAACTTCAAATTGGTCCTAAAAATGGATTGGAGTCTAATGTAGCTAACAAAGTGCAGGTATAACATTACCCAAATAGAACAGTTGCCAATAAACCAGTTGCAGTTTTAAGGGCACATCATCTCTTAAATAGGAATAGTTCAGAAATGGAATAATAACCAATCTACTTCCACTCAAGAAAGACTGTGGCTGGGGTATTGATAAAAGGCCATTTGAAATGCAGAGATTTCTTAAGTCTCTAATTATATCGCTAAATCGATATAAGCACTTCCGGAGAAAATTTTTTCCTTAAGGAAAAAAAAAGAGCAATTCTGTCCCAATTAAACTGGCCATTCTTCACTTGAATGAACTGATCACTGACTAATATTGTGTCTCCCTATATTATCTCAAGGTATTTTCTTCTCCTGAGTTAGCCCACTCATCTGAGAATGAGCAGAAAAGTATACTAGTATAAAATTTGCTCTCTCTATTCCACTCCCCAATTCCTATTCTGATCACTATTCTGGCTAATGCTCAATTCTCAATTAATTGTTTTAAGGTGCCTTGTTTAGATTATATTTTTGTACCTATGAAACTTTGGAACCTGCTGATATTTCTCTATTGTACTAAAATGGTGCTGTTTTCATTGCATAAGTATCTGTACCCTGATAATTTCCTATGGGGAGGGACAGATGGATGGAGATAAATTGTGAAATAAGTAGTTTGGGTATAATAAAGGAAACCTTCACAGAGTGATACTGCTTATGTATCTTGCAACAACAGAAAGATTAATAACTTCTTCCAAAATGAATTATTAATTGTTAAAGTTACAAACTAAACAATGAACAAATCTATGGAAAGCTAAAGTGCTATAATGGTATGTGAGAATGATCTTGGGAGACGAAGGAAGATATGCTGTCTAAGGAATAGTGAGATAAAAAAGGCCATAGCCTGCAGCTGCATGATGGGTGGAGAAAGGGGCTCAGAAGGCATCCCCCACCAAGTTCCCAGACTGCAAAGATGGTGGGAGATTTGTGTTTTCAGACTTGTAAGATTCTGTTAATCTAGCCTTACAATAAAGTAGAATTAGTTCATCTGGGCATAATTCCTATGTGGTCTCTCTGGGAAGGGAGACATCAATCTTGCAAGTGAAAATATAAACTTCCCACTGTCACCTTTATCGTCTGAGAACTTGGGAGAGGGGACTTAGAATAGAATAGAATAACAGAGTTGGAAGGGACCTTGGAGGTCTTCTAGTCCAACCCCCTGCTTAGGCAGGAAACCCTATACCAGCTGTTCTCAACCTGTGGGTTGCGACCCTTTTGGGGGTTGAATGACATTTTCACAGGGGTCGCCTAAGACCATCGGAAAACACATATTTCTGATGGTCTTAGGAACCAAGAACCGCTCCTCTATCCGGCCGCCACCACCGCCCTCCTCCGCCAGCTCCTCCGCCTCCAGGGCACCCTTCTCCTCTGACAGTGCCTGCTCCTGCTGCTGCAGTGCCATTGCGTACACCCCCGATGCCACCCTGGGCTGGCTCAGCTGCGTGAGTGGCCAGGCCGAGCCGAACAGCCAAGATTCAGGATTTGTCCTTTCTCTAATTCTGGCTTTCCAAGAGACAGTAAAAAGTATTCTCTGGCCATCTCAGATGTGAACATAGCCTCTTTTACACACCATAAATCAATGCTTGGCTGCCCTGTTAAGCCATCCAAGATGAAAACTGTCTTCAGCCAGACAAACAATGGCG
This sequence comes from Bothrops alternatus, assembly GCA_034064705.1. NCBI lineage: Eukaryota > Metazoa > Chordata > Lepidosauria > Squamata > Viperidae > Bothrops > Bothrops alternatus. The sequence goes on along the minus strand of JARGCV010000023.1, from coordinate 41,249,126 downwards.
TATTTAGAGGAAATTTACTGAAGGCTGCTGCTGGGCTGCTCCGCTGCTGCCGCTGCTGCTGGCTGAACTGAGCTGAGCTGCAGCGCCAAGCTGGTCCCATGCCTCCTGGTTGCCCGGCGGTGCTTCACCCCGGCCGCCGTCTGCGCCATGCTGGAGTCTCCCCCACGCCGCCCGGCCTGCCTCCCTCACCATCGGAGGCCGCCTTGGCTCTCTGCCGCCCAGCGCAGCCCTGGGGCTGTCGGGCAGGAGTGGCTCCTTCCTGGCTTGCTGGGCTCCTTGCCACAGAAGCAGCCAGGGGGCGGGGAAGAGGGCGAGGCAGCGGCGATGCTCGCATGTGCATCGGAGGTCAGCTGGCTGGGCCGGTAGGGGAGAAGTGGTGCCTTCCGAGCAGGAGCTGGTGCTCTGGCCGCACCCCTCTCGCGTGCGACAAGTTGGGGAAGGGTCGTGGTGGTGAAGGGCTGCGCGGCGTGGAAAGGGGCTCCCACGACCCCGCCGCTGCGATGGTGCTCAGGAGGCTGGAGGGGTGGGCAGGTCCCAGGGGGCCAGCTAGGAGAGGGCAAGAGGTGCCGGAATGAGGATGAGGGGCTCTAGGTTGGCAGGCGCAAGAGGGCAGCGGGCGGCTCCGAGGCGCGCAGATCCTCCGCACCGCTTCCGAGGCCCCAGAGGTGCTGCGGCTTGGCTCTCCGCCAGGCTGTGGAAGAGTGGGGAATGCTGAGAGTTGCAGTTCATCACCATCTGGAAAAACATGACTCTCCAAAGATCGATCAATCCTTCTTTCCTTCATTCCTTCCATCCATCCATCCATCTCCTTCCCTTCCCCTTCAATCTCTACTTCCTTCCTTCCTTCCTTCCTTCCTTCCTTCCTTCCTTCCTTCCTTCCCCCTTCAATCTCCTTCCTTCTCCATCTCCTTCCTTTCCCCTTCAATCTTCCTTCTTTCCTTCCCCTTCCCTCCCTCCCAACATTTTTGAGCAAGGAAGAGTAAGCTTCTCCAGCGAGCATTGCTATATTGTTTTTGTGATTAATCACTATGCTTTAATTATGTTCAATTCGTAACAATGAAAATACACCCTGCATATCAGATATTTACATTACGATTCATAACAGTAGCAAAATTACAGTTATGAAGTAGCAACGAAAATAATTTTATAGTTGGGGGTCACCACAACATGAGGAACTGTATTAAAGGGTCACAGCATTAGGAAGGTTGAGAACCACTGCCCTATACCATTTCAGACAAATGGTTGTCCAGTCTCTTCTTAAAAACTTCCAATGTTAGAGCATTCACAATTCCTGGAGGCAAGTTGTTCCACTGATTAATTGTTCTAACTGTCAGGAAATTTCTCCTTAGTTCTAAGCTGCTTCTCTTCTTGATTAGTTTCCATCCATTGCTTTTTGTCCTGCCCTCAGGTGCTTTGGAGAATAGCTTGACTCCCTCTTCTTTGTGGCAGCCCCTGAGATATTGGAATACTGCTATCATGTCACCCCTCATCCTTCTTTTCACTTCTTAGCCTTAGTCTCCATCCATTATGCAGCTGTGGGTTATGGCCTCTTTGATCTCACCATTCCCAAGATAGCATCTCTTCCCCCCACCTCATTTCCCAAGATCATTCCTACGTACCATTACAGGTACTAAGTAAAATCTCTTCTTCTGAAGATAGCTGCTAATTACTATTATATTTAATAATCTTGGTGCCAGAAGAAGAAAGCAAAATTGAGGCATTCAACCACAGACAATAAAATCAATTAATTCTAACATTTTTCATTCTATTACAAGTGGTGAGAAAGAAACCAAGTCTTAGAGTAGTAAATGTGGATTTCTGAATATTAACTGCATCTAATAATTTATTATCTTTCGAGGTTTTGCCTTTTCCTTTCAATTATGGCATGTCTTACAACACTGCTCATTACAAAAATCCAGTGAATGTGCCAGAAACAGACTTTAACTTCTGAATTTCTAAAAGAAATGGTGCTATAAGTGGATGAAAAATGACATGGGTTTTAACTTAACCACTAATGCTCTGAAAGTATCGCTGCCCATTATAAAGGCTTTGGCAATCATTATAAGATAGGTGTAAGGAATTTGTCTCTGCCTTTCTATGCAATTATTTCATTTTCTCAAACTTTTTTTTGAAAAACCCTTCTGGAAAGGCAGGCAGGCACTGTCTAACTTTTTTAAATGATTAGATTGTTTGAAAATGGAATTAAAAGGAAAAAAGATCACAAGCTACTCATGTTCCAAGTTCCAAGTTAAGCTAAAACAGAAAACTGAAGCCAGCCAGTTTCCATGACAGGATCTTGAGTACATACATTCCATTTTCAAGAACATAATTATTTTGAACCTTACTGATAGTGAAACATCAAAGTAGTTGTTAACGATGAATGTGAAACAAGATGTCCAAAAAACAAGAAGGAAAAGAAAGCAATCTCAGAGCAAATGACAGAAATTCAGAAGAGAAGCCAAAACCAAGAAAGACAAAAATCTCAGGGAAGAAATTAAAATGGTAAGAACCAATCATAGTGCTATTTGTATAGATATTGAAGGTGGAAAAGATATGGAAAAATAAAGAGTCTTCCAGAGACTTAAAACTCAAGTTTCAATTTCAAATTGATATGCTAAAGGAACCTTGGTAGCACAGTGGTTAAAGTGCAGTATTGCAGGCTAACTCTGCTCACAGCCTGGAGTTCGATCCTGATGGGCTCAAGGTTGACTCAGCCTTCTACCCTTCTGAGATCAGTAAAATGAGGATCCAGATTGTTGGTGGCAATGTGCTGACATTTCTAAACTACTTGGAGGGTGCTGTAAGGCACTGTGGGGCAGTATATAAGTCTAAGTGCTATTACCATTGCTAATAAAGATGCAGAAAAGAATAGTATTATTGATATAAACTATATAAAGCATTAGCAAGAAGTATATAAGGCTAAATGCTGTTGCTAAAGGACAGGTTGATTCAAAGAAGTTCAAATAAGAAATGGAAGGAATATACTGAAATTCTGTACAGTGGAGATGTCAACTTTCTTAGAAGGTATTCCCTACTTATAAAAACCTCTAATAAAGAAAGGGAAGTTAGATCAGCACTCCAGTCATTATCAAATCAGAAGATTACAGGATTGTCTACAGGAAGACTATCCTTTCATGAAGCCAGTCAAGCTAGGAGCCAGCATCATATCACAGTAGCTAATTATTGAAGAGAAGGACGAGGGGGGACATGATCGCAGTGTTCCAATATCTCAGGGGTTGCCACAAGAAGAGGGAGTCAAGCTATTCTCCAAAGTGCCTGAAGGCAGGACAAGAAGCAACGGATGGAAACTAATCAAGGAGAGAAGCAACCTAGAACTAAGGAGAAACTTCCTGACAGTTAGAACAATTAATCAGTGGAACAACCTGCCCCCAGAAGCGGTGAATGCTCCAACACTGGAAACTTTTAAGAAGAGACTGGACAGCCATTTGTCTGAAATGGTATAGGGTTTCCTGCCTGAGCAGGGGGTTGGACTAGATGACCTCCAAGGTCCCTTCCAACTTTATTATTATTATTATTATTATTATTATTATTATTATTATTATTATTATTATTATTATTATTATTATTATTATTATTATTACAAAGTTGAATTACATGTTATGTAAAAAATTCTTTTTTCTGTCTTGATTTTTATAGAATTTCACTGAGTGACCTTTGGTTCTAACATTGTGAGAAGTAGAAAATAGTTTCTCCTTGACCACATTATCTGCACCCTGCATACTTTTGTATAACTCAATAACCTCTCACTTGCTTCTTTCTACTCTAAAAAGCCCCAAAGTCACAGCTTTTCCTCATAGAGAGGCTGTTCATTGATCATCTTAATTGCTCTTCTCTGAACTTTACCTAGCTCGAATATATCTTTTGGTGACCAGAACTGCGCACAATATTCCAGATGCAAAAAGATATTCTATTATTTAAACTTCAGTAATTTATTATATAGAAGTTAAAAAGATACAAAAAAGAAAAAATAAAGCAAGGAAAAGAAAGGAAGGATTTTACAGCAAATAGCTTAGATTTTAAATTTGAGCTATAAATCTTGACCAGGCAGAGATGTATTGATAAATCTTTCATTTACATTGATAGATAGCCAATTCATAAGTAGACAGTGAACACCACATCATAAATCCACGATTATAAATCCGAAGCACCACTGCCTTTCCATCATAAAAGAGTCATGTATATTGCTCTGATCCATGCACTATAGATCCATAGTTCTTCACTTAATGTTCTTCACTAGGTTTAATATTTGGGGTATGTAATAAAAGAATAACAGAGTTGGAAGGGATCTTTGAGGTCTTCTAGCCCAACTCCCTGCTCAAGCAGGAGATCCTATACCATTTCAGGCAAATGGCTGTCCAATCTCTTCTTAAAAGCCTTCAGTGATGGAACACCCCCAATTTTTGAAGGCAAACGGTTCCACTGGTTAATTGTTCTCACTGTCAGGAAATTTCTCCTTAGTACTAGGTTGCTTCTCTCCCTGATTAGTTTCCATCCATTGTTTCTTGTTTTGCCTTCTGGTGCTTTGGAAAATAGGTTGACCCCCTCTTCTTTATGGCAGTCCCTTAAATATTGGGACACTGCTATCATGTCACCCCCCCTAGACCTCCTTTTCACTAGACTAGACATACAATTCCTGCAATGTTCTTCATACGTTTTAATATCCAATCCCTTAATCATCTTTTCTACACTCTTTCTAGAGTCTCAACATTGTAGCTCTTCTTACACTCTTTCTAGAGTCTCAACATAGTTTTTATATTGTGGTGACCAAAACTAGATGCAGTAGCCCAAGCATGGTCTTACCAAGGCCTTATAAAATGGTACTAACACTTCACATGCTCTTGATTTTATCCCTCTGTTAATTCAGCCTAGGATTGCATTGGCTTTTTTGGTGGCTGCCGCACACTGCTGGCTCATATTTAATTGATTGTCCACTAGGACTCCAAGATCCTTCTCATAATTATTGTTATTGAGCCAGGTTTCACCTATTCTGTACAAGTGCATCTAGTTTTTTCTTGCCTAATGGTAAACCCGTACTTTTTTCTGCACTGAATTTCATTTTGTTAAGTGTTCAAGTCTCTCAAGATCCATTTGGATCTTAAGCCTACCCTCTGGGGTGTTGGCTATTCCTGCCAGCTTGGTGTCATCTGCAAATTTGATGAGTTCTCCTTCCATTCCTTCATCTAAATCATTTATGAAGATATTGAAGAGTACTGGGTCTAAAACAGAACCTTGGGGTACCCCACTGCTTACTTCTCTCAGGACTACCTGTTGAGTGCAGTTTGTCAGCCAGTTACAAATCCATCTGGTGGTGAAGCTGTCTATCTCACATTTTTCTAACTTACTAAGAACTAAGTTGTCATCTACTTTGTTAAATGCCTTATTGAAATCCAAGTATATTATGTCCACTGTATTTTGCTGGTCCACTAGTTTAGTCACTTTGACAGAGAATGAAATAATATTTCTTTGGCATGATCTGTTTTTGACAAACCCATGTTGGCTTCTGGTTATAACTTTGCTTGCTTCTAGTTGTTCACAGATCTGTTGCTTATCTTTTCCAGGATCTTTCCAGGTATTGATGTCAGGCCGATTGATCTGTAGTTTCCCATATCTGTTTTTTTCCTTTTTTTTAAGATGGGAACCACATCATATAATTACTATTATTAAATTTATATAATAATAATAACAACAACAACAACAACAACAATACTCCCACTTTCTATTTTCCCATAACAACCCTGTAAGGTGGGTTGAGTTGACAGAGTAACTGATATAAAGCCATCTTTCATACCTAAGCAAAGACTAGAACTCAGTCTCCTAGTTTCCTAGTTTCAGCACCTTAACCACAGCACCAAATTGGCTCTCATTATCAATTATAGTGATGGACAAAAGCTAAACAATTAAGGTATCCTTGAAGAAGACATGGCTTGCCACTTGTAGTTGCAAACTCTTGAAATGGGACAAGGATGGACTTGTTCTTGTTACTATAACTGATTTATTAAATGGCTGGTACTTTATTCTGTTTGTATGTTTTAACATTATTCAGTTTCAAAGTGCATGTACAGAATAAAAATACAAAACACTGAAATGACATAGCCCATATATATAAAATGAACATATGCAAAGTACCTTTTAAGAAAAGGGATTTTGCTTCATCAAGTAATTCTGGAGGATGGGGTGCTAGGCAACCAGATCAGTTAATGTGTTTAAAAACCCATTTTGTTCTCTTCATTGGAATAAAGATTGTTGGAGGTTATAAAATAACACAATGTTCTATAATCATTGTGCCACTTTATGCACTATTTTTTTAAAATTACAAGTTCTGTTTTATTCATGTACAAAGTTTTAAAAAGCCATGATCTCCAAAGTGCTAACTCATGCTTCTGAAATAATAGAACCGTGCTTTATAAACTTTATAAAATCACATTTCAATAATGTTTGATCTGATATTCAGATGCTACTAGTGAAAAAGATTTTACATAGATAGAAATGCCCATAAAAGGATTGCCAAATCTCCTGTACTTTAAGAGGCATTTATTATTGTTAAGAGCGATAATGATTACTCAAGAAATAGAGCAGCAAGGTTAACGGACTCGGTGGCAATAGGTGCAATACATTGTTTCATTTGTTTATTTATTTGTTTATTTATTTATCAAATTTATATAGCCACCCATCTCACAAGAAGTGACTCTAGGCTGTGTGCAACAATCAAATAAAAGCAACACATATATAAAACCATCATTGTAAGGATATAAACATTCAGTGTTTATATCCTTACAATAAACATTAGATATTAACATATATATTTATTACTTATTAATCAGTGTTAAGCATTGGTGGAAGACCTAAAACGCTAGGCCAGAGACTCAAGGAGAAAATCTATTTATATGTTTAATAAGAGTTGAAAATGACTTGATGGCACATAATCAATCAAGAAATCCACAGAATACTGTTAAATATTGAAGTCCCATAGTGACCCTTAGTGGTTGAAATGTTAATTTAAGAAAACTTCCATTTGTACATACTAAATATAAATTAATTTCATAAGTACTAGTCCTTTATTTGTTCATGTTTTATAATATTTACATTCTGCATTTCTGATCTTATATTATACATATTTAATTTAGCATATTTCAAACAAACAAATTACTGAGGGCTAATAATTGTGTATGTTCTAAATTCAGTGTCATAGGGGCAAGTACTACATGTATTTGCAGAGGGGAATGATAATATTTTTACTTCAGTTCCTGTGATGACCACCTTAAGCAAAGTTTAGTAACACATGGACTAGTGAAAGAAAAAAACTGGAAGTTTTATTAGCAATAGCAATAGCACCCAGACTTATATACCACCTCATAGTGCTTTACAACCCTCTACAGCAGTTTACAGAGCATATTGCCCCTCAGAAGGATGAAAGACTGAGACAACCTTGAGCTGGTCAGGATCACACTCCTGGCAGTGAGCAGTGAGTTAGCCTGCAATACTGCATTTTAATCACTGAAGTACTATGGTTTAGATCAGGGGTTCTCAACCTTGGCAACTTAAGACTTGTGGACTTCAACTCCCAGAATTCCTCAGCCAGCTTGAAGTCCACAAGTCTTAAAGTTGCCAAGGTTGAGAACCCCTGGTTTAGATTGATATAAATATTTTACCTCCTGTCTCAATTATTGTAACAGATTTGACCATGGAATTAAAATATAACAGCTTTATAATATTAATCTATATATGTTTTATATGTCTCCACAACTGTAGTCCTAAATCCTATTCAGTTCTCTTAAGTAGATATGCATAGGATAATGTTATTAGAATGGAAAAACAAGAGAATATAAAGAAAAAAAGGATACCAGTCATATTTAAACCCTAAATAGACATTATTTTATTTAGGTATATGTAATACCACCTTATTAGCCACAAAAGTAGTGGGAAAGTCAAAGGAGTAATTTATTCTGATCCCAGACTAAGGTTTTTTTTATGTTAATGAAAGTTTACTACAGCTAGTTCAAAATTCAATTATGTGTGGTGTTACAAGTATTTGCTACTGGCTCATGTGAGTTCTATAGCTTGTGCAAGTTCATGAAGTATCACCTGGGCAATAGATAAACTAGACAAAAGTATTGATATAAAGATCAATCCAGTAAAATTAGGAAAAAAATATATAAAAATCGGTCATTGAATAATTATAAAAAACTTAGAAGAAAAATATTAAGGTCTTTATTGTAAATACTGTAGATCTATCGATTGATACTCTGAAAACAATACTTATTTATAGAATTTTGACAAAGATCAAGATTTTTGCTATATGTTTCATCATAACAGTTTCATCAATTTGATCCTGGCAAAATTATTTTACTATCAGCTAAATAATAGATTTAATTAATCTTGCATCATTAAAACTAAATTTCTATGAAGCAGGATAAATGCTTTCTCCTTCAAAACATGGTATTTGGTCTTTCCTTCACTTTGATAATAACAAGAGATCAAAGGATATAGCTCTGAAAATGCATACAAGGTTAACTGAAATGATTCATTACAATCCCAGAACAATACACCCATCTAGTGGGCAAATGTTAATATTGCATCACGTTAAGCTTCCTATAGTTCTCTTGAAAACATGTGACTTGCCACAACGGAGATTGCCCCCCCCCCCGCAGCAATCTTCTAATTGCACGGTCTACTACTGTGTAGTGTGTACTGGACTTTGACGTCCAACAAAAACTTAACAGCAGGCCAGAAATGGTGAAGATTCACTTTCTGCATAGAATTAATGGCCATTTTTTCACATCATATTAAATAGGAACATTGGCATGTTATATTGATATTCAGGCTTACTTTGGTTCTCTAATCTGTCTAAATAATCAAATCAGCCATAGATGGTTTAACATGATATCTGAATCTGGGATAATTTATTGCATTCTAATAATACAGGATTCTAAGATAATTTTGAAATAAAAATTTGGATACAATTGTCCACAATTTGAGGGTCAACGGTCATAAGCTATCAATTCACTATCAATATTGCAAATTGGAATAAATCATTCAAACTGTGTTAATTCACCATTTATTGGCATCCAACTCTCAGTATGTTGAATCATTGAATGTATTTCCACAAACATAGCTGAATTTGATTACAAAAATGTTTTGCAGTTTGCAGGAGTTTCAGTATAGTACCAAGGATATCCTTGGGGGTGGCAAGCTTAGGAATTAATGTTACATGCATGATGTCATCCTGCAAATGTCATAACAAATGCCAGATAGTGGGATGCAAGTACATGATGATGACAATTGCATATTACCTCTGCTTGTGTGTCGTTTTGATGCCAATGTGGTTTTCTGCAGTTTCCTAAAAACAGCTGCATCTTTTCCTGAAATTGCAGCCTTATTAACTACATACCGTTTCAGTTTTAGTGTTTGTGCCCTTAAACCAACAGTATGGGATGAAAAGGGTATTTGCTAGATATTTCAGGCTTTTGCAGACATGCCATTTCTCCTCTGGTCTCTGATCAGCATAGTTTATGGCCATTTTACTGAAGCCAAACTGTTCTCGTAATCCTTTGGATCTGTGCAAGAGTGATCCAACCGCATTTTTTTAGGACAGGGACTCCCTTTGTATCCCTTTAGTAACCTTGCCATAACTACATGCAAAAGCCACACAGATCTAAAGTATATCACATTCTATAATAAAGCTGGATTGTTCAAATTTGTTTTATCTCTGTAGTCTTTACAAGTTTAGCGTAAGATTGAATTACCAAAATAGTTAAATAACAGAAACACTGTTTACTAAAAGAATGGAAGAATTGAAAATCAGTATTTTTTATCTATATAAAAAAGGAAAGGAAGGGAAGAGAACTCTTAAATGAAAAAAAGAGTGGTACATTTTTTAAAAAAAAAATCAGGATATGATAGTAGGAAGTACAGGGGAGCAAAATAAGAAGTTTAGCTATACTGGACAAAATTCTGCATTGAGATCTACCCCATATATGTGGCACTTGTGAAAGTGATATGATTACCAGCTATTTTGCCATTTAACTGCGGATATACTAAAAAGGCAGGGGAGAGGAGTCAAGAAAATGCTTTGCCAATGATCAGCTGAATATCTATAATCAGGGTAGCACTATTTGGCAGTGATCTGGAGCAGCTGCAAAAGACATAGGATAAGGATCAATAGTAAGAGTTCTAAATCTCTTGGCAGTAAGGTTGGACAAGCTTTAACTTGACGGGAATGGCTCTCTTTCCATACTAGGATTTTTGATCTAAAATACACATCTACAAACCTCATTTTTTAAATGATATAAGTATCTCTGCCCAACAGAGTTCAGACAAAATCTACAGACACTTTCAAAGCAAGATATTTGAATTATTTGTTGTTAAAAAGTAGCCATGCAAAGCTTGTTGCATGCATGAGTGCCACAAGCATATAAAAGATTTCTCATTTTACTGAATATTGGGAGTAAAAGTGCAATTTTCCCTCTATTTTCTCTGTTTATTATGCAATCCCAAGATTAGAAATAGGCTAAAAAAATATAATTGTACAGTTGAGTTCTCATTAATCCAGAGAAAGTTGACCAGAAATACATGAATTTATCACTTGAAATGTGGATATCTACATTTGTCTACCATTGTAATAATATATCAATCCAGATAATAACCCATAAAGGCAATTGTCCTAAACAAAAGAAGGAAATGTAAAATGTATAAAGGAAACATTTGCTACTTCAGGTAATATCATAGCGATGGAGCAAATCAGGAGATTGAGGAGTTAAATTGATTCCTGTACTTAAAATAATGGTGAAAAACCTGATGGCGTTTTAAAGTTTAACCCAGGCTATGTAACAATCTTGCAAAATGATGGCAATGAAAAAACTGGAATATGGCGGCAAAACTCGCAATGCCCCCTTGAGTTTTACATTGCTCAAATTTCAAATTATAACTTAAATAAGACTTTGAAAGGTTGAAAAAAATTATTCAGAATGTGATTAGAAATGTACAGCTTTCAGTGTTATGCCAACTTCTTCCAAGCATATAGGTTAGTGTTTATTTATACTGATAAATATACGGAGTTCCACAAGCAGTAAATTAGGAGACAGCTTAAAGTTTTTCTTACAGTCGTAGAACTTTCCTTTGAACAAGAGAAAACGAAATTTATTTTATTTCTGAAAGTCCAAATTGCTATCGAAAAAGTAAAACAACTAATGCTGCCCTTTTACTTTGAAGTCATATGGTTTCTGTTCTGGTGAATCTAATTGGGATTCTGATCTCTTCGCATTTGGGATGGAAGCTGGTAAGGACCATTTTTGTCAGGACATTCTTTAAAATACCAAAAAAAGTGGGGAAATTGTAGTCTTCCAGATGCTGTAAACTATAATTTGTAGCATCCTTTAGCCTTTGTTACACTTGCCAGAGTTGCTGGGAGTTGTAGCATAGCATCATTTGGAAACCACATGAGTTTCTAGCCTGGTGAGTTAATCCCTACACCAAACTACTCCTTCTGTCACAATATTATTTACTGCACCCTACTTCCAAATAGTAAGAAATTTCAGAACTCCCAATCAGTTTTCTTAGAATGAAAGCTTGATTTTTTTTGATAGATAAACTTGAATAAATGTCCATCCAGCGACACCAGTTCTGTTTTAATTAGAATATTAGCTGCTTTGAAGATAGTAGTAGAAAACAAAAAATGCAACAGAAATTCCTTTACAACATCCAAGTTAGATTTTATCATTATCTATGTTCTGGAACAACTTATTCCAAAAGTAGAAAGCAACTCTAATATTAATATAAATATATACAAGTTAGTGAACTGGGCAGAGAATCTGAACCTGTTCAGATGTTGCTACATTAATATCTCTAACAACTCTTGCCAGTGACATGGCAGTTAAAGTGTTTCTGTGAGTAGTACATGAGGATCACAAATTTCCCACATTATGTATGTGTACATAGGTATAGATACCATACCATACCATACTAATGGATTTGAATGTAACAATATATTCTTGAAACAATTACACTCTGATCAAAAATTCTGCAGGGGGTTGGACTAGAAGACACCCAACTCTACTCTGATTGATTGGTGCTACCAATGCAGCTACCGGTAGATGTAGAAGCGGTTAAACCTACAGTTAAAAACTTCACAGACAAAAATTTACACTTTGTGTTGGTCTGTAATAAAGACTGATTGAAAAAATGTGCACTTGCGAGGTATTTTTTTTCAAGTGAAAACCCGCAATTGGATTTGATCGAAACGTACACCAGAAATTAGGGGGGGGGGGATTTATCCAAGCGCTTCTCTGTAAGAACACATTTCATCAACTAGCTCCCTGCAGATGCAACGGATTTTAAATTCAGTAACGCTGGTGGGAAACGAAATCCAAGTCGGTTGGCGAAGTTGCAGAAGCTTAAAAGACACGATCTAGCTACCAAAACGGGACCCTAAAATACTCGTCTCCAAAGAACGCCCCGGGCCTCATTTGAACAGCCCGGGCGAGGGACGTCACTCAGTCCTCTTCTGCGTAGTACCTCCTTGGGCGAGTTTTGCATATCCCCGCCTTCAGTTTGACTTCTCGCAAAGACGCAACCAACGCTGGTATTTTGTCCCTCGCGGAATCCCCTCCTGCAGATGCCGCGCGTTGCTAGGATTTTTTTTTCCCCGCGGCGGCACTGAGACTATCGGCGGTTTCGGCCCAGAAGAAGGGAGGGGGGGAGGGGGGCGGTGCATTGGCGGCGGCTCTGGATGCCTGACCAGAGAGAGAGAGAGAGAGAGAGAGAGAGAGATCGACCCTTCGGCTCCTCCTCCTTCTCCTCCTCCTCTCCGATCCCCGACCTGGCAGTTTAGTGTTTGCTGGGGAAGGCTCTACGGCCTCGCTGGACGCCCCATTTTCTCCCCCGGCCCCGCCGCCGCCTCCTTTTCCCACCTCCCTCGACTCCGGGGAGGCGGCTGGAGGCGGCGGCGGCGGCGGCGACGACAGGCGGTATTCGGGACAAGATCTGCTGCTAGGAAAAATGGCGGGGAACGGCGCCAGCTTTGCCGGGGCGGGCAGCGGGGAGATCATCCAGCTCAACGTCGGGGGCACCAGGTGAGCTCGAGCGCGGAATGAGGGGGGAGGGCCGGAGGGGATCTTGGCGGCTGATGGCGAGACGAGGGGCGGGCATTGTGATGGCACGAAGGAGCGGATGCCTTCAGTTGGAGACAGGCCTGGGAAAAGAAGCGAATGGCTGTCAGAGAAGGCGCTGGTCTATCCGTCCTTCCCTGATGAAATTGCTGCCTTAAATAATCGATGTAAGAGATCTTGGTCTACGTGGGAGCTTCAGTTCTGGCTATAGATTCGCCTAGAGTCTTCTAATACAAATATCACAACTTAAAGAATAATTTACTTTAAGAGTGACCAAAGGACCACGAGATTCTATGCTTTATACCACAGAAACCTATTCTCATAAGTTGTCACTGTTTTTCTATGTGATACTCCATGAAACTGATTAGCCAAGCCATTACAGCCTTGGGGTTGACTGATTTTTGTTGCACTGTAACACAAAAACTTGGCTCCAAAGTGTGGAATCTCTTGGTTATTTTTCACATGGGACTCAGTTGTCCCAAAGGTGCTTTTGCTAAAGGCAGCCGAATTTGGATTTTTTTTTACCCTTTGAAAACATTTCGCTGAACAGAATGGAAGAAACTTCTTGGATGCGATATGAAATGTTTGCAAAGAACAATACCCAAGAAAGTGGAATTGCCTCTTGGGAAAAGTACCTTTGGTACTTTTTGGGACAACCATGACTTGGGTGATTGAGAATCTCCATAGATATGAGACCCAGCTGAAACCATTGACAAATCAGAGGCTATGGCCATATTACAAATGAGCCATTAGTTAGTATACTGATACTTTTTGTGATGCCTTAGTGCAACTATATGGTTCTGAGTCACAATTCCTCTGGATTCTCTTGATTTTTACATGGAACCCAACTAAAACTGCTATCACAAGATAATACAGGACTGCACAGAATGAATGATTTTCAGTGTCATCCATGTTTTGACTATGATTTCAGCTGGGTCTCTTTAAAAATAAAAAAAATCCAGGTATTAGATCTATATTCTTGTGTCATAATACTACAAGGTAAGCATGGTCTGGGTGACTATCCATGCAGATGGTTGTGACATGTACGCTAATTTGGTGGTTTCAGATGAATATGATGTAAAAATTATGAGGTGTCATATAAACCCAAAGCTCATCTAGCTGATCTTTTTTAAAAAATATATATAATGATATCTGTATTTAAACAGAAGCCTCAGATGTGGAGTCTTGATCTTCTCCAATTATTACTTAGGAAAATAAATTAATATATGGTGGATTAAGTTGAGAGCCACTGTTTTTCAGGACAGAAAAACTAGCCAACTTCAGTGCCAAAAAGTGCAGGACAATATTCTCTCTATCAGTACAGGATAAGTCTGTGTTAAACTATGTGAAAATGGGAGAAAAAAGTATCACAACTGAATTAGATGTAATAGCAGTATATTATAAAGTAGATATAAAGAGAGAATTGCAGTTCTTGTTGACAAAGGATAATCAGTTTTGGTGGCTTCTTCCCAACATGCATTAAAGATTGTTGTGCTAACTACCTGTATGCTAGGGAATATGTCAGAGAGCTTTAAACGTATGGCCTAGAGCCTAATTGAGACATGCTGAATTGAGATTCCAGGAAGTTCTGCCAAGTTCTTTCCTATGAGTTTAACATGCATGAATACTATACATGATGATTATGTTATTCTCTTGTGGATAAGCTGCATTATGCAAAGCATAGAAAAGAAGCAAGAAATAATGAACATGAGATGAGGAAATGGAAATATAGGCAAATCTAGTTTATATCAGCACCAGTCACTAAACCTCATGTCCTATTATTCTTAATAATTACATTTACACAGCATCTGAATCCCAACGATTCTGTGCAGTTATTGTCCAGAAGCATCTTTGTTTTTATCGTATTCATGAATCCTTCCTCTCATTCTTCATGTAATTATTTTGTAATGTGATTGATTGTCTATCTGTCTCCATGACAAAGCTACCTCAGTGTACTATTTTTGTACTGGTCATTCATTTTTGTTTTAAATTTACATTCATTTAGGTTTTGACATTATATCTCTTGTTTTACCAAAATACAGGTAGTCTTTGACTTACAACCAGTTGTTGAGCAGCAAAAAAGTGCCCATATGGGAGAATGGATTCGTACTTCAGACTGCAAGATTTGATGAACAACTGCCGTAAAAAATGGTTGAAAAAGATGGGCCTGGTCCTATGATACCTTGACTTAATGATCACAATGACTTATGACCGCAATTCTCGTCTCAATTGTGGTTGTAAGTTGAGGACTACCTGCATTTCTTAAAATGACCCAATCCTACTCTATTCAGTTTATTTTTATATGTCTCCTGAGGTAATGAACCATATTTTAACTTCCAATAGTTAATATAACCACAATCTATTCTGTGTGGCAGAATTTCAGCTATCTGAAAACATATTTCTCAGTTATCTTTTCTATGGGCTAAATATACCTACTCTTTATAGGCCTTAATTTCCAGATCCCTTACCATCTTAGCAATCCTCTTACAAAGCTGTTTGATTTTATCCTCACTCTTTATAATTGTAGCCAGAATTGGACACAATTGCTCAGTAGGGTCCAGTCTGGACAAAATAGAGTGGAAAATCTATTCACTTTATAATACGCTTTTTTAAAATTAACAAACTTTCTCACAATCATACATTTGTCAATTATTTAAAGAGCAAAAAGCTGGACAGCATGCATCCTGCCCAAGAAAAAAAAAGCATCATCTTTCCTTATATTCTCCTGTTGTAGTTTTTTTATCTGAATTTTGCTAAACATCACTCTAGGCATATTTAACAAAGTAGTCCCTCTGTAGTTTTTGCACCTATTTCCCCTTTTTACTGTGGAATAAGAACATTATTTAAAAAATCAATTTATAGACTAATCTTTAACAAGTCACACGACCATGTGGCTTGTTTAAGGTTAATCACACCCATATTTTGGCACATCTTTGGTCAACATTTTCTTAAAATCTGCTGAAGTTTAGCACTTATCATTGAAACAATGTTTGTATATAAATATGCTAGCATACAAAGCTAGTACAGGGTTGAGGGTATTCTGCACTTATTTGTTAATTCATATTGAGTGGTATAATAATTAATACACTCCTGTTTATTAATAACAGGATATTGTGGTGATTTTATGGTCTTCTGTACAAGCAAAACATTACCACATCATTGATAGTTGCTGACCTACTTAGGATTGCTGAGGGATTCAGTATCATGATGATGAAACCTCTTGTCAGCATACTTAATTTTCCTACAGAAAGAATAATAGAATACAGTACTTCTTTCAGATGAGATAAATTGAAGGTGCTTCAAGGAATGTACCTATCTTTATGAGGAAAAAATAAATAAAACATGAAAGCCAAGGAATATCCCCGTACAGTGATCCAGAGTTAAAAGACAAAAGGTGATTCAAAACATAGGAGTGCTTGTATAGCATATGCTGGCAACTCCTTAAGGTGTTGTGTAGAACAGCTGATCTGTCTCTCTGCCTCTCACACACATAGACATATATCACATTCTTTGAAAAATTAGATTAGTGATTCTTATATATCTCAAAATATTGGGCAATATTATGTCTCTGTTGGTGGAGTAAAGATGGAATTATTTTAAAAAATGATACATCCAATTATCGTAATGGGTCTATGCCTTAACATTATTTTTAAGAAAGATAAGATTGGTACCAACAGTAAGTGTTTTAATTCTGCTCTCCATGTTAGATACAAAGGCTTTAATTAAAAGAATAGATTGTTTAAGCATGATACAAATCTCAAAGAATATAAGGAATAAATAGTGATTACTAATAATATACATTTATTATATGGCTAGTGTGTGCATGAATCAGGATAGCTAGAAACACTAGACTAAAAAAATAGGTTATAATTCCAGATATAGTTATGGCATAACAAGAAATAGAGAAGACAAACACTTTAAGTGATATACGCTTTCTAAACACAAAATAAACATAGTTAGAATAAAGCCTGTAAGACTTTAACACCCTTATACACAAAGCATTTGTTTAGCTTGATTTAAATTAAGAAAGTTCAAGTAAAAAGTTTCCCATCTTTTTGTCTTATCTGCTGGCACACCTTTTGTTCTTCCCATTTTCCCAAATTGCTAAAAGGTTTCTGGGTAGATTTGTGGTTGGTGTAAGAAAGGAAGAAGAAAGGATTCAAAATCATACTTCATTCACTTTTTAAAATGTATTTCGCTAACAGTGGTCTTTTGTTACTATTTCTTTTGCTAACAACAGGCTTTTGTGATTAATAATAGTCATGATTATTTTAAACATTAATTTTAAGGAAAAATTACTTTGGTTTTGTGAGTAAAAACAAAAGTGATGTCCTAAACTATCAGGGATTGCATCTCCTCATACTTTGGTCTCAGTTTAATCAATTATCCCTCATTAAAATGTGCATTTACATTTTGTAAAAGATATAATATATTTATATCATTAAGACATATTTTGTTACACTTTTTAGCTGATTAAACTGATAATTTCTGTGAAATTTTAGATTTAGTTTCTTGTATTCATAAGTTGTTTGGATGGTACATACTATCTTCAGAGCCATGCAGAAAGAGGTGCCTCTTGTTTCTTTTACCATGTAAGCATCAAATAAAAAGAAAATAGGCTGGTATATATTTATTTACATGCTGATCATCCTTACTATTTCAAATGATTTATTTCAGGGCAGGGTTAATTATTGTTGCATATACTGCAGAGGTGTCAAACTCGCAACGTCACGTGACGTGTCGCAACATATCACGACTTTTTTGCCTTTGCCGGCAATGGAGTGGATGCGGTTTCGCTATGATGCATCCGGCCCACGGACCGGCAGTTTAACACCCCTGATATACTGTATAGTTACACTTTCCTCACACTTTTCTACATATTTCTAACCTTTTAAAACTTATTGTATTTTTTCCTCAAGGAAGACAAACAACAAAAATAGCACTGAAAGTAAGCTGAGGATGAATCCATGGATTACTTGAATTTTCATTGTAGAATTCAAAGTGTCTTCTTTGTTAACAAATATTTGTACAACTTGATAATTCAATGATGGTTGAGTTCACATATATTAAAATTAAATAATTATTATGGTCAAAAGACCAGTGTGAGGAAGGTGGAGTACAGTCAGGTAGAAAGCATAGAAAATGCATCAGCCTAAAAATAATAATTATAAAAACCTGAAAGATATTAAACAAAAAGTATATATAAAAACAAAAGCCTAAAAGGAAGGGAAAGAGTGTTAGATGATTGTGGGGGATAATAAAGGTTAATTAGTGGAAAGCTAAATACATCACAGTATTAAAGCGCTCTAGTATGAGCTGAATGCTCATTAAGATAGTTTATGGCACAGGGCTGAAGGATTTTAAATGCAGCTGTGCAGAACCTAGCAACAACATATATTGTAGCAGGGCTAATATTTGAAAGCAGCAGAGAGGTGTAGAATTGTCCTGTGCACCTAGGTATTTTATTTATTTGTAAAATTTATACAGTAATTATGATACCGGTAGGAGGCTAATACGAATGTCTCTGTAATGCAGGCACTGTAGAAGCACATGCTCTATTGTTTTTGTGTGTCTAGTCTTAGGGTCATTCTCTGTCCAGCCAGGAAGATCTGAGAAAAGAGCATGCCATGTGCCAAACTAAAGGCCTTCTGATGTTTAGGGTTCTTTGAGATTAGTTAATTATTCATAGAGAAGACATAGGTGGATTGTTGGATTCACTGGCAATAAAGGTTGGGGACCTGGATAGGTCTAGTTGATGCTCTGCATTTGCTTCTTGCTATTTAATGCGTGCTTTGGCCTGATTATAAACCTTGCTGAGAAGGAAACCTGGAGAGAAACCCAAATATGAGATTTTAGTTGCCACTGTCTTTTTCCATGTGGACTGAAATTCCTCCCTCATAGTTAATTTACTTACTGGGCAGGAGAGATACCTTGATCATGGAGTTCATACATGAGTGCTTCTTAGCATGAGGCCAAGTTATTTGAGGAACTGCATCTTCCCAGTTACACCCAGATCTGGCAGAAGAGGTATGTTGTGGGTCCTGTCTGTGGAGTTACATCTGGCAGGACCCAGCTATAACTGCTTTTCTGCCATGGCACCCACCCTATGGAAATTATCCTAAGGTGAGATGGGCCTCATCTCTCCTGGCATTCTGGAAACTCTTTAAACTTGGCTATGTCAACAGGTCTGGGTTGGCAAGGGAATGATAGTTTCATTATACAGCTTAATCTGATGCTATGTTAGTCTTTTATACTAATATTAATTTTTTTGAATTTTGAATGTTTTAAAATTGTTTTATGGTTGTTTTGCACGCCACTCTGAGACAAATTGCATGAGATGGGCAGCCATATAAATATGATTAATAAATCAATTAAAATGCTTGTTTTTAACTTAAGTTAGGGTGGTTCACACATTAAGCTTTGTGACTGTATGAACCCTGCTACTGGGAACTTCTGCAAAGCATGTTAAAATCAATATGTATAGTATGTCAATGCAAACTGACTCTAGCAAGGAAAATCCTAACTATTTTGACTGATCTTGCATTTGATCTCTCTTTTGCATTTTAAAAATTGTGTAGGGGGTTTAGACAAGGTACAAAATAATCAGGAATAATTCAGGGAACTACAATCAAACCATGCAGCCTTATTTGGACATCATATAAACCCTACCTGAAAAATGATAAATCTACGACAAGTCATGTTTTAATTATAGTATGTTGCTCTAAGTAAACATAATAATCCAAAAAGCTAATTCAAGTTTGGCTCAGTTATGAGAACTTCTCAGGCTTGTCTTCCCTGTTCCAAGATTGTCTTGTTTCATAGACTTAACTTATTTAGTCTATGAGCAAGTATAGGTCTGGTGTGAGTAATTATTGTGTTGCCAGTTTAAAACCAAAGAATCAGTCATTTAATATTTGACAAACCTTGTAGGCAGGAATTTTAAATATAAAGGTGGCAATTGAAAGTACCTTATACCACTAGTAAAACTATTTACAGATTTTTGGATTTAAATCAAAGCAATTCACAATGCAATATTTTTATATGGATATTATTACGTGAAAAATAGAAATACTCATCTGTAAACTAACCACCTTATTGTTTAGTATATATGACTAACAACTTTTAATCAGAATGACATAACTCATTGGATTTGTTGAAGAAATATTGAATATTAATGGTGTGGTTGGTTTATATTGTGGTTACCCAGAGTCACTTGTGTGAGATGGGCTGCTATATAAATTGGATGGATATAAATTAAACTCAAGCAAGTTCCTGGTACTCACCCAATATAATTTTTCCCTTTGAAGAACTGATCTATACGCTGTAATCAAAAACCCCTTTATCTCCATTTCAAAAGCAGCTTTTTGAAGAAAGCTGGGAATAAAACTAGAATAGAATTGTTCTTTTCCATCCAATGGGCATTCAAGCCACATGAACATGTTTGACATCTTATGAAATTGGAAAGTAGAGATAATTAGGTCTGTAATAAATGGCAAAATTATCTCTTCATCAGGTCAGATTTTAACATATTTATATTAATTGCTGAAAGCACATTTGGTTTCATTTAATTGAACCTGTAGATCTGCTTGTCTTTTCATCTGTCTTTTCTAGGTTCAGTACTTCACGACAAACACTAATGTGGATCCCTGACTCCTTTTTTTCCAGGTATTTTGCTATTTACTTAATTAAGTCATTTTTACTTGAAAGAAGCTTCAGTGAGACTAACTCCCCTGTTAAATGGGAAATCTTAATAGATTATGTCAATAGGATTGGGTTTTGGTTTCTGTCTTACATTGGGAAACTTTATTATTGAATTTTGTCTAGTAACAAAAAATCCCAAGCAACCTGGCTCTCTTTCTTATTATATTCTCTATACTAAGAAACAAAGGTTAATAATTTGAGGGAACGTTGCTGTCTTGTGGATTATGTAAAATGCAAAAAAAATATGTCTGATGTCTTTGCAATGAAATTTTTAACTGCACTTTATTATTTTTTATTTTTCTAATTTTAATACCATATTTAGACCAAAACTGTCTGGAATAGCTTTTAGCCTTTTTTGTGTTATTGATTATCTTTTGGTTTATAATACAAATGCTGAACTGAAATAGCTGGTATACATTTTATTATATTATGAAAAAATCTATCCCTCTGTTCTTTGTATAACAAATTTAGGATTACATTTTGTGACTGATATTTATAGACAAAATTTGAACAGGCTGCATGCTACCTAGTTAACTGAGTTAGTAATACTATAATGGCTGCTGTTTTTCTGTAGTCAATATTTTCAGTGCAAATAGCAGAGGGGAGAGGATATTGAACTCCTTTCTCATAACGCTGTTCTAGCTCCACCATACTCAGATCCCAGTTATATATTACTGGTAGTATAAAAATGAGTTTCAGAGTGAAAATGACAGGTAAGTAAAGGATAACACACTGCAAATCTTGAGTCTTAGAGCGCATAGGGGCTATTAAATTCTATTAAGATCTATTATATTATAAGCCTTCTTATAGTTTGAAATTTTACTTGGCTACTTTTTATTCATAACTCTTATGAGTAGAAATGGCTAGAAATATAGCTGCTTTTCTGTTTCCTTTGCTTCAGCCAGCTTCAGATGTATTCACTATCTTTCTGAGATTCATTTTACTTCCATAAGAGTCCTCCATACTGAAATGCCTGGGGGTTCAACTTCTTATTCCCATAGTATGGTGACTGGAACCATCCACTCAGAAATGAGTGAAACAGTACTTCCAAACCCTAATCCTTGCAGACAGACCAAAGAAAAGCATATTTCAGATGATGATTGACTGCTGCCAAGAGATTCAGAAGGACTATGGAGTTGGCCTTTCTTGGTCTAAGTTTGGTCATCAACAATCAAAATCATTTGGTCATCAACAAGAGCAACCAATGAGGAGTTTCTGTCCCATGCTCAGGTGTGAACATCGATTGAAAAGGGTTCATATTTCTTCTTCCAGAGCCCTTGTAACTACCTCTTCATAACCTACCTTAAAATCTTGGAGACTGGGTAGTAGTTACAAAGTATAGATAGATCCTAGATCAGCCTCTTACAAAAGGGATACACCAGAGCCCTCTTTAGGGTTTTTATCAAACATGCTCTTTGCTGTAAAGAGTGATTGGAAGAAGGAGGACAATCTAAAAAAGGCTTGTTTAGTTTTTTATATTTTTTTCCTAACCTTATTTTTGTATAATCATTGCAGAAATTTGAGCTATAAAGACTTTACCCTCTTGAAAAATGTAGTCCCATCATGGGTTGTGGTGTTGAAACCTGAACACAGAAAATGTGTCTGTATGCATAAATTTACAGAATGGACTTTCCTATACATAGAAAACTTACTCAACTGCTTCTACTATGCAATGCTCTTCATCCTTTGCAAATTTGTTTTGATTGGCTGTGGGAATAATATGGGACAAGATTTAGGAGTAATGTGGCAGAAATCACCTTCTCCCTTGTGGAAGCTAACTTGCAGTCTAAAACATTTAGTAATAATAACAGAAACAAACTTGGAAGGGATCTTGGAGGTCATCTAGTCCAACCCCCACTCACGCAGGAGAACTATACTATTTCTGGCAAATGACTGTCCAGTCTATTCTTAAAAGCCACCACAGTTTCCGAAGGCAATTTGTTGCACTGGTTGATTGGTCTCACTGTTAAGAATTTTCTCCTTAGTTCTAGGTTGCTTATCTCCTTGATTAGTTTCCATCCATGGTTTCTTGTGTTGTCTTCAGGTGCTTTGGTAATCCTCACCCCTTCAAGTATTGAAAGACTGCTATCATGTTACCCCTGGTTTTTCATTTCACTATACCAATTATACCCAGTTCCTGCAATCGTTCTTTGTATATTGCAGCTTCTAGGCCCCTAATCATCTTTGCTGCTCTTCCCTGAACATTTATTTGGTTCATCTTTTTTCTGTCTCTTATTCATACTAGATTGTAATTTAGATTTGTTGATTTCAGTTTGTTGAGTGGAAGAATTTCAACACTGAAAGATGAAACTGGTGCTGTGAGTATTTTGCTTTGTAATTGTATTATAATGTGAAAATTGAGTAGGTTTTTCTGGTAACTGTTGGGTTCAGAATAATTCATGTAAGATTAACTGAATAAATGCAAATATGTTATAACTGTAAGTCAGTATAAGGTAATATACTGTATGATGTTGACGTGAAATAATGCTTCAAAGAGATACTTTAAATCATGCATTTGGGGTGAGAACTATTACCGAAACAGTTTATTTTAAATCTGAATACTGTAGATTCTAGCAACTATTTGGCAAGCTCAGAACTCAAAAAAATTGAACAAAAATTGAAATTTTAATGCATGTTTAAGTTACCCCCACAGAAGTAAATATGACTTTAGCATGCATAAGTATGACAGGATTGTTTTCCTAATTTAAAATATCCATGTAGGCAAATAAATCAACTCTTCTTCTTTGTAGATATTTATTGATAGAGATCCTGCAGCATTTGCACCAATTTTAAATTTTCTTCGAACAAAGGAATTAGATATGAGGTAAGTTAGATTTTTTTATTAAACTGTTTCAGGCGGAAAGTAATTAAAATAGTGTTAACGATCACTTAAAATTAATTTTAAAAATCTGGTTCTTGTGTGTGATACAGTACTATTTCCTTGGGTTACACAAATAATCTATTTTCCCAAATCACATTCAGAATTTGTAAGGAACTATTGGGTTCTAACAGATATTTTTAATTGTTAAGCCTTTTAAAAAGGTTTAACCTATCCATGCTTAAATCCTAATTCTTCATTTGTTTTTACTTGTTCTGCCTCTGTCAGAAAATCTGTGATCTAATCCAGGGCTTTTCAACCAGTGGTACGGGTACCACCTGTGGTACATTGGCACCTGGCAGGTGGTACGCGGCCATCCTATAAAAGTGGTAGCGGGGGAGGGGAATGAGCTGAACTGGTGGCAGCACCGCACAAGCCTGAGCGAGAGATAGCTGGAGCTGCAGGGCTGTCAGGGCTCAGCGGAAGTGCCAGGATCAGCATTTCTTTGGGGCTGTCAGGGCTCAGTGGAAGCGCCAGGATCAACGCCAGGCTCCAGCTGGAGCTCAGCACTGATCCTGGTGCTTCTTCTGAGCCCAGAAGAAGCGCCAATCAGCTGAAATGTTGCACCATCTTAAGGGTCTTGTGATTTACATTCAGATGCTTGGCAACTGATTCGTATTTATGATAGTCACAGTGTCCCAGGGTCTTCTGAAGTGACCAAAACCTGCTGCAACCACCCAGCAGATGGGAGGGAATAAAAACCAAACACCCGCCACCCCACCTCCGCTGCCAATCCTCAACAAAAATGCTCACAACAATGAAAACCTCAGACAGGAAGAAGAGCGCCGCTGGGCGGGCAGGCAGGTGTCTTGCTCGGCTGTGGCTTAGGGGGCACTTTTTTCAGTGCCATTGTAAATTCGAACAGTCACTAAGTGAACTATTGTAAGTTGAGGACTACCTGTACTTCACTTTTTTCCTTTTTTTTTGGTCATCAAGTTTTTGACACTGTAAGGACCCACCCCACTTTGCATCTTAAGAAGACAGAACTCTTGGAATATTTCTTCCAACAGGCATCTTTATTAAGAGAAAATGGTTGCAGGCATTCTAGACAGGACCTGGAGCCTGAGCTCTCCCATTCAAGGTTTTAAGGGGTCCCCAGCAGCCCCACCCCACCCCACCATCCTTCCAGCGACAAGACTCCTTGCTAGGAGACTGGTGGTACTTGGATGTTGCCATATCCTAAAAGTGGTACAATGGGTGAAAAGGTTGAAAAGCCCTGATCTAATCTAGGAATGGAAGTCTCACAAAGGACCACTCTATAATAATTAAGGCTGTATCCTGAAAAGTTTCAGCTCTGAGTATCCTTGTAGCCCCGATGAAACCAAGGAAGATTGTATCTTGTGTAAATAATAATAGTAATAATAGTAGTAGTAGTAGTAGTAGTAGTAGTAGTAGTAGTAGTAGTAGTAGTAATGTTGGAAGGGACCTTGGAGGTCATCTAGTCTATACCCATTCTACTTTATACTTCCTGGCTCTAGTTTTTGGATTGGATCCTTAGCACAAGTCACAGCAATGAGCTATGGTAATTTATTTTTAAAAGATGGACTTTGCTTTAAGAGTTAGTTTGAATTAATATCCTTCCAATTTTAATATCTCTTTACAGTTTCATATATTTATGTATGTTGTTAAATTTAAGCATTTTGTTGCTACATGAACCTAACAGTATTAATTCATGGGTTGGAAAATTACATTTAATTTTTAAATAGTATTTTTATTCTATTTTCTTTGTTTTGCAGAGGAGTAAGTATCAATGTACTCAGACATGAAGCAGAGTTTTATGGAATCACACCATTAGGTAAACATATATATATATATATATATGTATATATATATATATAGGAGTCATTCACTAGATTGAACTTGGCAACTAGTTTAATTATTCTTTTAGTGAATGATAGGAAATCGGAATGGCAATTGAATATATTTAATAATGTACTGAGATGAGAGTACCCAGCCAAGGATAGTTTTACTGAAAAATATGGAGATACCTGAACAAAATATCTTCTATTTCTTGGTCAGCTTTGAACTGCAGCCACACAGTTCCTTCTGGAAGTCTTCATTTCATTTCCAGAAGCCATTTGTAAGAAATGATGCCAGCAGTAACCTTCTTCCCCCAGGTCCCATTTTTTTCTTTTCTATGATTTTCATCTTCAAGAACAGAGCATATACTAGGCCACACAATGGCATTTTGTGCTTATTGTTGTTTTACAAGAGATATACTTAGTTCTTCACAAATATTAGTGGCTTTCTTAAATGACCAGAATTTATTTCTGTGGATTTTTTTTTCTTTTGCTTATAATCTTTTTGTTTGATAATATTAATTGTATAAAGCAGATTGGGTCACTTGACAACTAAAATCAAATGCATTTTTTAAAAGATATGTGGTATTCCAAAGCCTGAAAAATTTCCAGATTCGTCCTGCCCAAATATGTGAAAAATATGGGATATGAGGTTGAAATTAATGTAGGTGTGTTTTAAGTTTATTGTTTGCATATTTCAAGAATAGTATAACATATTCACTTGTTTTCTTGGAGAAAAAAATCTTAAATAGAAGCCATTTTGAAGTAACCTGTTTTATTGGGCATGCATTTATGTATACGTAAGTACAATTCTCTTTCAGTAAGAAGATTGCTTTTATGTGAAGAACTTGAGCGTTCCTCTTGTGGCAGTGTACTCTTTCATGGATATCTCCCACCTCCAGGTACTTTTCAGTTGTTGAGATTTTTCAGCTATTTTAAAAGGATAGTATCAGAGTTTGCTCTGTGACTTCCATATTTAATAGATTATTATGTCCACTTTCCATATGAGGGTCTTATTAGACTTCTTTTATAAACTGTTCTATCTCATTTATATCAATTCAACACATATTTTTATGTGCCCTATTAACGGTGGTGTTTTTAAAAGTTAATTTTGATTATTTGTTTCTCTGATGATGTTATAAAGTCAAGATTGGTGTATACTTTTATCCTTTTTTTCCAGACTAAAGAGTTATTTAGTCTTTAGTTCTGGAGCACTGTAGTTTGTACAAACCGCTATGGTCCTCTCTGGAAATATGACTTGTACACAATGTCTTTTAGAATTTGGGCACCAAGTGAGCTAATAGTAAATATATTATTTTAGGTCTGGTGAACTACTTTATTTTATATTTTCCATTTGCATTGTGGCACCTGTATTGTTTTTAGAAAAGCTGTAATATCCACGGTGGAAGATTTGGGCAAACGGTTACTTTAAAGTTCCAATTCTTTTACTTATATCTTAACAATTAGGCATAGCAATGAGAAACAGTGATACTGAATTAGAGACATATCCTTTCTCTTTTAGGCATTCCAAGTCGAAAAATCAATGGTTCGGCAGGAACATCTACAGACGTTAGAATACCTCAGAATTGCTCTGAAGGTGAGGTGCGAGCAGGCAGTTTGCAGCCTTCACTAACTGGTACTGGTGAAGAGACAGTTAAGCTCGGTAAGAAAAAATTATAATCTTATTATGAACACACATGATTCTTGCATTTATATGCTTGTGGTTGAAAATTATAGTGTGCAGAGCTATGTCTTAATTTGATTCTATAGTGTTGTTGTCATTGGGTATCATTGTGAACATAGATGTTAGGCTTTCAGTTGCTACTAATTTTTAAAGTCTCCATTTTTAAAAAATGTACTGTACATAAAGCCCCTGAAAGAATGGCCAATGAAGTTTCGAAGGCAGTTTGCATTCAAACAGTAAGGTGCTGTACTTTCACAGTTAACAAATGGAAAGTATTTAATCTACATGGAAATACTAATTGCATTGCAAGGCTCCAGGAAATCCCGTTCATCTTCACACTTTAGCTTTTAAATTTCTTGTGTCACAAGTCGCTCTATATTCATGTTCATCTTGGTAGCATTAAAAGCTAGAATTGTGTCCATGGCATTAAATTTCAAAATCCTGTATTTTGTGCTAATACTAAATTACATACTTGCACAATGATTTTGTGGGTTTTCAACATATACAGTGCCCTTGATCTGGGAGACGGTAGCAACTATTAATTGACATAATGATCATTTATATCTTCATCTTTTCTCTTTGTTTTGCCTTTTTTAAAAAACAAACAAACAAACAAATAGGGTTTCCAGTAGATCCTCGAAAGGTTTTGATAGTGGCTGGCCATCATAACTGGATAGTAGCTGCATATGCCCACTTTGCAGTTTGTTACAGGTAAGCACAAGTTAGTAACACTATGATTTGTTTTACCTTTTAATATCTGTGCCCTTTTATAAAATACTCATTAAATGCACAGTGATAGAGGGGTTTTTTTAGGTGAACACAAGTTCATCTTTAATGGTCTGAAATTCATAATGGAAATTTTCATCATTCTGTTCCTTCATAACTACATCATAAAACTTATTTTCCAAGGATGAGACATACCACATTGCCCAACATTAAACCACTTTATTTAAAATAAGATGGGTTTTTTTTCTCTGAAGTACACAAAATCAGGTGGTGGAAGAAATTAACTCTCCTAATTCATGTTTTCTCAGAGAGAAATCCATGTTTCTAATATATGTGTTGCTTCCAGTTGTTTCACTAGAACAGTGGTGGCGAACCTATGGCACGTGTGCCAGAGGCGGCACTCGGAGCCCTCTCTGTGGGCACACGTACCATGCCCCGGAGATAGCAACTATCCCTCTTCAACCAGCCACCTGCTAACTCACTGAGGTCTCACGTGGCCGGATGCATCCCAGCATGGCTGGTTTCCCTCCTCCCCTTCCATCCCTCCTGGCCTCTCATGCTCTCCTTTTCCCAGGCATGGCCCACTGCATCACCTCCTCAGCTGTTGGCCAGCCCTCCAGCTCAGAGGCGGCTTCTCTGAACTGGCGGTGGGCTGCGGAGCCCCAGAGTGCACCGGTCAAGGGGCCGGCAGGCTGTGGCTGCTGACGGACACTGTTAGCCCCCATGCGCTCGCTGGCCTCTGTGTGCGGGGGCCGATGGTGTCAGGCAGCAGCCGCCCCGGCCCCTGCCTCACCTTGCCCTGCAACAAGGGCACCCCTGCCCTGCCTCGCCTTGCCTTGCCTCACCCCGCAGGACGAGCCTCCTGCCCACTGCCCCACCTGCCAGAAACCCCTGGATCTCCCCCAACCCTGCCCAGCCCCCACAGGCGTCCTCCCCACAAGCAACATTGAGGTGACCACCCCCACCTTGGCCACACCCACCCAGTCTGCCATGACCACCACAGCCACGCCCACCCAGTGGGCCACGCCTACCTGGCACCCGGCGATAAATAAGTGGGTTTTGGGTTGCAGTTTGGGCAATCGGTCTCTAAAAGGTTTGCCCTCGCTGCACTAGAAACTTTTAATGATTCTGAAAAGCTTGGAATATGAATATCTGTCTGTCTGCCTGTCTATCTGTCTACCTGCCTGTCTGTCTATCTATCTTACACATATACACATACACATACAAACATATATATACATATACATATACATACATATATGTTGTACTACTTTGCTGCTATGTACCCAGTCTGGTATATTAAATGGCTTGTCATAATGAATAAATAATGTTTCTAAATAATAGAATTATAGAGTTGAAAGAGGCAATTTAGACATAGGCCTGTCCAGCTCAGTGCAGAAATCCAAGCATTTTAGAGTCCACTCAAACATCCAGTGTGGAAGAATCTATCATTCTGAGTAATTGGTTCCTGTAGCAATCTGCTGCTACTGTCACTGGGTTTGACTAATTACTATAAGGATACTGAGGATAATGTGCTTTGTTATATAGCAATTCTGATACAAAGATACGGACTTTATTGATTGATTGATTGATAATATTCCATCGTCAGTTTTTATTCTTAGTGATCATATAGCTAGATTTTCTCCATGATAATCTTCTTTCAGGTCTTCCAGTGGTGCAACCATTGCCATAGTAACAGAGTCCATCTATCATAGTAAACTAGTAGTTGTATATTGAGGACGTGCTGTACCATGTGCTTGATAGACACTGCTTGTGGAGTTTGTCATTTTAACTAGTGCAGTCTCTTTCAAAGCAGTAAATATATTCAGACTTCAAAAAGACCTGGGGCCTTTTTCAAGAAAAAATGGAATCAATTTCTCTATAAAATTAAATGATCAGTACAGGTAGTCCTCGACTTACAACAGTTCATTTCGTGACCGTTTGAACAGTACTGAAAAAAGGTGACTTACGAATATTTTTCACACTTAACGACTACTGGAGCAATCCCCATGATCACGTGATCAAAATTCAGATGCTTGGCAACTGACTCATATTTATGACTTTTGCAGTGTCCCAGGAGGGTCATGTGATAATCTTTTGCTGCCTTCTGACCAGCAGAGTCAATGGGGAAGCCAGATTCACTTTACAGCCATGTTACTAACTTAACAACTGCAGTGATTCACTTAACAACTGTGGCCAGAAAGGTCGTGAAATGGGACAAAACTCACTTAACAAATGTCTCAGCAATAGAATTTTGGGCTCAATTGTGGTCATAAGTTGAGGACTACTTGTACTTTGACTTGATTGGTGATTCAAAGCAGCAATTGGATCTCACTGCTAAGATAATTCCTATTTAGAAAAATCTGAAAAGCACTTTGGATTTCTTAATAATGCCGTTTCTCATCATCTGAATTAAGTTGTACTGTTCTTAAGATTATAGTAATAGCAATCTGTCTACTTTCCACTGTAAAGTGTCCTACCTGAATTTACATGTTTAATTAAGAATCAATCTCTACTTGGGCTGTTCAGAATGTTTGGAATGCTGACCATATTTCTTTAAATGGGCTGCTTTGACCTCCTTAGAAGTACATGATGTTCCAATCTTATTATTTAGAGACATCAGATCATTTCTTACAAGGTTGGAAGTACCCATTTCAGATTCAAAATGATTTGAGCTCAAGTCAAATTTGTGCATCTTAAGTATGCACCAGCATATATATTCCTTTGTATATATTAATACAAATCAAGGTAACATGATGCCCTTGTAAAAATGAAATAGCTGTCATTTTCCTCTGAAACTCCATATGAAATTGAGAATTGCTTATAGCATATGATTCCAGTATGATTTATATTACTGGTTTGCATGCAGTCAAGCTCCTAGCTAATATGGTCACATCTTAGTAGAAAGATAGGATGTAAATCAAACAAATAATAAAAAATAGGATTGTTATCATGCAAAGCGCTGCAGTGAGAGAGCTGATTTTGTTAGCTTTATATGCAATGTCACTTGACTCTTCTCCTTGAATAACTTCTAGTAACCATTATGCCAAGTTCCAGCAGCATGAATAGATTAGATAATATGCCTGTTTTATCTGAAAAACACCTGCTTTTTTCTATTCTTTTTACAGTTTCCTTATGCAATATAAAATCTCTTACATGATTTTAAGAAATATACATTTATTTTTCTCTCACATCTTTCCTCCTTTCCCATCTATCTTTTTGTGCATTACATTGAAATTGTGGAGGTAGGCATTTTCTTATTCTTAATTCTGAAGACATTATCCCTGGGAAACGTTAAGTGTTGAAAGATAAATAATCATATATTTAATTTTCTTTTGTGGTTCTAGACATTCTAATGATTTTGCTATTTCATGTGCTTATTTGAGAAAATTACATAGATACTGGAGAAAATATTTGGTTTTACTCTATTCTGAAAGGAATTCAGGATTTATTGTGACAGCATCTATTTAAATTTTATCTTGTAGGTGTTCATTCTAAGATTCTTTAGTATTTTAACTTATCTGTAGCATATAGGATTGGGTTAGAATATTCCAACCATTTTTCTGGCTTCGGGTGATTGGACAACCCATTTGTACTGAAGTTCCTGTACATCTTAGAAGGCCAGCCTTAAACATCTGTTCATATATCTTTTTCCTAGAATTAAAGAATCCTCTGGGTGGCAACAAGTTTTTACAAGTCCTTACTTAGACTGGACTATTGAACGTGTGGCTCTGAATGCAAAGGTTGTTGGTGGTCCACATGGTGACAAAGAT
Organism: Bothrops alternatus; assembly: GCA_034064705.1. Lineage (NCBI taxonomy): Eukaryota > Metazoa > Chordata > Lepidosauria > Squamata > Viperidae > Bothrops > Bothrops alternatus. Next base: position 41,217,441 of record JARGCV010000023.1, on the reverse strand, counting down.
AAAATGGTGGCTGTGGCATCTGAAAGCAGTATCATTTTATGGAGCATCCAGGATGGCGGCAGTGGTAGCGAAATAGGTGAGCATGCATTGTATATCACTTGTTAATATTTACTGGTATTTTAATATGGCTGCGCTTCCTTTTCATAGGTTGAATTGGAGAGACTTACAGTAAATTATTATTTTTTCTTTACAGCAAGGAATATATTACTGAAATATTGTTTCCTAATATTTGCTAAATCTTGACTGATTGATTAAGTACAGCTCTTCTATATTTGATCACAGTTGAATCGAGAGAACACTCAATTAAGAAGATCACATACTCCTGCCTTTCTATTCACTGAAAACTAATTTATTTTTAAAAACTCTCAATTTACTAATTTTGAGCTTGTTAAATAATTTTACCAAATCAATTGATTTACTCCATTGACAGAGCAAATGGAACACAGTGCATGCGTATTAATTATGTAAGTGTGGGTGTGATTGATTTATTGCATTGATTTTATAATGATTTCATAAGAAAGGGTATTCTCTCTTGGACACTGTTACCAGTCCATTTTGCTTGCAATGTTAGCAGCCCTGCCTTGGGATAAAGAAATAATGTTCTCTGGAAAACAAAAACAAATCAGAAAAACAATTTGTTGTTGCATATACTCTTCAGAAATTGACACCATCTATGAAATATTATCAAGTCTGGCATCTCCTAGAAGCTGTTTTTCCCTTCACTGTTACTTACATAATAAGCTAGTACTAGATTGCTGCTATAAGCAATATTTTATAGAGAAATCCCCTTAAGACAAGCATCTGTCACTTCTTTTACCATTGTCTTCCCTCTGGATGGCATTATGACTGTTGAGCTTAAGTAGGAGTGACATTTTAAATTCCTTCAGACTATTCATGCTGTCTTCCTTGATTTCCCCGAACTTTCTCCAGAGTAATCATTTCTAGTTGTTTCTTTCCTTTTTCTTATTGCCTGCTTTTTATGTGTGCTGCTGAAAGTAGAACAAACCTCAAGGAAGGTCATATGGCCTGAGAAATGATTTGGCATTTACTATTATTTGGTATTTATTTATAACTTCTCCTGGAACAGACTCTGTGCAGTTTGGCAATTCTGGGTGGCTTACACAATGTGTTTTAATATATTTTAAGATTTCTGCATATTAATTTCAAATATTTTAAATACAGAATGAATGAAAGCTTATAGTCACTTTATGTATTAGACTTCTTCTCTACAATCCAAAAGGCTATTGTCCTTTATTTTAAAATAAAACAATACCTTTTTGTTGTTAACTGTCCCTTCATAAAGCTTAAAAATAGAAATGTTTTCTGTATGGATTTTAGTAGAAAAGATGAAAAGCCACCCAGCCATACATAAACCTGAGCATGTTTGCATTTCTAACAAATAGCACTTGAGCCATTCTCAGTGGATAACACAATCTTATTTGAACATAAGATCCTTTATGTTTTAATTTGAATTTTTTTTAAAGTAGGATTTGATTATTTTAGGGGCCACCCTGTTGTCAAATGTTTCTACCTATTTGGTGTGGACAGACTGGGCATGCTTAAACAATGTTAATTAAACAATGTCATTTTGTGGAATCTAAGAAGTATGGCTTTTTTCCCATGGCAACTGCCCTATGGAATGATATCCCCAACCCTGGAGATTTGGATGTCTCCCACCTTAACAAATTTCCAGAAATGATTAAATATCTGGTTGTTTGAAAAGGCCTTAGTGTAGAAAAAGCAGCTATAAGTTTTTGGTTTTTTTGTGGTACTACAGTCTTCTGGTTGATTGTGGGTGGTTTGGACACAGGTTGTTTCTATTTTTAATTGTAACCTCTTTGGAGAGGAGGAGTCAGGTGACCTCTAAATCCAATAACTAAGAATAAAATAAGTGAACCTATTTTAGTCATGTAATACAAGAATTCTGATTCTGTATATGTGGCTGATGTAGCCTCAGCTGAAACATAGTCATGGCTATATACCAAGCCATAAGTATTAATATCAATCAATCAATCTATAATTAAATATAAGAGAGACAAAAATTATTAATATTGTTATACTTTTCAAAGGCATTTTTAATTGGATATTGCAATTATTTTAACTTAAAATTTATTAGATCCTTTTGTGCTTTTAATATGCATCTGTGTGTGGTATTGTCTCTCCTGATAGGAATATTTAGTCTTGGAGTCCCAGTAGATGCTCTTTTCTTCATTGGTAACCAGTTGGTAGCCACCAGTCATACAGGAAAAGTGGGAGTATGGAATGCTGTGACTCAACATTGGCAGGTACATATAAACATAATTGCTTGCTCCTATACATAATTAGTATTCAAAAAAGGACATCAACTTTTTATATTTGTTCATTTTTAATATACTTTACTACTGCTGAAATCTCTAATGTTTAATTTTCAGTTATAATTGCAATACAATAGATTTATCATTTAGCTAGCAAGAGTTGTAATCATTTTATTATTTTGCAAGAAAATTAATTCTGTGTAACAGAAAAGATGTTTGCCAAAGATGGAGCTGACTCCTGATTTTTTTTTTTAATCTGGAAAGCAGGGTTTATAAGACTTATTCCTAGTCTGTAGAAGTGACCACATCTTTCAGAGAAAAAACTGCAGATTTTCTCTTGGCTCCAGCTTGAGGGATAAACACAAAACATAAATAAGGAGGAGAAGGTAGTCTAGGAAAGAGAGCAAGACTTAATGCAAATTACGCTTGTCCTGGTGACCAAGAGCTAATTGGTTTGCTGAAGATAAGCTGCAGCCAAGGGTGACAGCTGAATATTAGAACCCAGGAGCACTCAGTCTTAAGCAATTGCCCAGACTCATAAATGGGCTGATCCAAGAGTTAGAAGAGCTTCTGGAGACATGATGCAAAACAGAGGAGTCGAGCAATGCTGGCAGCAAGCATCCCTGCAATGTAGCCAACCCCCTCGGCTTTATTGATTTTCCTATGGCACTTTTTTAGATGGAGTAGGTACCAGGTGGGGTTGCTCATGTGAAAAATGAAAAACGGGAAGAAGATGATACCCAAGGAAGTCCAAGAAAGTGACTTATTATGTATCTGAAACCCTTGGCTGTTGCAAGTAAATCTGTTCTGCAGTTGGTTGGGAATGAAGCATATTTGTGAGGATGAATAAGCAGGGGATGCTGCTATAATATCATCTTCCTAGATGTATGGCAGATCTCTTCTGGAGCTGATTGATCTCATTCCAGGGCTGGTTGAGACTCTTAATACAGGAGTCCCACTAATAGATATTTACAAGGCAGCACCAGAGCTGAAGCATATAACTTCATGAAGCACTATGAGGTAGACAGGTTTACTTCTGCAGATGTAATCTTTTGGGTTCATGATGCTGTAGAGCTTGTTTTAACTTCTGTTAATCATTTCTGGGAATGCTGCTGCAGTATAGCCCTTTCTTGTTGGATTCATATTCTATGACTAACAATAGTAGTTGGACTTAATATGAAATACTTTCCTTTACGAAATACTTTCCTAGTCACTGATCTACCAAAAAGGGGAAAGATTCAGAGATGTTTTAAGGGACCAAGAGTCAAGTTGTTAACTACTATTCTGTGCTTGCTATTATACATTTTTTTTAAATTTCCCAGTTGTTTTTGCTGGTGGCAAGGTTTTATATTATTACAGTGAATTAGTTAATAAATGAAAATTTGAATTACAATCAGCTGAAGTCATGCATGCTGCTGAAAGGAAGGGTTTCTTTCAAGGGACAGGAAGAAGTCTTAAGCCCTGCTGTTTTGTTAGAAGAGATAGAGTTAACCCATTCTGTTGAATTTTTCAGTAACCAGAAATGTTCTTCATGGTTAATCAAATTATGTTTGTGTAAAAGCCTGAGGAATTTAGAAATTCTATTACACGGGTGTCGAACTTGCCACGTCACGTGATGTGTCGCGACGCATCACCACTTTTTTTGCATTACTGAAGCTAGGATGGGCGCGGCCTCCGTATGATCCAACCAGCCTGAGGGCCGGCAGTTTGACACCCCTGTACTATCATCTACCTGAAAGTTTCTCAACTAATGATACATCATTTTTCAAACGTAGCTATTTTATATTTCTGTTCTCAAATTCTATGCAATTTTTATGCATTATGCATTCTGACAGTGGAAATAGAGATTCTTGGATTATATTCAAGACTGAGAGGCATTCATGCAAGAAGCAAACCTGGTAACACAACCAGATGGTTGTCTCTATAGCTCAGTGTAAAGAACTAAGGAAATCCAAGAGACTGCCATGAAATTCTCAAGAGGCAAAAGTGACCTAAGGCGTCGACTTAGGATATCACTGGTTGAATAAATCCTGATTTTACACATAAGTGACTGTCATGCCAATAAATCCTACAGGGAGAATTCAAGAAAGCAAGTGATATAATTGCTTTGTTATTTATTGAAATCTTACAGGTGTCTCTTGAATATAGCTGAAAATCACTATCAAAAGTTTTTTTTAAAAAAAGTTTGCATAAATCATTCTAAGGATTTGGGCAGTAAGCGGAGGTAGTTTATTCATTCTCAAGCAAAATTCTGGTAGCGTAAAGAGCATAGCAAAAATATGGTATTCAAACATTTTCCAAGATTGCTTTGTTTTGGGCATAGTTTATTTGCATAATATATTAAAATGTCTCAAAGTATAAGGGATGTTTGCCAATTTAAGGTGCTACAAAATTGCAATTACAAGACAGAAAAATAAAACAAGATGATTTTGATAGGTTAGAAAAGTGAAATGAAAAATAATTGAATGAAATTCCCCAGAGAAAAGTTCAAAGTTCTTAATGTAAGAAACAAGTGAAACACTGAGGTATAAACTACTGTAGCTGATGTGGCTAGAGTACATGTGAAAACACCCTTGGGATTATAGTTCACCCCAAGTTGATTATGTGCCAGTAATATGAATGACTGCTAAAAAGGCAACTGCATCTTTACCCTGCATCAGTAGATGTAGATCAGGCATGTCAAACCCGTGTCGTGTGACATATCGTGACTTTTTCCCCATTGCCAGCAATGGGGTGAGCACGGTTTCGGCGTAATGCATCTGGCCCACGGGCTGGCAGTTTGACATGCCTGATGTAGATCATAGGAAATAACTCCATTGTACCACCTATCAGGGAAGTAGAAATTTAAGCCAGGGAGAGACTGAGGTATTGGTTAGACTTAAGGGGAAAACAACCACCACCAAGAAGGTTTATAATAAGATCTGGGTTGTTCCAATAACCTTAACTACTTGGAAAAGAAGCACAACAATTAATTATCTTAAATTAGAGGAAATAAAGTTCCAGTTGAATATTAGGGAAATCTTTCTAAAATGTAAGATCCATTTGATAGAGGAACCAATTAGGAAATTGACCTCAGTGGCTGAAATGGCCTTTTTCAACTCAGTAATTTTATGAATATCTTTAGAAATCTGCTTTTAAAGAGCTAGTACAGTGATGGCGAATCTTTTAGAGACTGAGTGCCCAAACTGCAACCCAAAACCCACTTATGTGTCGTCGAGTACCAGGTGGGTGTGGCCCATTGGGTGGGTGTGGCTGCAGTGGTAACGGCAGACTGGGTGGGAGTAAAAAGGTCAATCAATTCCAACTTTGCAAGATCTTTTTTTTTCCCGCGAGAAGTTGAAATTGACTGATTGAGCTTTTTTTTTTTTTGCACATGGCGGCGTAGGCCTAAAGCAAAAAGGTTTTATAAAACCCAGCTGAAGGCCTAGGACTGGGGCGACGGCGCGCGTGGCCACAGAGAGGGCTCTGAGTGTCGCTTCTGGCACCCGTGCCATAGGTTTGCCACCACAGTTAAGGTCTGAAACCAGGAGCTATATGTTTCTTTATCCTATCATGCTGTCTTTTTTAGTTCTATATAGTTAGATTGTCAGTTCCTTTCTCCCATAATCACTTGCTAATTGATTCCAATCACAAGTTTGGTGTCCTCCCCTTTTATTGGTCACATTTACCCAAGCCTGGCAATGGTCTGTTGTCTTGAAGGGGGAGATGGCTACCATGGTTCCTTTTTCCTGCTAGCTTTTATTCCCCCTTCCCTTCCCTTGAAATAATATAACTTTTGTCATCTTTTTCAGTGAGAATTGTTTTTGCAGCGCCTTCTTCTGTTAGCTTCCATCTTACTTTTGAAGGCTGTCTGGAAGATCTTTTCTGAGTACCAGCAGTGCTTCCTTTCTAGTTTTCTGGACTATTTCTCTTATGCAGAGTTGTTGTTCTTCTGACATCTCCCACTCCTGACATCTTCCTGCCTACTGCCAGTGCGCCGACTAACTTTTGAGACTACAAATGAGGGAGGGAAAAACTCCCCATTGTTGTTTTCTTTCCAGCTCATCTACCCAGACCTTTTAGTCTGTAGTCTGCCATCGTTCAGCTTACTTTGACTCATTCTGTCTGGGCTTGCTCTTGTACATCTGGTGCTGTTGTAAAGGTGGTGCATCTTTTATGTTTCTCTCTGCTATCTTGGAACTCCTTAGCCTTTTCTTATCTCTCTGCAGTCAGTATATATGGACATGTATGCGCGTGCACACGCACGCACGCACACACACACGCATGCGCACACATTCTCTCCTTTCCCAGCACCCATGCTTTTACGCATGCATATTATTGTGTTATAGATATTAATTCAGTAACTTGAAAAATCATTGTTGCAACACTATGGTATAAGGGTTCTGTCAACGCTGCTAATATTGAATATTCTTGCTTTGACATTATATGCAGAACTGTCTGGTATTTTTAGAGTTAAATCAGGTGACAGCGAAAGGGGAGGAGAATATAAGGAAAGCCCAGGAAAAAGAAACGGAAGTGAATCTTTGCCCTCCTAGTTAATTGGAAGATGTGAATCATGACCCCAAAATAGGGAAGGGGAAATGCCTGGAATGTTATGTGCAAAGGAAGGGAAATTCAGACCTTAGTATTCCACCATGGCGTGCTGACACTCTGTAATACTAATAAAGGCTTTTTAGGTTAAAAAAAAATGCCTGACAGTTCTTTGAAGTGTTTCGTTAATCAGACACATGACAGGTTCTTTCAGAAGTTTTACAAGAAAATTGTAAGAAAGACATCTTTATTTAAATTTAACATAATTTTAAATTGCTCCATGGTTTTGCTCCATTGCTCCAAGAAAATAGTTTAATCTTCATAAAACATATGCTTTTAGATTATATGATTATATCTAGTGCTACTCAAACGCAAAAGCACATGAAACAAAATTGAAAGTTGATATTTTTATTTTATTTACTAGGTTCAAGACGTTGTCCCAATCACTAGCTATGATACTGCAGGATCATTCTTACTGCTGGGCTGCAACAATGGCTCCATATATTATATCGGTAAGCTCAAGAATCTCTCTCCCGACTTTGAGAATTAACTTCAGATTTCAACCCTATGGGTTATTTAGAGCAGGGATCCCCCAACCCCTGGTCCGCGGACTGGGAATTTTAAACTATATACTATATACAATCTCTAAATCCTGAGAATAAAGAAAATTCTTGTTAGGATTATATAATAATTTTGTTTGATGTAGTGGGTTTTCTTTTGTTTTACCCTGTACTCACTCTGGGAAGTCGGGGGGGGGAGGGCTAGGGAGGGTTTATAATTTTATATATGATGTTTTCTCAACTGTAATTGGGGTGGATGTAAGAATATGTAATTACTGTCATCAAGGGGTTGCTCTGGTGGCCTCTGGGCACCACATCTGTTGGAAAGAGGAAGGAGGAGTGAAGGCTGATGTAAGTGGAAGCTGATAAGGGGGAAGAGTAGGACGGAGATAGGGAAGGAGGGAGGAAAGTAGAAAGAAAGTAGAAAGAAAGTTGGTAAGAGGGGGGATGAGTAAGGAGGGTGGAATATAGAGAAGTAGAGAAGGAGGGAGGAAAGTAGGTAGTTAGTTGGTAAGTGAGGGGGGAAGGTTAGGGTTGGGGGGGATGTGGTGGTGGGGGTACCGAGCAGTAATGTTAATTGTGTGGTATGATTATTTTCAGTTGAGTTATTAGTATTAGATGTATTGAAAAATGTATTTATGTTTTGTTTATGGATGATTGTTTATTTTAACACTATGATTTGATTTGAGTAGTTTCTTCTTTCTGTAAAAATTAAAAAAATTAATAAAATATATTTTCAAAAAAAAAAAAACATCCCCCACTGCGGCTGCTACTGCTGGTCTGTGGAGCCAGAAAGGTTGAGGACCGCTGATTTAGAGGTTTTACTTTTATCTCTTGAAAGTATTGCTTCAGGAACTTTTACTGTAAATTTTTAAAAAAATCTGAAATAGTTGTTTGGCATTCTAAAATAATTTCTATATGTCTTTATTTTGCAGATATGCAAAAATTTCCATTACGAATGAAAGATAATGATCTTCTAGTGACCGAACTTTACCATGATCCCTCTAATGATGCCATAACTGCACTTAGTGTTTACCTTACACCCAAAACAAGTTTGTACCATCTTGATAGAATTGATGCTGAATTTGAACAATATTACGATATTGTCTAATCATCCTGTTGTCAACTTTAAAAATATTTAATGTTGCTTCAGTTCTGTTCTTTAGTTATCCATATAGAAAATATTTGCGACTTGTTTAGAATTAAGAAAAAATTATGGTGATATTACTGTAGAAGTGTTATTTAGTTATAGATTTTATGCATTTGGAAATGTCATTGTACCACTTGTGCTAGTATACTCAAAGCTACGGCACTTAGAAGAGAGATGTATTACTATTGTTATATGATAAACTTGTATACTTCTCTTCAAAACAATTTTTCCCAAAATGACACTATTTAAAAATAATCATATCTGAATTTTAAAATGTCACTTGCTAATTTACACCTTTATATTGTTAGTTTGTAAGTCAGTTGTGTTGATGTTATTATTAAGGTAATAATATTCTATCAGAAGCATTTGTCTTCTTCACGACTTGCACCTTCAACAGTTTCCAATTTTTGAAATGCATAATATATAGGAGGAGTGCTATTTGTGAACTATAAGTGCAATAATTGCTGAAATAATGTTGTAAAGTTAAATGCAAGCACCACATCTTTCCTCAACAGCACTCTTGCACCATCTTGGGCAAATATAATTAACTAAAATAATTTCTGTTTCATGTTTTTGTATAGGTGTAAGTGGCAATTGGATTGAGATTGCATATGGCACAAGCTCTGGAGCTGTACGTGTAATTGTGCAACACCCAGAAACAGTTGGTTCAGGACCACAACTCTTCCAGACTTTCACAGTTCACCGTAGCCCTGTTACAAAGATCATGTTATCAGAAAAACATCTGGTATCAGGTAATCTTGTCAGATTAAATGAGTTCATAACTTTTTTGTATTATGTACTCCTTTTAAAAATATTTCTAAAGTGCAAAAGATAAAAAAATGGAGCAAGATAGAATATGCATAAAGGTCAGCCTCCATTTATTTCTTTTAGTTAAGTGGAATTTAACGTACGGATATTCAGTGAGTTTATAGCCATAAAAGCATCCTAATTCTCGATGAAAAAGAAGTTTATTTTGTTTTATTTTTCACAGGTCTTATCCTAGCTTTTGTCGGGCAGTACTTACTCATCATGAGACAGTGAATCAAATCACCAGTTACTATCATCCTCTTTCTCTTAGCGAAGGGCATAACTGCATCTCTTGCAGCTTTAGAGATCTCCTGATCCAATTTCTGTATCACAGTATCCATTTTTTCTTCCCCCGAAGGCTCAGACACTGCCTTTTTTTTTTCTTCAGAGGATTGAAAGAGTTAACCCTGACCCATCCAACTTTGCTTACTAGGTTGTAAAAACTAGAAAAGGGAAGAATTAGTATCATTATTCAAAAATACCATGAGGTTTAGGTGTGAGGTAAAATTAGAATCATAACCTCTGCTTCTTTTTATGGTCATTTTCCTTCTAGTGTGTGCTGATAATAATCATGTCCGGACATGGACAGTGACACGCTTTAGAGGAATGATTTCAACACAGCCAGGATCCACTCCTCTGGCATCGTTCAAAATTTTGTCCTTGGAGGAAACAGAGAGTCACGGCAGTTACTCTGCTGGAAATGATATAGGTAAATGAAACATTCCGGGTAAACTGTGGTTATTAGAATAGTGGTTTTGGAGACTAACTCTGTGGAGGTCTTCTGTGGGATATGGACAAGTGTACCAATCCTGTTCTCTAAAGGTAGCTGAAATCCTGTCTTCCTACTGGTTCTTCATGCTCAGCAGGGAAAGAAAGAGTAGGCACATGCAGATATTAAACCTGGATCTGTTGTGCATGGCTATTTCTTTCAACTCAGCTATACTGAATTGGCAAACACTCATATAAGGCTTCTGAGAAAGACCCCAAATTATCCATGTAGGACAAATGTTTAAAACAGACCAGCATTTTTTTTTGGGGGGGGGGTTACATTCATTACAAAGAAGCATAATTATAAAATCTAAATATATGTATAAAAATGAACATCAAAAACAAGTTAGGAATGATAAAAGGTATACAGTTTTTTAAAAGAACTATATATAGACATTATAAAAGGTACAAACATTGAAAATATAAAATGGCAGAATGGGAGTATTAGATGGATGTAGAGAAGCATAAAAAGTATGTGGAAGACAATATCAAACTATAATCAACACTTTTGGGTAGTTGTTTGAGAACTTTTGCAGGAATGCTTATAAACTTATGTACAGAACTCTATGGCTCTTTATTTAATATTTCACCAAACTCTTGTATATAGCTGAACATCAGTGCTTTTTCTTTGGTCTCCTGTTACAGGTCCATTTGGCGAGCGTGATGATCAACAAGTATTTATCCAAAAAGTTGTTCCAATCACCAACAAACTTTTTGTGAGACTCTCTTCTACTGGAAAAAGGTAAGCTATGCAATTACAATGCTACTAATTAATTCAGGAAATGGGTTATTGTTTTTTAATTCTCTGAATTAAAAGAAAGTATTATCTGTGATAGTAACTTTCCAAACACAAGGCATAGATTTTCAAACTGTCCACTAGATCGGTTGGCTCTGGCAAATCAAATGCTTGATTTTTTTTTATTTGTACAGTAGAAGAGAAACATGATTTGAGAAAGCTGTTTTCACATATTCTGTACAGCTTTCATAATTATTTTCCTATCTTGTGGCTAGGCATCCCAGTCTGATACCTAGCATTCCATTGGAATTTTCACTTGGCAGTTGTAACACCCTTAGTCCCAGCTGATTTGTTTTATTATTATTCATTACTCTTTCATGGTGATTTTCTGATTGGGCAGAAAACTTTCCCCCCCTTTTAATCTTTTCTGCTGAGCAATTGTTGTTACACATACACAGAGAATATATTTTGATAGAAATATAGTGGGTGGAGGAATTATCCTCACCCACTTTTTTCCCCATTTTTTTTTCATTTTCATTTTCTGGCATGTGTTTTCATGTGTGCAAGTGTTGTTTACCTTGAGCATTTAATTTCAGTAAAATCACCATAACTTGTAATCTAGAGAAAGTCTTGCCCAAACTCTACTTTTAAAGTTAAACTAGATACTCTAGGGTGTAGATAAACTGAATGTGTATTGGACTACAAAGATTAGTAAAGGATACCTGTAAAAGTTAGCAAGAATTTATTATTTTGGATTATAACTTCTGAACCAAGCATCTTCCTTGGGACATTGGAAAAGATTTAAGATTTGTAAGTAGGATCTTATTGTTACATCTCACTGAAAATCAGTATGCTGCTCCATATCCAAAATGTATCTATGGCAAGCTAAATCAAGTTCATGTTTCTTATATGTTACTATGTGTGTATCAATGATTCATATATATGCACTGGAACAATCATTCTCCAGTGAATTCTTTTGGGTTGGCATTTCCTAGAGTAGCTTCCTAAGCTATTAAGCTATTTTGTTTATTGATTAAATTAGTCACTGTTTCTCTAATAGTTCTTTCACACAGATAATGCAGAAATACAGATAATTTCTTTTACTCTTCTTTCCCAATCCCACATTTGGTTTCCATATCTTTTTCCATTTTGTGGACAAGTAACATTATATTCTTCTTCTCTAATAAAGACTTGAGCACATTCTTCTTCTACTTTATATTATACCTTCATTTACATAAAAGTGCAAGTTTGGATCTGACCACTAGTGTATTATTAGTATTAGGGCTCTAGTTTAATTATCTTTAGGTTTTACACATATATGATTCATAAGTGTTACCTTCATTTTCTTTCAGCAATGATTTATTTGGTATTGAAAAAGGTGGGATGAAGTAGAAAGCATTTTGCTTATTTAAAATATAGGTTTAGTGATTTTACACAATCTTTACCAGTAGGAACAACCTAGAACTAAGGAGAAATTTCTCAGTGGTGAGAGCAAACAACCAATGGAACAGCTTTCCTTCAGAGGTTGTGGGTGCTCCATCGCTGGAGGCTTTCAAAAAGGGACTGGACAGCCATTTATCTGAAATGGTTTAAGGTTTCTTGCTAAAGCAGAGAGAATAGAACAGCGGTTCTCAACCTTTTCTGGGGCTTGACCCTGCGCCGCGCATGCGCGGCACGACGGGCACATCGCGCATGCGCAGCGCAACGGGACCATCGCGCATGCGCGGCACAACGGCCCGCATCGCAAAGGTAAAAAATGGCAGATCAAAAAAAATAAAAAATAAAAAATGGCCGACCAAAAAAAAAATGGCGGGCCCGCATCGCGCATGCGCGGTGCGACGGCTCGCATCGTAAAGGGGAAAAAATGGCAGACCCAAAAAAATGGCCGACCCCCCAAAAAAATGGCGGGCCCGCATTGCGCATGCGCGGCGCGACGGCCCGCATTGCAAAGGGGAAAAAATGGCCGACCAAAAAAAAAAGTGGCCCACCCAAAAAAAAATGGGCCCGCATCGCGCATGCGCGGCGCGACGGCCCGCAAAGGGGAAAAATGGCAGACCAAAAAAAAATGGCCGACCCAAAAAAAATGGCCGACCAAAAAAATATATGGCGGGCCCGCATCGCGCATGCGCGGCGCGACGGCCCGCATCGCAAAGGGGAAAAAAATGGCGGACAAAAAAAATAAAAAAATGGCCGACCCCCCCCAAAAATATGGCGGACTGCGGTGTTTGGCGGCCCCTGTGAAATAGTCGTTCGACCCCAAATGGGGTCGCGACCCACAGGTTGAGAACCGCTGGAATAGAACAATAGAACAGAACAACATTTTAAAATCTGGATACAAGGGTATAAAAGGACAAAACATAAATATGGATCCTGGCTCATGTCAAAATAATACTTGTGTTTTACAACCATAGTTTTACCTACACGCAGGATTGCTTTTAACTTTCACATTTCAATAAGCCTTTAATTATGTCCTTTATTTTAGTGCTCTCTTCTATTCCTCCCATAAATTGCTATATTTATTAAATATATAATGAGTTGCTGGCCATTTCAAAGTAAGCAAAATCCAGAGATATGGCAAGAGCAGCCACGGTGTTTTGGAAAACATGGGTACTATTTAAAGAAAGCAGTAGGTAGTAATAGTATCTATACTAAACCATGGCAGCCAGTTTAGTGGTTAAGGCATCCCCCACTCCAGGCTAGAAACCTGGGAGACACAAAGCAGCCCATCCTTTCTTAATGCTTAATCTTGTAATGAGTAAAACCCTTTAATAGAAGGAGTCTACTTTGTATCTATGTTCATTTTATACAATCATAAGCAAACATTAGAGAAATTAATCAGGAGTGCATTTTCCAAATATTTAGCTTACCTTTTGATATCTTAGGAGTTTTAAAGCAGATAACAGTAGATAGCCATAATATGGCTAGCAGCTTCATTATCACTCAAATAATATTATATTGGAATGTTATAATATAATATATGCTATAAGTCACCTTGATTTAATGTTCTGTGCAGGCTTAGGAAGAAAATGGGATGTAATTATTAAAACTAATGTTATATTAGGGTAAATTTGAATGTAGTAATTCAAGGTCTGTTAAACTTTGACCCCTTTCTTTTCTCATTTTCTTTGATTACTATGGAACAGTCTAATCAACACATGTCTTCTACGTTAATTAAGCCTGCATTCGTATACCTATTTTATCCTGGAAATAATGATATTGGTTATTTGTTCCCATGGTAGCAATTTGCAGTATGTGCAATCAATTGTTACACATATTTTTACACGTTTTGTCTTGAACTACTGTGGATCCATTCATTTTGAAATAAAAAGAAATGACTCTTAATTAAGCCGCCTTGGTAATAGGCTTCTTTGTACGTGTATAAATGGAAAGTTAGTCTTGATGAAAAGGATACTCTTTTCTGTCCTCTGTGAGAGATGAATCTCCTTAGTCACAACATTTGATTTCGGCTTTTAAAAGATCCCTTTGGCAGTGATCATGCAGTCGGGCAACAACCACATGAAAGCAAAGCTAGTCAAAGCAAAAAGAAGTTTGTCTTCCCGAAGTAAATCCAGCTTCTCTGTTCTCTGTCCCCAAAGACTGGCAACAACCAATTAGTTGAAACATACTAGCCAATTTCACAAAGCTGAAACAGTTAAAAGACACCCCCCCCTACAAATATTTTTTAAACAGTGGATCCAAAGACCATGGACGTTGCAGTTCCTTGCAGGAAGTGAACCGTAAGCTGCAAGATGCTGCCAGGTGGTTTTTTTTTTTTGTTTTTTTGGTCAAGCTAAGTTCTGCTGTCTCCAAAAGTAGTAATACCAATTATTTTATTATGTCCCCTGGTCTTATATGAAGCAAGAAACTAAGTGACTAACAAGTTTGTAACATTTTAATGCAAAATGTTAAGGCCCTAAGAAAGGTTCGTGACTATTTTCTTTTTTTTTAAAAAAAGAGGTATATTAATCTGGAACCTGGGAAATACCAGGTTTTCTTTAGAGCAAAGCAAAACTCTTATTCAGTATTTTCTCTATCTGATGAAAACCTCTCTACCAGGCAAGGTCCTGTTACCGTAATATTCTACCCAGTGAGATGTTGCAAGAATAGCAGTCTGCCATATGAGTGCCTCACAGATCCTGAACAGTGCTAGTTAAAATAGAGCCTACCCTGAGGCTGCAAAGTTAACATGAGATACAACATGAGAACCAATAGTGCAGAAGACAATAAATACCTCTTTAAATTAAAATTAACAAGATATTAACAGGAAAATGCCCTTATTTTACTATCTAACATAATTTTTAAGGGATTGTTGGCCCTCCTGAATATGGCCAGCATTTCTTTTCTTTGGTTATTCTAACATCTCAGGAGGGCCATGAATATTAACTTTGGATCTCAAAGTGGTTGTATTTTCTTCACATCAAAGGGATTGCATATACTTAATACAATGCTCTTTTAAGAGTTTTGGCCAAATTAGAATGCATTCCCAATGACAGGGCAATGCATCATACTTAAGCCACCCCCAAACACTGATCATGACTCATCAAACCTGCTAGGATGGCTGGACAGCTAACACTGTTCCAGTACTTAGCAATAATGGGTTGGCATCCATCAGAAATGTCCTGAAAAGCTTGTGATCACTTAATTACAGAATAGCCTGTAGACATTGAGTAGTTTCGGAGTGCTTGTTGAAATTCCAGTGAAATGCATGTGCATTTTAGAAAGAATATATACACTGTTAGTAAATTTGCATGAACATATTTTTTTAAAAATTACTGAGATTTTTTAAAAAGAAAATGATCCCACCTATGCAAATATTGTATTTTCCTAGTAATTTGCAAATTCAAAACTGAAATATCTATGAGAAATTTGACATTGAAGTAAATGTTAGATTGTGTACAGCAGGGGCCCCTAACTCTCGGTCAGTGGCCCAGTGCTGGGCTCTGGACCGTTCGGAACTGGGCTGTGGAAGTGGTAGGCAAGCATCCACAGGTGCATGCGAAGCTGCACTTGTGAAAGTGGCGTGTGCAAACGTGCAAAACCATTCCCTCTCTCTTCTTACCCCGCCACTGGTGCCAGTCCACTGGGCTGGAAAGGTTGGGAACCGCTGGAGTACAGTACAAAGGGGCATCTTATGCTAAAGCTCAAATCGTTCTCATTTGTATATAGCTCAGACAGATCTATTAAGCAAATGCCTTACAAGCCTTGATATGGAAACGTGTAAGTTAATTGTGTGAAATGCTGTGTCATGCTAAACTGTCAATAACTTTGATTTTTGCCTGTTTTAACCTGTAGTGGAATTGGTCTTTAGTTAAAGGAATCACACTTTTTGTCTCAAAGAATGTTGAAAAGACAAATAGTATGAGTTTAAGATTCCAGGAGACTAATTTCAAGGGCAGTTTTACACTTTGAAAATGCTTAGTTGTGTCCAATAAACTGTTAAGCTCGTGGCTTAATAAATACAGAGATATACAGAAGCATATGGAACAGTCATTTGAGAACTTTTCCCTTTCATAGTTGACACAGGGAAGGTTGAATAACTATCTCCAATCTTTGGATAACAGAAAAGAGTCTTATATGTACATTAAGTAGTAGAATCTGTGGCAAATTTTCTTGCATTTTGAGATTCTAGACCACAAGTGATCTTAGCCTTATTTTCAGGTGAATAAGGTACATATAATTACAATTTATGGATATAGTACTAATTTGTAAGTGTTGATCTAAAGGTGTTTATCTGTTTGAGAGAATATATATGGCACAGCCTATTAGCAAATTGGTGGTTGATATGCTACAGTGCTTTTTTTCTCAATAGGATATGTGAAATTCAGGCAGTGGACTGTACTACAATTTCCTCCTTTACTGTCCGTGAATGTGAGGGATCCAGCAGAATGGGCTCAAGGCCACGGCGTTACCTCTTCACAGGGCATGTTAATGGCAGTATTCAGATGTGGGATCTAACTACAGCAATGGATATGGTTAATAAAAGTGAAGAAAAAGGTAGTTGTCTTGAATGCAATAGTTTTCAATAGAACTTGAATTGATTCCCGTTTCTATTACTTAATTTTTATTTCTTTTTTGCAGTAGTGGTTGTGTCTTTCTTCCATATTTTTATTATTTTGTTTTGGCCGGTTGTGCATTATCCTTAAACTGTAAATATATAAATTTAACATTAATAAAGGAGAATATATTCCAAACCGTTTTTGAATAATTAGATGGATTATTTGATATTTCTCTCTCTTCCTCTTTCTCTCTCTCTCTCACACACATGTATCTATATATCTTATGTAAGCGCCCATCACACAGACAAGTGTCTCTGGGTGGCATAAAACAATTATATTACCAAAACAGTATACTGAACTCTTTAGTGCATTTTAGGTACAAATGCTAAGCAAGTTTGTTATAGTTTCTTAATGTATTTATAATGGATTTATCTTCTGTCTCCAAGATGTGGGTGGCCCTACTGAAGAAGAATTGCTTAAACTTCTGGATCAGTGTGATCTAAGCACATCTCGCTGTGCAACCCCCAACATCAGTCCAGCTACTTCAGTAGTCCAGCAAAGCCGACTGCGTGAATCAGGCTCTAGGTAAACTTTTCAAATTATGTTTGCATATATGTGGATGGAAAGATTTAAACCATATGTTTCTTTATATACGACTTCATGTTATCGCGCTGTTTACTTAAAAGTTAATATTCTAATATTTTGCAAACTATGCAGAATAGATACTGTATAAAAAGTTCCCAGTGTGTTTCTGTCTGAATTATGTAATATGCTTATCCATCTAGCAGTGATCCCAAGCAATAATGAATAATTTATTATTTTTGCATGAAAAAAGAAATAATCCAAATTTCTATTAGTAAATTTTGTTCAATTTGACATGCTCAATTTATTAATTTGATTACTTAAAAAGCTTCAAATGTTTTCAGCCTCCAGTTACAGCACCGGGAGACAATCCACGAAACCGCTACATATGGCTCCATACGGCCATATAGAGAGAGCCCTTTACTAGCCAGAGCCCGCCGGACCGAAAGTTTTCACAGCTACAGAGAAATTCAGCCTTTTAATTTAAATAAAACCATGGTAGACAAAGCTGTTCCTCAGAATGGCAACTGGAGTCCTGTACAGGCAGAAGGGAAAAGAATTGGTGAAAACATAACTGACAAAAAAGCTTCAGCCTTAGCACTTGAAATAAGAATGGCCAGAGTGTCAGATGGAGGAACTGAACTTCAGAAAGTGTCTGAAAACATATTAGAATTGAAAAAAAGAGGAAATGATGAAGACAACGAAACCAAAGCAGACTGCAAAAGGAAGAGTGGATTTGAAGGAGGTGGTTTCCTTGGAAGAAAGAAAGGACCACAACTTGTGGTGTCTTCACCAAACATTGTAGAAGGAAGTTCTGAAGTACTTGGTACAGCTTCCCCATCTCCTACAAAGACGACAGTTTCTCCACGGCATAAGAAAAGTGACTCATCTTGCCAGGATTATACCTTATGAAAATGAAAGACATCTGTATCCCACGTATATATCGAACGTTTCTCACTAAACTGGACGAATTTCACATTTATGTATCTAAATTTCTATCTTTCTAATTGAAGATAAGTTTGAGGTAGAATCAGGCAGGATAAGGAAACACGTTCTAGACAAACCAGCCTTCCAATCCTGATGTTTATCTAGATAAGTTGGACTTGAACTTCCATAATTCTGTTGAGCAGGCTGGCTCAATTATGGGGAATTATGGGAGTTGAATCTAATTTCTCTGGAGGATCACCAGATGGAAAATGCTGCTAAAAAACTTGGCTTCACAGCACAATCAATGGAAGCATTTTTGAACTACTCAAAATTGGTGTTAACTTTCTATAATTGTCTATGTGAAGTCCCATTCTGGTACAGATGTTTTCAAGCTTTGTTTAATACAGGCTGGCATGCACTACCATTTTTGTTGTAGAGTAACTCTTTCCTAATCTTGGTTACAAACATGCTAAGTATTTAAAGTTTGTAGTCTATAGAGGAATTCATTCTTTCAGTGTGGTTTCCATGTTGAAAATAATAATGGGAAGAGTTAGGGTGCTTTATTTTATGTCTGCTTTTTCTGCTGTGCCACCAGTTTTTATTAGTATTAATAAACTTTGTATATTATCTCATGCTTCAATGTGTTGACTTAACCAAATTGAAATTCTAAATGTCTTGTTACAGATATTATAAAACATGACTTTGCAGATATTTATCTAATATTAAAGTATAAAGAATGTAGTCTGCTGTACATTCCTTTTAATTACAATAGCATCAGTGGATTAATTCTAGAAAGTTTCTAGAGAACTTCACTTATTATAGCACGGTATAGAATTAAGCAATCTGTTTAGGTCTGCACAGTTGAAAAAAGCTGCAATTTGTAGATGTAAATAAGTTTTCCAATATTTCTAAGAGCGATACCTGTGCATGAAAATGTCTTTTATTCCTTTGGCAAAGGCACAAACAGTCTTAGAGCACTTGAGATTTATTCTTGCTTTTTCTTTGCCCTTTGGTCCAGTCAAATTACATTATCGTACAGATCTCTGTTTTCCTAGAGACTCTTAGTGATATGCAGCCTTGATTGTTCTCAGTTGCACATGCTATAAGAAAACCAGGATTCTACTGAGTCTTGCACAAATACAGTATAGGCCTCTTTGGTGATGTTTTATTGTACGCTTTCAGCAATCATAGGCACATTTTTAATTATTCTCTTTCTTGCAATATGAAAAAGAGAGCAAGAATTGAGGGATTATGTCCCAAAGCCAGTTTTATACTTAATCCTTCAATATTCTCTGTTGACTACTTAGACATAGATTTTGTATGAATCAAACACCACTAACGTAGAATAAAATATACAAAACTATATGCCTGCCCTGTTATAAGATATACATATGATAATAGATACACTGCAAAGGCTATTCAGTTACATGTGAGTCCTCTCTTGCCCAAAATAAACCCTCAACATCAAGGGTCCCCAACCCCCGGTCTATGAACTGGCACCGGCCTGTGACATAGCAGCAACCGGGCCATGCAAACAAGTGAAGCACCATCCGCTGGATGCAGGCAGCACATGAAACCACGCCCCCTCTGGTCCGCAGAAAAATCTTTCTCCACAGAACCTCTCCCTGGTGCCCAAAAGCTTGGATGCCTCTGCTCTACATGTACACGCATGGCAACTTTTAGGATGTTTTTTTTTATCATCTTCCATATAAAGTACGATGGATGCATAGTGAGAGTTGCAGCTCCCACTCTTTCCAAATGACTTCACAATTAAGAATAAAAACCCAACACTTTAATGTGAATTACCCAATGAATAATGATTTAAAATGTCCAGACATTTTAAATTCTACTGTGTGTGACTGCTGTGGTTTTTCTTAAAATGAACATTTGTCATTTGAATTTTATATGTTCTGCCATACTGTTTACCATCTTGCTTGATTACACTTGACTTATATCAAAACAGGTTTCATAAATAATTTTGAAAATAGTTAAATAGTTTGTTTGACAACTTGAAAGGGACATCAGGACTGATTCACCTTGTTTAGTCAAAGGTAAGTGACTTTATGCTTCAGATACTTTATATTTTCCTAAAGGTGCTAAAGTTATTTAAAGTAATTTAAAATTCCTAAAGTTATTTTCTTATGCAACAGAAACACTAAGGCTACTGTGCACTAATGTTTATTCACAGCCATGTGCTAACAGCATTTGGCTATCTATTGTCAGAACAAATAATACAAGAGGTCAATATAAAGGAGACACAAGGAAACAAATTAAAATCATTTTTTTAATTTGAGGCAATATCGTGCAGCTTGACAATATATTACATTTCTGATTGCAAAGGATCAGTTTTCATATGAACTATTAAAAATAATAATGATGCATATAATTGAAATTCTGTATTAACACCTGATAGGTATATATTATGCTGTATAGGTTTGTCTCTGGTGCCCTTTGAACAGAAAAATCCAGTTATATTCTGGGTATTTGCAGAAATCTTATTCCTTTGTCAGCCTTTTTTCTATTAGGGCACTAAAGCTTTACAGTGGCTTTGTCTTCAGAAGTACATATTTGCCACCACAATGGTCTGCTTCTGAACTTCCCAGGCTTGAAATGTTAATACCTTTGCCACAGAAGCAGAACTACATAGGTGCCATAGCTGTAGTAGTTAATATTGGATTAATAGGTATCTTTCTGCATATAGAAATTGTATGATTTTTATTACCATGTGATAGTATTTGACATTGGATCATATGAGTATCAGAATTAGCAGAACAATAAAGAGTATCAGCTACAGCCAGCAAAAAAATATATATATTCAGTTAAACTAATTACTGGCACGAAGTATTTTTCCACATAAGCATATTTTAATATGTAAGCATGGAAAAGTCAAGTTAGAATAGCTGTACATTTACCTTTTGGTTACTTTTTCCCTATCACTAATACATTTTATCTGAAAGATTTCACTGTATGTTGAAGGAACTAATTGAAGCATAGTATAATAAAGTATAAGTGGGATAATTAAGCATTTCTTCTATGTGCTCGTAAGTTCTTTTAACAAGATTTTTGATGATCTTCTGATCAGTTAAAGGTTTTCAATGATTAATTTTTGAGTAGAGTTCAATATTGTTCCTTAATTTCTTGCCTATGCTAAATTTGTGTCTATGACTTTACTTTTTCACCATTTCATCCAGTCAGTTTCTGCAATGAGCTGAATAAAAGTTTGTGTAGCAATATTTATTTGCCAAAAGGTGTGTTTAAAAAAATTATAAAGTGTACCTCTCAAATAAATAAATTTGCTATAGACAATATATTACTAGAAAAGAAGCTTCTAAGTTTTGATAAAAATAGCTTTCACATACCTAATAGTACAAGGTGTAATTTATAAACACTAGAAAATTTTCAGTAGAATTACATCATAATGACTAGAAAGAGCAAATATTCAAGGCTTTCCATATTATTTTGCCTATTCTATGGCAACAGTACTAAATAACTTACAAGTGTGTATCAGTAAATGTTGTATGTGCTTTGGTAACAGTACTGAAGCTTTTGATAGTGCTCACAAGATCTTCATCGTCCGCACACTAAAATAAAGTGATTTTAAGAAGATCAGAGTTACAAAATAAAGACATTGAGATCTCATTCAGACTATTTTTAAAATCAACAAGTTTTTATTGTTGGCTAATCCTATAATTTACTTAAGTAAAAGACCATCCTGACCCAGTGAAATTCACTGTTTGCCCTTCCGCTAAATATCAAAAATTTCCCAAAAAAATATTCAAACACTGAATGAACTCTTAAAATCAAAGATGGTTTGATTTTGATGGTTTTTATTTTTTCAAATTTGCACTCTTTTTATAGTTGCCACTTGGGACTTTGAATTTCAACATATCCCTGGCTGAGAAAACCACTGTATAGGATATGGGATAATATTTATCACAAGTAAGATTGTGGGTGATGGTCCAAAGCCTAATAAGTTTTGCAGACAGTTAAAATTAAATGAACTTAACATATATGCTACCTAATTTTATATAGTGTTAGAATAACATTGCTTCACTCTCAGGAACACTTTATTTATTTAAAAGATTTGTATACCCATCTTGTAGCACAACTCAACATGCATTGCTAAACATGCATAAGCTGCATATATTATTGGTAGGAGAAGAGGCATTTTTCCCCACAGATTGATTTTCTAAGTCTACTAGAAAGCAGTTTGCACTGTTTCTGGTCACTAATTGTGCTTGCCTGCCTTAAGGTAGAAAAGTTCAGAAGATCTGGAAAGCGCTGGGTGACTTAGCACATTCATACAATCAGTACAACAAAGGCCACTGATCCTGTTTTACCATTTGGTTACTCAGCATGATTGACATTTGTTACAAGGATTGTGTGATTTATGGCATATCAGTATTTTAAGTTAATCAGTTGTCTTTGTAAAGTGACTTACCAAACTACTGTCATGGCCATGAATAATGGCATCCCAAACAATATCTTCCACCGAGGACTTTTTCTCAGATGCTTCAATGAGCTGACTGACACTTCGATGCAGGGAATCTTGGGAAAACCTATCCTCTATCTGGCTTTGGCTTGGCCCCTGAAGGACAGAAATGCTTCTGCTGCTGTGTATATTTGAAGGGGATGCTGGTCCTGGAATTTTTGTATCTGCCAGTCCCTAGGAATAGAAGCAAACAATTCTTCTTTTCAGCTTTTAGGTACCAAAATATTGCACTTTCCCCTAAGAACTCTTCCTTATTGTATATCATACTTAACTGATGACAATATAGGTAGGCTATCTTCCAGCAGAGATTACAAACACAATTATGTACATCAATTATCCCTTCAGCTATTGTTCGCCAAGGGAACAGCAGTTTTCTGCAATGTAGTTTCACAGGTTTGTCTTTGGCATGCAAGACACATGTCACCAGCATAACTGCCAATCCAGTCTAAGGAGGCCCTCTTGGCTTGCAATGCTGGTAAGTTTAGCTATCTGCTCACAGATTACCAATGAGGTATCATTCTTGTTATTAACAGTTAGGTCTCGGCTTTCTTAACTTGGACACACAGCAGTTTTACTGACTTGTCCAATCAAACATGCAGATAATAGCAAGCATACAAACTCAAGTGGTAGAGGAGCAATGCCAATTTATCATGTAAGCCCATAAGGAAGCAATTTTTGCTCAAAGAATAATGTATGAAACATTAATCTTTTTTTAAATTTATTATTAGATAAACATTTGTACACGTAAACAAAGAAAAAATTCAAGTTAAATGCCATTCAACTTAATACAATCATTTTAAATTTGTAGACCTTCACTCCGTGTATCCAAGTTTAACTATAAACCAACTACATTTTAAAAATTTTAACTTTCACTTCTTTTCAGATCAATCCATTGCAAACAAACAAGTCATCTTATTAAAATTAATAATTTTCATGTCGATACGCCCTTCCCTCCAGCAAGTACATTCTTAGTCTATTTGATATATACCTTCCAATAATCAATAGATAAATATTTGAGTTACAAACATTTCATTGCCATACTAGGTAACTCATCTGTACAGGACATTAGGGAAAATTTGGTTTGTTAGTGGGCAGGAGTTGTTCATACTGTTTTATATCAGTTACACGCATGCTTGAATGGGAAAGAGATGGAGCAGGATATTCTATACTGTAGTCAAAATCCTAGCTCCAGGGGCATACGAAACTAAGATTTTGACTATAGAATATTCTGATCCATCTCTTTCCCATTCAAGCATGTGTGTAATTGACAAAATAGCTGTTGAATTGAGTTGAGTATACTCCATGTAGAATGTGAATTAATAAGCCTTAATAACTGTTGGCTGTGATTACTAGTTGCTCAATATTTACAAAAACTTTTTTTTCCAATTGCAGCATATGCTGCAGTTGAGAAAGTCCTTGATTTTATGAACACTATTAGAAAAACTCTCTTACCCTCTAAGAAAGAGCTCTGTTAGAGATTTTTCTATACCACCAGATGCTAAATTCTATTCTTGATTGAATATACCAAATATCTGATCAAGAATTAGGTATTCATGACTTTGCTGATGACTTTATGCTGGTTTTAGGTATGAGAGCATACTTTGTTTAGTGAAACAGGTCCTGCTGTCTTGCTTGGTAGTTGCAATCTCATTACAACATACCAAGAATTGTAAAATCTTTTTATAATGCCACCAAGGTAGCTTTGCTAGGAGTGAACTGGGATGACACACTGATTATTCTGGACAAAACTCAGATGCATCTATCCATGTGTCTTCAAGTTGCTGCCCTCTAGATATGGACCTCTAACTCTCATAACTCAGGCTAACATCAAGTCCAACATACTTGGATGGCACTAGGCTGAGGAAGGCTTCATTGTTGGCACTATCAGTATACCAGTATCAATTTCTAGAACTTTTTAAATGCAACTTTATACTGTTTTGTACAACGTTTTGTAACAACTGTCTTGCTTAGCAATGGAAATTTGGTCTCAATTGTGATCATAAGTTGAGGACTGCATGTACGTTTACCTTTTCTTAAATTAGAAAAGTACATGTCAAGACTCAGAAAAAGAGAATTAGGTTTTGGCTTTCATACCGAGTTAGGTTTGTTTGTATTATTGCCTTACCCAAACACATTCCTTAACCGCTTCTTGCCATTTGACCCTTATAATCATGAGATGGCAGGAGATTCTTTGGATAAAAAAGGTTGTGAATCAAACTATTGCCAAATTATATGCTCTTCACCTCAACTGTGACAGACAGATGTTAAGTTGATGTTGCCTGGTTGCCCAAATATAGTTTGATTTGTGCTTTAAGAATTATATTACGAAGGCTGGCACATCTGCTTAATTTTCAATGGTCAAAGGTAAGCAGACTTGATTGCATTGCTCATTTATTATAGAACATAAAACCAAAGACTCTTCATTTGCTCAGCTGCTTCCTCCCCCCTGCGGCCAAAATTATACTGGAAATCATATCAACCTAATTTCAGGTCCAAAATGCCACACAGCAACAAATGAAGCCCCCACACAAGGTATTTTCATGCCAAAAATTCAAGATTGTCAATGTTTGCAAACTCGCTCCACCCAATAGAGTTGACTACCTCCAAGTGCATTGTGTAGCTTTTGAGTGTGATGCTACAGGAGGACTCCGATGTATCGGCCACCCTCTCAAACTGAGATTTAAAAGGGAAAAAAAGTGTTACTTTTTTAATCACTCAGGTGCTAAAACAAATTTTCTCTTGTAGGTTAGGCATCAATAAATGCTTATACTGAGTAATCCAGAAGGTCAGTGAGAAGGAGGCTCATAAAATTCCAATATCTTCACATAAAGTGATTCTGATCTGCAGTGGCTTATTGCCCCATTATGCAGTCCTCCCCCACCCTCAAAATAAGATGTAAAAGAAAGGAAAGCTGTTAGTAGTAAAGGCTTATGGTGACTGAAGGCCAATTTGTTGCTTTCACAGACAAATTTGCCTAGCATTTGTATGGGACTGCAGTGGCCGAGTGTTCCGAATTCAACACAGTAATTGAGTTAGATGTAAAAGCAGCACTGACAATTACCAGCACTATATGCTGTGTGACCTTGAAAAGGATAATAAAACTGAGCTACTCTTTCAATCTAATGGGGAGGGGGCACAGAGAGCGAGAAAAAGGGAGACTTCCTGGCAGTTAGAAACGTATCTTTCTCAAATGTTTATGCAGACATATGCATTGCAAAGGCTTACCTTATCGGAGCTCAGTGAAACTTGTGAAGATGAGATAACAGGGACTTGTAAAGAAGTAGCAATAGGAGGCTGGTGTTGTGAATTATCAGGGAAAGAGGGAAACATCATAGGTATAGGAAATAAAGGGGGGGGAAGTGAAGGCAGGTAGAGAAAGTCTGACGTTAGAAGGCAGAACAAGAAGAGCATTTCAGATGTTCTAAAGCAGAAGACAAATCAACCACCACTACCACCACATCAGAAAAGCTGAGGGGATGAGAAAGTGAAACACTTTTGAAATATAAATGTTCCCCCGTTGTTGACTGCCTTAGAGAAGAAATTAGATAGTGGATTATGCTGAAAGAATATAGCAATTTTTGACAAATACCAGTAGGTTGGCTTAGATGTACATCCACAAATGTCTACATCTAGCATATGTTGGTGTATAGCAGTGTTTCTCAACCTTGACAATTTTAGGGCATGTGGACTTCAACTCCCAGAATTCCACAGCCAGCAATGCTAGCTGTGGAATTCTGGGAGTTGAAGTCCACATGCCTTAAAATTGTGAAGGTTGAGAAACAGTGGTGTATAGTCATGGCCACATGGCCATGGAAATATGTTCAGAAATGCTAGTTCCCTTGGCTAAGAAATGGAGATGAGCCTTGCCCACTAGAGTCGGACACGGCAGGAAAGGGGAAAACTTTACCTTTATACATTAGAATGGCTAAGTTTTTTTGGGGGGGGGGATGTAGCTGGAAGGGAGCATCAGCAGACAGACACAATAGAAGTAAACGTTTTGCACAAATACAATCCAAGAGAGTCTCTTCTGATATGGCCAACACTTACTGCTTACAAAAGGATAGCATCTGTACCCACTTTAAAGTGGAGTTTTATTTTACTCCGTCAGTGACAAAAAGTATTTTGTTGCTGGTTTTTATAAAATTGGAGGAAGGTAGCATAAGGACTGGGATTAAAACTCTAGGTGTTTGAGACAACCTTCTGATTCTGTCCTTCCCCTGTAATATACACCAGCAATAAATATCAGAGTTAGAGGAAATTTCTGCTTCTTGCTTGGTTAAAGTTTGTTAGAGCCAGTTCAGCACAAAGAGATTTAAAAACTAAAAAAAATCCCAATGTGTTGAGTATAATTTTAGGGTTCTAAAATAATTATACTGGGGAACGGAAATGTTAAATTACAAATAACCTGCTCTCATTATTATTCTCCCAAAGGCCCATGGTTTTATCATCACCATCCAGAGTATCATCTAATTTCTTAAGGCTTGTAGATATTTTATTTATAATAACATTGTCCCGTGGTTGCCAATAAATATTTATCGCCTGTTGAGCAAGTCAGAAAATACATTTTCTGCATGAGGTTGTAGAAGTGCTTCCACATGAGAGGGCACCTTGATTATCTTAATATTTCTGTTTATAACTCTTTTGCCTACAACCCTAATTTTATTCAATAGCCATCTTGGCTATCATCCTTGAAAGCAGAAATAGAAGACCTGAGATGTGGTAGGAAAAACAGGCCTATGTGTGTCTCTGTAAAAGGTAAAGGTTTGTTTGAATCTAGGGGACAGTGCTCATCTCTGTTTCTTAGCCAAGAGAGCCAGCATTGTCTGAAGACATTTCCATGGTCATGTGGCCAGCATGACTATATGCCAAGGCACACGGAATGCTGTTACCTTCCCACTGAAGTGGTACCTATTTATCTACTCACATTTGCATACTTTCAAACTACTAAGTGGGCAGGAGCTGGCAAGAACGGGAGCTCACCCCATCATGCAACACTCAGGTCTCAAACCTAAGCAGTCAGCTTTCCACCTGACAAAGTCAGTGTCTTTAATTGCTGAGCCATTGTGCCCCCCCTATGCCTCTTTATATTGGACATCTTATAGCACTGTATGAAGATGTATTCTTTATGTATGACTTGTGACTTTTCACATACTTCCAAAACAAACTCTACAATGTTTGGGCCTCAAACTTAGAAATGCTTGAGGAGTAGTTTTAACTGTCTACTGGCAAGCCCTAGATGTTTAAATAAAAATGGTCAACTTGCTAAACTCCTTAAAATGCTTTTAATATAGGGACAAGCTGTGAAAATGAAACATTTACCAGTACATTGCATTTCCTCACCTCATGTTTTAAGGGAAACACATAATTAAGTTGTGCCTTCTGGTGCATTATGGCAAGAGAGAAGTCAACACAGACAATCTATTTTGGGCAGTGTAATGCTTTAAGCATGTGTTTAACCTGCTCAGCCGCTGGAATAAAGAGACTTAAAAAGATTTAACTTGGACAGCCTTATTCTTTGCTAAATACAGCACCTTTTTTTCTGCTTTGCTGTGGAAGTGATATGTGGAAACGATTCCACAGTCACAATGGGGTTT
Source organism: Bothrops alternatus (assembly GCA_034064705.1). Taxonomy (NCBI): domain Eukaryota; kingdom Metazoa; phylum Chordata; class Lepidosauria; order Squamata; family Viperidae; genus Bothrops; species Bothrops alternatus. The sequence continues at coordinate 41,189,005 of JARGCV010000023.1, read as the reverse complement.
TAAGAGCCATTGCTATATTAGGAGCAGTAGTTTGCCCTTAGCTGTTGTCTTTAAATGGCTATTTTTAATGTCTTTCAAATATTGGCTTGATTTATATGGTGTTGGTTTTATATGGTGTTTATGGGTATTTCCATGTTGGCTCACAAATCTCCAACTCTAGTACAAGGCACCTCTTCATAGGAAATCCATTTGCAAAACATAGGCGGAGCACCATACCATGTGAGTTTCTCCTTGTGAATAGACATTCATCGGTGACATTCTCTTTTGAACTGAGACTAAAGGAGGCCTTTCCCGTGAATACAGCTGCTTGTTTATTTTCCTCTGTAGAATTAGAGACAGGAAAATTGCTAGAAGGATCAAGGCAAGGATCGCCATTAGTATCACAAACCACAACTCTGTGTAGAACATTGCTTGCTTTGTGTTGCCTTTGTTATTTTCTCCTGGAGTTGTCAAGACAGGACCTATGGAATCCAGAAAAACAGTTGGTGGCAAGCAAGAGATGGACAGGGGGAAGAGAGAAAGAGGGCGATAGAAAGAGGAGGAAATTAACATGTTATTTCAGAAAGAAAATATGTGATTCAACTGTTCTCTGTAGTTTTGTAATTTGGTAGTACTTCATCATACCCTTCTCATTTTCAAGATGCTACAGTGCTTAAATATGTGAGTGGTCAGTGATGCAAAGCAATTTTCATCTTGGAGAGTGTTTTTAGTTTTGGCATTGCTATATTCAGTGGGAACCAGCCTCTACACTGGGAAGAAGAGGTAGACTATGTGTATTGAAATCAAAGCAGATGTATCACAATAATCTTGCACAGCTGAAATTGGGTAGTGAGTTTATACTTTTAGGTTTAGGCATGTTACAGAAAGCTTTCCTGTGCTCGTGCCAAAGAAATTAGAGTGACAATGCCCAATTATGATTGTATTTAAAAAAAATAAGGATATTTGGGAATGAATAAGTGGGGCAAGATTTACAAAGGACTTCATTGTTCTTGTTTTTCAGCAAAGAATATGTATTTGCAAATGTATCTGGATAAATGTCAGACAGTTTGATCTTGCAAGCCTGAAGCAATAGCTTGTGAATTTTGATGGAATATATCTACCCATGAAATAATAGCATGGAAGCATGCCAAGGCAGTAAACCAGCTAAGCCACTCATTCACCAAATGAATGAATAAATGAATGCTAATCTGGCTTTCCCCTTTTCATTAATTGTCTTCTCTATTGTTTTCAGCTTAAGGTAATGTCTTGGCTGTATGCACACTTCATTCTTGCAGACAAGACAGTACCGATGTTAACGCATAAACATTTTTGTATTATAAATAACAGCTACCCGGAAGCATAAACAGAGATGTATGAAAAAGAGTTTGACACCCTCTCACTCACTCTGTCATGGCCAAAACAAGCTATTTCTCCAAAGTTTGCTATTGTAGTTGCATTCAAATGGAAATTTCCCTTCAAATGCAAATAGCAGACTTAGATGGGTGATCTTGGTCAAATTGAGGCATAACATTAAAAAATAAAATTGTTACAAAAAATAATGTGCCCATTTATTTGTACTGATCCAGTTAACATCATGTTAAGTTTGGTTTGTGTACAGCAAGTATTAAAACTGAAGAGAACTGTTAGTATAAGGGAACACAATTGAAGTATTTGTTCTTGATTCATATTTTTATGATCTTATACTGGATAAAAAGAACTGCATGATAAAGAACCAAGGCACTAAAATATTTTGCATATTTTATGATGCATAGATGCAATTAAGAGAAGAAAACATTTACTCTATGGACTAGGAGCTTTATACTTCAAGCTAATAATCATAACACAACTTCCAGACACAATGATGAACATTTTTTTTACAGTAGTTACCAAATCCAATAGCAGCATTGTATTTGATTACAGGCGTTTCAGCACTCCCTTCATCAGTGATGCAAGTCACCTGAAATAAATAAACTGAAAAGAAATGAAGAATTAAAAATATCGGCATTATATGCACCTTTTATATTATCATTTCATTTGCATGTCTATATAGGAGCAATTCTATCCTTTTTGTCTTGGAAAGCATAATATGCATTGATATTCTCCCTCCATATTTGGAAAGTTTGCAAATGATAATTCTATCCTTTAATGGGATGCAAAAGTCCAGATAGCCACAAGACGGCAGCAAAGATTTTTTTCTGTTGTTTGTCACTAAGTATTTGCCTGGATTTTTGTAACTCTGAACTGGAAGCAAGCTGGAAGTGATCCTAAAACCTGTAGCCCTGAAGTATGCCACCAGATACCAATAAAATGTATTTATCTTTGCTGGATCATTTAAATGAATCCCCACATATAATAGGAAGAAGAAACCACCAGCAATGACTATTGCTTCTTCTGATTGTTATTCCCATGCTACAGTTAGCAAAGCCTGAGAACCACTGATGCTCCTTGAACTCTTAACATTTTTTTTACTTTAATCACTAACTTAAAAATCAATATAAGCATGGGAGATGCTTATCATAATTTGCTCCAGACTGTCCTTTTATTACACTAGTATTCCATCAGATAGTTTTATTTTTTTCCCCATCAGTCTTCTTTCTTACGAAGTCTATAAGCTCAAAAGCTAGATGTACTGTGTTTCCCCGAAAATAAGACTGGGTCTTATATTAATTTTTGCTCCAAAAGATGCATTAGGGCTTATTTTCTGGTTAGGTCTTATTTTGGGGAAATATGGTACTAAATGCCTCTCTCTGGCTGACGATCCTAATTGGGGCTTATTTTTGGGGTAGGGCTTATATTACAAGTATCCCGAAAAATCACGGTAGGGCTTATTTTCCAGTTGGGTCTTATTTTCGGGGAAACACGGTAGGTATCCAAAATATTAAAAACAATGGGTGGTAAAGTTTGGCCAAAGGCTAAGTTTGGTGAGGTGGAGAGGGGAAAAAAAGCTCCACTTCTCCTTTTACATTTAGTTTAGTTTAATTCTTGCATTGGCAACTTCAGGATGGAATTGTCAACTGTTGTCAGGAGGACTGCTCTTATGAATGACCTGGAAGCTACAAATAGCATGGAACGGAATAGGTAATGTACAGCATGGAGTTTCTTTTGTTTGAGTATATATCATCAAATTGGTATTCACTATCAGTGAACATTCAGATTTCTTAAAGACGATCTGACCCTAACCTGATCTTTCCAGTCTTTCAATGGTACATTTATTGTCACTGTAATTAAGTCCATTTAGCTTGCTGTTGATCATCCTCTCCTCCTTGTCCATCTTCCTTGCCCGGCATTTGGAGTGCCTTACCATGCATTTATCAGATTTATGATGCCCACTAAACTAGATTCAATGTTTTAATGTTGGCAGACAAAACCTCAAAACAATTACTTAAACAAACATTTTCAATTATAGCAACCTCATAGATATATAAATGATCTTTAGAGATGGTCGGATCTTCCATGCTGTATTTCGTTGTTCCATGATGATGCAGAGATAAACCTTCTCTGTGGTAGCTGGTGTCCTATGGAATGTGCTCTTCTTAATGGTATATTAGTTCTATGTATTTAAGGCATCTCTCGAATCCTTACAGTGGCATTCCCTATCCATTAACTTCCTCTAAAATTCCATTTCCATTCTGACTGATGAATTGATAGCCAACCTTGTTTGTTCATCAGCTCAAGGTAGTGAACATAGTGCTTCTTTCTCCTACTTTCTCCTACTTTTCCTTACAATAATAACCCTGTGAGGTAGCTTGAGAAGTCACCTAGATAGTGTGCTTCCATGTTTAAGGATGGACTAAAACCTGGGTCTCTCCACTCCTAGACCTCCTCTCTTAAGATTTGGTTGGCAAATTTTCGCCTGCTATTCTGTGGCTGTGACTGTGAAATTGAAACAAAACAAGCAGGTACACCTCTCAATCAAAGGGCTCAGAAGCTAAGGGTTAAGATATGGGGGAATATTTTTGGAAGTTGTTTTATTACAAAATTGATTGCAAACTGCCTTAATCATAATCTTATCAAGTTATGGAGGAGTAAGTAATTTAAATAAACTTGTGCACATACATTGCCCTAAAAAGCAAGATTAAAGCTGAATATTCAAGCTTACTTTTGTCAGATGTCCTTGGCAAATACAGTCTGGTATCAAAGCCACTGTAGATGTGTTGCCCTCCTTCCATTAGCACATATTCCTTCAAAAGCCCATTCAATAGGAAGGTATGACTCCAATCCAGGAAGATGGTGGATAAATTTCCAATTATGATAAATGGAGATTTATACTGAGGAACTGGCAAAAAAAAGAGAAATATTAAGACAGTAAATATATTGATGTAATCACTGGAGCTGTTTTATGACTTGGTTATGGAAAGGCAAAAGCTTTTGTGAAAAAAATTAACTTGTCTAAATGGGAATGCTACAGCTGAAGAACAGGACAGACTTACGGTAATAACTAGCATTTTAAATACTGCACTTCATATACTTGGACTTAGCAATTCTTACCTTTTTTATTATCAGGAAGACAACTCTTTCTTGCAATAAAACTTCAACCGAAATCATAAGCTTCCTTGTTTTCTGTGGGACTCTTTTATTAATTCTTAATAACTTTTAATTAATCAATAAGCACCAACCAGACATTTACATTTTAGAGGGGACTTCAGTATTAATTATAAGAAAGAAGCTAGCCAAATCAATGGCTATTGTTCTATGGATGTTTACATTTATTATTGTTCAGTTAGTAGTTTCAAACAATGGATGATTATCAATTAAATAAAAATGTTTCCAATGAAATAAATAAAATTCATGGGTATTCCCATTCCAGACTGCTGTGTGTCTTTTTGGGAGATGACAGAGACAGAAAAAAAGGCTGAACAACAGTGTGAAAAAAATTATTACTGAGGCTGAGCAATGCTGTTAAAACTAGATCCCTCCCATAAAGACTATACTATAACATAAGGAGTTTTAGTTGGCTACTTGATCCCAGAAATTCTATCAACTTTTACTGTGTTGCTTTACCTTTGTCCCTATCCACTTCTACTTTATTTACCATCCTATAGTTTATCCCAGTGGCTCTCAATCACGAAGATATGTGGACTTCAATTCCAAGAATTCTGGGAATTACCAAGGATGAAAAACTCTGATCTATCTACTTTTACTCCATGGTTGCTGTTGTTTATTCGTTTGTTTTTTTGGGGAACTCTTCAACTCCCCCACCTGCCTTTCCTACTCATCATCATTCCTGTGATCCCAGGAATGTAGCTTGTCTTCTTCTATTTCTTCCCTGCTTCATGAAGTCTGCAAGTGCTGTTTGGTGTTCAGTTTCATTCACATTTGGTGACTGTTCTTCAGAGGTATCATTCAGGACTTCCTCCTGTAAACTTTTCTGCTTTCCCTATCTCTGGCTTCTTTATTGTATTTCAGGGTTGCTAGACTCAGTTACAACACCGCAGACAATATTGTGTCTTGTTGTCATGACTGCAACTTCTAGCTGCTTTCAATGGAGTTGGCCCTTGATTGTCAGTTGTTCTTATCTGGAACTGCTGTTGTTTCAGCTCCAGTGCCTCTTTTGGGGCTGCTTCCCTTCCTACCTACCTTCTTGTTCTGTCCTGTTTCTTCCTTTTTCCACCACTGAGACACTTCCTCTTCAGTCAAGCCCCCCCCTTTTTTAAAGAGCCAGCATTCCAAATAAGGCATAGGCAAAGGAAGGAGAGCAGTGTTATGTGTTATATCTCCTTTCTCTCACATTCCTCCTCAAGTTACCCCTCAAATCATTAAAACTTCTAACAAACACTCTTGATAAGAGTGAACTAACTGAATCTGAAAAAGACTGAAGTTTGACTACAGTTGCAATAACTGGACTATAAGATAAACGTGACAGGAAAGTAAAATAGTAATAAATACATCATTTTTCATAATAAATATTTTAAAAACTTCATGAGAGTGAGGGTCTTTCTGCTTTCATCAAGCTTTTATACTTCTTAGGAAGTACATTTTGCTGTATTTTTAGAATGTAGAATGTTTTCCTCTCAAAGCATTTATTTCATGATACACTGTACTAAGCACTTAGTCAATCGTCTAATTCATCATTACATAAGCAAAAGGCTAATATTTAGGATGCAAAAGGAAAATAAGAAATCTCCCCTGAGTTTGTGCTAAGCAAAGAAGAAAAAGGATCAAGAAGTGACCTTGTTTTTTTTAATATGTTCAGATTCCACCGAAGAAAGTGAAAAAATAGACCATCTGAGCACCTAGCAACAAAATTTTTAATTATTATTGGAAGATTGGATGAAGTTTAAAACTGAATAAAATTATAGGAGATTGGTTAAAAAAGAAACTTGGTTGGGTAATATAATCCTATTTCAACTGCTTTTGTTTAAGTTTATTTCTAACATTGGGAAAATATGCTTCAATAACAGTAAAATCCTCTGATTTCACAACCTTTTAACATACCACAAAAGCTGCACAGTCTTGAAACTATGTAAACAGCTAAAGGTTTTGACAAATTTGCTTAATTTTTCATTTTCACATTTATACTCACTTCTGATTTTTGCAAGGAACAAGAAAATCTGTTTACTATAAACTGCAGAAATAGTAAAAGTAAATTATGAAAAACTTATAAATTGGCCATTTTCAGTCATCTGTTTTAAAGTAGGCAGAAATTAATGGTATTTTTGAAAACCCAGTTAACAAAAATCCTATTAAAAGAAAAACAAATTAAGGTTTTTGCTTGCTATATAGCAGCGGTTCTCAACCTTTTCAACCTCGACCCCGGCCCGGACCGTGCATGCGCGGTGCGACGGGGTGCATCGTGCATGCGCGACGTGACGGCCCGCATCGCGCATGTGCGGTGTGACGGGGTGCATCGTGCATGCGCGATGCGACGGCTCGCATCACGCATGCGTGGCGCGACGGCCCGCATCGCAAAGGGGAAAAAAATGGCCGACCCCCCAAAAAAATGGCCGACCCAAAAAAAATGGCGGGCCTGCATCGCGCATGTGTGGCGCAGTGGCCCGCATCGCAAAGGTAAAAAAAATGGCGGACCAAAAAAAAAAATTAAAAAAATGGCCGACCAAAATAAAAAAAAAATGGCCGACCAAAATAAAAAAAAATGTCCGACCAAAAAAAATATGGCGGGCCTGCATCGCGCATGCGTGGCACGATGGCCCGCATTGCAAAGGGGAAAAAAATGGCCGACCAAAAAAAAATGGCCGACCCAAAAAAAAATGGCCAACCAAAAAAAAAATGGCGGGCCTGCATCGCGCATGCGCAGCGCGACAGCCCACATTGCAAAGGGGGAAAAATGGCGGACCCCCGCAAAATGGCCGACCAAAAAAAATGGCAGACTGCGGTGTTTGGCGACCCCCGTGAAATGATCGTTCGACCCCAAATGGGGTCGCGACCCACAGGTTGAGAACCGCTGCTATATAGGGTATCAGTTACATAGCCTCTTTTACCATACTAAGAATAACAATTCAGTCCTTAATGGTTATGACTGGAAACAAAGCATTCCTAAAAGTGATGGAAATCAAATCCAGATCCTTATTTTTATCTGTAGAAACTCACCCTCTTTTTCAGTAGTAAAAGTAATCCATTCTGAAGTAGTGCTTCCAACTGAATTGTAGGACACCACTTTCAGTTTGTAGGTTGTGTAAGGCTGAAGGTCACTCACACTAGAATGCCGGTTTTTCCCACTATATCTCACTTCAATAGGTCCAGGCTTACAAACTCTTTCTATGGGCAGTAACCAAGGAAGACAGGATGTGTACATGTGGAGTTCATATCTATAAGAAAAGAAATCAATAATAAACACATCACTTGTGTTTGTATATTGCTTTCAACTGTAATATGGCTTGTTTCTGGCTTAGTTGATGAGCAATCCATTCACATTATGATGAATGTATATGTGAACCAAGGTAATTTAGCTTACTTAGCAAATCATAGCTTAGCAAACCGTAAATTATCACAATATGTGAAGTCAATCCTTTCTGGCAAATGTGAGTTTATCCTTCCCAATATCAAACGCTGATAAAATGGAAAAGTTGACATCTAGCTTAATTGCTTTAGAGTTCTGTATATCCCATTCATTCTACTTATGTGCCTGTGCATGACTTTATAGGAAAATGGTACGTCATTATTTCAGTGAGGCAGTGGAGTAATATTTTCTATAATTAGGGATGAATAAAGGTAATTCCCATTGCTTAGACTTCACAGCTGTATTTTCAGAATCAGTATCAAATTGTAATTCATATTATGTTTCAAATGTCTATATAAATACATGTTAGACACTTAGATTCTACTAAATAGGAAAATAGGAGGAAGAAGAGTATAAGGTATGTTCAACACCTTGAGTTATTTATGAAACAATGAAGATAGGATTAAAAAAAACCCTGATGTATCAATTTTTGTAGTTCTATAAATATTATTACATATATTATCAGATTCGTTTTGTACATCAAAACTATGTCATGAATAAGTAAAGTGCAGAAAAGGAAGGGGGTTATACACAAATACACATCTCCCTTGGTAAAGGAAAAGAAGGAAAAGCACAGAAAAAAATGAGAGAAGTGAGAGACAGGATAGTGAGCATTACTAAAGCAATAAGTAGGTGTGAGTTCCCACCCATAGCGGATTAGTTCTGAGCAGTTACCTTCTCACAATGCCATTGGGTTCCTGAGGAGCATCCCAGAGAAAAGAAGCATTTCTTGAGGTCAGGTTCTGTATATGGGGAGAAGGCTGCTGGGTGGGTGCAGCTGGCTGGGTGGTGACTTGAGCCATTGGCCCCTGGCTGCAGCAGTTGAAGCACGTGCAAGCTTCAACCCCAATAGAATAAGTGGTAAAAGGTTTAAGTCCATGGATTGTCTGCTGAGCAGTAGTGCCTTCTGAGAGCTGAAAACAGAACAAAAGCAGAAGTAGACACTGACATGCAAGTAGTCTATGTACTGCACAAGGCTCAGCTGGACAAACTATATATTTGTTCATTGGATTTTTATCCTGCCTTCAATTTTTTTTTACAAGTCAAGAAGGTGTATTTCAGGCTCCCTCTTCCTATTTTCCCAACAACATCTGTAACAATCTTATGAAGTAGGCTGGGCTGAGAGACTGGCTCAAAGTCACTCAGCCAGCTTTCATGCAAAGCAGAAGATTAAAACTCATAGTCTCCTTAGTTCTAATCCTTCACCTTAACCACAAGACTCTGCTGGCTCTCTGACCTAATCCTAGATAGGTTTAGACCAAGAAAAGGCATACAGCTTCCTAAGAAGAAGCAGTGACTAAACCAGAACTTGAATAGTAATACCCAAACTGATAGACATGGTTGGCAAGTTGGTACTTCCACTTTTTTTCATCCCCAAAACTGCATATATTTTGACAATTCCTATAATCCTTCTTTCCTCACCAGTGCCCTTTTTTGAGGAAAAGGTTAATTTCATTTATTTTCTAATTTCATATCAGTAATAGTTAAAATCTAGTCTGAGATATGCTATACCATTATAATATGCAATCAAGAGGAATATTGAGGACAATTCAATAATAATAATAATAATAATAATAATAATAGTAGTAGTAGTAGTAGTAGTAGTAGTAGTAACCACTATCACCACAAATTTCATCAACGCAAAGACTTTGATTCATACTTACCACCTTCTCCTTTCCTTTAGTGCTATTGGAGAAGAACCTGTAGAGGGTGATTATTCCATTTGGCTTTAGAGGAGGACGGATATTGACCACAGCAGAAGTAGAAGCTACTGTCTCAAACAAAGGGGCAGGAAGCCCTTGAGGAGGGGCTGGGCCAGTCTTACATTTTATCCAACTGCTGGCAGTTCTGCCAGCAGAATTAACTGACCAAACCTGAAAAACAAGAGTTTATAACAGGCCTAAAACATCCTTCCAGGGAAAAAAAAATCCATATAATTTCTGCTTTTCTTTATTTAACTACACTGCCCAGAGCCAATCTATGCTGCCCAGAGCCCCTCTATGAGGGAGATGAGCAATTAAGAAGTTTGATATATAAATAAAAAATAACAGAGAATGCTAAATCGCCTTCAGAACAAATTGAATTTGGCAAATGTTTTTGTAGTCTGCATCTGTATTTATTTGACTATTTATTTATTGTCTTTTCCAGTGCTTTTTTTGTTAAAAAAAAAAAGGTGCTGGAACTCACACATGTCATACAACCCGCCTTGCCTACCCTACAAGGTTCCATCCAAAAAAGGTGCTGGAACTCCGTTCTGGCATTCTTTGAGAAAAAAAGCTCTGGTCTTTTCATCTTGGTGAGCTCTTAAGGTGGCTAGAATGAGATCATTATCTTGCCTTGAAATGTAATTTCAGGTGGCATCTGTGGCCAAGACAGTTTTTCCCCAGGTCCATCTGGTCCACCAGTTGCTTCTCTTCCTGGCTCAGGAGGCCCTTCTGATAGTCCTTTATTTCCTAGTCACCCCATGGCTCAACAACTGCAACACACTCAATATGGGGATGCCCTTGAAAACAACTCAGAAGCTTCAGTTGGTCTGGGATGCAGTGGTGCAGGCAGTGATGGCTAAGCCTCAGTCTGCCCATATAACAATTCTGCTCTGTGAGCTGCACTGGTTGATAGTTTGCTTCTGGGTGCAATTCAAGGTGCTGTTATCAACTATAAAACCAAATATAGAAAAAGGTTGCTTGAAGCTACTTATCTGCTATGGGTATGGTAAATTTAGATTTCAGTAAGGGATTTGATAAAGTAGACCGCAGCCTACTTCTTGATAAGATAGATGATATTGTCTATCCCACATTGTTTTATCAGATGGATTTGCTGATCAAATACACTCAGCATGTGGTTCTTAATAAAACTACATCTACATGGAGGAAAATATGTTGTGTGATTCCTCAAGGATTTGTCTTGGACACAGTGCCCTTCAACATCTTCATAAATCATTTAAATGAGGAGATTGAAGGGGTGCTCAGCAAATTTAAGGATGAATTGGAGGGAATCCCTAGCACTTTGGAAGGTAGATTTAAGATTCAGAAGAATCTTGACAGACTTGAGCATTGGGCCCTATCCAACAAGATACAGTTCAGTTGTAAGAAAACATGACACCATGTTTGGAATAGTGCATCCAGTTCTGGTCACCATAGTAGAAAAAAGGTGCTGAAGCCCTAGGATAGCATGGAAGCGCAACAATGATAAAAAGAGTTCTGGAGACTAAATATATGAAGAACGGCTAAAAAAACTGGGTATGTTTAGCTTAACAAAGAGAAGACTGAGGAGACACGATAGCAGTCATCCAATACTTGAAGGGCTGCCACAAGGAATCTGAACCTCTCTTTTAAAATTATTATTATATTTAAATATTAATAGCACTTATAAGTGTGATTTTATGTTTTCACTGTAAACCAGTGGTTTGGTAGCCAATGGACCAGGAAATTAATTTTTAAAAAAACAAAACAAAAGTAAGTTTATTTAAGGACTGTACAGTTTTAAAAGATCATCATACATGTCAACATTTCATTACGTTCATATGAACAACTTTCAGGATTAAGTTTCCATCTGAGTAAATGCTACCACAGTATGCTTGATATTACCATAGAGTTGGAGGATTGAAAGGACTTTAGAGGTTTTCTACTCCCGCTTCTGCTCAGTGCAGGAATTCTCGTGCTATTCTGGACAAATGGCTGTTCAGTCTTTTCTTGAAATCTTCTAATTTTGGAGCATTCACAGAAGCCTAAGAAGACAGGCTGTGAGAGACTGAACAGCTCTCACAGTCATCTCATGTTCATTCAATGTTCATTCAATTTACTTCTGAATGATTTAATGTTACACTCAGTAGCATGGAAAGGTTATAACACAGAAGTGCAGTAAACCTTCTATAGCATTCTTGATTACTGCATGAAGTCAATCAGCTCAAGTCACAAACTTCCTTTAGTAGCACAACATACTTAGTCCAGAATGCCTGCAGTAGCAAAAAAATCTATGGAGATCATAAGAGAGCTGCAGCCGAGTTGTACGTGAAATGTTAAGGACACAGTGCACCCATGGATCAAAGTTACCCCTGTTATTAACATTTAAATATAAATAATCTGTGCTAAAAGCTTTGTGAATATTTGTGTGTACTTTAGCAAATCGATATATCCAGCCTACTCTTAGTATTCTGTTTATTCATATTCAGCTGATTATACTGAACATGTAATATGTTGATAATATTGCTAAACTGATAATAAAGCAATAAATATATTGCCTAAAATACAATCTTTATGAGGGTTTTACAAATATTTTATGCACATGGGAAGGGGGCTTCAGTTCTAGAATTCCAAGATGTAATAACCAAGAAAGTATCTAGTTTAAAGCTCTTCTTTGGAGATGGCTTTGTTTTTGTCAGCTTCACAAAGCCAGGGTGATCTGCACACTATATGAAACTCAGCAGTTATTAAACAAGACCTGCAACAAATCTGCATGAAAATTAAATTTTACTTTCATCAAGGAGAAAATAAACATATGGGAGGATGTTTAATCTTATTTATCAAAGACCATTTGTATAATTAAACATGAATATCATAAAAGGTTGGCTGAGGTCATGATTTGCATGAGTAAGTAATTTGTAGAATGTCAGGTGCACTAGATGGAATAGATGGATGTGTGAATATATAGGGTTAAATTAGACTCAATAATAGTGAAGCACACAGTGATCAATCAGAATGATAGATCTAAATGGCAATACAAGGGGACTGTCTGTTTGATTTTTTAGTATTAAGTATTCCTTAGTAAGCTTTCATGTCGGGCAGTTCTGACTGTACTACAACTTGCTCTTATGCTACCTCCTAATTTTCTGCTGTAACATTTGAATTTATGCAAAGGAAGCCAAATACTTTCATAAATTAAGATTTTTAACTACATAATGGACCTTGTTACTGTGGATCTAACTTCAACTGCAACTGAGAAACCACTAGTACATCATTGGTGCTAGAAGATTCAAGAAAAGAAACCAATTTTAGTGGCCTCAGCTATGCAACTAATGTCTGAAAGCTATTTGAAAAGTATTCTGTTGAAGTCATAAGACTATTCAATTGCAAGATGACCATCTAATTATTTTTTTTTATTTCAGGGATCATACTGTTTTTTTGGAACTGTTGACTCTTAAGTAAATTGTGTGACTCATACAGTATGCTTGTACAGACTGAAACTAAAGAATACAAAAATAATAATAATTATATATGTTGGAAGGAGGAAGAGGAAGAGGAGGAGGAATAATAATGGCAAAAGACAGCTTTCCTTGGAACAGTTTACATTCTAAGATGATATCTTTAACTCCACAAATCAAACATCTGTCTATCCCAGATCCTTGAGAAGGACTTGATAGGTGGATAAAAATACCAAATCCAGTCTCAACATCTGGCTGGCTGGTTGTATGATGAACCATAGTAATAATAGGAGTCTCAGTGAGGCATTACTTTGACATAGTAATAGGTGTCTTAGGTGCAACCCCAAAACAGCTGGACCATCATTTGAACACGATCAGCACTGATAAAATCACTGTCACTGTAAAAGCCAGCTCCAGATCATAACAACATATAAATGTAATATTAGCAAGTTAAAAGTTACTAAAAATGAAACCTTTTCATACAATTTCCAGGCTCAGAAACAAAAGTGTAATATTCAGCTATAACATTAGTATCATACATATTCAATTATTAATATAAATTCATAGGAATCAAATCATTCACTTTTCTAAACAATAGCATCAACTAAAACATTTATGGATGAAGGTGACATGGTAAAAATCTCCACGGTCTCCAAATTATTGTAGATTATCTTTCTGTGGTTAATGTCCTTCTATTTAAACAAGATTGCCTTGTAATTAAAACCTTCAGTGTTTCAGTATCCAATCCTGCTAAGTTTTTTGGATGAGAAATAGGCAACTTTTATCTGTCAGACAATAAAACCTGGCGACTGAACTCTGAACATAAATGCCATAGTAAGACAAAACATCTTAAAAAAAAGTTTCCATAATTCGTTGATTTTGTGACAGAGGGATTAAAAACACAATTTTTAAATATATATATATATATATAAGGTAAATCAAAGCTTCAGATAACTTTTGTTCCTTTTAAATATTTTATTGCATCCATAACTAACATGGATGTTTACCTTCAAAAGACAGACAATTTAATAATTTGTTCCTATTGGTACATAATGAGATAGTTAAAACACTCCCAGGAGAGAGATAAGCAGATATTAAAAGGTCTTTCCAATACCTGTACTGACTAAGGGCAACAGTTAATTCAATAGATTCGATCAAAATCACTACTTCTTTCAGGCCTGCTGATTTATTACTTTGGCTGTAGCTAGTCATCACTCATTTTAGTTTGCTTTTCAGAGCTCATAAATTATGCGGTATAAATAAAAAGATACAATCAAGGAAACCATATCAATTCACATAACACCCAGGGGATGTATACGCTCCCATGACACTCACAATACTGTCTTTATAAAAGACAGGCCAATCACAGTGTTCGAGTACGTCAGAAACCAACAAACCAAGAGGTCTTGCCCTAATGAAGAATTAGCAGGTTCGTAACTATTGTATCTGTATGTATGAATTTATCATAATTAATCAGGGACTTTTTATTTACCTGAGCAATTGTGCAAAGATTAATCACCAACTTCATTCACTGAAAAGGGATAAAGAGATTTGTTTTCTCCCATCTCTGTTCCTGTTTCTCTCTGATGTTTCATAGAGACCAGCCCTCACTAAGCTGCAACAATTGGAAATCAGCTTGTCTAAAGACCAATCAGCAGTCAGCAAACAGCAAATACTGTAGCTATAAAGATAGGAGCCCAATCAGTTCCTGCTCTGTTGCCTGTGGTCTGCATAGGTCATCTTGCTTCTGAAGATACCAACAATTGTTGCCAACAAAACATAAAAAAAAACTGTTGTTTTAGACCACTGTCATTAAACCCTGAAGGCAAACACTGCCCCTGATGCTTCATATATCTGAATAAATAATGATAGTTTCATTTATTTCCTGAATTAAAATCCAATATAAAAACAGTTCTGCACAATTCCCCCCCCCAAAAAATGCTCCATAAATCAGATGCCACCAGTGAAAAGGCCCTGCTTTGGTAGACAGAAACCACAGCTCTGATGATTAGTATCTCAATTGAAACATTTTTAAATCAAAGCATGTTGTGGGTCTCTAGAATGCAGTTACTGATTGCAATTCTTTATACTTCTTTGGAAGATATTCCAGCTGGCCTTTGAATTTTAGGAGTCAAATTCTAGGCAAACCTGTGAGTTATTACAAATGCATAAATAATATGTAGTTCATAAACCTTTGTATCTTCCCTCCAAATAGGATATTGGCATTGTTTGAAAACAAAGTTCTGTGAACGTTTGTCTCAGAGAATAGGATGTAAGACACTATAAATAATATGACATTCCTTGTCTATCTTTTAAAAATTGATACTTAAGCTTACATACCTATACCTTTGAGAAAAGAAAGAACAAATGGTTTTCATTTATTTCATGGCCATTGTTCTTTTTGATACTATCTGAGTTTTCCTTGATAGCATTTCAGCAAACCCATTATCCAAATACTTAAATGACCTCACTTGTTCTATCTCCTTACCATCTAGTGCAGTGGTCTCAACCTTTTTCAGGTTGAGACCCCACTTGCACCACCCATGCGTGCCGTGACCCTGACTGGGGCGCGCGCGTGCGTGCAACGGGCCGATTCGCGCATGCGCGGGGCGCGCATGACGAAAAAAAAATCAAAAACAAAAACAAAATGGCGGACCGCGGTGTTGGCGACCCCCGCAAAATGGTCGTTCGACCCCAAATGGGGTCGCGACCCATAGGTTGAGAACTGCTGATCTAGTGCCCATCTATGTCTCTTTGGTCTTTTAATAAATATTGCCACCTTAGTTTTTGAACCATTTATCTGTAAATATGCCTTCCTAGAGTAAGTGCCAAAGTCTGTCAGGATTCTTCTCATTCCAATTAATGTTGTTGACATGACCACCATGTTGTCTGGTACTTTGTCCATCTCTCCTTCCTAACTGGAGATTTCAGAACTGAACCTGGGGTCCTTGGTGTGAAAAGAATTTTTCCATCTTAAGATCTTTCTCGTGCTGCCTTAGATTAAAGAGTTTGTTAAAGCTTCAGAAATAAAAAGAAGAAAAGATATTATAATTTAGTTATATTGTTAATGTCAGAACCATCAAGCTGGACTCTGAAGATTGACAGTATTTTTTAAAGGCCTTCTTTCAATTTCAGGAAATTTAGTTGCATTTAAAACTTTATCGCCAACAAACACAGCTCTGAGAGAGATGCAGAAGAATCAATATGATGCTTAACGAAAAATAAATCTGGGTTTCATCAGCATAATAGTGAAAGTCAGTTCCTACACTTATGAATTAGATGTCTCACAATTCAAAATTTTGTGGCTGACAAAGAGTTAAATGACCACAAAATGTTGAATTTATAGTGTTCACAGTAGTGACGTCTGCCTGCAAAAGATGCTCCTAGGCTGGATTGAAACGCAGAACAGATTGTTTTACATTTGGTAGACCAGGTGTTCCACCCAACACATATACAGGGCTTTTTTTCTCATAGAACGCCCAGAACAGAGTTCTGGCACCTTTTTTGGATGGAACCTTGTAGGGTAGGCAAGGCGGGTTGTATGAACCTTTTTTTTTTTTTTTACAAAAAAGCACTGGTTTTATATATATATACATTGCTCCTAGAAGGAGAAGCCAAAAGCACCAGCCTGAAGATGACGAATGAGACTTTGTCGAAACGTCACCAAGACACTTCAAATTCTACGTGGGAGAAAACCCAAAGAAGAATACAGACATGCTTTTTTTTTCACCTAGACACCTTCTCCATTTCAAAATAAAACTGATAACTGGTAGCATATATAGCTTAGTGCATCAGTGACTAATTTCAAAATAGCTGTTAATAAAGATTTGATAAATAAAACAACAAGCAAAACAAAAATAAGTGAGTAATGGCTTGCAACGTATTTGAATATTTATTCAGCGTGCTAATGGTTTCAGCTGAAATCTAACTTTGTGGATGCCATACGATGCTATCAAACTGCATATTTCTGCATAACATGTGAAAGTGCATTTTCACAACCCTCCCCCATTAATGGCAAGCTCAGAATGTTTGATAGTTTCAGTTGGGGCATTTTAGTAAAATCTAAATTTGAGTGCAATCTCTGAAAAGATTGGGTTTAATTGCAGTAAGAATGTTCAAATATTTCAGAAGTAAAATAGATAGTTGCACTTTTGCTTAAACCTAAATTTAAACAATGTAAATCTCTTCTAAATATGGCCTTACTTTATTGTTCAATATAACATTCGGGAGCAGCATTGTGCAAAATGATAGGTTGTCCTTGATACAGTATGTTACAGTCCATGTAAATGCTTTTAAAAGGATGTGTGCTAGAAGAAATATAAAGATTCCTATCATTTGAATAATTAAAATCAGAAGGCTGAATATATACTAATAACATTTTCCAAAGGAAACTCATCATTTCCTTAAAAGGTCAGAGATTGTCACAATTATTAGCCACACTGTCAGGGATTAGGAAAAATAGGGCCAATTGGAAAATATGTAAATATTATTTAGTTAGATTCCTTCAGCCAGCTTATAATTTGCCAAGATTTCATAAAACTTCTGGTTTGTCTGCCTGTATCTGTTTGCCAAAACGGCATAAAACCTCTTAATTTAAGTGTATTCTCTCTCTCTCTCTCTCTCTCTCTCTCTCTCTCTCTCTCTCTCTCTCTCTCTCTCTCTCTCTCTCTCTCTCTCTCTCTCTCTCTCTCTCTCTCTCTCTCTCTGTGTGTGTGTGTGTGTGTGTGTGTGTGACACACAGAGATTCCAGTC
This sequence comes from Bothrops alternatus, assembly GCA_034064705.1. NCBI lineage: Eukaryota > Metazoa > Chordata > Lepidosauria > Squamata > Viperidae > Bothrops > Bothrops alternatus. The sequence continues at coordinate 41,171,177 of JARGCV010000023.1, read as the reverse complement.
TCTAATGTGAAACGATGAATTCCAGAAAGCATTCTAGCAGTTCTCTCATTGTTAACTCAATGAAGCTCAAAGAAAATGGCATCATTAAAAATAGGAAATCAAATAATTGAAGAGCCATCATCTGTGATGAAACACAGGCTTTCCCGTGATGTCAAACATTCCTCTGAAACTTGCCATGTGCAACCATCTATATCCCAGGTGCACCTATGCAGAATTACAAGAAGCATCCAAAACTTTTCAGTGAAAAAATTTGTCCAAGTTCCTAAGATCCCCATCTGTCCAGTTCAAAAGATGCTAGGAATAATTACTGGAATTAAGGAACCATTGTTGCCTCTTGATTGTGACAAATACAGTATAAGAGACCACTGGATATGCTATATCACTCAGATAATATGCTAACTGAAATACTCCTTATGGGGACTAAGTCAGCCAACAAGACAAGAGAGAGAAATAGATATACACAAACCAACTCCTACTCCTCCTCTTCACACACACACACACACACACACACACACACACACACACACACACACACACACACCAATTTGTATATGTCTAGACCCTATGTGAGAAAGAGTTACATCTGCATCAGAACTGGAGTAGAAGGCACTCATATCCATTCAGCATCATGCCCCTGGCAATCTGTCAAGTTTGCTATATCACAAAACAAGTTCATGTATAAAGAGGAATTGCTATGCCATCTTGAAGCACTGTGATCACTGACAATTCTTAGAGGGAATAATACCATTGCTAAGATACTATATATTAACCTTTTGATAAAGAGAATTTCTCAGTGAGATGCCCAGAAATTTTCACTGTAATCTCCCATTTTCGTACCTGATATTCATATTCAGTGAAAGGCAGGAGCGTGTCATCTTTGAATGAAGTGGATGAACCGTTATAAACAAGGCTGACGTTGTGTTGATTGGGTAATGGCTGTCTTCGATAAAGTTCATAATGTAAGATGTCTCCATTTGGGTGCTTTGGGCCAGTCCACACAATGGAAAGAACAGTCTGGAATCCATCAGGACTTGACTGGACATCTATGAAAGGAGCTGGCTGTATTTCAGGGGGTGCTTCAAGAGTTTGTATGGATGCCCATTCACTGTGAGTACAGCCCAGGAGACTGCAAGCTTGTACTTGTACTTCATACCTTTACAAACACAAATCAGAAATGAGCTAGTAGAATCTAGGCTTTGCACAACATATAAAAGTAACACAAAGTACAGATGTTCCACAAGACAAAGTTTGCAGACATTCAAACAAAGAAGAAATGCATTCCTTCAAAATCACTGGATTGTAATTTAAGGTCTTTTGGTGAGTAAGAATCTAATCATAGGAATTGAAAATCTGGGCAGAAAAGAACATAACACTAATTTTGTTAGAAATATAAAATCTGATTGGCAAAGGCTAGCTATAAAAGAAAAGAAACTGATTGACTAAGTAAATTTAATCAACAATCCTTACAATGGACAAACTAATATGCATGCACCTCCCAGCTTTTTCATGGATGCAGTGAGCTAATATGCCTTGGGAAATTTATTTATGTTCTAAAGTACAAGAATTCCCTCCTCATTTACTCATTACAGCATATGCTTACAACATACCTGTGATAGGGTTTTAGTTCTGTTAAATTGTAAGACTGTCTTCCAAAAGAATCATGGAATGAATCCAGATAAATCACTTTCTTTTGTGATTTAATAGGCTCCCGAAGAATGATAGTATAATTGATTATGTTACCATTAATCTTTGCTGGAGGTTCCCAAATAACCAAAATTGTCTGCGAGGACCATGGATGCAACAGAGGTGGAGACATTCCAGATGGGGCAGAAGGATCGGTTCTTATCTTGGCTATCTGACTGGTGACACTCCCTTGGCTGTTGGTTGCAGTAACAGTATAGATGTATTCCACTCCAGGAGTTAACATAAAGTCCTTATAGTGTCTATCTAGACCTGAATAAACCAGCAATCCATTCCTCCTTAGCTCATAAATCTGGATTTTACCATTTGGATTATTGGGAGCTTTCCATGTAATTTCTAGAGATTCTGAATCTGTTACTAATAACGTAGGAGGATCTAAGTTAAGAGGAGGAGCTTCTATTGTCCAAGCAGATTGGGATGCACTAACAGTGCAGCCTCCATTAGTACAGGCAACCAATGTGATGTCATATTTAGTATAAGGTTGTAGATTCAATACTGTCTTGAATAAACTCTTTCCAATATATTGTTCTTCATCATTCAGCTTTAAAATGTACTTTATGATTTCACCATTTTGAATTTGGGGTGGTGCCCAAGATATATTAATCTGGGTTGAATGTATACCTTCTAGAGTAGGAGGGCTGACTATTGCTGGAGCTGCCTCTAATGTCCGTATTCTGGAACGGTCACTAGAGCAGCACCCTCCCAGGGTACAAGCAGTTATTAAATAATTGTATTCTGTATATGGAAGCAGGCCTTGATCAGTATAATTGAAGGTTGAAGCATCAAAGCTAAAAGGATAGGGAACATCATTTCTTTGGAGCTTATATGACAGCAGAACACCATTGCTTTTTTCTGGGAGTGACCATGAAATCCATATTTTGCTGGGATTTTGAGGGATATAAGTGAACATAGGAGCAGCCATGCCTTCTGGGGCAGCTTGGCTGGTTTTTGCAGCAGACCAAGGACTATCAGTGTAGCCTGCTGAATTCCAGGCACGTATTTTATATTCATATGTAGTCCACGGCTGCAAATGCCGAGCATGATATACAAATGCGTTACTCCCAATGTTATATTCTGTGAAAACAATGTTCTCTTCTTCTGTCGTTCTATTTTCCCCTGAAGCATTTTCTTTGGTGTGTCTGTGAATAACTTCATAGCGCATTATTTTTCCATTTGAATTAATTGGCTCAGACCAGCTCAGTTCAATGCTGGTTGCATTCACCAAATGGATTACAGGAGCCATTTGAGAAGCAGGAGGGGCTGCATCTGTCCAAATTTGCTGCGGCGAAGAGAGAGTGCAACCAGCTGCTGTACAAGCTTCAAGTACGAGAGTGTATTCAGTAAAGGGATCAAGACGTCTGAAGAGGAACTGACGAGACAAACCACTATACTCTAGATTACCATCATTAAAAATATTGTAAATCTGAAAGAAAAGACAATGTCAAAACATTACCAGCAAGACCATTAGTGGCCACATCAGGCAACTTTTTAAACCTAATACAACTCACTAAATAGGTACAATAACTTTTCACAGGCTCCATTGGTAGCCCATCCCTGCTGCTCTTTGGATATTGTAAAAACAGGGGATTTATTAAAGATCCAGCAGGCATAATAAAAAGCATGAACCCCTCTTTTCTTTGGGGAAAAAGTTTTACTCTGTAAGGCTAACATATTTTATTATGATAAAAAAGAGGACATTGTTAAAGTATACTTTAAAAAAATACTTATTGAAAATATATGATTGCTTTTAGCACCTTATCTTAGAGATTTTTCACAGTCTTTTACAATGGTCATGTAAAACTTTAACCCCAGCCCCTTTCTTGATTTAAAAATCAAGACTAGATTTAAAAATCTATCTATTCATCCATAATTAAATCAGACTGAACTAAGTGGATCCTTCTTAGAGCTTTTCAGTACCACCAAAATAAGACATTTTCATGTCTTTTTCCCCAGGATAGTGATTCATCTAAAAAGTCAAACACTTATTATATAATAAAACTAAAACTGATAAGTCTTTAAATTCTACATATGATTCTTTTTACTGTAAGTGTAATGACTGGAGATCTGTGGAGATCCTCAGTCATCCAGGTCATGGTTATTCCAAAAGTGCCTTTTCAAAAGGCAACTGGACTTTATTTTTCCTTGAAGATGTTTTGTTTCTTGAATCAGAAGTGAAACATCTTCAAGAAAAAAACAAAGAAAGTCCAATTGCCTTTTGAAAAGGCACCTTTGGGATAATGACTGGAGTTTATAGAAGGGAGACAGATGGTAAAGAGCCAAGCAAGAAATCAGCTGTGAGTTTTTCAAAAAATGCCTGATAAAGTTGCTCACTAGAAATAAGTAAGCAAAGACTGATATCTTGCTTGCTTATTGATTTATTACATATCATCCCCTATCTTTAATAGATTCTAGGCAGTTACATATACAAATAAAACAATAATAATAAGTATTCTGGGATAACTTTAATTCTAAAAGTTACAATAATATTTAAAACTATTCTCAGTGTTGATGACTCAAGTTAATCTCCAAAGCATCCCAGAAAAGCCATGTTTTCACGAGTCTTCAGAAGTCCATGAGCGTCACCCCTGCTTTTTGTAGCAAGTTATTCAATAGGCAAGAAATTCCCACAAAGAATTCCCAGGCTTCCTTCTACGGTACTTCTAAGTAGGTGAAGAATCTGGATCATCTAGATAAGGAGGCAGAATTGATTTGGGAAAGGCAGCCTCTTAAATACCCATGGGCAAAGCAATATAAAACTTTAAAAGTAATGACTGGCACCTTGAATAACTCTTGAATTCACCTGCAACCAGTAGCTCCTGCAGCAATAGTGTGATATGGCAGTACCACAACTGACCAGCTGCACTTTGTTTACTTCAGCTGAAATTTCTGGGTGGTCTTCAAGGATAGTCTCATTTAGAATAAATTACAGTGGCTCCTTGGTACTCAACCACTTTCAAACTCATTGAATTTGGTACTTAGTGCATTTTGACATTAACACTTTGTACCGGTACTTATCATTTGTTTGGTACTCAAAGCACAAGTTAGAACTTGTCAGTGTTGGCTGCTTTGTGACTCACTATTATTTCTTATAGGAAAATTTTTTTTGGTTCTCATCATTTTTGGTACTCATTGCATCTCTTGGAATTGAATAATGAATAATAATAGTGCCATTGTATAGCATACAACTATATTATAAGTGAACTACAATTGTGAGTAGTCATGAAGTTCTATATCAGCGGTTCTCAACCTTTTCCGGGGCTCGACCCCAGCCCGTGCCACGCCCGCATTGTGCATGCGCGGCACGATGGGGCGCATCGCGCATGCGTGGCACGATGGGGTGCATTGTGCATGCGTGGCATGACGGGGCACATCGCACATGCGCGGCGGCCCGCATCGCAAAGGAAAAAAAATGGCCGACCCAAAAAAAATGGCCGACCAAAAAAATAAATAAAAAATGGCGGACTGCGGTGTTTGGCGACTCCCGTGAAATGGTCGTTCGACCCCAAATGGGGTCGTGACCCACAGGTTGAGAACCGCTGTTCTATATTAAAGGTTTGCAGTATTGCAAATTAAAACATTCATAATATACTAGAGCATTAATGACTTTTATAACATGACTCCACAATGTTTCTGTTCCACCTTGATGAACTAAGATTCAATTACCTTAATGTTACCATTGGGCTTGGAAGGCTCTGCCCATCTCAGTAATAATGCCCTGCCATTCTCTTTCTTGTCCACTGTAAAGTTGCTTAGGCCACTTGGGGAAGCTTCCAGGGTGCGCACTGAAGTCCATGGACTAGCAACTTGCCCAGCATTATTGACAGCAACAATATGAATGTCGTAGGTTGTATACGGCTTCAAACCAAACAAGTAAGTTTGATACACCTCTCCCTATAGGTGAAAGAGACAAATTTGTGGTTTTTGTATGTGCTTTGCCTGAAGATTGAGCATTTACAAAAAATATCTTACACTATCAACTAGATAGGTAAAAGAGTTTTTGTGGAAGCAGTTTTCACAAGATTGATTACAATGTACTCTCATAAACATGTACAGTAGTATTGAATGGACTCCACTAATGTCTGTTGGTCTTGGGTTAAATACATACTTTTTGTCATAACAGAAAGAAAAACTTCTATTCTACTTCAGCACTATTCTATCCCACCATCCATGCCACACATGTTTGCTCTTCTCCCATTACCAAGCTATGCTTCCTGTTTTGTTTTTTGTTTTTTATATGAAGCAGTGTATCTTTATCATCAGTAACACCCTAAATTAAAATGTAACAATCTAAAAGCTGAATAAAAATGGTTAAAATACTATTAAACACCACTGGGAGACCTAAAGAATCAGGTTAGGGACAGATCATTGATCACTGACAAATGAAATCGATTTATGTGGTTGCTAAGAGTTAACACCAACTTGATGACACATTATCAGTCAATCAGTTATTAGACCCACTTAAATGACTTGGCTGAAGAAGACGGTCTCACTTCCTTTTCAGATGGTAGACAATATGATACAGTTCCCAAGAAAGCGAGAGAAAGCTCTTTCTTGCATACCTAAGAGATGGGCCTCTGAAAGTCCAAGCCAGAAGTGTGCACTATTTGAAACCAAAGTGAGTAAGGATGCTTTGGATCTTGCATGGGCAGCCTCACTATACCTCTTTGCAGTTCCTTAAAGGAAGTGTGTGTTTTTTTCTAGGGTGCATTGACAACTGTGTAGGCTCATGGAAATACATGTTTGAGTTACTACTTGGGCACATTTAGCAAAGAGTCTGCTGATATTTTTAATGCCCATTCAAAACTGATTCTGGCATATTTCTACTGCAAGAAAACAGCTCTTTCATAATATTTGCACTTAGAATTCTTTACACACTTTTCACTTGTATGATTAGTTCATAAAAAAAAAGACTCAATTGCTTGGTTTTAGTTAAGTAGCTAAAAGTCACACTTCCAAGCTTCTAAATATTTAAATATCTGGTAAGCGGCAAGATGAAAAAATAATCTCTTTTTTTGCAGAAAAATAATCTTTTTTTAAATATTAAAAGTTAGATAATAAATATTTAATAGTTATTTTCCCACAACGAGCTTTCCTTTTAGATAAATATAGCACAGCATTTGAATGTCCATTTTGAATATTAAAGCTCAAAACCCACCATGACTGATTATAAATATACTTTTCAATGACAATTATTCTTTACTCCTCCCATGTTGAAGAAGGCAAGTGCCTTGCGAATAATAATGATGAATGCAAGGGGGTGCAGTGGCTAAATAGGAATTTTTTGCTTTTCATTCATTGCAAAGATGAATAAAAATTCCTAAGCTCTAAGATCTAAATTTGTGAAAAGCACTGTATCAATCAGATGCAGATGTCAATGGATTTTTGTTTAAATTCATCCCATATACATTTAGTCAAAAGACCTACTAAGTTCGGTATAAGTTAGACAGAACTGTTGTAGTCCTCCTTTACTACAATCCTAGAATGCTTCTAGGGAAGACTTTTCTTGTGACATTTACAGATTTTATTTCTATTATTTAGGGAGAGGTTCCCAAAATTACTCAGTCTAAGATCTAGGGACAAGGCTGCAATTGTTTTATTACTGCTCAATTTATTTTTATTTTTTTCAAAATTCACTGTACTGAGAATCATGGAAGAGTTGTTATTATAAACCAAGAAACTGAAATTAAAACCTAAAACAATTTTTTTTCCAAGTCTTTCCTTGTCCCTTTGGAAAAGCAATGCTGAAACCACTTCTGATTTCTAATGAAGGGGGAAAAACTGGAAGTGCTGCAGGTCCCAAGCCTGCAGTCTAAAAACAGTGAATGGAAAATCCAAGAGGCAAGTTTGAAATTAATTAGCAAAAGCAAACTGGAAAATCTCCAGCTAGATTGTTAAACTGACTAAGAAAAACAAAGGTTTAAAAGTCACATTGTGACTATATCTATTCAGAATGCTGAAATCTACTTAGCTTACACACACACACACACACACACACACACACACACACACACATCATTAATCATACACACACACACACATATACTATTAAAACTCTTGTATCTATTTGTTTCTAATCTTCAATTGGACAAAACTGGATAATAATAACAGTAATAGAGTTGGAAGGGACCTTGGAGATCTTCTAGTCCAACCCCCTGCTCAGGCAGGAAACCCTATACCATTTCAGACAACTGGATGTCCAGTCTCTTCTTAAAAAACTTCCAGTGTTGGAGCATTCACAACTTCTGGAGGCAGGTTGTTCCACTGATTAATTAACTGTCAGGGAATTTCTCCTTAGTATTAGGTAAGTATAGAGAACAATGATTGAATCAGGGAAATTCAAATGGATTAACTTATAGAATGTCAGATCCATGATTCCGGTGAGAATGAAATTTGGGGAAATTGTGGTTGCTTCAGCACCATTGTGTCTTTTGACTACACTTTCCCAAAACCTTTACATTGTGAGTTGCAAGGGAAATATATGCATCTCAAAACTGTATGCAGTCCATTACGTTCTGTCTACAGAATTCATTTGGTCCCCTGAAGCAGGACAATGAATAGAAAATATAGAGATCTCTAGTATGGGGAAGCAGAGTAAGTTGAATGGTGTGACATTTGCAGGTTCGCTGATATTGGCAGGAACATCTGGCTAATGAGATTTACTATTTATTTATTATCTATTTATCTCATTAAGATCTCTGCTTAGCAGTATCTCTCCAAAATGGCAAAGCTAGCACTTGGGTTTCATTCATTTTCTCCACTCTCAGCTTCTTTATTGTAGCCATACACATGGAATAACTTCTATGTTGGTCTTGCAAACACATTGAAATTAGGATGCACAGCTCAGCTCTCCATTTAAGGGCTCAAGACCATTCACTCTTTGCTTCACACTTTACTCTGATGTTCTGTAACTTGGACTGAGGATGACTGAGTGGATTCCAAGGCAATGCTCAGAGGTGCTGGCCTAAACATTTACTGCTTGTTGAAAATGGGTCTGGCAAAACTAAAACGCCTCTTGTTTTCTGTAGCTGGCCTCTCTCTGTCCATTGTATCTTACTATGCCAGCCTGTGTATGCTGTTTCTGCTAATGCAGGTTGACCTCCCTGGACTGTGGGATGCTGTGACATCATAATGGCAAGCTAGGCACCAAGTGCCTAGATCACAGTCATGTGACTGCATGGATGCTGCAACCAATAAAAGTGCAAAGACCAGTTATAACTACTACTCACACAGACCCGTTGTAAGGTTTAACAGCCATAGATCAAGTGGTTGTTAAGTGAGGACCTATATACCTAAGGCACAATTCTGTACTCTGTCAGTGATGACAGGGTCCTTCATAGAAACCAAACATGCTAACAGCTAATCCATCGTTTCTGAAATCCCAAAGCCAGTGCTCTCCTTTTCTATCTTTGCATCAAAAATGTATTGCAGTGAAATCCAAATAGTACTTGGCAGGATCAATAGCTTCCAAAGATCCATTATATGTATGTATGTATGTATGTATGTATGTATGTATGCATGTATGTATGTATGTATGTATGTATGTATGTATATATAATGTTAGTTTTAGTTTGGATCAAACGGTTGTGCCTCTGAATTGCAAACTCAAATAGAATAATACTTTCTTCAAATCTTGAAGATGATTCATATTAGAGGTGATTTGCATGGGCTGAGTGGCAGTCACAGCATAGTTCTCAGTAATGGAGATTACTAATAACTAATACACATTTAAAACAAAGTGCTAAAATACTATAGGTTATTACATTTTCCTTCTGCTAGGGGACAAAGTTTTAAAAAGCCCTTTATGATCAGTTAAAAACTCAAGATCTGAACAGATTAAGAGAATAAAGGAATTACCTCAAGCTCTCTCTTTCACACACACACACACACACACACACACACACACACACACACACACACACACACACAAATGCTTGGGGATATTTAGCTATATTTTTTCTCATAAAAAGCCTGGGAAGTATGTGTGCTTTAAAGAAAAACATATGCATATTGTCAATAGTAGCACCTGTTCAATTACAGTTTATTTCAGTATGGAGAATCCAGTTTAGTCCCCTAGATGGCAATACTATCAAACAGTTTTTATACCATGAGTACTTAATGATTAACAACCAGCATTCAGTCATCCAACATACTCAAGGCAGCCATTAAAAAAATAACAAAATGATTTCATTATAGATTCTTTTAATAAACATTTATGGCTTAGATCCTTGAAAGTGGAAGCATTCGAACTGCCATAGCCAAAGGGAACTTACAGAACCCAATGCAAAATTATGGACTGTAGGTTAAAATACAGAGTTCAAATTGAAGTTCATGCTTGGCATAACAATCTGGCATCAGAAATTATGCTGGCACGAATCACTATTAAAATTAGCTTTATAATCGGATGCAGACTATATTAACAGTGTTTTATGAAAAGAGCTATCTATTAGGTTTCAGCAACTGAACTTTTAAAAGCCTACAATCTACAATTTGCATCTTAAGATTTAGTGGGGGAAATGGAGCGAGCACATGAAGCTAAATGCTTCTGATCAAATATTAAGTGCTTTGGTTACAGAACAACAGAAAAGTATACTGTATACAGTAAAGCTCATGGTTCATTGTGTATATTTATGCATATGAATATATGCTTATGAAATAAACATGTAATATAAAGAGATTAATTTTACAGAATGAACAATTGCCATTCTTGCTATAATAATCTAAAGAATATCTACATAAATTCAAAATAGCCTAGAAAAACTTAGTTGACTCTACTGGAGAGGTAAAAAAAGTTTCAAAAGACTTAGGGTTAGCTTAAACAGAATGCAAGTTGCCATCAATCAGTTAATTATGCTTCATCACATTTCTATAAGATGTTGAGCATAATTTGTGACACAACGTTGGGCTATACAGTAAATTCAGTAAATAATTAAACTGCATAATAAATTTATGACAATTAGTACTTCATTATATTTATTTAAAGAATACAGGTTGCAGGATGGGGTGGGGAGCAAATTAGAAAAAGGACCACAGTACACAGAGATCTTTTAGCCCTCATTTCAAAGTAATGGTGAGATCTGCTCCCTTGAAACTGCAATTTCTCATGACAGAATTGCCAATAGCATCTGTGAGGAAAAGCACAGAGAAAAAGAACTGAACTCTTCTGAGAAGCAACTTGAATCTAAGTTGTCTTTAGCCATCCTTTGAATTACTGAATTGGGAAAACAGAGAAACATGGAGAAACTCCCTGTCTGTGAACTGAAAAAGATGAGGGTGACCAAAGCAAAAGAAGGCTGCCATCTAAAAGATCTCAGATTGTCTTCAAAAAAGTTGTCTATGAAGAGAGCCACTTCTCATAGTTCCTGATCAAAGCAGAGAGTTGTGATATGAAAGCACTCTGAGGACATTCTAGCTCAAATCCCTTATGGACTTGATCTGTGTTATCTACAAACAGCAGCTCTGCGTACCATATTACATGAATCTCTCAGTTCTTGGTGCTGTTTTGAAAACATGCATATTAAGAACAATTATTTATTTAGGTCAGACTGAATATTGTTATACACTTTCTTCAGTTTGCTGCTGCTACTGTTTTACATTTAATCCTGACCTACCACCAGCTGGACTGCGTTTTTTCCTGATTTCTCATTCTAGTCAGCTGCATGATGTTTTTGTTCTCTTTGCAAAACTTATCTCACTGACTTGTCACACAGCATATCTTTGGACTCCTATTTTTTTTATTTCCAATAACCATAATTAGAGTTTGCAGATAGCTAGTTAATTATGATGATGTCAACTATGAAACCATTCTTTATTATGTTCAGACTTACCAGTTGTGCTGGGCATAGCTTATTACTTCCTGTCTATCTACACCATATGGATTTACAGTTCCTGGTAGGAATAGGCATCTTCCAAATTCTCATTGAGTTCTGGATCGTAAACAGCCCTCTACAACTTTGGTTGCTGTTGTTTGTATCAGGAGCACCGAAGCGCTTCTGAGTTAGAAGCAGTGACATCACTGTTGCCCAGGGATCACCCAGTTGGAGACGCCTTTCAGGTCCCCATTAAGTTGCCTATCTACAGTAAGTATTACCACCTATCAGCCTCTCCTGACTTGGCTATTGAAAGAGTTCTTTACTTGGAAGGCCTTTAAGGTATGGGGCTCCGACACTGAATTAATTTTATGGTAATTGGCCTTTCAAGAATGAAGCCCTTCAGGATACTCTAGTACAGGGGTCCTCAACCTTGGCAACTTTAAGACTTGTGGACTTCAACTCCCAGAATTCCTCAGCCAGTTTTGCTGGCTGAGGAATTCTGGGAGTTGAAGTCCACAACTCTTAAAGTTGCCAAGGTTGAGGACCTCTGCTCTAGTACCTATGTGGTCTCCCAACATTTCAGGGACAGTAATCACATGTATGGCTATATTAAGTCAGAAAGGAAAGCCAGTTTGGTGTAGTAGTTAAGGCATTGGGCTAGAAACTAGAAGACCATGATTTCTAGTCCTGCCTTAAACACAAAACCAGCTGGGCAACCTTGGGCTGGTCACTGTCTTTCAGTTCCAGAAAGCAGAGAATGGCAAACTACTTCTGGAAAGAAACCACACACACACTCACTCACACACATACTATGATGCCACCAGGAGTCAGCTGAACACAAGGAGGAATTTTATTTATATTTTATTTCTATTGGCTGTTTTTTGCTATCACCTTTGTGCATCAGTTATGTTTCTTATCTTATAAGCTCCAAAGGGACAATCTTCGTATAGGAAAAACCAAACAAGACAGCCAAAAATGAATTCTTTGTCTTTAAGCCATTATGCTTACTTTGTGAATAATCTTTTACATCCTGATTCTGAGAAAAGCTTCTACAGTCACATTCCACCTTAGATAGAGTCACTCCATAAATAGCATTTCCTAAATAAGGACGGATTCAGTCACATCTTTTTCACTAGATCAGTTTTTTTCCAGTTTGATGTATAAATCTGTAGCTATCCTACAGAGAATTAAACACTTTTAGCTCTCTTCCTTTTCTCATAAGCCAATTCAAAATTATCTATGGAGACATTTTCCCCCTCTGTTACGATGTTCAGATAAATTGCTATTTGCACAATACAAACCTAGATATGCCTAGTTAAATTTGAATCCAGCTGTGGACAATAAAAGCTTATGCCTAATAAGACAGTGAGAATGCAGTCTTCCTCGATGTAAGCAGAACCGGGAACTATTGACTGTATCATTATTATTTTATTAAATCTATATGCTGGCCAATTCCAACAACTCTGGATGGCACATGCAAGAACTTTGAAAAAAGCAAAAAAACCCATACACTTTCAACTCCTGTCTCCTTTTTTACATTGGCGTATACATAAATGAAAAGATTTGGGTTTCTTAGAGATTGTTCCTCTCTCTCCTTTTTAAACACCACTCATTATTCTTATGCTGAAGGTAAAAATGTGTGATGCAATAAGCCGTTTTGTTTATTGTTGTTGCAGAACCTGACATTGATTAGGGCTGGACTGATTGGCTCAAAGTTACTCAGTTGCCTACTACATCTATGGGAAGACTACATCTTGAGTCTCCCTGCTAATGGTCTAGCACCTTTACCACTCTGTAAATGCTGGCTGAGGAATTTTGGAAGTTGAAGTCCACACAACTTAAAGCTGCTAAGCTTGAGAAATACTGTCCTATATCATATTAAAAAACTCAGTTTTTAGGACCCTCTAATCCCTTAATTCAGGGTATAGTCGGGGTGAGTGGATGGAGCTAGTGTTTACTGGCTGGATGCCCTTCCGGACACCATGTGGAGTTCACAGCAGATATATTTTCTTTGTGCCCTATCATCAGAGGGAAAAAAAATCTTAAATTTCACATTTCATGTTGCATACATTCAAACTTTTACCAAAGATAGATAGCTTCACTAACAAATCTCTCTGCTCTGTTCCTAACCACCACTCAAACAAATAATAAATTCCCTAGGAGTCATATACAAACAGAATACTTTGCTCTAAACTCCAGATGGGAAGCATTTGGCTTAAGGGTTAATTTGCCACTTTTACTGTTGTCACCTTGTCCTTGGTCTTAATCAACTGCAAAAAGATCACAGTTCCTCTAATGGGAAGAAGATAAATTATCCATTGATAGAATAGGCCAGTGGTGGCGAACCTATGGCACGTGTGCCAGAGGCGGCACTCAGATCCCTCTCTGTGGGCACGCACACCATGCCCCTGAGATGGCAACTACCCCTCTTCAATCAGCTGCCCGCTAACTCGCCAAGGTCCCACATGGCCGGATGCATCCCAGCATGGCTGGTTTCCCTCCCCCCTGTCCCATCCCTCCTGGTCTCGCATGCTCTCCTTTTTCCAGGCATGACCCAGGACACTCTGTACTGTTGGTAGTGGGCTGTGGAGCCCCAGAGTGTGCCGGTCGAGGAGCTGGCAGGCTGTGGCTGCTGGACACCATTGGCCCCCATGCGCTTGCTGGCCTGTGTGTGCGGGGGCTGATGGTTTCAGGCAGCAGCTGCCCCGGCCCCTGCCTTGCCTTGTCCCATGGCAATGGTACCTCCGCCCTGCCTTGCCTTGTCTTGCCTCACCCCGCAGGACGAGCCTCCTGCCCACCACCCCACCTACCAGAGACCCCCTGGATCTCCCCCAGCCCTGCCCGGCCCCCACAGGCATCCCTCCCCACAAGCAACATTGAGGTGACCACGCCCACCTTGGCCACACCCACCCAGTCTGCCATGACCACCACAGCCACACCCACCCAGTGGGCCACGCCCACCTGGCACCCGGCCATAAATAAGTGGGTTTTGGGTTGCAGTTTGGGCACTCGGTCTCTAAAAGGGTAGCCATCACTGGAATAGGCATCAAATCAGCATCTCCAGAAAGCCAGGTGTGGAGAGGTAATTGGAATCTGCATGAAGCTGTTCAAAATCAGTTCATTGATTTCAGCTATTTGGAGCACAAGACTTTGTGGGGATAGAGGGTTGCTATGGGCCTGCACTTTGAAAAACAAGGTGGTGTCAGTAAATGTGTGACAACTCATGAATATTAAAGTATCAGCATTCTAGTCGCCTCCTGCATTGGACTGCTTTAAAGAGTAACAGAAAGGACCTATGTTTGCATAGGTTCTGAAGCAGTTTTTCTAAGCAATATGGGAAATATGCCCAGCCTTATTTTTAATTCATTTGAGACAAACTTGATTGCCTGGATGAGTCCCTGCTGTTTTTTGGCAAGAGTTTTGGAAGTGGTTTGCCACTTCCTTGTTCCTAGAGCTGAGTTAGAAAGATTATCAAACATAATCTTTTCTGTGACTTGCTTTTATAACAAAAAACAACAACCCTGTAACATTTAATTAATTCACTAATTAAATTACCTGTTTGTATTCCTTAAAAGGAATGAGAAACTACAGAAATATGTCTAGCAGTACAGTAATGATTGGATGTAAAACAAAAACTTAAAACAGTAAAGGCAAGATAAATTGATGTAATTTAGGAATAGTTTAATCTTAAAACACAATTTTATTTTCCTTTCATAAAAACAGAAGCCAAGAACACCCCAAATGTAAGAGGAGCATTTTCAAAACTAGTCATTAAAAATATTGACAAGTTTGTATTTCCATCTATGATTGCTTTGACTGCTTGAAATTCCCCAAAGGTGGAAAATGGGTCAAAAAATTTATGTAGGTGGGAATGTATCAAAAATTGGCATTGATCTGTGGTTGTCAATAATGTTCTTTGTGGGTAGGCTCCCTGCACAAATATTTAAACTGCACAAAGCTACATAAACTCGTAGTCTTTAAATATGTTGAGGGAAAACTATTGATCAGATGATCCAGCCATTTCTACAACTATCACTCTGGACTTTTGTTCTTACTGCTTATCATATGCCTCACTGTTTAATTTCTGGAGTAAAAAATTTTTTTTAGAGAGCTAATTTATCAAGAATAATAATCTCTAAAATTTGAGATTATTATTTAATAGAAATACAAATGTAGCAGAAGCATATAATAGTCATGTATGTAACCAAAGAAATTGCATGCTTCTTTGAAGATGGAATATCACAGACAAGGATGCTTATATTCACAAAACACACAAAATATTATTTTTATTCCTATGCAGGTGTAGAAAAATAGATCAATATTTTAATCAATGAAATTTATATAACTGAGATTTTTTTTCAATCCAGGTAGTAGTTCTAGGTTAGATCCTTTTGTCACATGACTATATGATTCTTTAACAATGTAAAGCTACTGATCAAAAGAATTAAAATCCAATTCAACCAAGATATTTGAAATATTTTAACATAACCATTTTCCTTATTTGCATTTAGGAGCACACAGAACAAGCCTCTTACGCATTCTTGAGTACATTCTTGAGGGGAAGCATATGTAGCTTATTGGAAATGAATGAAGGACATAAAGGGGCACCCCTTAATAGCTGCACTCAGCATCAGTTAAAACAACTAGGCTAGTATTTGATCACACCCTAAAAGTAGACATTACTTAATGTGACTGTAAATTGTATTTTCTTTCCCTGACACCTTTTGACAGCTAGGGATTTGCAGCAGTCCCAATAAGAATGTGAACTGCCAGCTTTGACTTGAAAACAAAGCCCCATAAAATAGTAGCATTTTACAAGTTAGCACTTGGCATTCAGCTGGTTTTTCAGGGAACAGGGGGCTTTTAAATGATCAACTCCTTCATCCCAGTTTTGCAGGCTAAACATGACAGAAGCCTTTTCCTTGATGCCAGTGTTGTTCTGCTTCTCCAGACTATTAGAATTATGTTTTGTGTTTCTTTGAAATTCCATATATTCACAATTCCATTTGAAAACCATTTCCTCCAAAGACAACTTTTACACATTGCTTAAAAATACCCCACCAACACACTTCAGGCAGTCAGGAAAAAGCAATGGGATTTTGCCCTTACTCATTCACATTAACAATGCACTTCAAAACATGGATCTCATCTTGAGACATCACAAAAACAAAACAAGACAAGACATCTCTAGAGATTGAGACAATATGGAGAGAATACAGGAAAACAGTTTGTATTTCAAAAGGAATTTACTTAAGAATACTTCTGAGCTTGAAAATACTAAGGTCATAGAAGCCTTATAAAACTGAGACTTTGCCATTCACACCTTTTAAATAGAGACATCAGGGCCATCAAATTCCCACTAAAACCTCTCCTTTCCCATCCTAGGAAAGCCACATCTGTAAGGCAATGAAAATACTTTGAAGCAGCAAAGCAGCTTTTCTTGTCATTGAAGTGTATAACTTCTCTCATGTGAAATAAATAATAATAAAGTTGGAAGGGACCTTGGAGGTCATCTAGTCCAACCCCCTGCTCAGGCAGCAAACCCTATACCAGTGTTTCTCAACCTTGACAATTTTAAGGCATGTGGACTTCAACTCCCAGAATTCCACAGCCAGCAGTGTTTCTCACTGCCCTATACCATTTCAGACAAATGGTTGTCCAGTTTCTTCTTGAAAACTTCCAGTATTGGAGCGTTCACAATTTCTGGAGGCAGGTTGTTCCACTAATTAATTGTTCTGACTGTCAGGAAATTTCTCCTTAGTTATATGTTGCTTCTCTCTTTGATTAGTTTCCATCCATTGCTTCTTGTCCTGCTTTCAGGAGCTTTGGAGAAGAGCTTGACTCCCTCTTCTTTGTGGCAGGCCCTGAGAGATTGGAACACTGCTATCATGTCACCCCTAGTCTTTATTTTCATTAAACTAGACATACCCAATTACAACAACTGTTCCTTATATGTTTTAGCCTCCAGTCCACTAATCATCTTTGTTACTCTTCTCTGTACTCTTTCTAGAGTCTCAAAATCTTTTTTACATCGTGGCGACCAAAACTGGATGCAGTATTCCAAGTGTGGCCTTACCAAAGCATTGTAAAGTGGTATTAATACTTCATGTGATCTTGATTCTATCCCTCTGTTAATGCAGCCTAGCACTGTGTTTGCTTTTTTTGGCAGCTGAAGCACACTGCTGGTTCATATTTAGGTGATTGTCCACTAGAACAATTACTACTACTGAGCAAGGTACCACCTATACCAGAGGTCCCCAACCTTTTGGACACCAGGGACCGGTTCCGTGTTAAGAGGTTTTTCCATGGTCCAGAGGTGCATGGTTTTGTATGCTGCCTGCATCTTGTGGATGGGGCTTTGCTTGTTTGTGTGGACCAGTTGCTAGCATGCCGCGGCCCAGTACTGGTCCACAGACTGGGTGTTTGGGACCCCTGACCTATACTATACCTGTGCATTTGATTTTTCTTGCCTAAATGTAAATAAAATGTAAATGTAAAATATAAAATAAAGCTCCAACCTATTCCTTATTTGATTTTCTCGCCTCTAAAGATATCCGTGTTTATTTTGTGAAGTTTTGCTAATCAGTTAAATAGTTTTTCGTGTATTCATTTACTAGCAAAACAACATAGCAAAACAAAGAGGGACAGAAACATTTAAGTTGAGATGTTGCAATAGAAATAAGCTTTCTTCCTAAGAAGGTGCCAATATATCTATTTATTTATTAAAGGTATAGCTTACATTTCCTCTCTGAACTTAAGGATGTGTATGCAGTAATGCTTCCTCTATTCTCTCCTCCTAACAACCCTGTGAGGTTGTCTAGGAGATAACTACTGGCTTAAAATTACCCACTGAAGTTTTAATGGTGAGGGTGGACTCAAACATGGATTTTCTCTGTCCTAGTCTAATCCTGAAACCACTATATAATCTTCCTCATTAGGATGAGTAAAACTAATCTGGCATATCTGCTGTCCTTTTTACTAATGTGTCCTCTTCTATAAAGTTTGTCCTGTTTAAAATAACAGATTAATCTGCATTCCTTAAATTCATGATTAACTCTTATTGGAGGACAATTCTATTCATGTCTGGTTAAAATAATTCTGTTTAATGAGAAGTGACAATATATAATTTACATCATGCATTCTATGATACAAAAGATTGATAATACCTTCTGAACACATTTACGATTTAAATTACAAATTATAACTTTCTATAGGTAAATTCAAGATGGATTATTTATGCTACTGGAGAAGAATTTTTTCTTCTGCTTGATTTTTTAAAATTTACTTTTCATTTGACTTTTCTCAGAATGTTTAGAAAAGCAACAATTTTATTTCCCTGGGCAGACAAAGATAATAATGGAAAATGAAAAGAGACAGTTTAGGGTAGTGGTTAAAGTGCTAGCCTAGAAACCTGGAGACTGTGAGTTCTAGTCCAGCTTTAGGCATGAAAGGCATCTGAGTGAATTTTGGCCAGTCCCTTTCTCTCAGCCCAACCAACCTCACAGGCTTGATGCTATAGGGCATGGGTGTCAAACTCGCAGCGTCACATGATGTCTTGCGACATATCGTGACTTTTTTCCATTGCCGGCAATGGGATGGGTGCAGTTTTGGTATGATGCACCCAGCCTGTGGGCCGGCAGTTTGACACCCCTGCTGTAGGGAAACTAAGATGAGGAAGGAATATTGTGTATGTTCCCTGCCTTGAATTATTTATAAAAAAAATAAAAATAGTGGGATAAAAAAATTGAAATAGAAGCTAAGCACCTCTTCTGGCAATATTATTTTCTATATGAACCTTCCTTTGGTATCTTCTAGATTAACTATGACTCACAGAATGCTACATATTGTACCCAATCCATAGTAATGCTTGAAATGGACAGTTAGAGACTTTTCTTTCTTTTCCTTTCCCCTTTTATTCCCTTTCCCCTTTCCTTTCCTTTCCCCTTTTATTCCCTTTCCTTTCTCCTTTCTTTCCTTTCCCCTTTCCTTTCCTTTCCTTTCCCCTTTCCTTTCCTTTCCTTTCCTTTCCTTTCCTTTCCTTTCCTTTCCTTTCTCCTTTCTCCTTTCTCCTTTCTCCTTTCTCCTTTCTTTCCTTTCCCCTTTCCTTTCCTTTCTCCTTTCTTTCCTTTCCCCTTTCCTTTCCTTTCCTTGCCTTTCTCCTTTCTTTCCTTTCTCCTTTCTTTCCTTTCCTTTCCTTTCCTTTCTCCTTTCTCCTTTCTTTCCTTTCCCCTTTCTTTCCTTTCCCCTTTCCTTTCCTTTCCTTTCCTTTCCTTTCCTTTCCTTTCCTTTCCTTTCCTTTCCTTTCCTTTCCTTTCCTTTCCTTTCCTTTCCTTTCCTTTCCTTTCCTTTCCTTTCCTTTCCTTTCCTTTCCTTTCCTTTCCTTTCCTTTCCTTTCCTCTTTATAAATGGGACTTCTCTACAGCTACTAAGATCCTACAGATGAACCAATGTAGAAATATGAACAAGAAAAAGTAGAGGCAAAATCTAGAATACACATGGTGACCTTTTCTATACAGACCTTTGGACTATTGCGTCCATGTAAATTTGCATAATGAATGCTTTTTTTTTGCTTTTTTAAAAAAAAGATTCATTGAATAACATGGTAAGCAACAATAACTATGGATTGGAACAGATCCAGAAATTGAAAGCGCTCTTGACACTATGGAGTTTTTTCAAGATGCTCCATTTCCATACTTGTTCTTTTGTATGCTAGGTTGCCTACCATTATGTTTATATAATTCCGACAGTGTTCTTAATGACACACACTAACAGATTGTAAAACACGCTGCTGGCATTTACTTGTTTTTTTTTATATTTTTAAAACAATGTCCTTCATGTAACAGTAGTTAAGCGCGGCAGAAGGACATCATTAGAGCCATGGTTAAACTGTAATTTACACCATTAGGAAGGCAGGAGCAATTTTTATTGCTTGGCAATTTTCTTGCTGAAATATTTGGACCATATGGCTCAATTTGTGTAATAACCTTAATTTCAGCACCCTTCAGGTCTGCATTCATCTCCTACGGAATAGTAAAATGCGGTTTAGCAGAAAAGGCAACTATCTATACTTAGAGAGTTGAGATTAATAACCTGTCACGTCCTGTTTTTGGTGAAGGAATTCGAACAGCTGCCAGATGGTATCTCTGCAAATAACTGTCAGGGGTCTTGATCTAATCAATACAACGTATTAATACATCTCTCTTCACTCTTCCTCAAGGGGCTAGTGCTCAACATCTGGAAAGGTTGGGGGGACCGCCAAGTAGAAGGCTGAGTCTTTTCAGAATCAAACTGAGCCCAATTAATTTTTCATGTATACTTGATAACTATTTCATAATGAGATATGTGTCTTGATGGATTTAGGGCTGGCAGTATGGGCTGCATGGGTTTCCTATCCCCATTCAGTCCACTTACAGAAACCAACCCATTAATCAAGCTATCTGGCATAAAACTGAAAACTCAGCTCAGCAAGAGATCAATAACTATCCTTACACACAAACTCACAGAGAGAGAAAAAGGGGGAGGGGTGAAGGAAAAACACACTTGTGGGCAAAGCTATCAGCCATGACTTTAGTAATTGTTGTAGCAAAAAATAAATCTCACAAGCTGTAATTACTGAATAGGAACAATATACAGGAAAATTCATTACCTGGTTCCTGTAAAAAAAACAACCTACCTTTTAGGCTTTTAAATATATAATGTATTGTGACTTTTTAGAAACACAAGGCACCTGGCTGATGTTCAGTGTGATTATTTTAATTGCCATGACTAACTTTTATGCAATCCAGCTGATTTAGACAGCCATTTTCAAACAGCTGTGACAATTGCCAAATAGAAGATGATGCCCATAACAAATAGTAGACATGAAGAGATCCATGCAAGGTTTGATTTGCTTGGGTGGGGATTGCTCCCCACAGCCAGGAAGCAGAGGAAAAGGAGGTTGCTATGTAGAACAAGACCACTGAAACAATAATAACAATATAAAGAGTGGAAGTGATCAATAAGGGTGTGATTTTCCAATGATTTAATGATTTTGATCCAGAATTCACGCTCTATGTCTTACTGTGCCAATTTGATATTCCTCCAAATGCATCTGGGAGAGATACATTTAAAACACCATGAGAAGTACAGAAGATTATAATGAAGATGTTTCCACCATTTTATCTAGAGGGCAATTGTTGCAACAGGGCAGTCACAACAAAGGACAGTGACACTGATTCATGTCCTTATCACATCAGGCTTAGATGCTTAGGCTTATTGCCAGGAGCTTCACATGAGGCTGCCCTGGAAAATGACTTGAAACTTGTGGTTGGTTCAGGATGCAGGAGCCCAGTTGCTAACAGGGAGGGGTGTATTCAGTAGCATTATAGTAACAATTTCACTTGTTGCATTAGTTACTGATCTTTATTGTTCTCCTTACTTTTCGTAAAAACCTTAAAAACATTTTTTTAATTTTTAATTTTAAAATGTAAGAACCCATGAGTATCGACGATGGACTTGGGCTGCCTTTGCAACATTTTTTGGATCATGCTTCTATTTTTTGGATTGTTTGTTTACTGTTGCTGGTTTTACTTTATTGATATTGTAAATAGTCCTGAGCCTTTTGAGATAGGGTGATGGACAAATGTTTGAATAAATAAATAAAATGGTAACCTGCCCCCTAAGACCCTGGAATATTGGGCAAGTTCAAAGTATTTTAAATAAAATAAAATATTAATATTGTAAATAAAATCATGCTTTGCAATAAAAGAAAACCAAACATGAAATGTAATAACAACATCCAATATCTTTATTATCTTATTCATAATGAAAGGCCTGGTTTATAATGGACATAGTAAAAGTGGGCATAGCAGAGCAATCTTGAGGCAGTGCCTTTCAAAATGTAGGAACAACCTTCTTCTGGTTCCTGCAAAATATTCTTCAGAAACTGAGGACATCATTCCTGGTAACCAAACTGGTTTTTATTGAGATAGATGGCCCTTTATTCAGTCCCAAGCTGTTTAGGATTCTCAGGATTAAAATCAACATCTTACCTTGTGCCAGTATATTGCAATAGTGATATCAGCATTTGTTTTGCTTGCTAAGTGACTTTGAAATGTTTAAGTCAGGGGTCTTTAAACTTGTGGACTTCAATTCCCAGAATTCCTCAGCCAGCGTGCCTAGCTGAGGAATTCTGGGAGTTGAAGTCCACAAGACATAAAAGGGCCAAGTTTGAAGACCTCTGGTTTAAGTTGTCGCAGCAGAGAACTCTTTTTTTATGTAACTAAAGCATGAGGAATTATTTCCAAGACCACTAATTTAGAAATAGTGGTAGCTGATGCACAAGGGATAAGTGTGCAATGCACTTTTGGCCACCTTCTCAACCTGGGTACCCAGAAATAGTTTGGGATCAAGAAACATTCACTATCTCCAATATATCTTTAATATACCTCTACCAAGCTATTAAAATTATCAGATGCAGTAACAATTAGAATCTTATATACTGAAACATTTCTGCTGAAAGATGTAATGTAACAATAGTCAAAAATAATTCTTTTTGCTAACTTTATCTTAAAATTGAATTCAAATAATATGCATAATCTGGGAAGCATGTATAGGAGGGGACATTTCATATGATTGAGAAAATAAAGGTCTCTCTCTATAAGAATTTGTTCTCCCTACAGTTACTCAAGTTAAAATACTTAAACAGAAATGTTATCCATTTAAACATTTCAGTATTGCTGTAATGTTTTTCTAGGCTTCAGGAGTTCACAGTTGTTTAGCCCAATACAGTCTGGGAACACTGGAGAAGTTATCACCCATCAAGGTAATTACTTTCAAGTTGAAATAATTACTCCATCAATGTTAATGGTCTTTCAACTTCAATAAAGCACTCACCTGCCGATAATCACCACTAACCTCTTGCTCTCTTGCAATTCCCTCTCTATTTAGCTAGTTATATTGCAGCCGTTAGAGTGGTCACTTGTCCTGAACAGCTGCTGAATTTCACTTTGCTTGGCTGTGAACCATAAAAATATTAGTCATCTGTGTATGATTTCCTCCTAACCCAGAAGCCCTTGCAGAGCGAAGGATACAATATTCTAACTTGAGGAGGGCATGTCTGGGGCAGCCATCTTGTTTCTACTGGTAGCTATTTTCTCTGATAACAACACAGCAATTCAATTAACATCTGTCCCCTTACTGCCACTTGCAGCTTTTGGTGTTTGCTAAGTGACACATGCCCTAAATTAGTGCTATACAGTTCTGAAGCAGAATATTTAATGTGTTTTCAAAAACATTTCCATAACTTTGTTGTAAAATAGGCTATCATACAATGAGCAAATCCAGTTTCTTATTTTTATTATCTCATTGGTGATAACACTGATACATTTATCAACCATGATTTAAATTGCCATATGGATTTTATTAGATTAAAGAACATAATAAATTTATTATATCGCATCTGTGCTTTCTATATACATTTACTGAAAAGTAAGTGTTGTGTACTTCGTTCGTGTGTGAATGATGAAGACACATGGCGATGCTGAACAAACACTTTATTCTCCTACAACAACCAAACAAAAGCAAAAGACACGCAGGCCTTTTTATATGGCCAGAAACCCGGACAGTGTCAACCAATAGGAACAGAGCGTTTTCGTGCCTTGCGCATGTGCACAAGGCCGGCGCCGCTGTCTGGTCCCGGGCAGCTTTTGGAATGCCCGGGACCAATGCAACATTCCGAGCCTGCTTTTGCAGGCTCAGGACACAACACCCCTCCCCCCTAGATAGAACATACTTTGCGTACACTCATGTACGTCATGCATTGGGAAGAGTGGCATACAGTTGCATTATTCAAATGCAAGGAGTGTGGAATACTTGAGTCTTCCTCAGGCAAGCCCTCTTCAATGTTGATTAATACAATAAACGTATCCGAAATAAAAAAAATAATACAAAATAATTTACCCACGAGTTACTCCCGTTATCTAGGGGCCTCATGAACAGGTCCCTCATGATTTGACAGCAACTTCACAAAGTCTCTCAGATGTTTGGGTGGGCACTTGGCCCGCTGCGACCTTCTAATGCCTGGAGAGATTGCCTGGCCCACCTGCTCGTCTACCAGGCTAGGCAGGCCAGGACTTTGATGCCCCAAATACCCGGTTGACCCACCCAGCTGCTGGCTGGCTGGACCCTCTAAGCCCAAGCCAGCATACCTTGGAGGGGTGGAAGTCCCCGAGTCCACAATGGACCCCTCTTGGGAACACTGTCCCTTGAGTCCAAGGCCAGCAGATGGAGAGGGCTGCGTAGCAGAAGTGCCCTAGTACTCTGTGGCCCCCAAGCACGTGCCTGAGGTGCCAGAGTTAGGAGTGGCCTCCATGGCAACCCCCTTTGCTGGTGACCTCCTTTTGGGAGCAATTGCGGAATGAAGCAAGCGCCCCTGATGGAATTCCTTTTCTCTTGCTATTTGTGATTTGTGTGGATACCCCCGGTTAGTCTCCCTGTCTGGAGCACTATCTGACATATGTGAATCCTGTGGATACCCCCGGTGTGACTCCCTGTCTGGAGTAATTATAGATGTGTGGGATGACCCCCTATCCAGTGAATTCCTGTTAGGAGCACTTGCGGAACCTTGGGATGAATCCCAAACAGCCTCAGTAGCAGCTAGTGAGGGCCTGTTAGTCCTGGGAAACTGTGACCCAGAATGCATATTATGGTCCTCCTCCCCCCAGAGCAGAGCCAGGAGCGGAAGGGTGCGAGTCCAGTCTCCAATGCAGTGGTCTATGTGTCTGCGAAGAATGCGGCCATCACTCAAGGCAACTTCGTATGACAAGGGCCACGAGACCTTGCAGACCACAGCTGTGACCCAGAGATGTCCAGGCCCATAGTTTCTTCCCCAAACCGGATCGCCCACCTGGAGTCTCCTAGGTGCCCATGGTTGTGACACCTGTGAAGCCACCCGGTCAGGGTGCAGCCTGTCCAGTTTAGTGATGAGGCGGCGACCCCAGCGGAGTTCAGCAGGGCTTTTACCTGTGGCTGTGCATGGTGTGGTGTGGTGTGCAAGAAGGAAATCTGCTAACCTGTGAAGCCAGTTACCATAATTCAGTTTCTTGAGGGCATCTTTGGTGGTGCGCACCATTCTCTCTGCCATTCCGTTGGAGGATGGATGGAAGGGAGCCGATGGTGCATGCCGGATCAGGTTGGCCTGAAGAAAAGCCTGGAACTCAGAAGATGTAAATTGAGGGCCATTATCTGAAACCAGAACATCTGGAAGACCGTGTGATGCAAAAATTCCTCTCAATAACTGGATGGTCCGGGCAGTAGTAGTGGAGGAAAGAGGAACAACCTCTAGCCACTTGGAATGGCTATCAACAATAACCAGGAAGAATTGCCCCTGAAAGGGCACAGCATAATCTATATGCACCCTAGACCATGGGGTTTGAGTTTCCTCCCACCTATGTACTGGGGCCTGAGGCATTTCAGTCAGAGACTGTTGGCACACTTGGCACCTATGCACCTGGGCCTCAATGGCTTTATCGAGCCCAGGCCACCAAAGATGGCTGCGTGCAAGCACTTTCATTCTGACTATACCAGGATGTCCCTCATACAGAGAGATAAAGATTCTAGACCTCAATGAGGCTGGAATCACTACCCTGCTACCCCATAACAGGCAACCCTTGAACGTGGAAAACTCATGCTTCTTATGCCAGAAGCTTTGGAACTCAGTATCTGGGCACTTGTCAGGCCATCCTGACAACACCCATGTCAGCATGCGTGTAAGCGTGTGATCAGTGGCAGTTTCTGCAGCCACGTCCCTAGCATTGAAGGGAGACTCAAGCAACTCCTGAATGGAAAGAATATTAATGGCTGGAGCAGGATCTGGCTCTAATTGGTTCAGGGGTAATCTGCTCAGGCCATCTGCATGACCCATTTCTCTTCCTGGTTTGTGAACTAATGTATAGTCATATGCTGACAGGAAAATGGACCATCTCAGCATACGAGGAGAAATGATATGTGAGGTCTGTTTGTTAGTGGTAAACAAACCCAGCAGAGGCTTATGGTCAGTATAGACTGTGAAATGGCGACCACATAAGAAATCATGAAATTTCTTAATGCCAGCCACTATGGCCAAGGCTTCTCTGTCAATTTGAGCATAATTTTGCTCTGCAGAAGACAGAGTCCTTGAGTAATAGGCCACATTAGCCTTCATATGGCTAAGTACAGCTCCCACTCCATAAGGAGATGCATCGCATGCAATGCAAACAGGCAGTTGCTCATTGAAATGCGTTAAAACAGCATTAGAAGTGAGCAAGGCCTTAACCTCATTGAAGCTCTTGTCATGGATGTTAGTCCACTGCCAAGGAGCCTGCTTGTCTAAGAGCCTGTGTAACAGCTCTGCCACTGCAGCTTTATGTGGAAGAAATGCATGGTAAAAGTTTAAGAGCCCCAAGAAGGCTTGCAGCTCACTCTTGGACTTGGGGCTTGTTGAATAGCTTGTAGTTTAGCTTCAGCAGGGTGAATGCCTTGGGCATCAATCCTGAAACCTAAGAAGTCAGTGGAAGTGACTCCTATCTTGCATTTATCCTGCTTTAGCTTAAGGCCTGCTTTTCGAAAACAAATCAAAACAGCCCTTAATCTTTCTGCTAAATTTTGAGATGACTTCCAGTAATGCGGACGTCATTGAAGTAGGGACAGACCCCAGGAATACCTCGAAGTGTGCTCTCCATGACACTTTGGAATATGCCAGGGACTACATTGACCCCTCTTGACCTTGAAGGCCCTCCTATGAGTTACAATAGTCTGGGCCTCTGCAGCTGCTTCATCAACAGATAGCTGTTGATAGGCCTGTGCCAGGTCAAGTTTTGCAAAAATGCGCCCCCCCTTGAGGGAGGCCAAGATGTGGCTTATAACAGGGACTGGATAAGTGTGCTGTTGCAATGCCTTATTCAGTGTACACTTGTAGTCTGCACATATACGTATTTCCCCATTAGCCTTTAGAGGCGTTACTATGGGGGTTTCCCATGGACTAGAATCCACAGGTTCTAAAATGCCTGCTGGAGCAATTTGTCCAGCTCAGCATCTATCTTACCTTTGAGGGCAAAAGGTACCCTCCTAGGCTTAATCCTGATGGGCGTGATGTTGGGTCTAACCGTAGCGAAATGGGAGGCCCCTTGTAGGATCCTAGTTCTGAACTAAACACATCTGCAAACTCCTTGCAAACCTCTGCAAGGCCCAGCGTTTGCAAGCTGTGCAGCCCAGTTACTTGGATTCCCAAAGCCTCGAACCAATCGAGTCCAATAAGACTTGTACCTTCACCCCCAACAACCACCACATCTAGGGAACCTTCAAAATCCTTATACTGTACCTTAAGGGTGGCCTTCCCCTTAACACACACCATAGAATTTTGAAAATCAGCAAGTATTAAATTCAATGGCCTGAGTTTAACTCGAAGGCCACTACTGCTGCAAATCCTTTTAAAGGCATTAATTGAAATAATGGAAAAAGTAAACCCTGTGTCCAACTCTATCAGTAAGGGAACCCCTTGTAACTTTACATTAATGGAAAGTTTCTTCTTAAGGGGCTTGTGTGTCCCCGTTGTTAGAATGCTCCTGCGCGATGCGCAGAAACCCATCCTGTTTTGGCTGGGGACCTTGGTACCTTTCTGAAGCAATTCTTCCTGAGGTTGAACCTTCTGGCAACCCAAACAGATGGATGCAATGTGGCCCGGCCTGCCACATGCCCTGCAAATGGCGGAGCGAAACCTGCAGTCAGCTCGCTTGTGGCGTCCTCCATACCCGAAGCATTGAAGAGATGCTGGGGCCTTGACCAGATATCCCTTCTGCCTTCTCTCAGCTGGTTGGTGAAGTCTGTCAACCTCCTCTTCAGGGTCCACTTCTGATCCTTCTCTAGCGTCTTCTTCATGGATGGTAGCCGTGTCTGGAGAATTCCTGGTGAGGCGTAAGGCCTTCACAGCCCCGCTTGCTGCTTCCTCAGCTGCCACCTCTCGCAATGCATCTTGGAAGAAGACATCTTCTTTTGCAAAAATTTTTTTTGTAAGTTTCTGCTCCTTAAGCCACAGACAAAACAATCTCACAGCGTCTCTTCCAGATCCTTGAACTCACAAGGTCTGGCTGCTTGCCTTAAGGCTGCAATAAAGTCCGCAGCAGATTCACCTGGCCTCTGGTCTCTCTGCTCGAATGCGTGCCTCCAAGCAATGACGGATAACTTTGGCTGGAAATGTTCCTTCAACATTTTTTTCAAGTCAGCAGGGGCCACCAGATTTTCTGCGATGTCAAAAGCTTCTTGTCGACAGGCACACAAAAGAGTTGCTGCCTTCAGGCCATCTTCTCTAATCTGATTTATTCGGAAGTAGTTCTCCACCCGTGCTACGTAGGAATTCCATCTCTCTGGGTGGGAGACATCGAAATCAGTCAAGTGGCCAATCTTCGACATTGTAAAGTTTACAATCTTCACCACTCGCTTCCTCTGCAAGCTGCTGTTGGGGAAAGGGTCCTTTAGCCGAGCTCAACCTCCAGCAACGCTGTACTGGCAGGCTGGGACGCTGATTCAGATGCCGTCTTCCCCTCTTCAGGACTTCCTGGGTAAGTCCTCAAATCTTTTGTTCCAGCTTGCAAAGGATCCCACTTTTGTCGCCAGTGTTGTGTACTTTGTTCGCATGCGAATGATGAAGACACATGGCGATGCTGAAAAAACACTTTATTCTCTTTTTACAACAACCAAGCAAAAGCAAAAGGCACGCAGGCCTTTTTATATGGCCAGAAACCCGGACAGTGTCAATCAATAGGAACAAAGTGTTTTCGCGCCTTGCACATGCGCACAAAGCCTGCACCACTCTGTCCTGTCCCCAGGCAGCTTTTGGAATGCCCGGGACCAATGCAACATCCCGAGCCTGCTTTTGCAGGCTCAGGACACAACAGTAAGCATCATTGAATAGAAGAAGGTTTACTTTAAATAAATATGCCAAAGGCCACTGTTCAGCTTACAATCCAAACTATCTACTTATTGGCTGCAGAGGGAGCATTTCATTATATGTGTTAATTGTGCAAGAGAGATTTGGAGGGATTTGTATGAATTAATGAACTAAGAGAAATGAATGAAATTATATTGCGTAAAGCAAGGGAAGAAAAGAAGGCTCACACCAACTCAACAAATGTAGAGAAAAGACAAGGAATCTCTCTGCAAAGCACTTCTTAGTGAAACTGTCCAAATGACATTGATTTGGAACTGGTCATAGATGAATTTATCCTACCCGGTCACAGACATTTTATTCAATTCTTCTGGGAGAGGATCAGTTATTCTAGTGATATAAATATGCCAGAAAACTGATGACATTTAAAAGGGTTTTTGGTTCACCAAAGAGAAAACTGGTTGAAAAACCTATTGTGTAGGCTGCATCCCTAATTACACACTCTTCTACACAGATTACACATTATATTAGTGCTGCTACTCCCTTTTTACGACCTCATAATTCTTTTTATTGGGGTGGAGTCTGGGCAACTGAATGGAGCTAAGCGTTTACTGACTGGATTCCATTCCTGTCTGCACGGAATTCACAGCAGATATTTTTTCCTTTGTGCCCTAGGAGAGAAACATCTGCAGCTATCTATGATTGAACTCTCAACCTTCCAAGCGGGAGACGAGCATCTTCACCACTAGGCCACCATGCCATGCTGCTCTATATTAATTTTAATGCTAATTAATAACTAAGTAAATAAAATTAATATTAATGTTACTATTATTTTGCATAATATGGAATTCTCTGCTGTATATGCTGATTTCACAGGGTTGTAATAGTATGTTGGTAGTTTCTGAGATATTCCTGATGTATGGCAGTGTAATTCTTTTGTTTGTGTTGATTGTACTGTATTGGGTTGAGTGGTCAGGGACTTTTTGATAAAGTTGTGTGGATATCCATTTTGTTGGAAAATGTTGTATAGATGCTCTATTGCCTTTTTTGCTGTTCTGGGTTGCTGCAGTATGTTTAGGCTCATCCAAATAAAGTCCTTATGCAGTTTTCTTGCAGGAGGTTGAATTGTTGCTTTGGTAGTGGAGCATCTGGTTAGTATGGGTGGTTTTCCTGTAGACTTGCATTTCTAGTTCGCCATTGTGGTCCCTGCTGATCAGGATCTCTAGGAAGGGTAGTGAGTAGTTGTTGTTTTTTTCTTCTCTAATAAACTAGATTCCTTTAAAACTGTTATTGATGATTCTGTGGGTGTTCTCTAACTGGTCCTTTTTTATTATGGTGAAGGTGTCGTCTACATATCTGATTCACATTTTTGGTTGTATTTGTGGAAGTGCTATGGCTTCTATAAATTGCATGATGACTTCTGCTATAAGTCCTGAAAGATGTGATCCCATAGGTATCCCTTTAATTTTTTGGTAAATTTGTCCATCAAATTGGAAGCCAAAGAAGCCAACAGCAAACAGCCAAACCAAAGAATCTCTAAGACCAGCCCCACCAACACTGACAGACAAGCCATCAGAATATAAACTGACACCAAACTGCACTCCTTATTAGATGATGCTATCTAGTTTGGGTAATGAAATGTCTGCAAGAAAACAAGCAAGCTCAGAGAGCACCAAGGACCGCTAATGAACATCTTGCCTAGAATGATGTTTTTGTTTTAGACAATACCTGTTTTGACAACTGATGTACTTCTTAAACAGTAGCAAAA